>CM038349.1:16501488-17705005 GCA_021464625.1 Proterorhinus semilunaris
AAACAATGCTACAGCGAATGCGTGCTGTAATCATTAACAAAACATTATAATTATATTAGGATTACATATAATTTAGATAAACTGGTTACATAGTTATCATTCAAGTATCAAGTATTTATCTGAGTTAATCATTTCCAACCATGCATGGAGTTGGAAAAGCTGGTTTCAGTGTACGATATGTGTGCCACAGACAAACACTAGATTAGTATCGATCAGAGCAGATGAAATGAGTTCTGGAGTGGAGCGCGCTGTTCTGGATTAGCCAAAGACCTGTCAGCAATCAAACGCTGGCTGCCCCCGATCCACTGCATGTGCGCGTTTGTAGGAAATGAATCTGAGGCCACAATGCTGCGTTTACAAATGAGCAGCAGTCAGCAGCTCGGCGGCGGCGATATTACACAGGAAGTGGGTTTTACCCATTTCAAACGTTCGCAATAATGAAATATTTCACCACTCACACCTCTGTACGCAGAAGCACTTGATTTGAACCGCTGCCCTTGATTGGGTTAGATTTTAAGGAGCAAAGCAGTTTGTTTAAGAGTGAAAAGCTCTTTTTTAAAACTGTGGGTGCATGATGATTGAAAAAAAAAAATGACCTGAAATCAATACTGTATATACTGACTATTGCAGCCAGAGGAGACTTTAATGAAACGAATACATAAAATGCGATGGACAGTTCAACGAATGGCTACAGTTTCAAGCTTAGAACTGGGAGCTGTCAAAGTGTCGTTACTGAAATGGAGGGGAGAGAGTGCATTCATCTGAACGGCTTGAGAGGTGAAGGTAAGATTGGACTGGATTGTGGGAGGAACTGGGTCGTCCTGGTTCAGTTCAAAATCTTAAGTCGCTTCTGTGTTACGGTGTGAAAAAAAAATCGAGAAATGTGTGTTTTTAGCTAACCAACTCTCAAATAAAAAAAATCAAAGGTGCTGTACTTATTTTTCAGCCAAAATCCAGCGGAAAATGTATGTGGAAAAAAAAGAGGCCACTGCGAGGTTTATTATGAAGTGCAACACATTATTGTACACATTACTGGGTCACCCTGAAATTAACTCATCTTTACAAAGAATTGACACGTTGGGAATGTGTTAGTAAAGCCACAAGCACAAGCACAGGCTCTTTTTTTGTTATAAAGATGTCAAAGAAGCTTTGAGCGTGCACATTTTTCAAAGATTTTTGTATTTCAAGTAGCGATCTTTTTATTCCAATGAAATTACATTAACTAGCTGCCAGCTCACAATCTCTATAAAGCGTTCACCTAATAGGCATGTACTCGATTATAGAATATACTTGTGTTTATAGAAGTGATATCCCTACTACTGGAAACCACCTCCTTTTAGCACTACTTTGGTAACTCATCCTTTGTTGAAATGAGCGCGGCAGACTGTTCAACGTGTCCCGGGAGACGGTGTGAGAGTGTGCACTTTTATCTCCAAACCATTATCGCGCTCCCTTCCCTGCAGCTGAAATGCTTTTGGAAATTGCCACAAACTGTTTTCAAGGAAGACACTTGCACCTTTTAGTGAATATTAATGCGGCAGTTCATTGTCAGGTTGACCGTAACTTTAAGATGAATGTTAAACCGAATCTGCTGTAAAATCTCGCTGCGTGTTGAGGCAGGAACATCTGTGTTGTCGGTTGGCTTTATTATGAGTGATAATTTATTCAGTGGCTGTGTGAAGCTTTCTATTTTTATTTGAGGCAATGATTATTATAGTATATGAGACTTTTATAGTAAGCTGCTTGTAGCGGAAATGCTAATGAGCTAATATAGTAAAAAAAAAATGCATAATTTAATTCATTTATTGCTTTCTCTCACTTCTTGCCTTTTAGCCAAACAGAACTTCAATAGAAATGCACTTTTTCTCCACTTTCATGCTGCCACATCAGGTCAAATCTTCCTCTGCCCCATCAGCAGAACTAGTGTCCAGTGTTCTCTACATTGTGCTAGTTAAAGGCTAATTGATGACTAGGAAACCCTCATGCAATTATTTTAGCACTGCTGAAAACTGTTGTGCTGATTAAAGAAGCTCTGAAACGGCACTTCCTTTAAGTTAGTCGAGTATCTCTAGTATCAGCATTTGTTACTTTGATTCTACTCTCAAAACAGTTTATTCTAGTTCTTAGAGATCAAGACTATACCAGATTTCTTGGAAAACTTAGAGCCGATATATCGGACCAATATTTGGCTATTTTTTCTATATCGGCTGTGGGCCAATCTAATGCCGATATCTCCGGAACTGAAAGTGATAAACTTCCCTTTTGCGTTGGAAAGAGCACAGCCAGAGCTTTAAGATGAGCCCCCCCACATCTTCCTAGGCTTCAGGGGAACTGAGAAACACCGCGATGAAAATCAGTCACAAGTTTGTTACGTTTCTGTATTTTATGACTTTTGCTTATAATTTACAAAGCTTTATGGGATTGAGACTTTCGTTAAAACGAGCTCCCATTGAAGTACCTATTAAACAGGAGTGTTTTTAATAAAACACTGCTGTGCCCTAATAAAGCGACCCCTGCTGTCATAGTTCAACACTGACACATTTTACAGTTTATAAGCATCATAAACAACTGTATAGACACAGCGTTTGGAAAAATCCACAATAAAATGGCATCAGCCTTAGAAAAACCCATAGAGGAGCTTTCTCTTGCTTAAAAAATTCTCACTTTGATATAATAGAAAACCTCTGCTTATTGGTAGTCCCCATTGTGCTGTATATCAAGTGTGTCAAACTCCTGCCTCCTTGTTAAGCGTTGTTAGCCAAAGCAGTTGTTAGCACTCTTCCTTACCCTCCTCGCAGTTGTCCCCCTTGTATCCCGTGTTACAGATGCAGGCCCCCACGATGCAGATGCCGTGGCCGCCACAGTGGATGTCGATGCACTGGTTCGCCGGGACGTCACACTCGGTGCCCTTCCAGCCGCTGTAGCACTGGCACCGCCCGCGAGAGTACTGCCCATTCCCACTGCACAGGACGGGACAGGCCGCTGCAAAACACGGACACGGGGTTGATCAAATAGTGACAGTGAAAATACGTTAACCTTGCAATAAAACCCAGACAGTACAGATCAGAGCACTTCAGCGGCAGAAGAAGAAACAACCAAAGCAAAAAGAATCACTCAGAACTTTGTGAATGAAGCAAAATACAACTCCGGGTATAATTTTGACGAGGGAACAACGTCATGACAAGTTGGTTTTGCATGACACGCCTCCTTTAATATGATTACTTTAAAGCCTATGGGAGAAATGCATGGCTAGTTGCGCTCCATAGCCGTAAATTGCATACAGAGCCATATGCTAATGTACTCTACCCATGGGCTGACATCACAGACATTTCGTTACAGATTCCCACACGCATCTACCAAAACCACTGTGATTTATTTATGACTTTTGGTTGCTAATGCTAATAATCCATTGAAAACGACCAGCCGATCTAGAGGCAAATCCAAACTGTGTGTTCACGATGATGCATAGCCCTCCATTAATCCAGAGTAAATCCGCTATATGGAAATATCATGATGTAAGTTTGCAGGGAGTCAGAATCATAAACTATTGAGGGAAAGCCATTACTGCTTTCTGCGGTGGATAAAACTATAAATCATGACAGATGATTTTACTGCCGGCTGCCATACTGTTTGCATAAGCCAGGATGGATTGTAGGCAGTAGTAATTGCTGCACATACGGTTCATATTTCCTTAGCTTCTTAAAAAAATAAAATAAAGTATTCTCATTATGGGATCAAAATCTCCATCGGTCAAAACAAAGCGCGTTTAGTCGTCTTTAATTATCGCCATATCCTCAAAAGTTCTCTGTTTTGAGCTTGAGGACACACGACTCAGCAGAACTTGTTGTGTTGACAATTGTAACAACTTCCAAGGAATTAGGAGCTTTAAGGGGGCTTATGCTAGCTGCAAATTTGAGGAGTACACCTAGGTTAAGCAATGTGAGAAAGAAAATGATCAATTGTATTTATGTTCAATAGGCCAGGATGAATGAGAGTGTGTTTGTTTGAGAGTGGGGGGACAACAGGTGCAAATAAGTCCAAGGCTACAATCTTGTTTACATGCATGAGACTCATGTATGTTCATTAACATGCACTGTCCCGACCAAATAAACCAATAAATAAAATAAATACATTATTTTTATATCTAAAATTGTCTATATTTTCAGCTACAAAATCTAAAGAAACGTATTTCTTAAGAAACCTGATGTTTAAATGTATGTGTCGCCTGAACGATTCAGAGAATATTGTAATCCTTCTGTTGGCCAATGCTGCGTGCAGTGCTGTTCATTACACCTCGTAGCTGTGGAAACATTGGTATGACTGCTTTTTGAAGTATAGAGGTTTTTATTGTTTGTTTTTATGTGTTTGTCTTCTGGTCTGGATTGTGAGTCTGTTCTAAAGTTTATTATCTATCCATCCATCCATCCATCCGAATAATGGATACAGACAGGATTAAATATATAGTATAGTATTTTGTTGAATTTTTTTCATTGGGGATTTTGCCAATGGGGATTTTTAGTTTTTGAATAAGATATTTACAGAGGTGGGTACTAAGTTACATTAACTTTTTTAAGTACCTGTAGTGATAGCATTCAGTACATTTTAATTCTACTTGAGTAACATTGTAATGCAATAACTTTACTCTAACTTGAGTATAAAAAAGTTACTTGTGCCACTGTGAGTAAACTTTAAAGTGACAAAAGCTTCATGTCGAACAAAAATATATATATAGTTTGTGTTCCGTACCCCTTTTGCTTCTTCAAAATAGAGCGGGAGTCACGCGGGACTCGCAGGACCCAACACAAAACAGTGCGGCGCGGGACACATTTTAAAAGCTCATTGCGGGCGCGGGCGGTGGGCGGGACTGCACAATGCGGGAGTGGGATTATAAACTGCTGTCCCGCAAACTAAATAATTTTTCATTATTATTTTCAAGTGCGGGAAAGGCACTTCTTATTGTCAGGTGCTGAAGTTGTTCTGCCGGCTTTTCTTCCTCCTGCAGTCGTTCCTCCTGATGTTTGGGAGCCAGTTCCTGCCACCCCTATTGCCACCCCGCTGGAGAACCCCACTGTTACATAGGCTATTTGTCCCGATTTTCCGCACGTTTGTGGAAAAAAAGGTCCTTGAAAAGTCCCTGAATGCATCTCTCATGCTGCCTCCACTGACCAAAACAACAATGCGTGGTTACAGTAGCTACACCATGAATAAGTTAAGGCTTCTTTACAACTTTAGACATGTAAAACACGCGGCGATGGGCGCAGTGCAGGTGACAGGTCTGTTGTTGTGGATTATGCAAAATACGTTTTTCCAAGTGGAGCTGATCGACCAGACGAGTGAGAATCATGGATAAAGAGGTTTAAGAGCAGCAAGTCCTGCCACGGATCCCCAGAGGATCGAGCGCACAGTGAGTGTAGTGTTTTTATGCTCATATTCTGTGGAGTAAAGTCGGTCCTTAATGTGCGGCTATTGCACTGACTTATTTGACATGAAGCGCGTGTGCGTTGCTATTGTGTTTGTCTTAGGCCTAGATTCAGTCTGCATTCGACCTTTGCCATTCTACAGTAGGCTATATGGACAGGCCTGACGCTGAGCTGGCCTACTTGCTTTTTGTGGAACCCAATGAGTCAGGGGAGAGCCAGAGGAGCAAGACGTCTCTACTCTACTCGCCTCCAACCCGGTCTAGTCCTAATGTCTTCCTGCACGCCTGGTCAGGACTCCTGCAGGGCAAACGTCCCCATCTTGCGGGATTTGCAGGCGGGAGCGGGGCAAAACATTTCAGATGTGGGCGGCAGCGGTACTGCGCGCGCAGACCTCTACATCAATATACATTGTTATGTTTTTTTTTTTTCCTTTGGAAATATTAGGATTTCACATTATTAAATTATTTTTTTATTTTTTTTTATTTTAAATTTGTATTTAGATCAGTACTTTTTACTTGTACTAGAGTATTTTAAAGTAATATTATAAATTAAATTAATATTATAATTTTGGCTACTCTACCCTTCTCTGACTATTTATATATATATATATATATATATATATATATATATATATATATATATAAAAATCTGTTAAAGTTTTTAAGTATCGCCTGTTTTTTGTGGTAAAAAAAATAAATCCCTCGGGAAAAAAAATGACAAATATTGTTACGGTACAAGACTGGAAGGTTTAGAGTCTATAAGAGCTACTAAAGTGGAAATAGTCTCCCTCTGAACCAAAACAATATACTGACCCAGCTTTGTCTGAAATGTTACATCAAAGACAGAAATCAAAGCCAATGTCGGCTCAAGTTGGACCTGCAGTTAGACCTGAAGACAATATCATGCCGCCCATCGCCAATTCCTGGCAAAGGTGCATAGAACCGTTTAAAAACAGAGGACCTTTTAAGCAGAGGTGTCTAAAAGTAAAAATGCATAATTAGTGCTTTAACCCTAAATTATCCTAAAGAAGTTGTTAGTAGGAATAAAAACTGACACCAAAACAGTCAGTACTTTGTTTTTATGGCAGATACTTAGTTTGGAAATGACAACAAACGGCCCTGCTGTAGGAGCAACTATCCAGAGACACTCGGCTAACATCTGCTGTGGATGAGATTCAGGTGTAGCAGGTGTAAGGAGTAGTGAGGCGAAACCCGGTTTACAAGCTGTTAATTCGTACGCCATGGATGTTCAAAGAGGCGCTGGTAATTTGGAGGGTCGTTTGGACTCCGGCTCAGTGGGAATCTCGATGCAGCTCCAGCCGTCGGAGGCTGGCGTTTTGCTGCTTTGGTTTTTCTGTCAATAATTTAGCAAAAAAAAAAACTTTGGTACACTCCGTTGAGAGACAGACTCTTAAAGTAATCTGGTCTTGAATAATAACAACGATAATTGTACAATAAGTATAAAATGTTGAGATATACAAACTGCAAGTAAAAAAATATAAAGTATGTTTATTATTTTGAGTTTGAGAGTTTTGGCTCAAAATATCAATCTGAGCTGAATCATTGCTGCAGAACTTCAGGCAATAAGTGCCAGAAAATCTCATAAACATGAACAACTTCACCATTTCACCACCTAAAGTCCTTGACTGCTGGTTGCACTGCTTGTGAAAAATATTGGCCACATAAATTCTTCTCTGAAAATGGCTCCACTTACAGTACCTACAAGCTTGTTCTGCCAACACAGAGGAGAGAGGAATGAAATGTTCTACTAATTTTCCAGGTACATTTGTAATCATTTCTCATCATTACATACAAGGAACTGTGTGTTGCAGGAGTGGTGAAGACGTTTATTGACAGACTTGTGTAGCGTTATCGGAATGTTTTCAAAAAAGTAGTACTCTCGGGAGGAGTTGTCGTTGGCTCCACCTCATTTACTCTGAAAATGAACTCTAACTCCGGACTGATGCTGTCTTACGAAAATCCAGGCCCGCACACATATATCCCCGGTTGGATGGATGCTGGAGGTGTATTCTTTGATGGAAAACAAAAGAGAATTGGTAGCACAGTGTGGCCTCTAGAGTCAGTGCGGGCCAGGCAGGCTGCAGAAAAAAAAAAAAAAAAACTAACAACCGCCGCTCCCCCCTTCACTAAACTTTCCTCCACCGTGTGTGTGTGTGTGTACATGTGTGAAGCGAGTGGGTTTACCTCGAGAACAGTCGGGGCCAAGAAACCCGGGGAAGCAGTGGCATATTCCCGAAAGACAATCTCCGTTTCCATGACAATTCTGAGGACACTCCATAATCGACTCTGATTTGGAAAAGAGAGGGGGGAGAGAGGAACAGCAAACATGGGTGATCGTGAGGGCGAGCGTTAATTGGCGCGGCTGGATGTAGCGCATATCTAAGCAAAGCGCGTATAACAACACAGGGAGATGGGTCCTGGGTGGTTGCCGTAGTTACCGCAGTCAGACCCATCAACAGACTCTAACATCCAATTACCCCTCTGCCTCTCCGCTGTCAGAGCTGGCTCGGCGCCACAGCTATAACACAGCATTTCCTCTGCGCACGCCCACTCAACTCGAATTAATTCCATCCATCCATCCATCCATTTTCTCCCACTTGTCCGTTGCCGGGTCGTGGGGGCAGCTGTTAGAGCTGCCCAAGTCACATGGCACCTGTCCCCTATGGCTCCTCCTGCAGGTGGTGGGTCCACGGGAGGACGGCCTCATGGTTCCAAACGGTTCCAAACGGGCCTGTTGGTCTCTCATAGGGGGCCCATTCACACTCTCATTCATACACCAGTGTACGCAGACACTGGAGGCAAGGAGGGTGAAGTGTCTTGCCCAAGGACACAATGACAATGTGCACCTTCAGGAGGCGGGATTCGAACCCCCGACCTTCCGATCATGAGACGACCCGCTCTACCATCTGCGCCACCGTCGCCCCAACTCGAATTAATTCACACTCAAAATGTTTTCTTGCGTACGATATATAGGCTGCCGTTGGGAAAAAAAAAGAAGACAGTGCTATGCCTAAATTTGGCCTAATTACATCGCGCTGGTTCTTTGTGATAGTGGCGCGAATACAAAAGAAATGAGGAACCTAGACTCATCAGAGATTTATAAAGCTGCAGCAACATGAATATATTTCATGTAAAGTTCGTTTTGTCTTTTGTCCACTGATTTGGTATGGAAATTGCGATATAAAATGAATTATTTATTTAGCATACACAAACTGTAACCAAAACACTAGTTTGAGAATGAGACCAAAACAAACTGTGACTTTTGTGACTGGAATCGCTGCTGCTTCGTCTAGTTATCACATAGTGTGTATGGCAGGAAAATACATTTGATTTCATAAGGTGACACAAAGCAACATTTAGATGTAGCGGACGTTACGTATTACCCATTGGAAAGTTGCGACCTGCATGAGAAAAGGACTAACACTCTATTTGCCTAAATGAACTTAGATTGGTCTGGCTAACCACATAATCCTATATGAAACATGGTCATTGTTTGGTTGCATTGCAGAATTACAGAAAACAAAACATATCTATGGTGTTCAAATCCTGCTCAAACGTCTATATAACAAACATGTTCTAAAATGCATGTGATTCTTGTATGAGCTCAGCAGCTCCCATGTTTCTATCTAATGCTAACATTCCTGGACATATTCATGAACTAAATCTTTGATTATAAAAATAATCGCAACCAAATTGTGCGTACCTAGTGCTTATCAACTTTCGTTACAAACATTTATAGTTGGAGGAAAATACTGCACCTATTACTATCGTGTTGTAGGACACTTGCTCCGTGTTGCGTCCGTCGTTGTAGAAAGCCAGGTGCCAGATGCCCGTATCCAGGTACTGTATGAACCCGGCCTCGTGCACGTTAACCGAGCGCGCGTGTCTGCTCCCTGTCCCCGCCTCCTCGTCATGTGACCCGGAGGAGAAAGGGTGGCCCAGGTCGGCGTCGCTCAGGGCTCGCTTGTCTTTGGAGATCAGACGACTGCCATCCAGCAGCTCCACAAAGTCGTACTGAAAACACAAGCAGCTCGGGTTAGCACAACTCGTATCTGTCCTTTGAGGAGAACCGCCTGACTTTCTCCCATTTTCGTGTCTCGTCATGTTCACCAAAGAGCCATATTTAGCTCGTCACTGTTACATTATCGCCATTAAAAAAGGTGCGTCAACGTAATGATATCCTTATAGTCTTTGTTGACGAAAACAATACTGGTTGATACTAACATAGACATTGTGCAAAGTGTTTCAGGCAACCAGCACTGCTCTGAGCGTCACGTTGTTAGGACCCCTGGGAAAGAGTGTAAAACTGAGACAAATCAAATGGTTTTGGAGAAATCCACAGGGACATGGGACAGAGGATTCAAAAGAGGGACAGTACTGGGTAAACCAGTAAGCTGGTCACCCTAGCTCGGGGGCAGGTTGTGTGCCTGTGTTCACCATCCCACTGTTTCCCATCTATAAAAATGGGGAAGACGTCTTCTTACACAGCTGCATTTGCATTCCCAAAATACTGTATTTTCAATTAATTTGTGGGATTTGTATTATGCTAAATCCGAAGCAAAAGTTCTGAAGTCCAGCGTGCTAAATTGTATCTTTTAAGCCAATTTTTTCCAGCTTGTTCAACTCTTTTAATAACAGGGACTGGCCAGTACAGCTTGTGTCCCCATAGTCTTTTTTTCTCATCTGCCTAATTTACCATTTTCACCACTTAACCAGCAGTTTCACTAATCTTTCTGTGGGACTATTTCATAGCGGCCAATTACAGCAGCTAAATCATCTTTTCAGGAAGCAACACTTTCAGACAAACAACCTCACAACTTTTATTCTGCTGAACTTAGTAATCCTTATAAAAGCTTGAATATCTGTTTTGGCTCCTGACTGTAAGTGCTTAATGAAAGAGAGTCTGTATCAGCTTTAATCAAGTTATAAAAACTTAAAAGCAACCATTTAGCCAGCTTCACCTTGGGACCAATTTAGGTCTCCGTCCATATGGTCACAGAGAAAGTAGGTTAATGGTCACACACGGCAGGAAACATCTAAATTTGGTCACATTCAAGCACCTTCCCATATTTGTACATTAACTTTTTGCCTAAAACATTACATTACATGATATTTACATGCCAGTGCTAAATGCTCTAATCTAAAAAGGTTATACTTTCATTTCACTTTCAATATCAGACCAGCTCTCTTTCACTGAGTTTAAAAAAATGGACAGGTGCAGGGTATTTGGAAAGTGAGTAATTTTAGGTTTATTGCATCCTGTCTTAGATGTGGGATCTGGAAGTTGCTAACACTATCACTGGTTTGATAATAGTCATATTTGGCTATACATGAACACAATTTTAAAAAGAAACTTTCAGAAATGTTTTAAATGTTCTTGTGAATATGACTAAATCAACATATTTTGTAAATTAATGTTACTATTAGGAATGCACAATCTTCTCAATTGAACAACATTGTTAAACATGATTTCCCCCCTAGTAATAATCATAAATACTTGTTATAAAGTTGAATTTACATTAGATTTCTAAACGTCAACAGATGCCACATGTTATGCTTATTTACACTTTGATTATACAGTATTTTCTCTTAACACACAGCATAATGATTAACATACTTTTTAATCGATTAAGCCCCTGATGACAATTAACCGACTAACTGATTAATCATGAACATCCCTAGTTACCTACATGTGGTTCTGCTAACATCTTTTCTCATTCCAATACATGATTTCCTTTTCATTTCTTTTTGTTGCTTTCACGACAGCGATTCCTTAAAAGTAATTCATGTCTATGTCAATTTCTATAACTTTATAAGAACCCACAACAAGCCTAAGTTTCTACGCCAGTAAAGTCCTCCGTATGCTGCGTATCCCGCAGACCCCATTTCACCTTATTAAAAGACTATACCTTTTAGAGCTGAAAAGTGATTTTTGCCTGGAGCCATTTTTCGACTTGGGACAGTCTGGCCTTAAAAGTGGTCTACTGAGACACAAGACTTCATGTATCTAATTTGCCACGGCTACGTTTCCTCGCCTTTTTCCCTCCTCTCTGTGATCTGTTACGCTCAAAGAGTTAATGGGAAGTTGGATGGATGGATGAGGTGACGGCAAGGACACCCACTCGCTCCCCTCATATTTAACGCCCGTGCGCCGCGTATAGTGCAAGGGGTGGCATTGTATCAAGCTGTCCTTTGGTGATAAGTGGATTAGTCCCCTGATAGAAGACGCGATTCGGCCGCACACAGATGTAAGTGCAGTCATTAAAGGCTGCGCTCCAAGTTGGTAAAGGAGCTTATCTATTTCATTACGAAACGTGAATCCATAAAAGCAGTTGACCCGCGCACGAGAGGCAAGGTCGCAGAGGGGATTTGCGTTTTTTGATACTTTTGGTGAAAATGAAACGTGTTACAAGTTTTGCAATTTAGTCAAAGTCGAGGTCAAACAGCTTATTAAGGCTGAATTGTCATTATTCTTTTCGTTTGGATACTTTGAAAAGGATAGTCTCGTCTGATCTTGGGACGTAACATTATCAGCAATAATGTGAGATGGGAATCTTTATTTATATACCACAATCTATTCTCCAATCTTTTCCCCTCGTAAGCAACTTTTACGAACTACAAATGGCAGAGAGCAACTTGCGCTTTTACAATGTAAGCAGGTGTATTTTGAAAGCCATTGAATAAATTGTGCTTAAAATAGAGCCTTAAATGTCATGAAAAAAAAAAAAATACATTTAATTTGATTACAACAGGTATTATTTGAAATGGTGACATCTGCAAGTTTTTACTAAAAATGTCTATTACAAAGTTTCCTATTCCAATTTTCTTTTAAATATCCAGATTTTCCATCATTCCTCTGTTTACTGGAATGGATATATATCTCAAAATTGTACATCCATCTTTGCAATTAAAGTTGTTGTCTTGAGGCATTAAAAGTACATTAAAAAGCATTAAATGGAACCTGTACCTGTTTAACTAAATAAAGCACAAAACAACACAGACCACGATCCTGTGCTCTGGTCAATAATGAAATTAGAAATAATAAAAATAATAGAAATCATACAAATGCCTTTAGCTATCTGAGCCTGTTCCAACAAATGCACACGTTTTGTGAGCCCTCGAATCCCGGTCCTGTTTTAAATTGAACGTTCCACCCTCATACAAATGATAAGGGAAGCCAGGCGCAATACAAAACGTATGGGGAGGTATGTTTGTCCTTATCATGGCATTTATATAATTTATGTGGCTTCTTTGTCATTAACATCTTATAAGACAATGTTTAGTGGCCATTGGATGTGTATCCGACCCTACAAAAAGCAAAAACGTAACTGAATGTGAGTTAGCATTTAGCTCAGAGAACACTTTTAGACGTTAATTTGTATCTTAAGTAAAAACTCAAAAGGTCTCTATACATTCATTAATGATTTCTAACTAGGCTTTGACATCACCTAAATGTGGTCGATGTGTTGACAACAGCTGAAAACCTCTGGATCTTTCATAATTTGCAATGTTTGGTGGCTAATGCTAACGGCAATGGGGAAAATACATTGACTGAAAAGGTTCTCTGACTAGCCGACTTGCTAACTGTCTGCAAATGCTAGGATCGAACGCCACTTCTCCTTTTCATTTCTATGGATTAGATCGATATAGTTACTTTCTTTAGCTCTTACCTGCGTGTGCGATGGAGGGAGGCCCTTACGTCCGTACACGCCGACAAGAGCGTCTCTCTGAACTGAGATGTTGAACTTTAGGAACTGGGGCTGGTCGATGTACAGCTGGGACCTCCAGAAAACACCTGCGGCAACAAAACCCAACATGTCAGCATCAACAGCCATTAAAAATAGAGAGATAGAAGTAGTTTTGTGATTATCGGTGTTGTAAAAGTGGACATAAGCTGAGCTGCAGGACTAACACTTGGACACTATTTCGTTGTACAGTTGTACAATGACAATAAAGCACTTACTTACTTAACTGTTGTTATATGTATAACACAATCTGCTATTTTTAGAGAAGTACAGTGATTAAAAGGTGAAGATGTTAGCTGAAATAAGTGAATAAACTAACAACACGCACTTAAAAATTCCAGATAATTAGCCCTAACCTCTCCTCTCATTTGAAACTGATTCAGTTTTATAGTTAAATGTTAATACTCCAACTTTTCTGGCCAGAAACACTGAGTTGCCTTGTGTACGAAATGCGCAGTATAAATAAAGTTGCCTTGCCTTGTTTGCAGCTCCATGTTAGAGAAATTTAGATCCGCACATCAGTTCATGGAGACAAACAAACCCACTGAAGGAATCCATATTGATATTTTACATGCTTCATCTGCCTTCGCAAAATGTTAAACAAAATTAATATGCAGTCGGCAGGTCCGCTAAAAGTGAAATCAAATTCCTGAAAGGCTCCACATGATTAATATTCTTCATATTTTACCTCATTTCTACCTCGTTATCCCCGAAGAACACTCTGGTATTACTGAATTCAACTGAAAACAACTTATCTAATTTAAATGCAGTGTCTAAAAACCTGAAGTGTCTCTCGTCGTTAAGAACAGACACGTACTTTTAGCACTTTAAAATAAATATTAATTGAGGTGAAGGCACGTGTTCTGACCTGGAGGGACGTCTTGTATGGCTCTTCTTCCCACATCCACTTCTCCCATGTCTATGGTGTTGTTTTCTACCAAGTACATTTTTCCTGAGAAACAAAGAGCGTACTGATTATTAGTCAAGTAGAAAAATCACGGCAGCCATTTTGATTTTGTTTTACATGTAACATACTGTAGGTCAATTGCATACATTTCTGCAGACAAAGAAAATTTTAATATTTTTAACCAACCGTTATGATCTGGGGTTACCGCAGTTAGCCAGGACTATGTGCTTAAAGATTTAAATCAGACGGAACATTCTGAATGACCAGGTTATTCCATCTTCCCGGATGATACGGGCATATTCCAAGATGACAATGCAAGGGATTCATCGGGCTCACATTGTGAAAGAGTGGTTAAAGGACCATGAGGCAACATTTTCACACCACAGAGTCCAGACCTTAACCCCACTGAGAATCTTTGGGATCTTCTAGGGGATAAGGCTTTGCACAGTGGTCACACTCTCCCATCACCAATACAAGGTGAAATATGAATTCAACACAGATTTTTTGTGCCAACTTATTTTTTTGTTTTTACCTTGAATACCAGGCCTAAATCAAGATGAAATCAGTTACTCCAGGACTTAAACGGGTCTAAAAAGAGCCTAAAAATAGACCAAAACTAGATGAATTATGTCTAAACTGTGTGTAAACCATGTATAAACCAGACAAAAAATCATTATTGCAGCATACATTAAATTGCTGTATCTCCAATTAAAACAAATAATGTCAAAAATTACTAGTATGTCCTTTATTACTTACATACTGCGCAAAAATTATTTATCTAGGAAAAATGTTTCATTTAAATAAATACATACATTAGTGCAGCACAAATGCCACAGCACCATCAACTTCATGGGCCAAAAACTGCCATACTATACCGGTGATATATTAAAATCATTCATCAGCTTTTGTAGTAAAAGCGTAATGACCAAAAGTTTAGCCGAAACATAAAACTGTACGTTAATCCCAACGTCCTAACGCGGTCGAAGCTGTAATTTCATATGTGCCCTTTCCTGTTCATAATATTATACTTTACCGGCTTAAGTCCTGACACTGAGCCTATGAAGCAGCTCCATATAAACCCGCACCGGCCCACTCCTGCGCCTGTGTGTGTGTCAGTATTTATGGGTGTCTAGACGCTACGCCCCTTAGATACGCTCATCTGAACCGCGAGCATGTGGCACTAGACGTCAGGAGGAGCCCAACACACAAGCGCAGGGCGGGCTAATGCTAACCCACGCCGCGGCCAAGCTAACAATTTCATGCCAATTAATGGGTGTAATAGAGCCCCCGCAAATACCTAGGTTACACAAGGCACTGTTCCTAGAGTCTGCGAAAGCAATTAAAGGCAAAACCATCCGCAGTTGCAGTTACGAACTTGTGGACAGGGGAACATCCAGGGCAGTGGTTCCCAAAGTTGGGTACAGTGGCCCCTGGAGGTCCTCGAAAGCAATAAATTGAGTTTGAAATTAACTTTATGTGAAAATTTTTATATATACATCAGTATTTGCTTGTGTTTTGTTTGTAAATCCATGAGGAAACTCATTGCATATTCTTTTAAATGAAGTGGTGAGGACAGCAGAGAAAATAATCTCTTCCCTCCATTAGGGAAATTGGAGGTAAATGTTGCCTGACCAGGGCACAGGTCAGTACGCACCCACACAGTGTGGGGAGACTGTTGAACACTACTCTTTGAAAGAGCTGAAGCTATGGTTCTTAGCTGCCTCATGCCGATTTTGTTCTATTTATTTATGCTTTTTAAATGAGATTTTATATACATTTATACTAGCTATGAAGACGTTTTTCGCACTTTACATGCAGGGTCATTTGCAATGACATTTCATTCTAAGGGGGTTATTTATCTAGACCTGGGCTCTCTAAACCTTTCAGGCCCTGCGAGCCTCAAAATCACCAGACCATATGTAAATGAGCAAATGCTGCTTGAGTAAAATAAATTACAAATGACTGTGATGCTGATCTACAGTACATAGCACACTTGCTACTTGTTTTGCACACAGGGAAATGCTTGGTAAATGACCCCCTAAGTCTGCAGTTATCTATGTATCTGTCTATAGTATCTATCCAATACTGAATTCCTTTTTTATAAGCACTAATTTTGTCAAACTTTCTGTAAATGAGTACAAGGTTTATTGTAGATTATGTGCCGTTCAAGCAGCTTCTTGAATGAACTAACGTGACTAAAAAACTAAAACAAACTTACATCCATGTTTTGATACTTAATTTGAATCATGACTAAAGCATGGCAAGTTAAATCAGGACAGATTTAAGTCCATGGGGAGAGGAAGTAGCTTTAGTTTGGAAACCACTGGTCTAACCTGAGAAACTGTTCAGACACAAAATTATGAGGTGTTCGTTTTATTGACTGTAATTTGGGGCAGTTGATCAAGCACTTGCCTTAAAGATGAAAATACCGTGCTCCAGTTTACTCTCTATTCGAAAAGAGGTCCTGCAACAAGTCAAAGCGATGTTCCAATACGTCCTTTGCAGCACGACCGGCCATATTAAATTAAATTAAAGCCACATTTTGAGCCCATGATCCTGGTCATATTGAATCCGACGGGGCGGAGAGGAGAAGTGGGGGGGGCCCGGCCACCTCCACATGTGCGAACACCCTTTTAATAACGCTTTGACTGGCACGCCTTTATTAGTCTTTGTTCGGGTTCACATCTTGTCCAATTACACCGTGTGAATGGGCCTTTCAGAGCGCCGCCGCGGCCAATTAAAAAAAGAACCTGCGCCCAGATATCAACACATTAACCTCTGCTTATAGGAAACGCCGCAAATTAAATACAGATTGTGCGCTGAAATAATGAATAGGCCGGATGTGTGGAGTCGTTTCGATGAAAGCAGGTGGAAGTGGTTTATTGAGCGACCAACGCACACGGGGGCAAGGCCACGGAGGCACAATTTGGGGAGATCTGAGATTAATCAATGAAGTCGAGTGATATTGTTTTGTTTTATGGGGGGAAACCGGAGAATACTTGGAGGGAACCTATAGACCCTTTAATTGTTTGTAAACATTCCGGGCTTAGCTGGAGGCAGGAAGTTATATTCCTATCTATTTCCATTGTAGCTGTTGTCATAGTAACGATAAACAAATGTCTGTTTTTTGGAAATATCAGATAAATCCACAACAGGACCACATTTTGTTGTTGTAGTTTTACACTTAAAATAGCTAGTTTTAGTTTAATCGTAGTTATTTCTCTTGATCGCTTCCTGCCTCCAGCTGATGTCACGGATGATGTAAGCAGTTAAAGGGTCTATAGGACAACGCGCAAACTCCGCACAGAAGCACCGCAGCCAGCCCTGCGAACTGAACCCGGGACCTTAATGCTTTGAGAAGAGAGTATTAAAAAAATAATAAAATTAATGGTTGTCAGTGGACATTCAGCTTTCATTCATTTAAGCACTCAAAGCTTGCACAGCATATTCTCATTTAGATAGAAGATTTGGCGCCCTAAAACTCTAACACAGGCAGTTTCATGTGGTAAATTAGGAGCAACATGGCCATATCCTATTTGTAGTTTGCGCTCGCTGTTTATCATTTGTCTTGATAAATGATACACTACACAATTTCTTTGCCCGATTTTCTGTAAAGTTTTCCCGAATCGTTACTATCGTTACTACAGTCGCACAGAATTGCGTCTCGTGGGGGGGAAACATCTGTTAAGGGTTTAAGCTCGTGCATGACGGCACTTCGGACCCGAATTAACACCTTCTTGAGTGACAGGATTTTAGAGGCAGTTGTGGTGAACAGGTCTGGGCTCATTCTACACATTAGGACATTGCTGGAGCAAGTAGGGGGAGGAAAATACTACATTTTAACATGTTTAAACTCCGTATAGTCCCTTTAAGTAATAATTCTCTTTCATGTCAGTGAAGCAGCGGTTTTAATGAAGAAATGTTGTACGGAAAATATTTGTTAAGCTCATGACAGGAAGTGACATAGCAGTTTGACTCACTCATTTCCCATTGGCATAACATGGCAGTGCTTAATTTGTAAATTAGTAGTTTCAGGAACACTTTTGGTCTGATGTGATGGATTTGGAGAACAGGTAAAAACATTTGCCGGAAAACCCTCTCATTAAACACCATTATATCAGATAAAATCTTTAAAATTGTTCACTATCTATGTCACTTCCTGTCATTGTCCAATAAGGAAGTGAAACTGTAAACATCACATCAACAATCAAACTAAAGCAAACTGGGTAATTATTTTATCAAAATCCTAAATATAATTGTGTTATACAAGTTTTAGCAAAACAATTGTCATACGCACTTTAACCTGCAAAACTAATCTAAGCCTCTTCCTCGTTATGATTGTCACGGTTTCGTCCTTTTTTGTGTGTGTTTTCATCATGTTTTTGTTTCGGTTGTCTTTTCTCTGTCCGTTCTCCTCCTAGTGTTTGGATTCCGACTTGAGTGAGTGCAATCTCCGAAGAAACCCGTCTAAAACATGCGTAATCACGTGAATCGCTGTACGCTACACGGCCTGATCTCCAAATGAGCGCCGTAATAACTTAAACCTGTTAAAACGCTGCATAAACAAAACAAAAAAAACAACTCTCTGATAAATGGAGCCAGTTACTCGTATGAAAATGTTGTTTCAATTTGCTACCGAGCATAAATCACGGCTGACAGTGTGACTTAAGTCATAGGGTTTTTGGGAGAAGCGTGTAGGTTTAATGCAATGCAAATTTAAATATGAGAGAAAAGACATTATTCAAAGCAGCGGCGCGTTATTAAAGTTGCAGGCAGTGAAGAGGGAGATGGGGAGAGAGCAGGACCAATGATGAGTTCAAGTGCTCTTCATGAAGCCTGTGATTTGGTCATTTCTTTGGGTCAATGGAGTAACCGTGCCTCTTGGAATGGTTTTATCACATCGTACTTTTTACTTCTAGACAAAAGCTTCATCTTGACTTATGAAATCAGTTTAAAAGACACTACAGTTTCACGAGTTAATCAGAGTTTTCATCAGGTTTTTCGTGTTTTGCATATTATGCATTTGTTCAAGTTATTTCGCAGTATTGGGGACTGTGTTTTCAAAACCGGCACTTCCTCTGACTCAGAAACAAAACATAAGCTCTAGGAACAGCTTTGTTATTGTGTTTTAGTAATTTATTCATTGTGCTGTATGAATAAAAGCAGCAGACAATGTAATTTCCTTTTGGATCAATACAATTTGTATCTATCTATCTCAGTCTGGACTAGTTTTATATTCGCTTATTCCTGCACTGGCAGCAGTATTTTCGACTTGTCCTAAAACGAAATGCCAAGGGAGCCCTCAGAAAATATACAGAACTAGTAAGGATAATAAGATGTTTTCCACATTGTAGAACTTTACCTTTAACCTTTTAACCCCCACCGTAACCAAGTGCATTTTCCTCAGTTCAGTGTTACCCAAATCTAAAAGCGTCTCGACTGGAGCCAGTGTAGTGCCTTATTTGAAAGCCAAGACCTTGCTTCTTTTTTTTTTTTTTTATGAGATTTTTTCACATTTTTCATTGCATTTCTGACACCTTTTTGACTTTTTTGCTGCTATTTTGTTGTTTCATTTTCATCTCGTTTTTGTTACTCTTTTTGCCACTTCTTGGTTGCCTTTAGTGTTTTTTTTGTGGTCCTCTGTTGTGGCGTTTTTGTCGCTATTTTGACTCTTTTTTTTTTTCTTCCAAGAAGCATTTAGATTTGGGTAATACCAAACTGTAGAACATGTGCTCGGCTCAGGTGGGGAACGAATGGACTCATCGGTAACGCTATGAAAACACAATCTCTAAGCTACAAAAGGGTTTGTCGTGAAGGCAAATTGTGCACTGAAATGACCAGGGAATGTTTGGAGTGAGTGTTTTGAACTCTTTCAAAGGTGAATTTACGCGACTGCTAAAAATGCATCAGTGAAACCATGCACAACTCCCTGTATGTTACTGACCAGCTAGCAACTTTGAAACATGAGTAAAAGCGAATTAAAAAGATACATTTAGCAGAATGTCAGCCCTTTGTAGTCGTGGCTAAATGTTTTGAGTGTGTAGCGGTGAGGATGTCGGCCCTGCTGAACTCCGGCCGAGCGATTGAAAGAAAAATGAGTAAACGTGGCCTGGAGATTGTAACCGCGCTTCAGCTCCGACTGTGGCAGGTGGTCAGGTGCGACAGCCGGCTCTCATAAACAGTCTCTTTTAGAAACGTTGTCGCAGGAAGCACAGAGGAGGTGCTAGAGCCACCCTTACACACTTCTACGCAAACAACCCTACAGCAAAATGTGCGACAGACGGAGCGAGAGCGGAGGAAAGAGAGAGTGTTAAACGAGCCAAATGCTAGAAGGAAACATTTCTAAAACGGCATATGCATGGTATCCCTCGGTATTTTAGTTTACTTCATAGCTCCTGTTGCCTTTAAACAATAAAACGATGAATGTTCTGAGACGTCCAGGTGATCGTAATATAAATCCAATAAACGAACTTGGATTCTCTGGATAAAAGGGTGACATTTTTGACCAGTCGTGAAAGTGATGCCCACTAGATTTATGGACAGTATCAGTACATGCTCTTTTAAGGTGAGACACTGAACAGGGAAACATTAAAATTGAGATTCAAAAGTTTTTTCCCATTTTTCATATAAAAATACGACATTTTATGCACACAAATGGCCAAAATTGCCTAAATTTTTAGCAAAGAAATCGAAATAATGGATAGAGCCAGATCCAAATGTATGGTTTTATTTTGTTGATATATTAGTAACAAATATTTTTTTCAGAGGGATTTTGGATATGTTGTTTAGATCTTGTTTTGTTAAGTTAATCCTAGTGAAAAATCTGTAATCTTGTTCTTCTGGGTTCCCAGACACCCTCCAGAGTAGCGCCTAATTTGAAAGCTAAGCCTGACCAAACTAATCCTGACTTTATTGTTGCGTTGGTGCCGCGTTTTTGTCATGTTTTTGTCATTGTTTGTAGCTTTCTTCATCAGGTTTTGTCACTTTTCTGTGGCTCTTTTTTTTCTTTTGATGCTTTTTTCAGAAGAAGCTTTCAGATTTGGGTGATGCCCGACTGGAGAAAAAGTGCTCAGTTCAGGTGGAGGTTAAGAGGTAAACCAACAAAAATCTATCTACAGTTGTGGGTTTCATTTGCGAATACACATTTTCCAACGTCTAAGAAAACAATTAATCACATAGAATCAAAGCATTGAACTGATTTATCCAAAGGGCTTTGCTTATCTAAACCTACAAAACCACGTTATTGCGCCGCCACATTAAAAGCGCAGCATATGAACGCCATATTGCCAATAAACTCCATACGATGATTTACGCACTGCTCCGCGTGGCAGCTGCTGTTTTCCATCTGATTTATCGTCGACTCCATAAACATTTACCCACGCATCTGTGTTTCATTTTATTTTGAAAAGCTTATGGTTTTGTACTGTCAGTCAAAATTTTATAAAGTTATCAACCAGAAGATTCTTGCAACAACATAACGCCGCATTGGGGTGAATTTTACCAAGCGGCTGACTTTGTGAACGGTGAATTTTTGGGACATCGCTACTTCAGATCGTTGGAAACGTTCAGCACATGTGGATAGTGTGGAATATAAGCCCATTTGTAGAATAAGTCACATCAACATACAACGTTCTACAAATACGTTTCATGTAGTTTCTAGCACTTTATGTGTTTCATATTGTCCATTTAATATTGGAATGAAACAGTTTTTGACCCACTCACTTTCAGGGACAATGGGAACACAGGGAAAACCTGCAAAATCCACACAAAAAGGCCCCATACGGTGTAGAACTCAAACTGTCTGTTTTTAAGATCAAGCAATGACTTAAAACTTATTATACTTTTTGAGGTCCCCATTTTTCAAAGCAAATAGGGCAACCTGTCAGAATAAGGATTAAAGATCTGTTCAGGGTACATGGTAAGGGTTTGTAGAGTTGAGATACTTTAGATTTTGAACTGCTCTAACCAGACCACCCTGCGTTTTCCAAGGCCCCAAATAATAATTAATCCTGGAGTTTATTGAAAGCATAAAATGGGAGGCCAATTCCACAAAAACACATAAAGATTTATCCACAATTCAACTGATTTCCAGCGGGTTTGAGAGGATCTTTCCCTGTGTAACTCTTTCAGCAAGAAGAACTAATCGGAGGTTTATTCGGAACAGGGGCACATGATGAAACGCTTAGAAAAATTACACATTGAAAGTATTTTTTTCTTCAAGGGGCTGCTTCTGTCAACTATTATAATAAAAGCTGTAATCATTATTTTGTGGAGGGCTGTATTCTGGGCTTGTCACCTCACATTCACGAGCAAAAACACTCGATGGGAATGACACAAAAGGTTCCCTGTGAGAAGCGAAGATTTCTGTTCTAAGTAAAGCTCAAAATCATAAACTGTTGAATAGTCATGGACTAAGGTGAGGGTGACTTCCGCCCTAATATTCAGCGCTAATAACTGGAGCTCGTTCATGGTAGCACTTTCACTGGGTTTTTGGAGCCAGCTCCTATATTTTGAACAGGGCAACAATAAAAAACAAGAAGCCTGTGTTCAATAATGACTTAAAGTCCTTGCTCTAAACTTAAACTTAAAGGGAACTTCAAGAGTCTGCCCCCATTGCTTGTTAGGCTTCTGCGGCTAGTGGTCATGCTACATCCAGGTTTTTCATTTCAGCCAAAATATCACAAGTGATATTTTGTCTGGGAACCACCCATTTGTTTTCACGTAGGAGATGTGTGGTTTACAATTGTTCATGTTGGGCGCTACGAATGTCTATAATGTGCGTCTGCACATGGCCCATAGTCAATCGTATCAATTGTACCCGATGAAGTATGTAGATTGTAAAGCCAAATGCTGCTCTTCTTTTAAAAAATACTTTTGAGCTAAACTATTTGGTACATGGTCTATAGCTATATCATCAGCCACCTCAGACCATATCTCTCCTGCAAGTTGTGTGTGTTACCGGTTGTTGTTGTTTTTTTACCTTTATTATATTTTATTTTGGTTGTTACAACTGTGTTAAACCCCTTTGCCTTGGTTTGTTGTATACCAACTAACCTTTTACCCCTGATCTGGAGGCTAGGGTTCAGGTTATGATTAGGGTTAGGAACGGCAAATGTGATGTAAGCTGTCTTTCACTCACACATATCTCACACATGTTTTTAGAAACTAGAAGGTCTTGAGGAATCGCACTGGCATATGGGCTGTGGGCGCTCCTGTCAATACTCTTTGAGGTTTGGCTATGCATAATTGCCAACACTAACTAAGATAACCAAGATCGCACGTAACTGGTTATAATAATGTATGTTTAGAAAGTCCTCCTATACCTACAAATGTAATTACTATATGCAGTTATAGTATATCACATGTTTAAACCTAAAAGAAAAAAAGGATCTAGCACGATATGGGCCCTTGAAGTCTGTCTTTTTCTTTAAAAAACAAGGTTAGCCGTGATTTTTGCTCCATTATCGGGTGTGCGAAGGCTGTGATTGAATGTGACTGGGGCAGATTGGTAATATATGAGCTGCCTGAGTAGTTCTGGCACATGAAGGACACACTCCACGCCGAGAGACAGGTGACGCTACTCAGTCAAACTCTCATTCTCTCCATTCTCAATGCAAACCTGGAACCAAGCCCAAACCCTGCAAGTCACCTCTGTGCTACGTCCTGTCAACCTGGGCCGCAACAAAAAATAATGACAGGTAGCAGGTAATAATAATGCAATACTAAATCTAGACTCAAAAACAATGACGATCACAATGACTGCAGGTTATTTGGGAAATTATCAGGATAATCTCCTCTTCTCTGTTTACATACTCTTAAATGCTACTTGTAGCGTTTAAGAAAAAACCCAGTGAAAGTGCTAGCATGAACGAGCTCCAGTTATTAGCGCTGAATATTAGGGTGGAATTCACCCTCACCTTTGTCCACTATTCACCAGTTTATGATTTTGAGCTTTACTTAACCAAAAGTCCCACTAATATGTAGAATCTCTTTTTCAGGATGGTCCTGTTCCAAGAGGAAACCCTTGTACGCATGTTTTATTGGTGTAAAGGAAAACTGGAGCATCTGGAGAAACCTGCAGGGACACAGGTATAACATGCAAGCTCCAAACAAAATGGCCCCATCAGATCCGAGAATCAAACTCTGGACCTTCCTGCCATTCTGCTCCAAAGGTTGGTAAAGGGGGAAAGTTGTATTGGTTGAGATGCAAACGTTTTCAGGTTGTAATTAGCTGGTAGTGACAGAAAGGAGATAAGAACATAATTCTGTCTCGGTTGAATTTGGGCTTCAGCTTCATTTGGCCAGCGACTAAAGGAGGGGAAAAAATGTCCCTTCCTAAAGGTGTGACATGACTTTAAAATAGCTCCAAAAGCTAGTGGGAAAAATACAATTTCCTGGGAGATTAGAAGAAAAGAGACCAGCCTGGTTTAAAGTGTGTAAATGCATAGCTTCACCTGCTTTGAACTCCGGCGGGACTTTCCTGCAACTTTCTTTCAGTGTGACGGGTTGTTACGGGATTCGATTTTGGAGACAGACACGGGCAACGACTCTGCAACTAAATTAATTGCTTTTGATTTCCTTTCAGCCATTCTCTTTTGCCACAGCAAATCATCTGCCTTCTGAATTCAAGCTAACACCAGTCTGCAACAAGTCTCCGCCGTTTCATTTTCTGTATATCCTCTAACTATAACTTACAAGGAAAGGAGTATTTCCCTAGGACACAACAGCAGCATGCACTTACTTTGCTTCAATTTCAGTGTTTGAATGATATGTAATGGAGAAGGCTTCAGATGTGTTGTAGAGGGTACTTGGAAAGATGTCAAATTTTAAGAGAAAAGGGTGAACTTGAAGAATATTTGAACATGATTTTGAAAGCAAAGACTATTTAAATCGTATTTTGCAAAATAAAAAAATATGAATTTGAGACTATTTTAGCTTTATTTTAAACACAAAACAATGTATATTAACTGATAAATAGTTTTAATTTAACATTTTATCGATTGGGATCTCCAACCTATTTTTTAACCCTGATCTACTTTTTTATTAAAAAAAAACAACCGAAAGCTACTTCGAAGACACTTGTGTAACTACTTTGGAAGAGTTTGCCGAGATAGTAGCCAAGATATTTTAACAAAATGAAAGACCCTGACTTGAATTTTGTCCTTATACTTTACTTTATTTACCAAATTTTTGGTTTGTAGATTCTGTTTAAAAAAATAAAATGCATCTAAAATGTGACTTTTCAAGCGTGTGTAGAAATGTACTAACAAGGCGGCCTACCAAGAAAGGTCTGGAGAGCTACTGGTTGCAGATCCCTGTTATAGATAATCATCAACATCCTAAAGGTTCCTCTACCTTAAATAAATGGGCCACCGTTTTTCCATACTGAGATAATGTTCTTACCTATGTACACAAATACTAGATCAAAGGGGTATGTAAGACAAAAAAGGTTGGGAACCACAGTGCTAGTAAATGTAAGCCCTCACTGCACATTAGGGGTGCATTATTCAACTTTTTATGTAAAAAAAAAAGGGGTTGATATTAATACGTGTTTGACCTTTCAGTGACCCAGCGGATGCTTGGGTGGTTAGCATAGCGCCTTTACTTACCACCCTGATGGCCTGTAGGACGCTTCAGGATCAATCTTTTTTTAGTTTTTTTTACTGCTAATTGAACAGTATCTATGGTTACATATTCCGAAAATCCTCAAAAACCTGAAAAACAATTGATCCTGAAGCGCCATAGAAGCCACCGGGATGGAAAGTAAAGGCGCTAAGCTAACTACCCATACGGCCGCTGCACTGAAAGATCAAATACGCACTACTATGAACTTTTTTCTTTTTTTTTTCAGAAGCAGTTGCATAGTGCACCTTTAACTAAATATAGGTAACACCAAAAACAAGGTGGATAAGAGGCTAAATGGGTGACAACTTGAATATCATTGTCTTTGTGTGACCCTCTTTTTATCTCTGGGACATAGTGCCATGGAGAGTGAAATGCCTCGCCCAAGAACACAATGGTAGAATTCAGAACCTGTGAGAAAACACCTGAGCCGACATCCCCTTTACTACTATCTGCTAAATAGCACACACTGTGACACACAATTTCACTCATAGCAGAGGCTTTGTAAGTCAAAAGTAAAAACTGGTTTTAAAGAAGACCCCGAACACCATTTTGGTAAACACTCTTCTGAGGCTATTAAGGCAAAACGTGCACTGAGCTTCTGAGCAAGTGTGAAATATCTGTCCCAGCGCAGCGGCGGCATCACCGGCTCTGAACTGAACTAAGAGGCTGAACCGCTTTCTTGTTCCTGCCTGTAAAGAACACTTTTCTCATGTAAATGGGGGCACTTCAAAAGGTGCCAATCCCCTTTAGACTGCGCACGTGTGCTACCTTCAGGTGCTGTCGTGTCGGCGGATAACGCGGCACTCACCGTTGTCTGTGGACACCATGATAGTGTTGGGGGTGGTGTCCCGCGCCGCTCCTCCGTTCTCGAACGCACCGTAGCCCTCGCTCTCCTGCAGCTGCCAGTTCAGGCCGAAAAGGTGCATAGCTGGAAGACAAATAGAGGCGGACAGGTGACTGCGGGGTTTAAAGAGAGGATTAGTCTCTTTTTATGCAATGGCTGAATTGTTAAAGGGCAAAACGAAAGGGGATTAGGGTGAGATCATCAAAAACGTTCAGATTCAGATAAGGACGCTAAAGTTTTAGTGAGAAATGTCTCTAGAAATCAGATGCAGACATCAAGGCAGACATCATCGTTTTGCTCTATATTTCAGAAGCATCCTCATGGATTGTAAATATAAAATATTAAGCTAAAACTGACTATAAGCATAAAATGGATATCAAGGATGTTTCAATCATACAATTTGAGACATGCAACTCCCAGTAATCGCTTGCTGGTAAAACCACTTCAAATTCCACTTTTCACCTTCCAAATCGCCCAGACCCCACACAGCGAGTTTTGGGACTCTATTAATGTGGAAAAACATGTCTTCGCTGCACATTTGGTGTCCTGGGACGAGAGGAGAGGAGTGTGCTAGCATCAAAGGCGGCCCGCGGCAGCTAATCTGACACAGGGAGACTCCGCGCTCACCCTCCCCGCCCACGCATCACTGTGTCTGGGCCGGGCTACTCAGACTGCTGCATGTTTGAAGAAGGCACAGTGGTTCTCCACGGGGCTAGGTGTGCGGTACAGCCCTCAGGCACACGCACCAAAGCAGATGTTGAAAATCATAATCTGTTATTCTTCTCCCAGCGTTTTTTGCCTAAAATTGAGTTGTAACCTCGTCTTTCTCAAGCTCGTAATCAGCGAATCTTGCGAAAAACAAGAACAAGCTTCCCCCACGTACGCCGTAGGTTTATTCCATCATTTGATAAACCGAAATAATGCAGTTTTTCTACAGATATTCCCAGAACACATGAATAACATAGTGCATGACTGACAAAGAGAGAGATGTCTATTTCATCGCTACAGCTATGCAAAAAGTAAAAAATTATGGAAAAAATGGAAAGAAGAAAATTATCCAGGCAGAAATGGAAAGAAAAAATTACATCATTTAAGATTTTAAAACATCAGTGTGAGATTGTTTGCATCTTTAAATACATTAGGAGGGAAAATGGTAGTATAAACCAATGGCAATCAATTGATCAATCAATACTTTTGTATAGCTTAATATCACAACAAGAGATGCCTCACAGGGCTGCACCAAACACTGAAGCAATGATACAAAAACAATAAACAAGACAATGTAAAGTTCAGGCAAATGAGTATCCAGGCAAACATAATGTCCAAATATCCACACACGAGGCAGTGGATTTTTACCTGGGACCTGCTTTTCGTTTGTTGACTCTATTGTGCCTTTGAGTTGGTTTGTCTGAGAATACAAATCCTAATCCTATTAAATATGAATGTAAAGTTATGATCATGATTACTATTGCAACAACGCATCATCGCTAGGCTAAAGCTAACCTGTCTTACTGAGGTGGATTCGGTAGAACCTCCTTTATGTATAACCTTCAATGAAACAGACAGGAGGAGAGCCGCGGTCCGTGTGTACTCACGTGTGGAAAAAAAATCAACAGGTGCTTAATGAGAAAAAGCATCTGGGCTTCTTCTATCAAGAAAAAGCCCATTGGGTTCAAAAGTGTAAAAGCAAACTTTGGTTGTAGCCGTTCCCCAATCCCACAACGACACAACTTTATTAGAGGATTTCAGAGTTTCTTTGCCTTGGATTTTGTTGTTTTTAAATAACCCATTTGAACCCAAAGGACTTTTTCCTTGTAGCTTGCGTTAGTCTTGCTGCACACAGTTGCATTGGTGCCATGTTTTCTTTCCAGACGCCACCCCTCTCTCTCGCTCCTCGTCTCTCTCCTTGTCTCGCGTTTATGCTGACTGCCTGATGAATAGCTGTGGCGCTGATTTGGCATTTTACAATACGAAGAGGAGGAGAGGGAGTTTGTTTTATCTATTTTTTTTTCCGACTGTTTTGTCGAGTCAAACCACAGAAACACACAAGCTCTAATTAAAACGGGAATATAACAATACACTTTTATTTATTTATTTTTTCATTTTAATCATGGGA
Source organism: Proterorhinus semilunaris (assembly GCA_021464625.1). Lineage (NCBI taxonomy): Eukaryota > Metazoa > Chordata > Actinopteri > Gobiiformes > Gobiidae > Proterorhinus > Proterorhinus semilunaris. The sequence goes on from CM038349.1 coordinate 16,530,166, forward strand.
CATGCCTCCGTGCCCTGTTGTCAACACTCTTGGCGAGATTAAAAGCTACAAGCAGATTTTCCCTCTTGTAAGGCCCCGGCTGCGAGGGCAATAATTAATTTTTGCCCAGCGGGTGGCGCTCCATTCAAATGCTACAGGTGAAATGTGTCTTTGCGTCAATTAGGCATCTGTTTGATTTGGGAAGACAAAGCTTTTCGAACACAAGCCGTTATTTCACATTTGATAGATTTACGAGGGATTTCTAAATATGCAACACGGCGTAGACAAACAGAAGACAAATGAGTTAGCGGCTTTATTGTCTCTAAACAGTGGGTCCGCGTCCTGTGGAGAAGCTTTGAATAATGAAGTCTGCGGTAAACAGATAGGACACCTGTTTCAGAGCACCCACATCGAGGGAAAGGGAGTAACCGCAGTGTCTTCTCTACACATATACAGGTCGCTCTTGCAAATGGGAGAAAGTAACGCATAAACAAACGTTGTCAGCCGTGCTTCGTTTCATTCTCACAGTTTTGAGTCATCCTGATCACTTTGGTTGCATCTTCTTCTCAAACTCTCTACCCTGATTTGCAGGTCATGGATTATTTTCTTTTGCGTGTCATCGAGTGAGCGATCACAGGACCCGTTCTGATCAGCTCTGAGATCAAAGCGCGTTCATCACAGCGCCATCAATTTTCCGGCATGACGTTAGTAAAAAGCGAACGCTTGTTTTGACTGGGCAATTAATCGAAATTTAATCGAAACTGTAATCTCCATTTAGGTCAATCTCAATAATCGTCAGGTTTACAGTCATTTCTTTGGCAGAAACAGAACCTAGTTTTATAGTTTTTTTTTATAGTGCGTTAGATTACACTGAGTATAGCATTTGTTTTTGTTTAGGTTTGAATAAAAGGTATGCCTAAGTCCATGAATCAGCTACATATTGTATTATTTTATTATGAAAAAAAAAAAAAATTATAAATACAAAATGTCATATTGTCCAGCCCTAAGCCCCAGGCCAATATGAAATCCTGACCAGCACAGTCTCTCACACCTGACTGTCTGTTTTCAATCCTCAATTATACATTTTAGGTGTGAAAGAGCCAGTGACTGCCATCATTCATGCACCAACAACGCATTTAAACAAATCAATATTAACTCATTAAAGATGTGGCTTTTAGATGCCGCCAGTGGTATGTCTCTTTCTTATCATCACCCTCTTTTACCCTGAGCTGTCCTGCCTAATAAAGCCTGCGAGCCAAAAATCATCACATAAATAACAATAACAAAAATATGTGACTATTAAATTGGACCAAGAGTATGAGCTATAAAGGCATCTTGTCTCCTGTCATTGTGAACCAACCCTATATATAAGAGACTGTCATCATCCCTAACCCAGAATCCAACAATCTCTCTCAACTTTACCTAATGAAATGCATCCCAACTTTTAATTGCTATGAGGATGTGTTGAGTGCTACGACCGACTGTGATAAAACAGTACGCATAGGACCTAACACAAAGGCATCCGCGTTAGCCATAACGTCTGTGTGTCTGGGGAGTTGTGCGTCTGTGGACAGGCTCTTCACACCTGCCATTTCCGACATCTCCTCTCATTAAACAGCGGATCATACAAGGCGGCTGTCATCGTAATGAGTGTGTCCCATCGGTGTCACGGGGGACGGCGTTTTCTGCGTACACAATGTGAAAATGTGGACACAAAAGACATGAGCATGTCCAAATAGAGATATGAGTACTCCTATGTGGATAGTACGTGAGCTGCCTGTCCGCGTTGTAGGGGTTGATGCTCAGTAGTGGGAGCTACTACTACTTTATATGGTTTGTATGGAGTAGTAGAAAGCTGAGAATAAATAAAGGGTTTGAGGCATCCAGGACGTTTTGGCAGCAGGGTAGCGCAGGGTAATTGCTCTTTTTGTGTGGAGTTTGCACGTTCTCCCGTGTCGGTGCAGGTTTCCTCCGGGTGCCCTGGCTCCACATCTGGAGGATCACATTTTCACGTGGAGGCAATAAGGTACAGGTACACCATAACATTATCCTGCAAGATTAAATGTATTGCTGTCTGCAGTTATTTAAAATGTCCTATTCAGTAAAAAAAACATACAGAGGGTCCAGTTGGATTAAATCGATTTTAGAATAGATGTGATGTTTGTAGAAGTCTAGGTTTTACTGCAAATGTCAATTCTCCTTTATGATTTTAAAATGTGAACTTTGGCCGAAAATACTAGAATCACGCATTCAGTAATTTGCACAGTACTGCAAAGTAAGCTGTTTCAGAAACTGAATAGGTCAGGTTCCATTTTGTTTAAGGTAAGCACATTATAGATTATATATATTTTTTGCAGGGAAGTCAGGAAAGGTTACGGGGGAAATATGGTTATGCTATCATTGCAGATGAGTAGCGTCTTCTTATAGGATATGCAAAATGTGCAGCAGCAGTGTGTAGTGACAGGTGTGGCAGTGAAAACAAGCCCGCGTTTCCAATACGGAATATAAACAGTAGAGTTTCCTGGTGAGTAAGTACTTGAGATAGTTGAGCTAGAGTATAAAGCATGTGTACTTTTGACTGACTGGTTCTGTAAAATACCAACCCTGCTAATGATGGCACGGTTGGTTGATGTTACAATATAACCACATCAATGGTTGTATTGCTACTTTTTGGCTAAAATGGACCGAAAGGAGTGTTGTCCCACAGATAAAATGTCACGGGATTCTATAGAGGTTGTTGGCATATTTAGTTTTAGCAGCTTTTAGACGTTTGACAACTTCAATTTGAAATACCTAGAGTAGAACTTTTGTGGGGGCTGTGAACTATTCGAAGCTCTGTGTCCTATTCCTAAATGACGTGTTCAAAGTTGGCTAATATTAGCTTGTGCATTTAAAATTATTTCAGGGGGGCTTACAGTGGGGCAAAAAGTCTTTGGGCGAAATCCAATAGGAAGTCTACGGGGACCTGACCAAATGCTTTTTGACCCCCTGTATATATAAAACCACATCAGCTCACTTATTAGATTTCCAAGTCAGTTCTTTGAGACAAGGGTATTAAAAACATTGTTTAACTTGAGCAAAGAGTGCTTCAGACAGTGCAGGGACATTAACCCATACTGTCTGAAGCACCTGCGCTCACTGCTCGCTCGTGTTTCAACCTCCAAGACTGTCACGTGAAGACTATCCTTCTATACCCACATAGCCTAGCCCTTTGTACTCCATCCCATATTAGATGAACACTCTTGAAGATTGTGCTAAACATAATAACAATCAATGTGGCCAACACACATGCCGCTGTAGGCTACACAAACAAACAAAGGAAGGAAACGTTGTATTGATTTCAAACAGATTAAACGCGAAGACAGCAACCGCTCACAGTGATCAGGATGACACTGACTGACCGTCCGTCCCATGACTGAATTTGAAGGAAATGACTATCTGCTCCACAGACACAAGCACGTTACTACCCTGAGGGGACCTCCGCCTACATCGTGTCTGCTAAGCCTCGCGTAGTAGATGTTCCCGTGCTGAAGAAGTGGGCCATACTGAGGACAGTCCAGCCACGTTTTTTGAAGCGGGCCCTTTCTAAATAACAGGTCCTTTTGTCCGCATTGTGGTGATGGTTTAGCCACCTTTATTTTCTTTGGTGTACCTCGGTGACTTTAGTAATTTTTGCTTTTTATGATAATAGAAAAAAAATGTCTTAAAATTATGTTATATATATATTAACGAGGCTTTGAGTGGGTTGTGTTGAGTGTACCTTTTGTCCTTCAGTGTACGGAGCAAGAGTGGAATCACCGACAATACAAACAATAACTCTCGACATGCGTATCTGATTTCAGATTTAGAGCACAAGCTAGCATCCACTTAGTCCATATCGGTTTGAAACGGGGGGGTGTGCTCTGCAGTGGACTCATGGCGAATCATACAGGGAGAGACATGTCAAGGACCAATTACACATTCGACTTGGGAACATTTAGCAAGAGAGACCCCCGCGGTTCACGCGCACGGTCCTGCCCACGCGCGCACGCTCCCCCCGACACACTCCCGCGCTCCGATCTCTAACACACCTCAGTGCCTCATTAAATTAGCAGCGTGCTGTGCTTGCCCGTTAGCCAGCAGCCCTCATGGTGAGGACAGGAGCACGGGGTCATGGGAGAGTGCTGGCGAATCGACAGGAGCGCGGCCGCGTGTGCGCATACGCGTGCGCCGGCGATAAAGTAAGAGGATCAACGCCCATGGAAACGGTCATACACCACTGGGCGCTTTCTCCAATAAAACCCTTTCAGGAAATTTAGGGGAATTAACAGGGGGTTATTTGGCGGGTTTAACAAATTCACACAAAAAAAAAGAGATTAATTAATGAAGTGAATGTGGAGTTTTCTCACATTTTGGAACTGTTAAGAAGTGTGACATTTGGGAAGGGATTCGGGAACGGAAAGGGTATTATACATTTTGCAGGTATTAATCTCAAACACATCTTTATCTTGCACTGTGTTGGTTAGAAAATGCAATATTTATCTAAAAAAAGCTAAAACATACAGTAGTTTCACTTTGTGATTTCCACAAGCTCCTCCCACCCTCCTCTTCTTGATCCTCTAAGCTGCTCAGTTGTTTAAAGAGAACATCTATAGACTGTGTGTTACTGACGTGAAGCTATGGTGAGAGTTTTTACTTCACGATGAAATTATTAAGCCTGGTAAGAGATTGAAATATTTCCTGGATACGTAGGACCTCAAGAGGAGCTTTTTGGGAGCTGTCGCCGCGCTGCTAAGAATAGCTACGGGAGAAGATTACTCAAAGATGTGCGAGTGGGTCAAAACCATAATAGGTCTGAGGAAGGGCTGGCTTGACGCCCAAAACGTCACGACTTGGTGCAAGTAATAAAACTGTGGGAACAAACTTGAGCTGTGCGGAACTTTTGCCTTGGTCAAAACCATAGTCTTAATATATTGATAGACCTCACTCATCTCCCTTATGTTAATAAAAGTATTCCTCCTGCAGAGCATGTTCCGAAAAATGGATAAAGAGGCGTAAAACTCCGCCCAGTTGAGGCAGGCCTCCACAGTGCTCCAGGGCCCGTCAATCGTTGAAACATTTTAAACTCCATGAAAACCTTTGTGGTTTCATAAACTGTACCCATCCCAGATTTATCACAGGGGAATATCAAGCTAAATCTCTTTGAAACCAGGCTTTAAAGTGTCTTTTGCAATGTGTAAAGGCTTTCACATTAAACTGGCTCTTCTGAATCCATGCCTAGTGGTGGTATTGCAGCAACGGCAGCCCACTGCCTAGAAGGTCACTAAACAGTATTATTAATATAATTCTGCAACATTTTAAAAACCCTGCAGATTCTATTTAGAGCTCTACAATCATGTTTTGATATGTTTATGTTTCTTTTTTGGTTTCTGTTTTGGTTTAGCAGTTCATAATTCAGTCCTCTGTTAATGCTCTTTGAGGATTAACCAAATTGCAGATCTAATTACAAACACAAAACTTGTCTGAAAGTGTGTAATTATAAGACATTATTCCCAGATTGTAGATTGTGTGGCTCTACTTTGGAGGCATAGCCAGATTCCCAAAGACACAACTGTTACATGCTAGCTAGTGTGTGATTTTCTCCCAAAAAATGGAAATCGTAAATGTGGGTGTTGGCGCGGCGCTCAGCTCGCCCTGTAGGACTCCGCGGCTGACTGACAGCTCTCCGCGGCGGGTCAATTTCCCGATAGGAGAACTTGTGAAAGCAGTAATTAGTGATTAGAAGATGAAGAGCGAGAGAGGGAGAGCGTCCTGATGAGCCGTATTCAAAGATCGGTGCGGCGGGGAGGAGCGGCACAATCGATGCGAGACAAAGTGCCCCGCTGTGTTAAAAGCAGGACTGGAATCAACAGCCTGCCTGGGACGTCAGCTTCTACCGCGGCCAAGCCATCCTGCCCGAGCCCCGATAAGCCACTCGCCAAGTGGGGCTGCACGGACCCACTGCAACACTTGAAAGGCGCAAAATGTCTTCAAGGCACATTTGCCGGTGATGGTGAAAAGGGTTTGGCGATAGCATTTTTTTAGTTCTGTATCTAAAAAGATTAGCATGGCCTCAAATGATTTCTATGAATGAAAAAAGTCTGATTGATCCTTTGCTTTATTCTGCTGTGTTCTACGGTGTTATTTTTGTTCGGTACATTTGACTGTCCCCCTAATGTAAAGTTAAGTTCAGGTTTTTGTTGTAGTTGTTGGGTCAATTATCAAATAAAATCAAACAGGCTTCCATTAGTTGTAATAAGGCCCGGCACAATAAGGTTCCTCATGTCCGAAATGCATGCTAGGTCACAGTTGAGGCGATTTAGGCAAACACCGGAGAGGTTGGGATAAACGTCAGTCATGTCGCTGCGTTAGCGCTAGTCGTGTTAGCATAGTGAGTGTGTTGCGATTAACCTATTTATCTGTTATGGATTCAAGGTTATGACTGTACTACAGAGATGGTACGGCCATACAGCGTGAAATAATACGATACATTATGACGCTTTTAAATTGTGAATCCCTTGTCCCACAAAAATATTTCTGCAGGTCTGGCTCAGTTATCATGATGTCCGACTGACGTTTATTCCAACCTGGTGTCTGCGGTGTTTGTGCATGCGCGGCTCGCCTCACCTGTAACCTAAAACGTGCTTCGTGAATGAGGAATTGGAAAGCAGGATGAGACCGGCACATTGGGTTGCCAGATCCAATGGCCAAAACCAGTTTGGACATGAACAACAAAAAAAGGACTCTCTCATATTTCCACATTTCCAGCACCTATTACCAAACAGGTTCTAATTTAGTGCAAGTGCTGACCTGCCGTAGTTTAAGTACTGTAACCGAGGTTCTAACCTTTCAAATGAGGTATAGCACAGATCAACATGAGATGACATCGATAAACGTGTGTTAGTGTCCTCCATATACAGCTCAGGTTGGGTTGAGATCATAGAGCCTTTACTTAAACGAGCAAAAGCACATGTTACACCTCTTCCGTTGGATTTTGAAACAGTGATTGGTGGACTGCATTGTCACTTTCACCTCCTAAAGCGGCTCTATCCTTCTAACTAAGTGACACGCTGATTGGCTTTTGCTGCCGCCGATCCGTTTCTGTTCTCACTTGACGCCGGTAATTATTTGAAAGTCCCATCTCGGGAACAAAGCGCGCAGTGATGGCGGCGCGTGATGGAGAGGGCTCTGCATAATACCCAGCTTTATCTCGCACTGCGAAAAACTATCTGCGCAGAAAAGCCTCCCAAATGGAGGCGAGCGCCGCTGCCAAGTCCGGTCTCCGAGTGTGCACCCGACGTCGCCCCAAAAGAGATCGCACTCCGCACCCCCGTTTGGCTGCGCTTTATGAGCCGTGGCTAAGGTCAATTAGCTACGAGGAAGGTTTTGAAGCGAGTGTGTCTTTGTTTCCAAAACGCAGCGGATGAGCAGAAAGCCACAATGTCAGTGTGATGCCAAACTTCTCACTTGAGAGTTGAACTTTTTTAAGTGTGAGGAGAAGTGTTAATAAGTGGAAGCTGTAATAATGACTGATCACATTTTTAAATGCTTTATTCTCTGTAGGAAAATGGATGTATTTTCTGTATTAGACCCTTCCTTTATCGACCAGATACCCACCCAGAGAGTGCATGCACACCGATAGGTCTGTAATTTCTTATAGGATTGCGCTGCAGATGAAAGGAAATACATCTCTAAATGAGTATTTATCAAATCATAGCATCTTCTCTTTTCGGAGACACAATTTCTAGTTCAGGGCTCAATTTTCTAGCTTCTCTTCTGTCCCAGACTCCTGATACAATCTGGTTAATTCCTTTACAGGGAAGTGTTGGCCATGTGTCACAAAATGGCTCATCTCCATTTCTATTTACAGACAATCACAATTTCAGCTCCGACACTCATTGAACAGTAGGCTACAGCAACTTTCTCAGCAGACTGTAGTGAACATTTGACACTTGACAACGTGCAGCTTTAAATTGAGGCAAGTCATTCAGTCCTTCATGGCTAACATCACTCTGAGCTCTGGCAGGTCTGTGGAGAGACACGATCCAGTGCTAACACTGAGGCTACGGGTTAACTCTGCATTACGGAAATTTCACCAGGATCAAATTTTACTTCTCAACTGTGCTTTGCATTTGGAGAATGTCACTCAGGCTTGAACAGGTAAAGGCATTCAATGAGTTTAAACTTGGGGAATGCAATATCCAGTTTCCTCCGTCGGTGTATACCATGCATCTGTGAACCATAGTATTTTTGCCCTGAAATTGCTCTTTGGCTATCCAATGGAGGATGCTCTGGTAAAGTCCTGATTTAGTTCTGGTTTGGACATGCTTGAGTCAGCATCTAATCTTGACTCATTACTCAAATTTAGACCAAATTTAAAGTCTAAATTTGGTCTAAAAGTATGGTTTAGTCCATACTTTTACAGTAAATGCCCTCATAAAAGTTTGTTGAGGCTGATGGCAAGATACATTTTAAAGAATCCTTTTTTGTTTAAACCAAAACGGGAATCAAACTAGGCCTAGAACTGAGTTGAACATCAAAAGTAATGCGATAAATGGCTTCTGATACAATACGCATATCACAACAAAGAGGTATTGCGATATATTGCGAAACTCTGTTTGTCCGAGCTCTATAACACACATAACTGAACTCAGTTGCAAATGTAAAAAAACAACACATTTGTATTTAAAAAAAAAACACATGGGTTTGATCCAAAAGGTTGCAGACCCCTGACCTAAAACATGCAGAGGGCACAGGATCCTCCAGCTAGTTCCTGTCAAAACTCCTTGATATCCTACACATCCAGCCTCATATTATCCGGCTGGAGGACGGCTCAGGAAAATTCGCCTTTTGCACTGTTACAAGGTTTGCAACTGCACATTGCCCAACGGAATGCTTATTCATTTATTTGTTTATTATTACAAATTATATAATTGAATATAGATCAGGAGAAGGGTCCCAGGTACTGCACCGGAGTCGGCCACTTCTTCTGACCAGTTGCCCGCCAGTGGCTTTGAAGGGACATAAATCCCATGGCCTTAAATTTCACCTCGATGAAGAATATACATAAAAGTCCTTTCAAAAATATTGATTGTTTGAAACAAAATATTGCTTACACAGAGTTTGAGCGTTGACCATTATCACTAAGAAGCATTGCATTTGTATTTGCATTGCAGCATAATCATTTGTACAGACTCCACAAAGACAACACTCTACATTATGTTATTATGTTGTTTGCAGCATAGTGAAATTTCTGAATCTAAATAATGTCCTTGAATCATTTTACATTTCAATTTATTTCATGTTCATAGTTTAAATAGGGAATTGAACTGAGATCATCATCTGTCTCCAGGTTACAGGTTCAACGAACCTGTATATATGTAGTATCTTTTATAATAATATTGTATGTTATTTCTTAATAAGTATAATTGTAAAAATGAGATCGGTAAAATGTTATAATGATTCAGGGTAATTTCTAAGGAACATGATAACAATGGCATAATGGGCATGTAATTGTAACTAATTTTCTTTTCTAAACAAGTGGAGTTTTGAGAACAAAGAACCACAGAGTACGGCCTACTTGATATTAATGAGTTTCTCCAGGTTTCGAGTAGAAATAAAGATAAAAATCTAATAAAAATAAATCTGAGTAAAGTTGAATAACATTGAACGCACAGGGAGACAAATAATCAGAGTTCAATGTATCAATAAAGCATTTCTTGGTTCATTATCCAGCGTCAGAGTTTGTGGATTCCCAGGTTGCAAGATTCAGCCGTTTATGTTACAAAATGGCCAGTTGCATTCATTCATCGAATTCTGGCACTTATTATAGTAAACATTTCCTGGAAACAGCCAACGGGGGACAATTGATATATTCTGGCCACAGCGTTGAATCGCTATCCCACTGTCCCAATTCCAAAGTTTGCCTTTTTCTTCTGTTGTACGGTACAAATGCTCCGTTGCTGAGCCCCTTGCAGCAACGCTATGGTTTTTCCATATGAGGCTCGACCCGTGCCAAGACACACACACCTTGCGCGACCTTACACGTCCCGGATAGAAGGCAGTCAATTCGGAATATTGTCCGTTCTGAACCATTGACGCTACACCTCCGACACAATACACCAGGGCTCTGCATTTCACAGACGCTGACACTCCGCCGGATGCCGACCATATCCACATTTTTCCCCTCATTCCCCCCACTGTTCGTCTGTCACAGTAATAAAGATTGATTTTACACATTGTTTTTACAAAGCTATACTGGATTTTTTTGGTCTTGGAGAATGAGCCAAGGTGCGCACTGCAAAAGGGGGAGACCTTAAGTTAAGATTCAAAGTCAGATTTTTTTAAATCTAGATTGAGATCCAGCGATTTAATTTCATGTATTTATTTTAAAACTAACAAATCCGGTAATGCAAAAAAATAATATATTATAGCAATATGAATACGTTTCTGATTTATTTATTTTTTCTATTAAACTTATTTAAGTGATATGAATAAATCAATCCATAGAAAAATGCACCATATATATATATATCTAACGTCAGCTGAACATTTGGCATAACTAATTTCTTATTTTTTGGTCTGTATTTGTTCTTATAATTTTTTTTTACAGTTCTGGGGTCATCCAAAAGGAGGGCCGGTTCTGAGGCGCTCCACTCGGGCAGTCACGCGGGATTTGATTGACAGCTACATAAAGTGGAAAAACACGCAGGAAAACAGGCCTGGATCATGTGTTGTCTGCTCCGCCATTATGTCAGCGTGTCAGGGCCAAATGTACTGCCTGTGTCTGGGGTATAGGCCCGTGCCAATCAAAACATACATGCTCTCTACAGTGTGGCTCCGGCTGCGCGCGTCCGGAGTGTGTGCGCACGTCAATCAGGAAACCCCCCGGAACGTCAAACATGGCGGGGCAATAAGGGAAGGGGGGGAAACACCTTTACAACAACGGGAGAAGGTCAGAGTGGATCGAGCTATGTATGCACTAAGAAAATGTTACGGTCACAGCCAGACCGAATACTTTTGAACAACTATTTAACACGAACAGCTCGAAAAGGTCTTTTTTGTGATTGTTTTTCTTAAAGGGTTTTTGTGCAATTTCACTCCAATGTAATGCACAGAATAATTATTTGACATGTAGGAATTGAAGTCTGCTTTTTGTGGCGCATGGTCTTATTGGCATGCACACACTATATTTCAAAGGGTTAAAACATGAAGACAAGAAATAAACTATTCATACTTTGGTCATCTTTAGCTACTTGCCTGTATACTGTTTTTCTAAATCAAACACTCGGATTAAAGCAGTACTAAGTAACTTGTTTACTTTAAAAAAATAAATAAATTCGTAGACCCTCTGGGGGTAATACCAGTGTTAATGGGATGATTGGGGGGTCTTTCATCTCCCCCTGGTGTCTCTGGTCAGACAACCACATTTGCAACTTCGCTGCCACCGGGTCGGAGACACTAATACACACTAATAGAATCACGAAGAAGAAGCTATCAGGCTAACGGGCAAAGCTAACTGCTAGCTAGCACTACTTAAACAGTATTTACAGCCAAGTTTGAGTGAAACATATTATTTCCATTGTGTAATTGGATGTACAATATCCCTCCCTTTGTCTTTTCTGTCAGCGTAGTATTTACTCTCACGGACAATTAATGAGTAAAAAAAACGCAACACGCTACGACACCTGCAGTGGTGCTTATGGCCTCTAGGAGCACAAGTTACTGAGTACTGTTTTAATACTTGTATCTACTTATAACATAAAACTATTTACTGAAAAATGACAATTCTGTAATAAATTCTGTAATAAAATGTCAATCATTGTCTTCAAGTAAAGTGATATTATGATCAAGTTTCCAGTGCGATTATACTGTAATTTCAAGAGATTTTGTATTTGTTTCTAGATGTGTTTTGCCGTGTAAACTACTCCAAACACGATGTAAAGATGAATGGAAAGTATTCAGAGGTTACTACGAAAGCTCACACCGTGGACACGCTCTCGCCCCATGGCAAAGAACGTCCGAGTCCAAGCACCGTCTGAACTGCTCTCGTAATTGCCTGGGTTCATTCAGGGAATCAATGACCTTTAAGAAAAAAAAATATAAAAAAATTACCAGGATCTCTCTCTCCATTCTCAACCCACTTTTTTTGTGTGGACAAAAACTGTGTAAACTCAGGCGCAAAAGTAAAATGAGGCAAAAAACGCTTTGACAGGTTTAAAAATGCACTGCCCTAAAAAGCTGGAACTGCAGATACCACCCACAGCGGCGACAAACGTCTTCCCTTTTTTTTATTTTATTAAGTAGAGTGTTTACACAAAGCAATATCCTAAGGTGTGCCGAATGTTTAGAGCTCGCCTTAACGGGCCTGAAGCGTCACTATATCGCGGTAAATTGGGTTCATTATATTTATTCGGTCTCGGGGTAAAGCAGGTGTAGCCTACTTTTCAGATTGGACCTTTTGGCTGCTATTAATTCAGTTGTGATGCTGAAGTGGGTCACTGGCACGTCAGCAAATGCGTTATTGTACTTTAGATGTAGCGAGAATCACAATAAAACGGTTTCGGTTTCAGGAAACGACTGTTGAATTCAAGGCAAAATCGTAAAAACATGAAACACACAGTCCTGTTTTTCTAAGGAAATTTGACCTATTTTTGATGAGCAAAGTTGTTGGGGTTTTTTTCTGCTTGGATTGATTGAACTTAACATTTCCAAACTGAACCGAAAATTGGGTCACAGTAGAATGATCCGAGGAAATTGGGTCACGAACTAAACCGTGGAGAATATGTGGCTCAATAGCAAATTGAATCAATGCCTTTTTCTTATAAACTTCACCTGGAAAACTCAACACTCGCCTTTGATCCTCGATTATATGCAAATACCGAGGTGTGAAGACGATACTGAAGAGCTGGAACAGAACAAAGACTGACTCCTGTTTTACCTTATTAGTTTTGTTGTAGATTTCTTGGATCAGATTGGGGGTGAGATGTCCCAGATGAAGTTTATTATTCTCACTGAGGGAAGTGAAGGTATTGTATGGTATTGACATATTGTATATTGTTTTTTAATGGCAGGGAAATATGCACTTTCAAATTGAGAAATTATGCACTTTCAAATTGAGTGAAAAATCGAAGAATAACATGGTATTTTGCAGACATATAGCCACTCCATTTTCTGTTGCTATTGACATTACATGCAAAACCTCTATTGAATTCATTGTTTGTTTTCCTTCAGTTTACAGAGGTTGTTTGTGAAAACCTCATGTACTTAATTGGGAGCTTGGAGGCTAGTTATCGTTAGCTTTACTGTGAATCTGAAAGCTGTGAAACATGCTTATAAACTCAGAAATGCATTGGAAAAGTAGCGAATTTAGCTCACAACTGGCAGTTTAAACATGTGCTCCTCTTATTGTCAACAGGGTTTATACAGGAAGTCAAATGTAAGGCTTTTCAGTGCCATTTTGATGCCCAAATACTATATTTGTTTAATGCCACAAACAGTTCTCAAAATTCCATCAGAGAATTGAGAGAGGATTTTGTTATCCGGAAGCAAATTGAACACAACAGGAGACTTTTGAGGGAAACATAGTGGGTAATTTCAGCCAAAACTTGTGCTGAATTGAATTTGTGTATTTTTGACAAATGTATGCAGGAAAAAGTTGAGCAATGGCTTACAATAAGTTTATAATGCCAGTTTGAATCCAATTTAATGCTTTTTAATGACATTTCATGCCTTATTTTTTGCGCAAAGCCTTTACTCTGCTCGATCCCGTCAGATCCCTGAAGCTAAGCAGCTACGGGCCGGGTTGGCACTTGGATGGGAGACCGTTTGGGAACAGCAGGAAGCCTGGGGTGGATGGAGTGAGTGGTGGGTGGTGGTCGGAGGGGCCAATGGCGCAGACTGGTTGCCTCGCGTCCGTCAGTCTACCCCAGGGCAGCTGTGGCTAGAATAATAGCTTAGCACTACCAAGTATGGAGTGAATGAATAATGCATTGTAAAGTGTCTTTGAGAGTCCAGAAAAGCGCTATATAAAACCAATGCATTCATTTAATAACTTTTAATGCTGTTTAAATGCCCAGCGGAAACCCTGGTAAAGGAACAAAATCAAGTATATGGCCTTTAAAACAACAGAACTGAACCTATTCACCACCTGGACAACTGAGAATTTACATCGTTATGTTATATTAGGCATCATTTCAATATTTATGGATCAACTGCAGGTTCTTACGGCTCATGTTAAAGCTTCGGAATCAGTTTGTACATTGCATTTTACTGCCATAAAATGGAAGGACAGCCAGTGGTCTATTGCTGTACTTTTTTGTATTATTCATCCGCTCCCCTCCGACGAACATTCAGACCATTGCACTGTCACCCTCATCCGTTCCAATTTATGCACTGTATTCATTTCTTGCCTTTACAGGAGATGAAAAAGCTGAGTGACTAAACATTTCCACTGTGTACAATTAAATAAATACCCGGGAAGAGTTGTCAGCATGTGCCAATCGGAGCTGTGCATCTGGATCCTGTTTGCCGTATTAATGAGTAACCCGAGGAGGTGATTCAAGCTCGCTTTGTTATTCCTTCTTTTGGGGCGGAGAGGGACTTTTTGGGGGGTTTAAAAGGATAAGCTCAGGCCTTACCACACGGCTGCACTACTGCCAAAACCCCGGCTCGCTGTGGTGTACCCTCCGGCAAACTGTTTTCATTCCACAAACTCGCTCGGTGCAAATAAAAGTGCCCACCAAAGAAAGCTGGATTCGCCTGCTCGAGTCAATAGTAATCCACAAGCCAGTTTACAAACACCGGCAGAGGATTGTACGTTGGATTGCTTTTATTTACAGGGATTTAGCTCAAGTTAAAAATGCATTAAAAAGTTGATATTCTATTGATATTCTATAAAAAAAAGGATAGTGGATTTGGTGGGCTTACACAGACCTGACAAGGCAAGTGTTTAAAATAATGCTGCTGTAGATCCGTAAATGGATACTGGCATTTCATGATCTTGGAGATTAAGTCAATGGACAAATGTAATGCATGTCTTTTTCATTTTGTTTTACACTTTAATTAACGCTGCACTACATGAGTCAAACCATGAAAGTTGTAGGGTTGTGTGGGTTGAGTAAAATCTCTCAGCTGTTTTCTAAACGTGTTTGTAGCTCTCACAGACCCTTCCGCACATGTTCATTTGAGTTAGTGAGAAGCACGTCAACAGGGCGGACCACCAATGCTAACACTGTGCTAATTTAGCCTCTGACTTCCTGGTTTGCGCATAGAGTTAGTTAGTTAGTAGAGCTATAGAGTTCAGGATCATGATGTCATATTGTTAAGCGTCATGGGATTTGCGGAGGGCTGTTTCCATAATAAACTATGGCGATTTTAAAAAGTAAAATACTGGAGTTATTGTGTACATGAAAACATTTGAACACTACTGTGTGTTAGATGTATTTACCAGTAGTGGCTCGGCTGTTGTTGTACGGCTTTTACTGTTTTTAGCTAATGTTAGTCTATGGAAAATGTTTGCTAACACCCACAAACATGGCGGCTCTCTATCTCTATTCGGACACACAACAGCGCACATGACGGTGACGACGGTGGCGCAGATGGTAGAGCGGGTCGTCTCATGATCGGAAGGTCAGTGGTTCGAATCCCGCCTCCTGAAGATGCACGCTGTCGTTGTGTCCTTGGGCAAGACACTTCACCCACCTTGCCTCCAGTGTCTGCGTACACTGGTGTATGAATGGGTGAGAGGTTCCTCGCTGTAAAGCGCTTTGAGTGCCTAATGTAGGTGGAAAAGCGCTATATAAGTTGAGACCATTTACCATTTACCATGATGATATAGTTAGCTTCGTGCTAACCGCTAGCTTCGTGTGCTGTTTTTTTTTTTTGACTTTGACTGGAAAATCTGCTTAATTTTCTGATTGTGTCTCATTCACATGGACGCAATTTTGACACTACTTTATTTGTGTATGCTAAATAAGCTCATAGTCCGCCAAAAAAAAGTCTAAAAAGAGTTACATTATTTCCATAACAAACGCACTTCCCCCCAATGCCGTCTGTACCTACAAACTTGCTTATTATTTTCTATTAAATGATCATAAACTGAGTCAGTTTGCTTTAAAAATGACTAAATTAAAGACATTGAATAGTATTTTTTTTTCACTCTCTCTCACATCTTTGTTATTTCCATAATGAATTCATGTAATGAATGTGAATGCAACTTATCAAAGACACATGTTTGTTATAATTGAACAATTTGATGTAATGTTGTGTGCCACTGGCTCTTTTGTATGTGTGCTGTTGTTACAAGTGGAGTGAAAACATCCTTCCTGTTCAAGCGAATGCAATAGCCCCATCCAAAAGGAGTCTATAAAACCCCAAACTTGTTTCCAAACTGAAAGCCTCGTCTGCCAAGGGTTTATTTCATCATAATATAAAAAGTATGTTGAACTGGTCTGAAATGGAGCATAAAATGTAGCTGGGACTTCGCCTGCCCGTCACCTTTCACACATCCCGGAGTCTAAAAACAGGGGAACTGGCCCTGGAGGGAGAAAAGCACTGGCTCCCTGTTTATCTGATGGGCTCAAAACACACAGAGTGGAAACCAATACACCGAGGGAGGGAAGAAGAGAGAGGGAGAGGGAGGGAGAACGGAGGGATTAGGAAAGGACAGACGAGGGGAAGGATGAATTAAAGTCTCATTTGTCAAACTGCGCTGGGAGAAATCAGCCCTCACTAAAGAGGACGCGTGGATTAGTGATGTCAGCTGGGAATGTTTTCATATGTACAGTATGTGGAGATGGAATTGCGGTTTTGCCGTCAAGCCAAAAATATGCGCAATCGAGCGTGAAGTCTTCTCCTTGAATCACTTTGAGTCATGATTATTTATTTATTTCAAGCATCATTTGTGGTAGGCGATCTATTGCGGAGGTTTCAGTGTAGTGTGTTTCCGTAGAGAATAGACAGAGGATCAATGTCATTTTCAAGTTCTCTTGTGCACTGTTTAATTATCTGGGAGCTGTTTTGTTTGAAACAATTCAAAACAATGATCCTGATCTATTTTGGGTGGCGCAAGGTGATACGCTGGGCTGGTTATCTAGAAAGGAAATCTTTTGTGTGGCAAGATATGTAGAGAAAGCACGGACAATGAGACTGAAGGTTCTGTGTCCTGATCCTTGATTCCGATAAAGTGATCGTCTTACATTAAACATACTCATATTATCATCTTCCCTATAATGTTAATAGTGTCATGTAAGAGGTGCAGACAGAGATCGGGATTGTGTGGTCTTAACGAGGGTTGCAAAATGGGAATTAACGGGAATTAACAACACAAGGGAAACATATAAATTGCAGCATAAGAATCTGATTTGATAGGAATATGTAAAAAAGAAATCATCTTGACACCAGGGTTTGACAAGGACACTGCTTTAGTTGTCTGGCCAATACAAAAAAAGAGCTTTTGGAAATGGAAAAGACTCATACCATGTGTGTATCCATCTTGCATTTATAATCAATAAGTGTGTGCAGAATAACAATATGATACTGTTCTAAGAATCTGTGCCATGTGTCGGTCTGTAGAGATTGTTCCATAATTTAGGCCAGTTCTCCCATCGTCTTATTGGTCAGCGTCTGTCTGGGTCTGAATTTGTGATATTTTGTGATGAAACCAAATCATAACTCAAAACGTTGACACTCGTCCCAGCATTTATTAGAACGATAATTAAGCTAATTTTAGTGTTTAGGAAAGTTCAGTATTATGTTCTGTGCTGGTTATGACTGCTCGGAGCCTCAATCTTGTAGAGGTCTGGGGTGAGGCATCACTCAAATGAATGTTTTATGGTTCAAACATAATGGATGTGATCAGTAATTGTTTATTTAATGAAACATGCACAAATACGATGTTTAATTAAGCGTCTTGACAGTTTTCAATTTCCCAAATTTCCAGGCAAGTTCGCATCGAAGGTTTCCAGCATCATATACTGTAGGTGAGCGCGTAAAAGGTCTTACCTATGCAGTAACAGAGCAGGACTGAGAGCAGGACCGACAGGCCGACTGCGCTGAGAGCCGTACACCTGCGAACAAGGACGAAAATATGTTAAACAGTGATTAGAGAACGAATGTAAGACAATTATCGAGATCTCTTAAATCATTCTGTACAAAACACATGGGGCCCGCACCACAGCTCCCAGCAATATTTACATATTGCACCTTTTAATTAATTCCCCAACTCATGTTATAAATACCTGCCCATTTGTTTGATCTCCCTCTGAGCAGTAAGAACCTGTAGTTGAACCTCTGACATATCCGTCTGAGCGCCAAAGAGCATCTATTCAATACGTTTATCGCTGACTCGTCTGTGTGTTTACTCCCGGTCGAATTGTCCTTTTCGATATCGCACAATCCACCGTCTAGCCCTGCGTGTAGATGTTTTCCTGCAAAAATGCAAATAGTTTCTCTAACCTTGGTCAGGAAAAATAGCCCATAGTCGGTCATTACATCCAATACGCCTGTAACAAATACACCGCAGCAGTGACAACAGCATTGCTCTGAGGCGCCTTTTTTGCGGTGATTTGTAGCCTATTGTACATACGAATACCCCCAAAGCCAATCGCAATACAGATGGCTCTACAGGCCTCCGGCTCCTTTTATGGCCACATTAATCAACGGGATGCAAACTACACGTAAATTACAACCTGAAGAGCTGTTGTCTCTTGTGTTGTGAGATTGCATTTTCTAAGAGACTGCATCCGTTCTTTTTATTGCCGCGTTGCTGTCCATAAATTTCATTAACTATCTTTAAGCGAACGACTCTGATCTGTCACTTTAGCGGAGATAAAGAAACGTCCGATGAATACTGGCGATTAAAAGAACGCATCGTGATCAAAGCCACAGTTAAATATTAAAGTGTGCATTTTTTTTTCTTTTTTTTTCCGCCAGTGCAACAGTTTTTTAGTCACTCACAAGCGGTGACGCCCTTAGACGTATTGACAGTGATAGGACTGATAAGCAGCACCCCTTCCAAGGAGCATTGCATTTGCAGAAATTAGCTGAGCAAAAAGATGATGAATGGTCAACATACAGAAGAAGAAGAAGAAGAACACTCCACACTTGGCGGTGGTAGCTTCAGTTTCCCCGGGGTGAGACTTAGAGAAACGGTGCCTCTGACCACCACCATGCATTCACACACACACATCGTTCACCCTGGCCTATTGTACATGTTTTTAGTGGTAGGGGAAACCGGAGTACCCTGAGGAAACCTACGCAGACACGGGGAGAACATGCAAACTCCACACAGAAAGGCCCCAACCAGGTGGGAATCAAACCCGGGACCTTCTATTCTATATCCTTCTGCCTTCCGACTATGGGGGTGGGGCCTTACAGTATAAGCTCTTTGCTTCGGCCCACTCCTTCTGAGCAGAATGTTTACTGCTCAAATAAACAAATAAACTAAACTTCTTGCTGTGAAACGAGAGGGCTAACCGCTGCGCAACCGTGCCGCCTTATATTCTGTTGGACCGCCTTAAGCTTTGATTAGAGCTATGGCATTGTTTCAGTGAGCTTTTGCAATGTCCAAAGATTCATTTACATCAGATTTTTCACAAAGATCTTGTATTGATCATGGAAAAAATTGACTTCTGCGCAACGCCTTCACCAGCACATCCCAAGTGTTCTCAATGGCGTTAATATCTGGAGTCTGTGGCGGCCAATGCATGTGTGAAAATGAAGTCTCACGCTCCCAGAGCCACTCTTTCACAATGCGAGCACGATCAATCTTGGCATTGTCAGCAGGGAAGAAGAAGTTCGAATGTTGAGTTACCCACTTTTCCTGACAGCTTGGAAAAAGGTCAAACACGAGTAAGCGCCTAACTTCGTCTAACGTTGAAGTACAACAGCTTAAAAAAAAAAAAACACTATTCAAATATTTAACAAATCCGCCCACTTCTTCACAAAAGAGCAGAAGATTGATGTTAAAAATATTTAATAATAACTAAAGTAGCTGAAACATATGGCCACCGGCAGGGAATCAAAATGCCAGTCTGTCTTTCTGGCATCAGAGCCCTCGAGTTTGGATTTCTGCGCTGAACAAACCACTTCAGCCATAATTGAGTATCAAATCACATACATTTTGGAGCTTTTCAAATGAAAGACATCTTTGCATATATTTCTCTTCATCCAAAATACGTTTCTGTGGCTTACGGCACTTCAGGCCGGCCCCTTCGCACAATGTTTGATTAAAACCAAGTCGCTGTTTTTCTTTGGGAGAAAATCTATACTCTTCAGACACCCAGGAGTTTGCTGCGGTTTGAAATTAAGGGGCACTGGAGGTGTCATTTTTTGGAAAAAGTGCCCAGTGAAAAGCGAGAAAAAAAAAAAAAAGAAGGGAGTTAGATGTGGCCAGGGGTAGTGCTTAGAATCAATGGAGTGCGAGAAGTTGGAGACAGGCTTCTTGCACATGACTGCTGGGATGTTTAGTGGGTTTAGTCAATGGGAAAGAGGGAAGGAAGGATAGGATAGATAAGAGAGGGGGAGACACGGAGGCAGGGGACTGTGCGGTGTGAATTTGGGACATTTTTAAGCGGCAAAAATGTGTCATTTTGTGTCAAGGAATGAGATAAACCCAGCTTTGTGCCATAGTGATTGCATTAAAATCCTTTTCACAGGCGACATTCAATAGGATACATTTCAATTGGCTGTAGTAAGATAACTAATAATGTTGCTTAACCCAAAACTGCTCCAACTACTGTTTTGAAAGAAAAGAAGTGAGAGTGTGTCATGTTGTGTTGAAAATAAATCAATAATGAAAAAGAATATTACTACCACTGTCCACTTGAATGGCCACTAGGGCTAGGTGATTTGATTTCATCATATTGAAAACAAAAGCAATATATATACACAGTAGCTTAGGATTCATGAATGTTTACACGATAGACCTTTTAAATGAACCTCAGCTCAAGCAAAATCAAATGCTTTCCATTGATGGGCCAATTATTTCCACACTGTCCAGTGCTGATAATTGAGAATAAACATAGTTGAGATTAGGACAGGGTGATGTGGCCTAAAATCTATATCACGATATAAAAAAGAAATATCACAATAACAATATATTTGACAATATAATTGACAATGGACAAATTACTTCAAAATCACAGCCTATTGAGAAGATTAATTCAGTGATATTTTATAAAAAAAATTTAACGGCATACTAATTTCCTCGCAAATATGATCTCCTCAAGCAGTTTACATCTTTCATTTCATTTAACTTTTAAGCACCTGTCTCTGTGTTCTACAGTCAGTGTTTATGCTGCTCTGATGGAGCTGAGCATAACACAAATTATATTGTGCACACAACGATATCAAAAAATGATATCGCGATAACGATATGCGATAGGATATGGCCCACCCCTAGATAAGATTGTAAATTCTTCATTGTAAGGCGCATTATAATCTATACCTGTAGTTCTCAACTGGTGTGGCATCAGGACCTATTATATAGTTTGACAAGCCGTGACCCACATTTTTATTTTTTTCCACAACTCATAAAACAACACGTTTGCAGTTTGAATTGGTTGCAGAAATTTTAAAATATTATATTTTTCTACATATTACTATTTATTTGGTTAAATTGTGATCAAAACAACTCAGTATCACTCATTTGATGGATTCAGTAAGCATTTTTATACTTTATCAGTTGATAAATTTGGAAAGAAAAGCAAGGCAAGGCAACTTTATTTATACCGTGCATTTCGAACACAAGGCAACTCAAAGCCTTGTGAAACAGAATAAATGGTTTCACTGATCGACAGGTTTAGCCAAAGCCCTTTCCCGGACTTACACAATTAGCAACAAGAAGAATTGAAGGCCTTTTAATGCCACTTTAATACTATTTCTTTAATGCCACCAATGGAATATAATCTGTGCATATAACATATATAATCTAACAGAGGAATAAGGGAAATGTCGAAGTTCACAAGCAAATTGGATACAACAGCAACTCTTGAGCAAAAAATTTAGCCAAAACCGCAGTTGAATGTATTTTTGGTTGTGATATTGGTACGTAAGGCCGTAATTTTGGCATAATTAATTTAATGTTGTTATAATGCCCTGTGGAAACCCTGCCCCATTGCAAAACCTACAGCATTCGAGTCATTCCCGTTTCAAATTATTTTTAATGGGACGAAAAGTTTAAGGGAAGCGCTTCACCGGTGAACTTCTAACTCGTTTTTGTGGCTCGTCTCCCTTAGCTTTAATTCTAAAGGGCACCTAAAGATGAACCACAACTTTAAAGCCACCAATTAGACACTGACCTGCCTCTCAGCGCGACTCAGGGACGGCCCATCGCAGACTTTGCCGTTAAAATTAAGTCTTTAGAACTGACTGACAAACTCTCAGCGCAAACTTCCTCGCAGCAGTAATTTCATCGGCTCAGCCTCGCTTTGAGCTGTCAGACAAATTGTTGGTTATGGAATTAGCTTATTGATTACTTTCCACCTCGCTGCACTTCTTCGTGCGTCGGCGAAAAAAAGCCGAATGATTTTTGATTGTCAACAGCAGAGAGGGGAAAGGAATCTTAATTTCATTTTGTGAGCGGTGCAAATTTTTAGATGGCAGTTTCGAGTCTCGCTGCTCGCATATTTTCGAGGCCAGTAACGGCATTGATCGCTTTTGATACTGTGGAATATATCGGGAAAAAAAAGTGGTGGATGAAGTATTTTGCTTTTGAAGATTTTATTATTGATTACCTTGCTGTTGGTTTGGGGTTGTAGGAAACAGGGGAACCCGAAGGAAACACACCTCCCACCATAAGGTATGTATTTATATAGAAGAAAGTTACTAAGAGCAGCGTCAGCATCATTTTGCAATAACTCCAGTTTGTGTCACTCACAGGTAATCAAAGCTTATTTTTTAATGATTGTGTGACTCATTTGAGTGACCTTTCTCAGTTTCCGCTGCATCACATAAGTCTCTTTGTTTGTTTCAGATTTTTACTAAAGTGAGATGCGAAATGAGGGGAGAGAGAAATGTTCACAGTGGTAAACAATCTTAGCTCCCTCCCCTCGTGACTGGACCTGAAAGCCACTCCTTGTTCCCCCTCCCGTTTTTTCACTATCAGTCCTTGGTTTCTTGAGTATTGAGTCAAACTGTAGAATACTGTTGTAGCACAAGTACATTTGTCGTATCAGTAACCACTGGAGAGGCAGTCTCACCTCCAGGAGCAGTACTTGGACGACTTCTTGAACTTGAACGCGGACCGGGACAGCGTGTTCCTGGGCAGGGGTCTGGTGGGGGGCGAGTACACGGAACCCGTTGCCATGGTGTATCCGGGCGTGGCTGTGGAGAAGAGCGGGGTGGTGCCAGTGCCTGTCTTAAAGAGGAAGTGCCTGGGAGGAAAAAAACACATAAACAACAAGAAATTAGTGCGTGAACCTTTGAGTGACACTTTTCTTTCATCATCTATTTTTTATGTTGTGAATCAATCAAGTAAGAGTTTAAGATTCATTTCTTCTTTTTTTTTTTTACCCAAGACGCCCACCCGGATGTATGCCACAAATTTGGTGCACGCTTGTAACTAGAGGAGTAGACGTCACTTTTCCAGTTCAGAATGGTAAGAGCGCCTTCTTGGACTTGGACCTGGGTAAAACAGTACCATTTACCCCTCCACTCTAATCCCTCTGCTTGTGACTTTTATAATCTGACTCTGAGAAGCTCCGGGAGTGGTCTCCTGATGGCCCCAGAGTCAGGACTAAACACTAAACTCTTCAAATCCAGGCAGAAAACGGTTCCCTGCAAACGTTTCCATGATTTTAAGCAGTACTAAGTAACTCATGCCCCTAGAGGCCATAAGCGGCACTGCAGGCGACGTAGCATGTTGCGTTTTTGTTACTCATTAATTTTTCATAAGAGTAAATACTACGCTGACAGAAAAGACAAAGGGAGAGAGGGATAAGGTACATTGTGCCACACCCGAATGGAAATAATTGTCTTCTTTGTGATCCCATTAGTGTGTATTGCGCCTCTGGGTCAGAGCAGGGAAATTTGCAAGCGTAGTTTTCTGGCCAGAGACACCAGGCGGAGACGAAAGACACCCCCCGGATCATCCCATCAACACTTGTATTACCCCTGGAGGGACTACAAAAAGGATTTATTAAGGTAAACAAGTTACTTAGTTCTGCTTTAAGTGTCATTTTATGTCGCCTGCTTTTACACGTCCTTCAGTAAAGGACTTTGAATTACTCTGCGAACAAATGAACTCTTCAGTGAATGTAATGAATGAGTGCAATGAAAGCGATTTGAAGCATGGATTTTCTGTATCTACAACCAATTTAGTTAATCTTTCTTTTACATCTTTTGGACACTAACTTCCCATCAATTATCGCTGTATACCTATTCTGAAGCTCTTTTAATTAGATAAAAGACACCGCTACACAAAAGAGTGCCTCATTTCAAAAGCACAATCATATCAGAGAACAAAGGCAGGCAGAAAAACACATGTCCTATCAGAATATGTCCCCATTGATTTAAAACAATGCCCTGCGCAGAGGTGCCGCCGTGGCCCTCTCATGTCGACGCAGTCAGAGAGGACACAGACCACAAAGCTCCATTATTCTCATTACGGTGAAAAACACAAAGGAAACGTGACAGCGGCGTCGCGCTTTTGTGTGGACTCAGAACACAAGCACAATCGACGACTGCTGCTGCAATTATCGGAACAAATCATGCCTTATTCTTTCAAATTAGAGAAAGTGTGATTACTATTTGCAAAGGGGCAAAGATGAGGCAAAGATGATGAAGAAGAGAAGAGTTAATCACTTAATTTGCCTTACATGCTCAGGTTTTATCCTTGAAAAATCTTACTTGGACCAAACTGAAGAATAGTGGTTTGTGGCCACTTGGCCCTTCATCGGGCTGATGAAGGGCCAAGACGCCCCAAACGTCACCTCGGTGTAAGCATCAGTACAGTTTTTCTGCTTGGGAGCTGAGCAAGCTGTGCAGATCTTTCTTGTTTCTTTGTATTCTCTCTCGGTCCGGCACGCTTTTTAAGTTTTTTTGGGATGTGCGTGTCTTCATTTACTATCAATGCAGACATGGCATCCTTGGGCAGAAACTTCATCCAATTTGCCATTGAGGCAACATAAAAATGTATCACAATTTCAACAATTACATGTGGACATTAGACTTAAAAAACATTATTTTGGTTACCTCAGCATTGACATTTTATATTTCAAAATTTGAAATATGTCAATGTAAAGAAAAGGAGTGCAAGACTACATATTTTTGCTGTTTGGAAATTTAAAGCATTAACATGAGCTTTAAAATGTGGATACATATTTTGAGTTCCATCTATGACGCTACAAAGTCCTTGAAATACAGAAGTTTAAGTTTAGGTTTATTGATGAATGGATTGAGATGTGCATCTCGTTTTCGAGGGGGTCCATAACACAAAACACACATTGCAGATAAAAGCGCTTCCAAAGACGTTTTGAGAAACCCAGAGTGATCTGCGTTTCTCAAAACTATGTGAAGGTTCATTCACATATTTTTGAGACTCTAGATATGTTTTTGACGCTGCTGGTAGAGCAAACATGTAGATATAGATAGACAGACAGACAGACAGACAGACAGACAGACAGACAGACAGATAGATAGATAGATAGATAGATAGACAGCTAGACAGACAGACAGACAGACAGACAGACAGACAGACAGACAGACAGACAGATAGATAGATAGATAGATAGATAGATAGATAGATAGATAGATGCTGCACTGTCCTCAACCTTCCATTGTCATCTAAATTCAAATATGAAACCTTTTCATTTACCTGACATTTGCCCTGAAAAATATGACATCCTTGAGGCAAGGAATGATATCGAATTAAAAGTGTGGGTTGTTTGAGAAAAAGTCGACAGAAGCAATTTGCCTGAACTGGACTCTCTTCGCTTTTGGTTCTTACTAATTGGTGGCATTCACACTTGTCGCAACTGCCACCTGTACACGCATTTCAAAGACACTCATTCTTTGTCAAATGTTTTTTTTTTGGCTTGGCTTAGAATTGCGCCCAAAATTTGAGAACCATTCATCGCGGAAGCCTTTCAAGCGATTTCAAACGTGCCAAGGCTTAAATGTGAGACCGGAGAAGTAGGCAACGGAGATGTTTTTCACATGGAGACTTTTAATTAAAAGAATGTTTCATTTATATGCGCATCAAGGTCAGAAGTAATTCATCTTTCATCTGCGGACAAACAAAGAAACTGCAAAGGGAATATTCATGTGCAGTACATGGTGGACCCCGTGTGCTATTGCACGTTTTCTGTCATTATGTTTTCATATGAAAATAATCTAAATAAGGGCTATGTCCATTATTTAGGCATTATTGGACATTTTGTTGAAATATTTGTTTCAAGGATTTTTCAGCGGTTGATTTTGGATATCGTGTTTAGTTTTTGAATAGGCTAGTTGTAAGTGAAAAAAAAAAAGAGTGTAAATAAAAGCTTATTTTGAGAAAATGGGCCTTAACATCTACGCATGCACCTTGATATTTCTCCTGTTTTTAGCAGCGGGTGTCTCCCAGAAAAGGAATTGACCATTTCTGGATTGTTGCGTCATCTCGGTCGCCTTACACACGACACGTGGATAACAAACGTGTCAATTGTCAATATTTGTGACTGAATTAAGCGTGTGAAAGATGAGGGAGCGCTGCGCTGTTGTCGGGGTTTCGCTAGCGGACAGAACGTCATAAAATAAGCATCGCAAAAAGGTTTTGTATGTTGTTCTTACTATGGCATTAAAACTATGATGTTACGGGAGAAAACTAGCAAAAAATACCACTGCGAGAAAACTCGGATGTTTCCACCTGCACTCAAAACACCAGCCCGCACTCTGATAAACCTCACACGGACAAATCAAAGACGCTTTTCTGTGTTTAACTTATAATTGGGATTTTTAACTAATATTTAACCTTTGACGGACTTGCAAAGATGTTGTTGCAAAGCCTTTCATTTCTCCCTTTGAATCATTTAAACGAGTGGCCTTAATGGCACTTCTCGGGCGGAGGAGCACATACATGTATAAGCCCACAGTAATTACGGAGGTCACTATGTTGAATGAATGTCAGGGGCGGCGGCTAACGAGCCACTGTAATCACAATTAGCCCGCGCGCCACAACAAGGCCCGTGTGATTAACAATTTCGAGCCAGGCGAGGACCCTACAGTGAGTACCTGCCCCGGGGTGAGATGTGCAGGCGCCGATAAGAAAACGCCAAGATGTCGTGGCGCCGCGGCCACACTGGACCAACACAGCGCTTTGATGTGCTATAAATGCAACCCTTTGAACGACCCTCACAGAAACGCACGCATTAATGGGTGTAATTAGAACGCAGTTAAAGCAAACGATGAAACGGAGGCCACTGGCGTCACATGGATGTTTTCATGGTGAAGATCTTGGGAGTCATAGGAGTCACAGGAGCTTCGTTTTGCCCATATTTTTTGGGTAATAGGTAAAAAAAAAAGTGGTGAAATCTGCATCAAGTTATTTAGCGTAGCTGGAATAATCAACACTGTATGTTTCAATAGTCGGCGATACATGGGGGGGGGGATCAAGAGCAAAATGCTGGTGAATCAGCATGGAAAAGGAGCAGCAGAGAGTGCTACACTGGATCAAAAGCGTCACGACGTGATAAACACTCGTAGCATCTAGAGACACAACATGGTGCTCTCCAGACTCGGAGAGAATACATATTGAGAGAAGCGTAGAATTCGCATAAAGATTTATTGTCGAGTGTTTTTAGTTTTAGGCTCATTTTAGTCGATTGACATTCCATGTAAAGTATGGTAATCTAATGTTGAAAATAATTCAGTCATCTTTATTGTATAACTAATCCTATTGCACAGCTTCATGGAGCATCTCCCACATAAGCAAAAAAACAGACCTGTTCCCTTTGGCAGTGGATTTAAAGTGATAGCCTGTGAGTCTGCAAAATGAGAAGAGAGAAAAGTAAACAGTGACACTTTATTTTACACTGCCCTTGATACATTTTACCCCCCAAATGTAAAGTGCTCTGTAACATGCAGCAATAACTCGCACCTATGTATGTAATAATGTGCAACAGTAGACATGAGACCCTAACCCTTAGGTCTTATTACATTATGTACCTCCAAACTACTAATACATATTATTTCATTGTATTACAGATTGTTATATAGCATTGTAAATTTGGTGAGTACAATGTATCAAGGGTAGTGTCAAATAAAGTGCAACCAATTAAACAGACGAAAGCCCCTCCTGGTTCCCTGTGTGCATGTGATTGACAGCCCGGCTCACAGGAAGCCACATCCCATAGGTCAAATTCTGATTATTTACTCAGATCAGCGAAGGGAGGGACTTCAGAAAACATTACAATTATCTGACGTCAAATCACAGTCCCAGGTGTGACGAATTATGCACAATCTATCACGTTTGTAAACCATGTAAACTTACATACTATCACTTTAAAGGGGAAGTTTAGACGTTTTAGTCCTCATGTTGGAATATTTTACTCATGCTGCATTTTGGAGAGCTTTGACATACAAGGATCCCAATAGGCTAATGGTAAGTAAAGTTAGCAACGCTTTATTAGCCAATCCATGGACCTACTAGCATTTGGCATGTTCCTTATAGCATTAATACAAACCAGGAGCAAATGTCCTTGTTCTCTATTGGAGCGTGTCTCCTCATTAAAGCCTGATGTATGTGCGGCTGTGCGCTGCAGCTCTTCCTGTGCCTCTGATTGGGGATAATTATTACACTGTTGATTCAGACATGCTTCCCAGACATTATTTAAGTCCAGGCAAAACCACTAATACATCTTTCCACATAGCGAGAGCAAGTCTCTAATGGATGAGCCAAAAAAAAATTAGACTTGAACCATTGTTCTCTTAAACTTTGTCTTGGAGAATTTAATTAAAGTGCACCAATACCTTAAGAAAAATGAAAACGTAGTGCAGTATTTTCATTAGTGGGAATTAAATTGGTTATGGGACTTTTTTTCTAATCTTGCCCAGGGAGTTTATGGCATAGTGTAATACGAGCAATTCTTAAAGTAGTTGCTGTAAAATAAACTAAAAAAGTATTGATTTTATTTTACAAACTGAGTTGACATTGTTTTGAGTAAATGCATAAATAAGCACGCACAACTGCCAGCTAAAACTACGAAAAATCTTTTAATGTTGAAAACATAATATTATTCCTAGTTTGTAATTGATGGAGTCCAGGATGTTCCATCTTTTAGCTAATGAAAAAAAACAAAACAAAAAAACATTATTCTACCGTATATCGAGAGAATTTTTTTTTGTTATTAGCGCTTTTCTCACGTAAGTCATTCATACTGCTTGACAAGGGACCTTTTTTTTCCACTCACTCCTGAAAACTCCTCAGAACAAAAGCAACCCACTTAATTATTTAAGAAACCTTTGTGCAAACAACAAAATATCAAATTGTATTCAGAAAACATACTATTATTTGACACAATATTTTGACTTCAAACGCGTCTGAAAATGATTACCTTTCACTGGCTTGCCCTCAAACCGACATTTTTGGACAAATTAATAAGAAACGTATTTCCCGACCTGGTCCGTCCTGATTTACCGCTCCACGTTCTGCTTTGAAAAACTACCGCACTTGTTGCTTTGAGAGGTGCATTTGTTTACTCCCTGTGTATGAAAGAGAGAAGCGAAAGAGAGAGGCAGGGAACATTTTCATGCCGAGCTGTTTATTATTTACAGCCTTATCAACCTGTCCCGCGCCCCGGTGGAGAGGCCATGAGGAATCGCCTCGTTTTATTAGGATTTCATTCATAGATTCGGAGGAGGGAGGCAGAGGCCGGCACACACGCAGTTCAAAAATACAAAATACATGATGGGGAAACAAATTAGGTAGCGGGTCCATTCTTTCATCTGCTTTACCCATTTGAACTAAGGACTTCTTTGCTTTTACACACTGGTAATGTAACTTCAGATGTCTAGAAAATACCGCTATAAGTTTGATGTTCTAAAATGGAACTATGCGAGTCGCCAGCAGAGAGCACTAAACTTCTGCACTGAAACAGGAAGCCTGTCTAATCAAAGCAAGCGTGGTAATATGCAGAGTTTGACCACAGACACCATCATTACTAGGCTTCAAAACTCAAGAGAAACTTCCTGTGTCTGAGTGTGGAGTGGCTTTTTGAGCGCAGAATATAGATTAAAAACACCACTCCAGGTACGATCATAATAACATGGCTACAAAGCACAAACAAGTCCATTTTGCCGGATTTACTCTTCGATTGCACGTATTACTACATAAACAGTGTCACACGTCTCTTACGTTTAAACAGTTACTCGGTAAGTGCGTGTCATTTGGTATTTGGAGAAACCATCGCTGCGTAATAGTAGACCTGCTGTAAACGTTTGTCAGCCCAAAGACAGCTCTGACCATTAAGTTGACAGTGGGAGTGAATTTGTGATGGCAAGCTTACAAACAGGAGTATGGAGTGCTGCATAAAGACTGGTTGCTTAAAGCAGTACTAAGTAACTCGTGCCCCTAGTGGCCATAAGCGCCACCGCAGGTGTCGTAGCATTTTGCGTTTTTTTTTACTCATTAATTGTCCGTGAGAGTAAATACTATGCTGACAGAAAAGACAAAAGGACAGAGGGAAATTATACATCCAATTACACAATGGAGATCTTTTTGGCTGTAAATACTGCTTAAGTGGTGCTAGCTCACAGTTAGCTTCGCCCGTTAGCCTGTTAGCTTCTTCTTCTTCATTAGTGTGTATTGCGCCTCCAACCCGGAGGCAGGGAAGTTGCAATTGTGGTTTTCTGGCCAGAGACACCAGGGGGAAATGAAAGACCCCCCCTAATCCTCCCATTAACACTTGTATTACCCCCAGAGGGACTACGAAAAGGATTTATTAAGGTAAACAAGTTACTTAGTACTGCTTTAAATCTACTCAAGTTTACTGATTTCGCAGCCTCTGGGAGTTTTTTGGTCTGTTCCAAGTTCATTTTGATTGTCTTTACGTGCGCAACATGCTAGGACTTACAATAATTCAATTCAATCAGCTTTATCTACTACATGCCAATGCAGAACATTTTAATTTGAAATAGTTTCTCTCAATCCATTAACAGAGCAATATCAAATGATATGTGTATTTGGGGGTGAAGCGCTCCTTCTGATTGAGACAATAAACCAAACTCAACTCAAGACAATTGGAAGCCACACAACTCTGTGGTAGATAATGACCAATCAAATTATTACCAACTTTGCACATTATCATTTGGAAGCAGAACGTGACAAATCCTGAATGTTTTTGTAGTTGCATCAATTACATGAAAACGCTTTGTTCGACAGCGGCTGACAGCAATGTTAGCAACACGCGCCTAACACGCCGATACAAGCCGGGAAACAAACGGACGGGCTTTGAAGTGCGTTTTGCCGTTTACTTTTAACCAACACTTTCATCACTGATGGCACCCATTCCGACGCCGTAATTAAGTGGTAGAGCGGAAAAACGCTCGAATGACGCGCCGTGGTCTTTTGAGGTAAACTATGTGATCGGGGAAGAGATGATGGTGACGCCTGCTCGTAATGGAAACATAAGGTTTGGACGGCCGTGTTTGGAGCGGTGTCATACAAAACACAGATGAGAGATGGACCATTTGTTGATTGCTTTCTACAGAGGAAAAAAAGACTTCATTAATAAGACTAAGCCTTAATTAGTATCTACAAAGACGTGTGTAAACAGTGGACAGGCAGTTCTTTGTGTCACAACATCTGAAATTACACAGTGTGGTGTCGCTGTGGTGTAGTAATACTAGGGCCAGCTGTGACGCCCCCTGGTGGATAGTTGCCGTCTTGTCGTTCGCCCGCTGCTCCTGACAGGTTGTCCTGAGGCACTGCTGAACAGTCAAGACAGATTTTCCTATTTTCCTACTTTAAAATACAAAATAATCCAGGCCACAACCATCTCTGCTCCTGTCCCACAGCTTTATATTCAACTCTTCAAAGTTTTCAAGTATTTTACCTTTTATTTAACAAGGAAAGTTATTGTATGCGAGTTTTCAAAGCTTTTATGGTCAAATGCACAATGTGGAACATGCTCCCTGTAAATTATTACTCTGCTGTCCATATTGAAGCCATAATAAATACATAAAAATATATAACAATATTATAAAGACAACGTGAGTTAAAGAGATCAAATGTTATGTGCAATGTCCAATCCTTAAATAGACAGTATAAATGGAAGGTTCATGGTAGCCCAGCTTCTGGTTTAGGTTTGGTTAAGTTTACCCAGTTTTCAATTTTGGTGCAGCCTGGTCGAACCTACAGTATGTATAACCAACATATTGTTATATTCCATTATTTTAGGTAAAGTAATACGACGGTGGCGCAGATGGTGGGGCGACGGTGGCGCAGATGGTAGAGCGGGTCGTCTCATGATTGGAAGGTCGGGGGTTCGAATCCTGCCTCCTGAAGGTGCATGCTGTTGTTGTGTCCTTGGGCAAGACACTTCACCCACCTTGCCCCCAGTGTCTGCGTACATTGGTGTATGAATGGGTGAGAGGTTCCTTGCTGTAAAGCGCTTTGAGTGCCTAATGTAGGTGGAAAAGCGCTATATAAGTTGAGACCATTTACCATTACCATTTACGTAAATCCTATTTCTAGCTGGAATTTGACACAGAAGGAAAAGAGCCAATTGTTCAAGAGAAGAATAATACTCCCCGTTTTAAGTGTGTTTATTGGGAATGTGAGGACTGAACCAGGAGTAAATCAGGTCTAAATGAGAACGAACTCACTGCAGATCAGACTGGGATAACAGTCCGTCCAGACTAGGACTTTCCCAGCTCTCCTTCTACGAGATAACCAAAGAGCCGCAAGAGGAATTCAGACGTTTGAACACCATACATGCCTTACCTATTACTACGTCAAATCCCATTGTAGAACATGAATCTCTCGATATAAATAAAAACAGTAATAAGTGAGTCGTGCTTTTGTCACACAGGTTGGTCTTGCTGTGGTTCCGTCCCCCAACACCACTATATACTGCCGACCCCTGCCCTCCAGGCTCTCACTCTCATCTGATCCAAGCCAGCGTCCATACCGGCGCCACATCAGAAACACATGCTTTCAGACCACGACCCTATGGCTCCATTTCATTTCTCCCTCCACTCCTCTCCACTCCGTTAGCAGCGGTGCTGATATAAATTGAGCCCGTTTCCCTCTTGGCTTCTCTCTAGTCTCCGCACCATACGAGACGCTCATTATTTTCTACAAATGATCCGGGCGCGCTTGTTTAGATGTGCCGCTGATTGCCGCCTTCGGATTTGCCCAAACAAACCCTACAGCGAGGAGGGAAGTGTACCAGTGTCCAATTTGGACAGACTAAACACAACAACGCTGGAAGCCTCTGGGGCTTTTAACCTCTCTTAACCTTTGAAGCATTTCTCAAACCGGGATTTCAAACTAATCAACAAGATGTCCGCGGCGTAATGGACTATGGGCCGCCGACATGTGCGCATTCCTACACGACACCTACTTAGAGCACTTACAGGGGGGACGGTGCTGAAAAATAGCCCGGGTAAAATGCTGCTTGTGGAAAGCCAGTCCGGTGTGTGGGTATTGTGGCCCAAAGGCTGTTTCTGTGAGAGCGAAGAGGGCTTTGACGCCTTTGTTTGAGTGGGAATAAGTGGGAATAAAGTGCACAGCTTTATATATAGCGAGAAGATGGAATGTGTATACACCAGAAAGACGACAACTTTAGATCTATGACCCAAAACTGGGCCATTGTGAGGGACCACCTAAGAATGACAGTGAAAATAATTTTGATAATAATAGTCCGGTGGTGGGATACAGAAAGCTCTGGGGCAGACAACCATTCTCACGGTGGTTTTCGACTATGTTTGCAAGCAAAAAACTGGGGCGCAGAATCGTATTCGGTGGTTCATGGGCCGAGAGTTTGAACAGAAATACTGATGTGGAGAATGGGGTCTAGCAGAGGCAGAAAAAAAGTGACATGAATACATTTATTAGAGATGCACAGACCCAGCTTTTTTTTTGCTTCCGATACTGATGTCCGTTATTAGGAGACTTTCTGTGTCTGCTGAGAGCGTGAGTTTCTCCAGTGTGAGATCAATAAAGTCTTATCCATTGATGTCACATATCAATAATATGAATAAACTAATGGAAAAACATTAAGCAAGGACCACTGGACTGTTCTGCACTTACTATCCTTATTAGGTTGCATTCATTTAAACAACTCACATAAAATGATCTGATCATTAACCTGTTAATGACCACCTTTTATCCGGTCACAGGCTATAGGTCAGTATAACGCCTCATTTCAAAGCTAAGACCTACAAAACCATGTAAATGGACCTTTTTCCTCGCGCTGTTGTCACTTTTTTGACATTTTTTACCATTGCTTTTTTGTCGGGTTTTCATCAAATTTTTGCCACATTTTCTCTGCTTTTTTTGTCACTTTTCTGTTGCACTTTAGAGGCTTTTTGTCGCTTTTTCTTCAGGTTTGTTGTCGTTCGTTTGTTGCATTATCCTTGTTTTAGTGTTGTTTTTGTTGCTATTTTGACACTTTGTTCAAGAAGCTTTTACATTTTAGTAAAGTCACACTGGACAAAAATGTGCTGGGTTCAGGTGGGGGTTAAGACGTCAAAACTTGTGCATTACAAATATACACAAATGTTAGATTAGTTATTCTTTTTTTCTTATTTCATTACGTAATCCAATCATAATTTTGCACGGCAATTAGAAATACATTTGCACGGATTAAAACTAACTTCTAGTATCGGTTCAGTATTGAATATTTTGGAATCGAAACCCGATCAGTATCCCCACTATAACAACATATGATAAAAACGACACTGTGCTACTTTTTAATGAAGTATCTGTTGTCATAGCTATAGACGGCACATTCAGAGGTTACGGTCCTCTGAATGTGAAGGTTTAAACTGCATGCTATTTAGTTTTTCCTCGTCTTAATTGTTGAAATATGGCCTATGCATTTTCGTTTGTGCCATCGCTTGTCGTCCCGCAGGTGTATCAGACTTTCACTAAGAAGACGTTTGGAAAGTTTGCTGCTATAAAAGCTACTCTCTGATCCACTCTCATGGCCAAAGGCTGTTTGAGCAAAGAGGCCACTACACCTTCTGCTGAGTGGGAGCAGGTAGAACAAAAAAGTATCTTGCTTGCTTTGTTTGGCTGAAGATCAATGTTCTCTGTGTATGTGGTTGACTTGACCCTATGTTCTCGCAGCTATGGGCCTGGGTAGTGTTTAGAGAGAGAGAGAGAAAGGAAAAGCTTTTGTATTGGTGATTATCAGTGACACAGTTGGTTCTACACTGTCCATTAAATGCATTTGTTGTATTTATTATGTTTACAATTACATTAAACTAAACTCACCTAGACTAAATTATCGACCCATCATTTAATGCTACAAAGGCAACCTACAGGTGAAATGGGACAAATGTAATACAATAAAAAATAATTGCATTACTTTCTTTTGATGGGAATAAGGCGTTTCACTCATAACATTGCAGTGTTTTGGAGGTGACAAAGTCTGGAAAATGCATAGATAGATTCAATTCACGACGCAGTATCTGTATCTTGGCATATATGATTTTATTTATTTATAATTTGTTATTTTTCTCAGAGGGAATTTTGGATGCTCTTTAACCAGGTTTTTAACCAGGTAAATCTGTAAAACAATCCAAGTTCTGCATAAAAAAACTATATGAAAAACTCATGTCCAAAGACATGAAAGAGGAATATCAGCAATAAGTACAGACCACAGCACAGATATTTTACCGAAAAGAATACTTCCAAATGCAGAGAAAATAAATCTTTAACCAGCTTTGATTGAAAAATCTGTAAAAAAGAAAAAAAATAAGAACAATTCTGCCTTGTTTTTTGGGGGTCAAAGCAATTTAAATTAGGTCAGGGGATAAATGCTAAAAAAATCTTTTGGAAACAAAATGAAAATTCAAGTTTCCATATAGATCTAAAGAAACAAGGAAATAATAACCAGTGAAGTAATAAAACACCTTTAATGAGGGGATTCATTTTGTGCCGAGGTAAAAGTTTATATGTTATAATGAAAGAGGAAGCGTGTGAATGAAATAGTTGTGGTCAAAGATCATTATAAACTGTCCTAACACATTGCAAACAGTCAAAGAAATGCTGGAAAACTAGCCTCGCAAGTTCATGAGTTCATGCACTACAACTAGAAAAAAAAAGGGGCAGGTATAGGGCTTTTGAGTGAGCGAACTAGCCCAAAACCTAAAAAAAAAAAAAAAAAAGACTAACGTTTCAGAGTCAAGAGGCCACTGACATCTTTACTCGCCCAGGTACAACTTTGGTCTCTTGCCAGCCTCAATAAATCAGCTTCAAATCCCCCCCAAAATACAGCTGCCGCGAGTTCGCCGTTTGCACCAAAACCAGTAACCTAAAACTCCCCGAGATACAAGGCTCCAAAAGACAGATGCTGACACTCAATAGTGCGCGCTTCGTCAACACTACGGAAGCCCGAAACTGCCAGAATACAGACTGGACTTTTTGTGTGCACTTGTTCTCAAAGTATTTGGACTTTTTTTTTTTCTTCTCCTGTAGCCTACTTACCTCAGACCACACAGGGGTGGCTTACCAGAAGCGTTTTTTTTTTTTTTTTTTTACCAGAAGGAGTTTATTTTAGACCTTTCAGATTGATTGTAATTTATAGGGCCATCTAAAACATATTAGCTTTGATTGTAATCAGACTGGATGAATAGCCAGGGATAAGACATCCTTAGTTTCCCCCTGGATCCACTCTTCAGGCAGTAAAAAGACGGAGAGGGATCTGGGCTGTCTGGTGGAGGGTGAGAAAGCTATATTTTAAAGAGAGTATTAGCGCTAATGAAAAACACATGAGAATTGGTGGAGAGGAGCAAACAAAACAGAATTGAATTTCAAGTGAGAGGTTTTCATTTGACTAGCAAGATGAGGCAACAAAATAGCAAGTGAGATGTTTGAAAAGGGTTATTGGCTTCAATCTGAAGCGTTTGGGGAACTCAATTCGAGGTAGCTTCAGAAAATAGTTTTAAATTTGAGCATAAAAGCAAAAGGAGTTCTAGATAAAGTATCAAAAACGGCAACCCTCACAATAAATTGAGGTTTATTTGAACTTCCCACCCACTTCAAAACCCAAACAAAAACACATTAAGCTATATGAAGTCTATGAGAAAAGGAGGACTGTTGACTGCCTTAAATTAAAGGATTTCATTTGATCTCACGTCGCTCACGCAGGGAAAACAACAAACACATAATACAAACGTCCTTAACCAGTTCAAGTTGTTGGTATTTAAACTGTCCTTGTGCCCTTTGGTGTATACATAAACCTCTGGGCTCATTGTAAAAGGGGCAGTCTCTAGTTTCTGCCTCTGCCTTCAGATTTACTGTTGGGGGAACTGCTCAAAAGTGGTGGACTCCTGTACACACACAGAAATAAGACTTGCCTGGATTTTTGGTGTGAAAATAAAGATTTACAGGCTTCAGTGGGCAGGACTGGGCTAAATGACACAATAAAACAATAATCCGAGGCCATGGTAATTCATCATATTTTAAGGGTAAAAACAACAATCTGCAAAAAAATAGATGGTTACATCTTATCTCTGACAATGTCCATGTGTTTTTGTAGATGGGGCTGTTTGGGGATTGTTCTGAAAAGCTTGTTCTTCATTACAGGGGATCAATTCCAAACTGGCTAAAGCAGGAAACTCAAGAACTCAAAGTCATAAAGCAGGGGTGTCGAACTCATTTGGGTTGTGGGCCGAATTCCAGCTTACTCAGCAATGTAAATGTAAAGCTCAAACAGTGGCTCAAATCGGGCCAAAGTTGTTCCCATGTGTAAAATGTGCCTTATCTTGTTTAATAATGTGTTTTATCTCCGTAACCTAAAAGCACCCTATGGACAGGTGTTGAAAATTAGCACATGTGCTATAACACTTTAAACAATGCATCTGGTTCGTCCAATGTAATTTCTATGTCCATATTAAATAAATAAATACATGAAAAATGAAATTATTTCCTTAAAATATCATAACTCCTCACAGGAATGGGCTAGAGAATGACATACTCAATCATTTATGCTCTACATGTCAGGGACCGTATTAAATCATCTTGCAGGCCGGATTTTGCCCGCGGGCCACCTGTTTGACATGTCTGTCATAAAGTAATGAAAGAGAAAGTATATTTTGAATGAGCATAAATAAACATCTGCTTTGTCGACTGCACTGACAAATACAAGACATATTTTTCACCCCTTTCAATGATGTTGATTTGGTTTCAAATCAGTTAATTAGCTCATAATGATATGATAATAATTTCTTCATTCAGCGCCAAGACATTGGGCGCATCCCACCGTGCGCACGTACAGTCCGTTCTTTACGAGTCTGAAGCCCGTTTACAGTGCGGAGACGGCGGCGTATAATCGGGTGTTAAAAAGGCCAATAAAACCTCTGTGACCGCGGCACGTTCGGCTCAAAAGAACACACTGTCAACCACGACTAATCCGCCTGTCCTTAACAATACCCGCCCTTTAGTCGCACTGTCCTCGTTCACATCACGTGAGCTGTGTTTACACATGTGCCGGGACAATAGGAAGACGCTCGGCATTATCTCCCGGAAGAAAATCCGACAGTTTACGGGCATCGTCGCCTGAAAAAGAGCGGAACTAATGCGGCGACAGGGATACGGCGCGCTACTGTATTGAGCAGTGACAAAGGAGTTATAAATTGAGCATAATAGCTACTGTACGCCGGGGTTAAAGCTCCATTTCGTCTAAATTTTAAACATTAATTGCTTTCCGCGCACATTGCCTAAGGCCTACAGCAGATTTGTTGCAGGTCGGCACAGTTTTTAATGGAAATATCTCATTTACAGCGGCTAAATGGCCCCGGTAATAAGCCAATGACCACAGTGCACTCATTTAACCCGACCTGTTCAGTGGCTAATCTTATGCATTAAGTTTCTAATTACACGCACGTATTATTTGAGCTTTTTTTTTTTTTTTTGCAGACTTCATGCAACACAACGGTCAGAATGTAATGCGCTTTGCTGTTTCATACAGCTTGGATTTATCCTAATCTGCATTAAAAAAAAACAAGCCAGTTATATGAAAAAAAATCCATTACATAATTAAAAAGTAAGACAATTATTTTTATGTCCAAGCTAGATAAAAAACAAGGTTAACATTGAACTACGTTTGTTATATGTAGGGTTGTCATGATCATTACTGTATCGACTTATCGTTCAATAAATGACAGACAATACATTTCTGGGCTCAATATCATCTGTTCCTTTATTTGAATCACCCTCCCCCCATTGTACTGTCATTTTTAAGCTTTAGAGTTAGTTTTTTTATAAAGTCAATAGTATTGTTTATCGTGTTAGTTTCCTGCCTCAATATATCGAACCTTAGATTTTGTTATTGTGACAAAAAAAGTGTAAATCTCAGTCAGATGGAACAACAGTGACTCTGTGGTGTCTTGCCATATGGATATTATGAAAAATGGCAGCAGAAATATAATTTGCATTAAAGCAAGAGACAAAAGTTGGACATTTGGCCTCTCATCTGAGAAGCTTTGTCAGCACTCATGATCTGCTTCCTGACTTTGCTTCTTCAATTACCAAGTCCAGATGATGCTTGATTCTGGATTCTAGAAAATATGTTTATTTGTAGATAGAGCTTCCAGAAAGCGCCAGACTAAGGTAAAGTTCATTAAGCTTATCACAGAAATTGCTGGTGCACTGTTATAAAATAAAAAAGGAAACCCATAAATGAAGAATACTGTGCATAAACCTGTTTCAAACAGGTCGCCGCGGTTCACAGCGATGCTTTATTAAGCATTTTAATTTGTCATTCCTGACAGGGACCTTGACACAACAAATATGATTTTTTTTCTATAGAGTGGGTGTGAGGCCAGGGCTGTTATTCAGGGAGTTATCTAAGGTTGCAGAAGGAAATGCAAAAGGCCACAACCTTAAGGTAAATAAGCAAATTTCCGAAAGTCCGGCATAAATTGTGGACAGGTTGCCATAGAAACTGCATTTTCCAGCGACTGGCTTTAAATCTTGTCAAGCATACAGATAACTTTAGACGTCTGGGCGAATCCAAGCGTGACAGTGGTATTAGTTTTCTTATAATGATGATGCGCCAGCTGTGCAATGTGTCGAAAAATGTCACGATTTTTCAAACATTTCCTGCAAATTATTGTGTAACCTCTGGCTTCGTTGCGGCCACATGAAAAGGTGTTTACCTCTGCCGTTCTGCCACCGGGACGTTCCTGTGGCCCAGGCTAAACAGGACTGGGTTTGATGCGTTTCAGAGGGGGAGGCGTGCGCCGTGTGAAGCAGATGACGGACGTTTGAGCAAATAAAAGGATGCGATTTCTAAACAGTCACAGCGGCGGCGGGCTTCGAGATGGTGGTGAGTCATGCAAATTTGGGATTTATTATTCGACGTTTGACAAATTCCCCAGATATTTCGAGACGTTCTTTAAACAGAACTGAAATCCTATGGTAAATGGCGTGAAGTACACAATATGTAATGAAGAAATGGACTTGGGAATCGGGGGGGGGGGGGGGGGGGGGGGAAACTGCAGCATTGGCAAATATAAAAAAGACGGCTGCCTATCATGCAAATCCTAAATTGAGAATTGTTTGTGTTGTTAAAAAGTTGTTTTTAAGTAAATCTGTAGGTTATTGCCAACTGATCACTATAGCAACAGTATGGTACAATATCCAGAATATATCTAAAAAAAATGGAAACTAGCATATTTTTTTAGAAACGGTTAAATTACATAACGGAGTTTTTACCTGTGGTCTTTACCTGTGGCTTAGTAAATCAGATATTATTCCAGCCTTGTTTTGGCCTTGATGTAGTATTTATAAATCTTATTCAGACACATATTCATAATATCATTATCAATAACATGGTTTAGTAAAAGATTGCCCTAGGTCTGATTCATGTATGTCGTATTTGTGTAAATCTGCATCATTAGATCTCGGACTTGACGGTACCGCGGACATAAAATTAAAATCTCAAAACGACCATTCCAGCGTGTGCCGCCGCAGCCGTCTTTCCCCTCTTGTTCCGTAACACACAAATCCCAATTAGTCCTTCTAATTTTACTCCGCCTGTTAACATCGCACCCTCTAATTTACAATGTCAATAAAACCGGAGCGCAGACTACCGCTCCTCAGAGACTGACATGAGCCTTTGAGATCCAGGGCCGCGACAGGTTCACGTGGTGTCCCCTAACACAACAGGTGCGGGACATTTGAGACTTTTAATACAGGCTTATGTTATGAATAAGGGGCTCCGCTGTGCGCCTGTAAGTGTGTGTGTGTGTGTGTGCGTGTGTGTCTATGGGCGGATTAGCACCTTTAAATGAGGACATTCGCAGCCTCCCTACACATCTCTCCCCTCCTTTATCCCGCCCCTTAAAGCAATAAATGCCACATAAGCGCCGTTTTATTTGCCTCCATCATTCTCTATGTGGTCACAGTGGTCTCCCCCCCCCCCCCCCCCCCCGAATGATTGTCAATCTGAAACAAAGGACTCTCGCCGCAGATGGGATACGCAATCTGATTTTTAGGTGAGGGCGGAATCATAAAGGCAATTTGTGTGTCCTTTACAAGTGCCCTGGTGTCTATATCGAAGCTCATAATAACGACACAAATGTTTACAGCCAGTCGTTTATAGGAGGGAGCCGCAGACATAAAGGTTGATTGGTTTGATGCTGCTCTCTCCAGGTGATGCCGAGTCCATGTACAATCAGGGGTGGTCAGGAAGTGGATTTACTTTTTATGTACTTTAGTGGTATTTTTTTTGTTGAGAATTAATGATTTTGTTTGTACTTAACTACATTTGAAAAGTAAAACACTTTCTACTCCACTGCATTTCCAAGAATGTTCCAAAGTAAACATGAGCAACACATTTTGTTCCACTAACTCAGGACAAGGAGGGAGGTTTGTCGTCGTCGTGTTGCCGCACAGAGGGTAAATTTGCGGCGAGAGCTTTATAT
Organism: Proterorhinus semilunaris; assembly: GCA_021464625.1. Classification (NCBI taxonomy): domain Eukaryota; kingdom Metazoa; phylum Chordata; class Actinopteri; order Gobiiformes; family Gobiidae; genus Proterorhinus; species Proterorhinus semilunaris. Next base: position 16,572,244 of record CM038349.1, read on the forward strand.
TTGTTTATTTATTCAACCAGGAAAGTCCCACTGAGATTTGGCTTCTCATTTTCTGGTAAGTCCTGGGCCCAGAGGGGAATCCATTGTACAAAGTCAGACAAAACTAACTCCAATAAATGTTTCTAACATATTGTTTGAAATGTGCAGCTGATTTAACTTAGTTTACAGAATGCATTGTTGATTCGTGTCCATAAATTCACATAGTTCCCCGTGGCTATTTGGTGATACAGCTCAATCATACTTCTTTCCCTCAAGGTTTTTTGACTCTTCGGAGAGTTAACTTCAATTCTGAAGTTTTTTTGCCCTTTGACGATATTAGACAGGACAATGGCGTCGAAGGAGGTGAAGAATGGGTTAGACATTCATCAGACAGGTGTGTTTTGGGAGGAGAAGCTCCAATGTGGCGGCGCGTTAAAGGACATGTATCATGCAAAATGTACTCTTGTGTTTAACTCTAACCGTGCTACAACGCTGTTCCCTAATAAAAGAACATACTGGGTTGTCTTTCTGTTTCATTCACACAATTTCAGACTTTGCAATAAAGGCTGGAAACTCGAGTTAAAAGAAGGCTAATCCAGACATCACATGGGCCAATTAGACTTAAACATTTATAGGCCTTTAAGCGATGACAATAATAATCCGTCTTGCAGTGTGGTCTTAATTAGACCGCACCTGCTCCGAGATTCGTCTCTGCGGCCGCAGGTACACACGTCTGTTACCATGGTTACCGCACAGGTACAGGTGCCTCGGAGGGACATTATTCTCCAAACCAAAAGGAAAAGTTTGAATATTTTAGCAGGCAGACGTCTCAATGAAAATGAACAATATCTCTGCTTGTAACAAAAAGAGATTGAAGATTCACTATTTTGGAATCTTCTGAATGCATTTCTATTCCTACCGTGTCATATGCGGGCCTCTACACTTTGTGACATGCTGGATATGTTATGCATTCAAAAGTTGCAAGCGAGATTTGCCAGTTCTTAACCCCACCGAGAATCTTTGGGATGCGGTTGATGGGAGGAACCGTCAGGCACCTGGAGAAAGCCCACCCGGAGGCCACCCGACATGGGAACCGAGTCCGGCATCTCGATTTGAAACTATAGCTTAGGATGGATTGTGAATCAGATCCAGTTCTGTCGTGGGCCAGCACAGGAAATGAATATCAGCCATATGCAAAGTCTATATGGAACATGACATGGCAGCGTGTTATGGAGATAGACAGGCTGTGTGCTGGAAAGAACGGCGGCGCGTATTGGGCCTGTTGGGTTGTGAAGCCTGAGGTATGCTGCAGCTGCCGGTGTTTTGTCTGCTAAGCTTCAACTGTAGAGTCCATTCAATACAGCGGAGCGCGGGCTGGAAATAGGATCTGGTAAAGGAGGTATGTTAAAGAGGGTTCAGCCACTGTTGGAGACTAGATTAAGTCCCTGTGAACGCGCTAGTGCTGTCAGAAAGATTACAAAGTCTGCAAAGACAAAGGAGAAAAACGCAAATGTTCAAAGAGAAAAATCTGTTCTGTGTTGAACGCAGAGTCCAGGAAAATGCTGCTTTTATTACTTTATTTTTAGTATCTTGTCTCCATCACTACATGAAAGCTGCATATCTTTTATGTTTTTCTGTGGAAATGATTTGCCTGCTTTAGGCATACGTTGCTTTATATCACACTACATTAGGCCTTCATTATTCTCACACGCACGCAATCGATGTGAGGAAAGTCTCTGGCCCAAAGACTCTGCAGTGGGTTTGCACTTTTAGCCTTTTCAATCTAAACAGAATATGCAACTTTCAGGAACGAGTGTGAGAACAAATCACAACAATTATATAACTCATTTGGCTTTTACTACAATGCTGGTACTGACCTGCATGCCCTCTACAGCAGTGGTTTTCACCTGGTATGATGTCGGGACAAGGGGATTGTGGGTCAAGCCGCGACCCAACTATGACCTAGACTTATAAAATACAATGTCAAATGTATTGCCTCTCCCTCAAAAAAGTGTTAAATAAGAAATTATGATAAACAACACCATAACAGACTCAAGTAGTGATTCCATACTTTTAAGGACATAAATATTAAAATAAGTGTTTTCTGGGAAAGACTTACGACCCACTTTCGGGTCCTGATCCACCGGTTGAGAACCACTGCTCTACAGGATATTGAACCTTTATCAGGAATCCACGAAACCAGAAAGTTCCACTGAGATTTCAGAGATCCTTTTCAAAGGGAAGTCCAGGCCCCAAAACGGGAACCTGTTGTTTGTGTTTTAGTGGATAGGGGGAACATGTGTAAATCCGACACAGAAAGGCTCAGGAATCAAACCAGGGATTGAAAGCGAGAGTGCAAATCACCGCCGCTGAATGAGCTGCTATTGCCTGCGCTGATTTGGACTTACGAAAGCAAGATGAAGATACTTTTTGTCAAGGATGGTTGCTACAGTGGTCTATAACTGAAGACTTCAGGCCTTGGGATCTAACCCAACCTATACAGCATGGGGCTCTGTGGGCTGTCGGAGAACTGACGTGTACATACTTCATTCAGACAAAAAATATACAAAGATAAATCAACCCGATGTTGAATTGCCAGCCAAATAGATAGGAGACACCTGCAAACATGGCTCAAACATGCTGCCATAAATAAAGATGCAAGAGAAGGGGACAAAAATACGTTTCTAAAAACAAACTCCGAATGCACGGGAAATCCCTGAGTTCTGAGTGAGATATTTGTCTCCCCTGCTCGTGCCTGTGGACCCTCCTCGCTCCAGGACAGACACACAGCCCCGTCCAGGCTGCGATGGATGCGTTTGATTTGCCATGCAGCGCGCGCCTCTTGGGTCACGCCGCATGTATTTTTCAGCTCCACCCCACCAGCATATCAGTTTTTTATTTATTTCCCCCTCCTCTCCTTACCCTCCTCGTGTGTACTTGAAGGCCTCACGGCTCGTCTCATCTCTCAGTCTGTGTGAATGCGCGGCTCAGAGTAGCAACCAGGAGCGAGCGACTTTTTTTTTCATACGCAGCCGAACCGCCCTCCCGGCATCTGTCTTTGTGCTGCGTTTTGAAAGATGAGGCTTTCCGAAAGTCTGCATTAGCCTTTCATATGAATATAAAGTAGTGCCAGGATAGTGGTTTGGCTCTCCCCACAGGCCAGTGCTATCCGCTAGTCAAAACGCTATGGGCTTTGGACATCACAGACACGCACATTTCCCCCCTCTATCAATCTATCAGCATATTTTTTTGTAGCTCTCTCTAGGGCACAAAACAAAAGGGACACAGCAGAGCGGGGGGGGGGGGGGGGGGCGAGCCAGCCATAAAGTATTCCATGATTTAAAAGCGTAAGGTTAGCATCGTAAACTGGCCATAGTGCTTTGTAAGATTATCCGTGAGGTATGTAGCTCAGCCGTCTCACGAGACGAAGCATCGCCTCACGAAAAGAAGAGGAGGTTTGTCCCAAAAAGATACTGCGCCATCGATCATTTATCTGGATTTTTCAAACTGGGTGAAATATTGGGCCCCTCAATGGGGAGGGTCAAACAAAATGAAAAGGGGAAGGAAATAGCAGGTCATGAATCGTCTGGTGAACAATTCAAGGGCAAAGTTTCTACCCATAAAATCATGAAGTTGTAAACTGTGTGTAGAACAAAAGCTGTGTCTATGTCGTTTTTTTTTTTTTTTTTGACCTGGAGAAAAAAAAAGATTTGCCTGGAATGGACAAACTATTGAGAAGAACCCACTATTGAGCATGAACTTCCTGGTTCTGCAGGTGCCCCAACTTGACAAACTATTACTGTTGTTCAAAGAGGCGCAGGCTAAAGGTTGACTTATTTATTTTTCAAGATGAGACTTATCCACTAACCTGAAAGTCATTGGGTATTTTAACTTTACAATTTTAACTTTCAGATTCAGATTCAGAAAACTTTATTGATCCCTTAAGGGCAATTGATTTGCTGCAACCTCCGACAGATGTTTGTACAAACACATCACAACACTCACTCTGTGTCACTTCCAACAATACAGACAATGCAGAAAATTAAAAGAAAAGGTCACATTTAAAAAAGGTTGATGTCACTTTGCAAACACACTCCCTTCAGAATTCAACAGTTCAGTGACAGAGGAGACAAAAGAGTTGCCAAAACGATTTGCTATGTTAAGCGCTTGGAACTGCTTTGCATACAAATTATACAACATACAACATGTCCTATTTTTTATGTCTTTTTTTTTTTTTTAAACTTACAATACAATCTTTTGCAAAATTGTTAGTTGCTGGAGAAATGTGCACTAGGTCTTGTCATTAACAACATGAACTCTTGACAACAACAACAACAAATGCCTAAACCTAATATTAGTAAGTACCACTGTAAAATGTAGCATGAGAGCCCAGGGCACAGAGTTGAGTTGTCCAAGGAGATACAATCAATCATGTGTTTTGCCTTTTCCCCGACCGTGCCAAAGAAACACAAAGGACTGGGTCAGACAGAATGAAAGAGCAAAGCGGAAAGACAAATCGAGCCACAAATCGTCCGGCGAACAAGTCAAGGTTAAAGTTGCAGCCGCAAACTATGCGGCGGTGTCTGTGCACTCCCCGATAGGACAATAGCGCTTTGTATGGCGTGACATTACATTTTACAGCAACGAGAGAGAGAGAGAGAGAGAGAGAGAGAGAGAGAGAGAGAGAGAGAGAGAGAGAGAGAGAGAGAGAGAGAGAGAGAGAGAGAATCTGGCATTTTGGAAAATATCTCGGACAACTGCACGGGGCATTTTCGGGACACACTGTAACAAAAGCGGCCCGGGGTGAATGGGAGATTCAAGGTTCAAATTATCCAATAAAAGCCGGTGTCACGCCTGAAAAGAAACACGCACCGACCTCCATCTGCTCTCCCAAGATGTCAAAAGAACAGATTAGGGCTCCGCAGGTCCGGCAAGGTAACGTATGAAAAGCTACTTCCCATTAAACGTACTGATGCATTCAGGGTCGCGCTCAAAAGATATGAAAGAAAAGCATTTAAGGGGCTTGACCGGCAGTTTGCGTTGGACAATATTGAAATACTTCAACAGCACCTCTCCATGACTCCCTCTCATTCAGTGTGGGTACCTTGGAAATTTTTAAGGCAATGCATTCTTTTACATAGTGAGGAATCTGTACAATAGTAAAGCTAAGCTACTGAGATTTAAAAGAGAAACATTGTTACGCTTGAATCCCATGCAAGTGGAAAACCATTGGCAGACTAAATAGTAGACATATCATGCAAAATCGACTTTTCGGAACTTTTTGTAACATCCGTAATTGTCCCTAGTCAAAAACACACCATATTTTTCTTCATTCCCTCCGGCAGTTTTGAGTAATCCTCTTTACTTGTTTTTAAAAGTTCATAATCCATCACCGGTCCTGTTCTGTGTAGGTCTGCGCTCAAAGTGTGTTCATATATTTACCTGTGTTAGAACGCAGTTATAACATGATATCAAAAAATATTAATTGAATTAATAGTCTGTAAAATTGCAAAGTGAGAATGTATTTAAAGTGAACAATCAGGTTCCTCCTGTCTGGACCAGAAAGCCCCCTCTAGTTTGCAAAATGAGGAGAGTGAGAACAAACTTTCAAAAGTAAACAATTAAGCTCCTCCCCCTGCTCTCCTGATTGGACCTGACAGGCCGGTTCACTGGGAAGCTCGCCTCATTGGTCAAAGTCATGGCACCTGGGATTCTGATTAGTTGCTGAAATCAGCAAAAAAATAAAATAAATCTTACTTATGTTTTGTGAAATTGCAGGCGCTCACTTATTTGCAATCTATCAAAGTAGTAAAACTTTTAAACCACTTTAATTGTAATCAATTGCAATTCATAAAAAAAAAATACTATTACTACATTGAATGAACTGATATATATCAAATAATGGCATATTAAACATACATTTTAAGATATTCAGTCTTCGGTTACATGTAAAAGTACTTCTTTCCCACCTCCAGGCGTGAAACCATGTTGCGTTAAACCTGACATTTTATCGCCGTTGCGATACCCGCCCGTAGTGTTTGTATAAAGTACATCTAGGGACCGCTAATGCCTAACACAGAGGGCCTTAAACTGTATGTACTGAGTATTAGAATCCCAGCGCAGCGCAATTCATCATTCCCTGACGTTTATTCCTGGTTACATTGTCGAGCGTTGACAGGCGGACTTGGCTTCCTCGCTATTCCAGATCAGTTTACGCCGCTAAGAATGCTTCCAATGCCTTATAAGTTTCAGATGGCCGAACAGAGAAGCCCAGCCCAAATAGTGGGAGATTCTTCGTGCCTTTTATCTTGTAGAAAATTATCATTTTCCCTTTCTTTTTAAAATGCTTGGTGAATCGGTTGAACTTTTTTGTTCCGCCCGCTGACTGCAATCAATGGAGCTGTCTTTTAAATGCAGTTCGAGGTCGATACGTGGGATGAGTGAGCATTGTGAACATGGTTTCCCTTTGTTTAAACCAATTTGGGTCGGACAACTTCGAAACTACAACAGTTGTCTTCAGAGGTTTGAAATTACAAAGTCAATGTGCTTTCCCTGCGCAGTAGGTAGGCTAAATAAACAATAGGATTTAATTACAGTGAGAGTAAGTAAGTCTGTCTGTAAAAAGGGTACAGCTTCTGCTACACAACTCCTCTGACACCATCGAAGCTGTGACTTAGATTTAACCAAAAGGAGCCTCTGCTTTTTTCCAGACATCTAGTGTGTGAGTGAGTGGTTGGTGGTGGTCGAAGGGGCCAATGGCACAGACTGGTTGCCTTGCTTCTGTCAGTCTACCCAAGCGCAGCTGTGGCTACAACAGGAGCTTACCATCACCGAGTATGTAGCGCTTTGAGAAACTTGGTAACACAGGCTTGTAAAGCGCAATACAAGTTTAAGGCATTATTATTATTATCATTATTATTATTATTATTATTAGACATCCATCAGCTCTCATTTAATAAAAAAAAAACATATATATATATATTATCAAAAAGAAAAGAAAAAAAAAGAAAAAATCTACTTGTAGGAGAAAAATAGAGAAATTGCATTGTCATTAATGTCCAAAGGCAATGAACGGACTACAAATCTGTATGTCACTGTCAAAAGGCCAGATGGGATCTGAAAGGCTGATTTGGTGCCCGGGCTCCTTGTTAATCATCGTTAAACTATAGTGATGGTTCTCAACTGGTGGGTTTTGGGACCCTTTTCAGTGGATCTTTGCCAAACAAAAACAGCCTAATTGGATTGAACAACCAAAACTGTGAGATAGAATTCAGAATTGTTATGTTAAAGGTGCATTATGGAATATTTTGTGCCAAAATAATGTTGATTTTATGCATATTTCACCTTTCAGTGACGCGCCAGCATGGTCAGCATGAAGCCTTTACTTTCCATCCCCGTGGCCTCTAGGAGGCTTCAGGATCAATTGTTTGTTAGGTGTCTGTTAGGTTTTTTGGGGTTTCTGGAAGGTTGTCTGGATGGAATGTATAGGTAACCATGGAGGCAGTTCCATCAGCAGTGAAAACCTAACATAGAATGGATCCTGTAGCATCATAAAGGCCACCGTGATGGAAAAAAGCGCCAAGCTAACCACCCATACAACCACTGGGTCACTGAAAGGTCATATAGTAACTATATATTTTTTCTGAATAAAAAGTTGCATATGGCACCTTTAAATACTAAAACAAGCCAAATAATTTTTTTTGAGTGACTACAGTGTGCGCAGCCACACCATCTCCTCCTCTTTAACATCAGTCATGTCAAGAATATACCGTATGCTCTAGATCCAAATAAATTAAATACACACACTCCTCTCATAGCACTTTGACTCTGTCGGGGTCTAAGCGCCACACTTCTGTCGAATAAACTCTTCGTGGCATCTCACTTTATCAAATATTAGGTTCCATTTTGATCAAGCTCGAGTCAGATCGCTTTGATACTACAACTGTCGCAATTGTTAAAATTATGCACTCCCCCCACAGGGCACAGAGGCTAAACTGACAAAAAGATTTTAATTCAAATCCCGTTGCGGCGAGTGTAACTGAGCTCGACACGACACGTAATGTGTGGCAGCCACGTACTATCAAAGCAAAGGGTCAGCACTACGACGTGAAAGAAGCCATAATAGTACTGCAGTATTGCTGTACTCATTTACATTGGTCCCCTTAACGTAACATTAGTCTAATAATATGCTACATTTATAAGTGCAAAAGAGGGATGAGCTGTTCCAGTGTTAGAGGCTTATAACAAAAGCTATAGAAAATTGAGGTTGAGGAGTACAAATGAATTGGTCGGATAATTAGAAAAGTAGGTTAATTAGTCTTTGTTAAAGTGAGTGCATAATTTGTATTTAAAAGGCTTTGATTGAACAGTAATAGCTTGATCATGCCTGTGGGAATCTATGCATTGATGTTTTTTTATTAAAAATGTATAGCATGTTTTATATCTGCATTATCTTTTCTTTCACCAACAACTAACCATTATCTTTCATTACATCCACGTAGCTGCTCTTTGGTCTTCCTCTACAACTAATGTTCCCTGAAAGTCAGCATCCACAAACTGTATGCACTATCCCTCCTCTGCACATGTCACATTTCAACCACCTCAATCTTGAAACTTCCTCTTACATTATTGGTTCATTAAAGGGACTATATGGAGTTTAAACATGTTAAAATTAAGTATTTTCCAGCCAGGTCCTAATGTGTAGAATGAGCCCAGATTGATTCACCACAACTGCCTCTAAAATCTAAAAAGTGTTAATTCGACTCCGAATCGTCATCATGCACAGGCTTAATATAGAAGCTGCAGTTACGCGTTAGACCTGAGGTGGCAGTAGTGAGTATAAAAATGTCAACTTGCATCTAGTCCCTTTAAAAGAAAGAAGATCTACGACTCAGGACATTGTGAGGGACCATGCAAGAATGATATTTAAATGAATACTGATTTTATTAAAGCGGTTCTATGAGCTCAAACTAACTTAACTTAGCTTAAATGTTCAACGCCTGAGCATTTTAGCCATGTAAATGTAGCAGCATTTACCTTGTTTCCAGAGGCACATTGCTACCCAGCACCCAGCTGTCTTGCAGCGGGACGCTCTCGGGGGGCGTGGTCTGCAGCTCGGCTGGTGATTGGCCAGCCACAGGGGCCGGGCTTCCTGTAGGCGGGGTTAGCTGCCGGGTGGAGTTCAGGGAATGGCCAGCGTGGTGCGTGGAGCCCAGCGATTGGTTGAGAGCTGTGATGGACGGCTGCTGGCGGTGGGGGGGCGGCACTGGGGGCAGCGTGGTGCCGTGGTGATTGGACGGTTGCTCTGCGGAGACAGGAAGTAAACAAGGTCACATATATAGCTTTTTGGTAAATGGAAAGCTAATTTTTCTTAGATTTTTATAGTGACAAAAGGTGAAAATGTTTGTGCATGTGAGTTGTTTTTGTAAACAAGCAACGATCCACCCTAATCCAACTTTACTCAAAACAATTTAAAAACAGCATAAAGGCACAAACAAGATCAGCATGACGACAGGAGTGTGTCGAAGGGTGGCCAGAGGCTTGTCACCACTGAATGCAAACAGGCCAACCCACTCAAAGATGCCGATGCCGTTTTACCTAAATTATATCACCAAAGAACTAATATAAACATCCAAGTTTAGGAAAGAAAGGCAGAAAGGCTTGGGCTGTTCTGGTCCTCATGTGCCCCCCTTTCACCCCCTCCTAAACCACCTAAAAATGCTTGGACGGCCCCTGAACCAAAGTTCAATTCAAGACCATTGCACAATAGAACGATAGTGAAGCGCGATGCTAAAGTGTGTATGTCTCAATGTGTGTGTCTCCTGCATAATTGTCAAAGTATCAGTTTGTTCATCTGCAGCTGCTAACTGTGAGAAGTGGTAGAAGATAAACATAATGTTTGGCTTACGCTCCACATTGAAACCAGGTGCTGAAACTCACTCCTCCATACAGTTCATACATACTATTTTGGTAATGGAACCGTGTGGAAAACCAAAGTGAATCGATTGAGTTAGAAAGCAGAATTTTATCCACTTTCTGTTGTTGTTGTTTCTGGGTTTAAATATAGTGTGGATCTAGTCTGTTCCACGGGGCGGCCGCCATCTGCTGATCATGGGGACAGCTATTCACAGCGCCGCGCTCCGAGACGCTTCAGTCGCCGAGTATGTTGTGAGGGGAAACTTTTATTTGATAAAGTCTTGACTGACAGAGCGTGTTCCTGACTCAAATATGCAATGCCATTTTGTTTAAATCCCCTGTACACCCGCCTCGGTCTATTAGCCAAAACAGCGGCAATGAAAGGTGTTGAGTTCCTTGTACTGGTTACAGGGGAAATGTCAGAATTAATTAAGCTCAAATAGAAGTTGGACTTTTGAGGGGGCCAAACCACAATTTTGATAAGAATTTTTTCAGAATTACAAATATTGTCACGATGGGAAATTTCTAGGGCATATAATAAAAATGTACAAGTAGCTTATAAAGTCTTCATAGGGTATTTAAAATCCCATACTCTCAAAATGTGGCAATGCATTTTCCTGTAAAATGACTTGAAGAGGCAGCCAAAACCAGCTAAAAAGTTGATCTTGTAATGTCTCTATGTATTCCTGACTTTGTTCAGATAAGATTTAAATCAAATAGAGGTTTAGACAGACAAGACTTCCATCGTCACCGTTGTCAGACTTGTTGAACGGCTTTGTCCGCGCGGTTGGTCGTTTGAGCTCTATGTACATTTCCGCGCGGTGTTACGCTTGGGTCAGGGCCGGCGCGAAGCGTAACCCGAAGCTACGCGCCGGGCCAAAGCGGGCTGAGTACTGATCGCTGATTGGCCTCCGCTTGTTTTGTCAGAAAATATTTGCGCTGCTCTGACCCGACTTCAACTCTTCCCCCCGGTTCTGTTCCTGTCTCTCTCTCTCCCCCTCTCTCCTCTGTGTGTCCCGCGGCTGCTCTGAAGGAAATGAACGGCTGTGGCTGGTATTTGATTTGCATAAAGAGCATCACGTCTCCATTTCCCAGGCCTGCTGTTTTTCATTCTCCGCTGCCCTCGCTATAGAGAAAATAGAAAGAGTTGAGCACAGTGAGTATGCGGTGGGGCGGGGGGGAGGAGGGACAATCGTTGCGTCTCTCTTTCTCTATATCTTTCACCCACTTCTCTCTCACATGATTTGTATGGATGTCTTTTTCACATATTATGGACCTAGACGGAAAATTAGCGATTAGCCATATGGCCTCGGATTGGTTTTGGTAACAATGCTTTTGATTCATATAACATATAAATAACGTATGAATAATTACCCATTATCTCCATCTTGTACCTCGTTTTGCTTTCTCTGTCTCCTTATTCACACGTAAATCTTTATCCATGTCCAGCCCACTAATTATCTATCTATCTATCCATCCATCCCTTCTCTATCGCGCCCCCTATTCCACCTCCCTCCCTTCTCCATATGCTGTTTTGTCGGGTTGCTAATTGTTCCACTTATGCAAACCTTCAAGGCTAAACGAATGAGCACAGTGCCCGCCCACGATTTCTGGGTATACAGGCATCATTAACAGGGGCTGCATCTGCGTGCCATCTCCGCAAAAGTAAATCTCGCCAGGACCCCATCCTCGCCCCACCGCGCCGTAACTAAATCAATACGGGAGCTGATTGCTGTAGCGGGTTGTTGATGACAAAATGCAGGCTAAATTGAGTTTGTAACATGATGCTAATAAGTGAAGCTTAAAGACTACAGACATACGGGTACCCCTGTCCGTATATTTGACTTTTATAGTAAATTAAGAGGAAAGTATGGGAAAGCGTCTAATACAAGAAAAAAAAAAAAGTTGCATATATTCTGATTCAATGCACAGTTTTCATAAATATATTCCCGTACAAAATTGCTATGCTTGAATGAATCACCCTGCGTATGTGAGAAATAAGAAAACAAACTGTATGGAAATTTCTCGAAAACAACAAATGCTAAAAACCCTTGAAGTGTGACAAACAAATCCGTATCCCAATTCGATTTGTGCCTGCATGCCCGGACCACCGCTGTCATCCGTGCGCGTCCCAGCAGAGGGCGACCAGACAAGTTTGGGAAGTGACAGGAACATGGCAGGGGGCTGGGGCTCCATCAAAACAATACTCCTCACAATATGAGCTCGGGGATTGTTTCTCTTATGAGATTCAATCTTTTCTCTCCAAAACAATGCCGCGTCTTTAATGGTTCACTTCAGCCCCGTAGCTGATTTGAAATGCATTTTTATTTTGTTAGTCAACACAAAATTGTTCTCAAATGAAAAGGTCATTCCGGTTATTATTCATTTCAGCGTTTAACTATGCTACGACAATTTTCGTAGCATAGGGCAAATTCTGAAACAAAATGAAAAGCAATTGGTAAACACAGGCCCAAGAAACATGCTGTACAGAAAACCCAAGGGACTTGACGCTTGATGTTTAAAACATTGACCCTCTATACCACAGATCTGAATTTTCATGTAGTTTCTGTAAATCTTTATACGACCAACGCCAAACTATGCTACGGAAACATATCTGGAGCAGCATTTTGTCTCATTCAAAGGGAGGTTATCATGGCACCACTTATTCACTAGCATGCTGTGAGATTAAAGTGAAAGCTTGTCTTGACTGTTTTATAACGTGTCATTCCCACCACTGCCTGTAGAGAGCACTCCGGGATGATTCCAAGTCCTGACCAGCCCAGTCCTTATTGTGTCCTTGCGTAGACATATTTCAACATTTTAAACTTAAATTTTTCAATCCCAAAATTATGTTTTAAAGTCTAATTTATGCATGCCCACGTTACAGCTGGATAACTCCAACTCAAAAAGCAACAAAACAGGCTACAGATGAAGAGAGACCACAGGATTACAAAAACAAAGCTGCATATTACTAAATACACTTACATACTCCAATTTTTGCTAAGAAGAGAATCGAAAAGTCACTCCAGTTCACTCTGCCTGTTTTTCTTGCCTGCATGTGACAGCACTTTCCCACAAGAGCCAGGAGTCGGGACGGCATTCGTCAGCCCTCAAGTGACAACCTGCTCCGAGCAACATGTAAGTGCCCTCATCTCCCAGTGACAGCGAACGCATCGTATATAAATAAAAAAAAAAAAAAAAGATAATGTCAGGGAACATGTATTAGTCATAACACCTGTGGCTCGGTGTGGCCAGTGTGCTCCGTGGCCTCATTTCCCCTCTCACAGCCCGGGTTAGTCCGAGCGGAACCGACGTCAAATAAGGCCGTGATATACAAAGGTGCAAGCGTGTGTCATCATCGAAGGAGTAATTACGCAGGAGATATGAGAAGGAGGTGAGAAGAGGTCCATCTGGGGACGATAATAATGTATCTATGAGGCTGTGGTGACGGGACAGGGTACATAAAGACTAGTGCGGCATTCAAGTGGACTTTGGAGGTCAGATTTTTTTCAGGTACCCAAGAATTTCTACTTGGAAACAGGACATCGCAACACTCTTATGGCTAATACCTCTGTCATTACTCGGACAATCTGCACCCACATCAGTTCCTATACACTGACAAAGGCGTCCAAAAGTGCAGACAATAATGTATGAAAACATGTTCATGGTGTTGGCCAATGCACGTGAGAATAATACAGTATGTATGTCAGGTTTGTGAATCCAGTCACTTTCCAAATATTGATCATGTACAATATTTGTCAATTTTCTTTTGGGGGATTTCTTTCCAAATCTGTTTCTCTCTTATATTGGCCCCTCTCCAACTGAAATCGTCGAAATGTAGTACATGAATGCAACCTATTACACTGAGTGAATAAAATTAGCTAGGTCCATATTTTGTCTGACAAATAAAGCACTTACTTACAATGTAGTTGGTGGCGAAAGTCATTGAACAACCGGACCATGAAATTGTGTTCAGGTGTTAGTCCTGAGCGCGACGCCACAGTGGGCCAATCTGACCAGCATGGTTTTGGAGGTAGGGGAAATCCTAGTACCTGGAAGAAACCCAGCTGGCGGACTTCAGTGCTCCTCTGATCTTCTGAAACGGTGCACTGCCTCCCGGGTTTGTCCCTGTTTCAGAGCTTGGTGTCCTGCACTGGTCAGCTCCTCCATTTTTTAGAATCATTTGTATTTGAATCACATGAAACCTTATGACTTGACAACTGGAACACCCAATTCGGATTCCACGTCTCTCCAGGATTTCGACCTCCAAAGACAAACTCAACTATTAACATCAATATCAAAGCGTTAGAAGCTTAAGACCGAAAAAAAGTCACCCGTCTATCACTGTCTCGACTAATCACCAAAGAAGAGATGCACTCTTGTCAACGTGAACTTCATTTGCTCCATCCCCTTTGACGTAGCAGAATCATCAGCCACCTCAGCCTCTCCATTCCCTCCTCTTATCTACTCTAATCTATCCTAAACTTTTCTCCCAGGCATTCAGTAAGAAGTTGGGCTGGGTATCTTATAACATTTTACCCTCCCTGCTTATCTTATCACAAAAGCTTCCCTCATTGTCCACATCTCAGATTAGCCTGAACACTTCGTCTTGAGGCCCCCTACTGTCATGCGGGGGCGTGCGCTTGACCTTGGCCTTCTTTATCTTTTAACTGGAAACAGCCCAGCAAAATTTCCCCAAACATTCATATCAACGTCAATAGAATAGGTGATGTCTCTTTTACGTTACTGCAATTACGTTCCGTGACTGACTGGGATGTAGCCTAAAGATCGTTCGCCTAATGAAAACCAAACTGTCTATAAGCTCAGTGAAGCCCCTTACACAGAGTGAAAAGAAAGCCTTTGCTGCTGCCTTCAGAGGAGTCTGTTTAAAAGCGTTTTGAAGCTGAGACTCCGAGCTCTCGGTCCCTGGTCGTTAGCGCTGCAGCCAAAGTCCACCTCAATCTGAAACCCTCAGTCAAAGAAGGCTCTTGTTCTTAAAAAAGGCACTATTTCTACATGGACACAGTATACCCACAATGTCGGTGTTTCTAATTAGTGACTTGATGGTGTCTACAGAGGACATTGGAGATCGTAAGGTAATTACTACAGAAAACGTGTTTAAGATTAGCCTGACATTACGGCTATTTTTGTCCCATAGATGTGCCAATGTGGTGTAAGCGGTCCCCGAAGCCTTTACATAAATCATTCATCTTCATTTGCCAAGGAATCTGCATGCTATGAATACTCTCAACTGACTTGTTACCAGAAGCTGTTCTATTTTTTTTTTTTTTGGTCTTTCTTCCTTCCTAGTGCGGAGTCAATCCATGGGTTATTAAGGAGCTTTCACAAGGGGCAGCCGCAGCATGTATCGATCGCACGTCTGCAGGTAAGACTAATCAGGGAAGCTAAGGTTGGAAGGAGTGCAGGCATTCCCTATGTTATACTGTCAATAATGAGTCAATGCATTATTGCAAGTATGAATGGTATCCCATTAGTGTAAAACATGCACAAACAGGTATCATGCCACGGCTAGATCCCGGCTCGAATCTGGAGATGTTAGCGCTCTGCCTTTACGCATGTTCTCCCTGTGTCTGGCTGGGTCTCCTCTGCATGCTCTTGTTTCCGGCATTAAGCTAAAACATGTCAAATGGGCAACTCCTCTAGTTGGATTCTCCTTGTTCAAGTGAAGAGACGACTGTACTTGAGGTGCACTGGTCGCACCACGGCTCCTCAAAGATTGCCCTTGCACACGACATGAAAGAATGGGACAATTTGAGAGATTTTACTGATTATACGCCTTGGTTTGATTTAATAGGGTCTCTGTCGTCCAGGAATTTCCCATTATTTTTAAGTTTTGTCTTTTGAACTGTTGATTCGAGGATGATTGGAGCAATTGCATAACCCACGTTCATTTTGGGCCAAATTGATCTCTTAGCATACAGTATAAACTTTCACCTGGAAACAAAAAAAACAACCTAATCTTCACATAACATTCACATTAACTAGTGCATTGATTCAATGTTTCTGCATAGGCAATATTGCAATGTTTAAACAGGTGTTAAACCGATTTTTACACTAGTAAACAGCTTATTTTAAAACTAAACTAGATTTCCAAAATCCCCTCTCAAAAAGTCTTTGTAGCTAATAAGTCAACAAAACAAAACCATAAATTCAAACCTGGCTCGATCTATTATTCAGATTTCGTCACCAAAATAATGGGGAATTTGAGGTATTTTAGGCATTAAAGGCCTTTTATATGCAAACATAAAATTACATAAAACTTGCAATAAATATTTTTCTCATATTTATGCCAGTAATCTACAGCAAAGGTTTTAAATTGATATCTCTAAATTTACACAATTTAACAAGTTTCCCTATTCACCTGCAGTGTCTTACCTTAAGCGGAGCATAAAGGCCGGATAGTTGCCACCCGGTAATAGTTTCCAAACACGTTGGATATGTGCTATACTTGCTCTACTGCCAATGTTCTTTTCTGTGTCCTATTAAAAGAGTGTTTACACAAATTGCTGGAAAAACCTTACAAAACTTCGGCGACAGCGCTGGACGAAATTATTTCTTAAAAACTCAATATCACTCTGTTTATTGACGAACTAATAGAGCGGCCTCACCCCTGTGTCAGCCATGTAAATGTGTGTGCGTAAAAGTTAGCAGAGTTCAAATCAATCTCACCGCGTTCGTAAATAAACATTGGGGAGAGAAGGGACCCATTACCGCAGGCACGGGGGGAAAACGAATACGTTTTGAAAAGTGAAAATGCCAGGATAGCCACATAGAATGGCTATGTCTTGAATTACAATGAAAGAATAGGAATGGGGCCAGAGGTGTGTTTGTGGACGTGTTTTGCCCAAGGACACAACTACAGCGTTACACCTAACACCACTGAAAACAAACACAGAATCACCATATTCACTTATTGTGGTTCTCAACTGGTAGGACTGGGGTTGCGGTTATTTCCTTAAAACATAACTGCAGATAAAATTAGTTAAATTGATCAAAGTCTAAAACAAGATCTCTACCTAAACGCTGGTGTAATTTGTCCACTGTAAGATCGAGAAAGTTATTATCTGTGGAAATATGAACAAAAAACGTGCAACAAGTATTTCCAGATGACAACAAGCTGTTTCTTCAAAGTGTTTTGGTTTCAAAGCGGTCACTGGTTCGATCCCCGGGCCAATAGTTACTCCGAAAACATTCAATACGTGACAAAGCACCGGTGAAAATGGAAAAGAGCGCACTCATAAAAACGACACGCAGAGGCACGGAAATCAACAGAGAAGAGACGAGACGCAGCGCCAATCTGCCGCTCGAGAAGGCTGTGCCGCTTTTATATGCATGAGGCTCCCTATTCCGCGGCTTCATCTTTATAAACGGCAAACGCTGATGAGCGACAAACTACGGCCATAAGCGGGGGGGGTACGCGAGTGCGGCAGTATGAGGGGAAGGAAGGCGTTCGTGGCCAAATTCATGTCTTCCTGCCAACACGTAAAGATGATTGTAGCCATTGTTCGATACGTGGAATATCAGTATGTTCATGCGACAATGTCCTTTAGGTTTTACTCGACAATGGGCCGGCGTGGCGTCTATTCCCACAAGACATGCATTCACTGCGTGCGATTCGGATTGAACAGTTTAGCTGCACTTGCATGTGTTTGGATGATGAGGGCCAGAGGGAGCCGCATGGAAAACGCACGCTACGAGGCCGACTACAGATAGAAAGGCACGACGTTTATCGCCGCAGTTTTATAGCGTTAAACATGTGATGTCTGCAAAAGATATGAACACTTTTTGTTTGTGTTTCATTTTCATTATTATGACAAAATGTGGCTATCAAACCCGCTTCCGTGCACTTTGGAGACTCAAAGTTTGGTTGGGCAATGACACAACATTCTGAAAACGATATATACTATATACGGCAAGCTAACACATCAATGGTGCGTGAAAAACACAGTTTGTGTGGTCCGGGGCCTTAAAAGGCAGAGGACCCTTTGCGGTGCTGAACATACAGATTTAAGGACTTCAGCATTAGAAGAAGAAACAAACAATGTGATTGAGATTGCTTAAAACCTGCATGAATGAGCTGAAATGTAACTTCAGGTATGTTTTTGGCAAGGTAACAATGCCATATGCCCTGTAACATGGTTGATTTTGCATGATCTGTCCCCTTTAGAGGTCGTAATGTTTGTAAATGTTGCATCTCGCATAAAATAAAGATCGTTTTATTCTGTATTATGCAGTTTTATGGTCGATCCGCATCATTTGCCCAACAAAGTAATTGCCAGGTTTTTTTGCATCGATCAGCGACCCTACAATGCTATCTTTATTCAGCAACACACAGAGAAATCAGTGCAATAACCTGCCCCCAATCTCAATTACAGGCCTATAATAACGCGGTGACGCCATCTGAAACCAATAGAGCACACGGTTATCCAAGCCTGTACATACATGAATGAAAGAGTGGTGGGATAATTACCACGTTGCCGCGTCGTTCAGAGCGCTCCGAACACAATCGACCTGTTATGCTATAGCTGCTAACGAGTGCAGTGTTTTGACATACGCGCGAAGCGACCGGTAACACATACTGCGCTCAGTTACATTTACAGGTGCCGCCGGAAGCCAGCGTTAAGCAGTTAACACGCAGGAATGGAAACCGCAAAGCATGCTGGGTGGTTTGCCATGTTGTGACACACGATACATTGCTGCTCAGGTGACGTTTTGCACCGACTGTATAGGCGTGCGCTCACAGAGAGAGCAGGCACATAAGGGGATTATGGTTGTCGAAGTATTTACCTATTTGCACTAAATGATATGAATGTGAGCCGCTATCAGGGAAAATCGCCTTCACGTTCTCCCCTTGTCTGCGTTGAATGTGATGTAAGTTTCACTCACACAGATCTTACACATCATTTTATAAATGTTGTTTTTAAATGAGGTATCACACTGGCATATAGGCCAAGAGCTCTCCAGTCAAAACGCTTTGAGATTTGGACATACCCTGTCCCCGTACCACCAAGTAATCCCTCATAATGACCCATCCAGGTAACAACAAGGACAAGGTACATACTTAGCTTCTAAGAACCAAGGGGCTCACCATTCACGAGGTATGGACAAATAAATAAAGCTGTCCTGCACACGGAGCCGGGAATAAACTGTCAACCTTTGGGTAAGTGGGTAGCAAACACAGGAAAAAGAACTTAAGATACGACAACAATCCTGAAGTAAAGAGAATTAAGAAATAAGAGTCTGGTATATCTGTGTATTGTAAGAGTTTATCCAAAGAGTTTTTGCTTCTGTGTCTAATCAAATATTCACTTTGCAATTTCTCCGAGATTGAGACACTTCACTTGCGTTATTTTAACAAACAGATGTCTGTGCTCCTCTGGCAAACGGCATCTTTCTCCATAATCACCGTGCATTGTCGGCTCCGCCTGTCACTTCTACCAAGATTAATTTTGAACAAAATCCATTAGCAGAAGGTATTTGGTCAAATGAGCTTTTCAAATTAATCCCAAACCGCTTGGTTAAAGTGTAAAATCCAAGCACAATCAGTGGTATAGGAGAGAGCACGCGGTGCCGCCTTCCGCCGCAGCTCAAAAACAAATCACTCAGAAGCACAGAGTGGAGAGGGAGGATGGGACAAAGCACTTCTGAGGCACTGCTACTTACTTTAAAATGCAGGAATCTGTCATTTGTCAAACTCGCATTGTATTTATGGTTATCATAGGAATTCACTAGACTAGGCTACAGCATGAACATCCAAAGTATGTTTGAATGTATTCGTATATAGTAACAATAGTGACTCACACATAGAGGTCTGTTCTCATGTTATAAATTCATTGTTGTCATGAAAATCCGCTGTGGGTAGTGGCAAAAATGTTCCACAGACTAACATCGGCTAAAAACAACTCTGTTGGCCGAGTCACAACTGGTGAATATATCTAACACAATGTTGTGTCCAAAGGTTTTAATGCAAACAACTCCAGCATTTTACCTTTCAAAATCTCCAAAATGAGTTTGTAAAAGCCCACTGCAAATCCCATGATGCTTAGCAGTATGACATCACAATCCTGGACTCTACACTGGATAACTCATAATAATGACTACAGCGTAGCGCTTTGAGAAACTTGGTAATACAAACTTGTAAAGCGCAATACAAGTGTAAGGCCTTATTATTATTATTATATTATTATTATTATAACTCTGCACAACCACTTTCTTATTTCCATCACTTGCTACTTGCACTGTTTTGCAAACTTGCAGGGCAGTTTATTGGACATCTCGTAAATTCATCTATTCATTCAAGTTGCTCTTTTGTCCGTACATACATGTTCAGCAAATAAAGCTTATTTAAACTTGCGAGGTTACAACATTACAGATAGCTAAATCAATTATGAAACGTTTGCCCTAGATTATCAACATAAATATCAGGGGAAAAAATATATATTGCAAGTTTTCTTTCATAACATTTTTTCATACAAAAAAACGTTTTTTCATTCAAAAAACAATGCCAAAATTGACTATATTTTTGGCACTAGAATCTGAATAATGGATGGAGTCAGATTTTAATGTATGTTGGGGTTTTTTCAGAGGGGATTTGGGATATTTTGTTTTGTTTTTGAAATATCTAGTTATCAGTGCCAACATCCTTTAAAATGAAATAGTAAACTGTATACTGTAGAAGCTGGAGTGTTCTGTGTACAAACCAGTGAATTCACTCTTGTAGTGTCAATGTGCAATGTCAGTTCATATGAAGGCTTTTTGTGTAAACAGTCCTCTGATTAAATTTGCTTTGAGGCCCACAGACGATGTGAAATGCCACTTTTTGATTTGCTTTGCAACAACAAAACCCTACTTCATCGACATGCACCTGTAGTATTATTTAATCCTGTGTGCAGCCTACGTGCAGCAGATGGCCCCTACACCGCTTTTTAGATTTGAAAATGCCCAGGCCTCCGTCGCGCTGCTGTCACCGGCGCTGTGAGGGGACGAGCGACTGCAGGATGGCTTTTCCTGTGCCGCGCGGCTGTTTGCATTGTGCACAAATGGCCATGCAGCTGTGCCCCTGATTACATCCAATCCACCTCACGCAGGTTCGAGTGTGGTCATTTCAGACTCATATTCGGTCCGACTCTACCGTCGGGCCCCACTGCTCTCCCCCCGCCGTGAACTTGAAACAAATACCGCTTTTGCAGGCAATATGAAAGACACTGGCTGCTGCATTTTTATGATGCTTTCTGTTGTGAATATGGAGACAAAGGTTGAATATTTTTTCAGGGGGCTCAAAGCACAATTTAATAATAATGGTGATGAGTTTAAAAGCGCCTAACCCAAAGCAAAAGTTGCCACCTGGATTGAACTAACTGTTATGATCATGGTTTGTGCAGTTGGTCATGTTTGGCAACACTATGTACACAAAGAATGAGATCGCCTGAATATCATGAATGACCGGGTTATTCCGTCAATGTATCCTTCCCCGAGTGATTCAGGGAGCACACGACTTCATTTTCACACTTAATCCCATTGAGCATCTTTGGGGTGTGCTGGAGAAGGCTTTGCACCGAGGTCACACTCTCCCATCATCAATACAAGATCTCGGGGGGAAATAAATGCGAAGCTAAAGGCTGTCCAACCAGTGGCTTATTTTCTTTCTTTTTTTTTAGTCAGGCAGTGCTGAAGCTTACCTCAGCAAAAACAAAAACTGGAATTAATCAGAATAGAGATGTAATGATTGGACTATTCCAAAAGCCGGTGAACCAAAATATCTGACTAACATTTTCATAGTTTTAGTCTCATAAACAACTTTTAACCACTTAACTGCCATTTTAGGGTTAGGGTTAGAGTTAGGGTTAACAATGATTTACATCCAAATCTCAAAGCGTATTGACTGGAGAGCTTACAGCCTATATCCCACTGTGATACCTAATTTGAAAGCCAAGACCTTCTAGTTTCTAAAAATATGTGTGAGATCTGTGTGAGTGAAACACAACGTACGTTACATTTGCCGTTCTTAACCCTAATTATATCCTGATTAGGGTCAACTTACCCTGATCGGGGGGACGGTAGGTAACAGGTTCATTTAGTTCTTTTTAAAATTATGACCAAATATTTCAGTCGACGAAATTAACACAACAGCGAACGTTTGTAGGAGTTCTAAATCTGCTTTTTGACACAGACACAGATATTTTTTCAATTTGCAATGTACAAAACACTACATACCCTAACTTAATAAGAACAAAAGATATCAATAATATATCAATAATAGATTAGTTGTAGATTAATCGATAAGTTGTCGACGCTACAATAGCAGCTTCCTGCATCTGGAAGCAATTGATAGCAAGTTACTTCCCCAATGAAAAGGGGCCGGTAAACAAAATCCTACATTTCTCTTTTACATGTATTTCCCTTGAAACTCGAGATGATTATTATTTCACCGAGTACAATACTGCCAGGCTGCACATGTTCAGCTTCCATTCGAAGAGACAATATAATGACGGATGACCTAAGCTTTACTTTTGGGCAACGTCTGATGAAAAAAGTCTGGTCATCAGCCAAACCTGTTCGACCGTATCGGACCATGCGCGATATATATGCGTGTTTAGTCAGTGATGTAAGAGAGTGTCTGGGAGGAAAAAATGCAGACGGAGCTCTCCAGTGGTGATTGTATGGTCTGATTGGAACTTGAACAAGGGCCTTAAAGAGAGGCAAGACTGTGGCATTAGAAAAGGTGTCATACGAAGTTAAGGCTGTGAAAAATCGACATGCAGTACAGGGTTAGGGTTTCATTCAAAATCATTACAACAACAAGTCGATCGCTTTCTACAAGGTCCCTAGTCTGTGGAAATCGCTAACTGCAAATACTGTATGTCAACTTTAAAACAAATCTACACTATGCACCTTGCATATGCCAATTACTCCTTCAGCAAGTGTGTACATTGTAATAAAATGCTATTATGTGTCACTATTAAACCTTTAAATAAACATACAAATAAACACTTCTTAGTACAGCAACATTGCATTGAAACATATGCAACGGATTAATGCCTAAAATGTTGTTTTTTACACATTCTAGTTAAAAAATTGTGTATTGTTGATAAAGTAATCAGCATTAACAAGTAAATCATTCCTAAGCTCCATATTTAGACTGGCTGCTAACTAATCATTTAAGAGGGAAATTGTTATGACTTTATGGTCAGGCATGTGCTATAGAGAGATACTGCATAGTCGCCAAAGAGCCTTAAAAAACAGCTCTTTTGGTATAAATTTAGCGAAGAGCCTTAGAGTTGTGGTTCTTAATAATAACTGCTAATAAAATAAAGCATAGCCGTGACTTTGTGGGACATCCCTCTATATTCTTAAGGCACTAACGTCAATCTAAAAATGCCTTAGTTGAATAAACACATTTGAAAAACGCCTTTTGAAGAGTGGTAGTTTGTGGTCGGGCTTCTGTGGGTGTGGGTACAAAGCAGCTCCCTTCTATGTTTCAGGCTTAATTATCTCCCTGTGGGACCTTACAGTGTGCAGGGAACGTCAACCCACGGAATAAGGGGAAACCTGATATAAGCCAGGCAAGACAAGGGGGAAAGTATGTCATCTTCTGCTCCAACAATTCGCCCCGAAATGGCTGACTCGGCTTCATTTGTTACCTATATGTGCTATATGTGCGTGTAAGGTATGATGTTTTTCATGCTGTGGTACAAGGCTGTGAAAGGGAAGCCTAATAGACAGGTATATGTTTATTGGTTGCAAACAAGCGATGGACGTCTGGTGACACACGATGTACCTGTAAGACAATGGCCACTAAAAGATAGTGAGAGGAAGTAAAAAACAGCAATTTATGAATGCGATTGGGCACTCATATGTTTGTGAATCAATGAAATATTCACCCGTTACTCAGAGTGCCTTGAAAAACTGGCTACTTTAGAGTTTGTTTAGGCAAAAGTCACAACTACGATACAGTACTAAGTCATATAGTGTGTGCTGTTGAAAAACACATAAGAAAGGAGTGTGCTGTGCACTCTTTTAACAGGATTAAGATCCATTTGCACTACTTTAGTCCTAATTTAGCCCTGGATTGCCGTCTGGTTTGTTCATTCATTAGATTTAGACTTGGTTATGTTGGGTTAGGGGGTTAGGGTTGTAGTTGAAGACTTTTAAGATTTACCACTGTTCTTTGCATGTTTATTGTCAAGGTTGGTATGAGGTGGAGTGAAGAAAACCCACAATGACAAAACTCAAACAAACCGGGGCTGACGTAGACAATAACACGACAAAGGACAAGGGAAACACAAGGGTATAAATACACGAGGAAACAGGGCACAGGTGAAACACATCAGGGCGGGGCAGGCAAGTAACACAAGGGAAGCAAAGCAAAATCACAAGGACAGAACAATAAAATAAAATAAAACACAGGACAAGACAACATACAAAAACAGGGGAACAAAAGACGAATCATGACAGCTATAGCATTCTTCACTTGCCAAAGACATACCAGGAGTAGTTTTTGAGCCTTGATACATACAATTTTCACTTTAATAGTGAGATATTATGACATTTCGCAGACAAACAGATTTTTGCCATGTAATACTTAATAAACTCCTTGATAAATCCTCGCCTTGTTGAATCCTCTGCATAGATTATTTGTTAGTTGTGGCGCTGTAAAATAGAGATATCCCCATAGTTTGTCAGCGGGACAGATGTATTTGAGCAGGAGATTGTGCCCTGGGCGCCGGTAAGACGATCCGATCACCCTTCTCCATCAGAGCGGCGGATTGATGCGCGCACGATAAATTGGCTTCTTAGTAAGATGAAGTGTTGCGGCAAACGGGGCTGATTCGTCATAGGCAGAGCAATTACTGCGGCTCACGATGGCCCTCTGTCTCCATTTATGTTTGTCTATACGTCGATGCCACACTCGCTGCCTGTTCTGAGCAACGGCTAATCTCTATATTATCCCTGCCTCCCTCGAACGCATCGCAAGACGGGCCAACCCACCATTGATTTTATACAAAAACACCCGGTTACTACAAGTCTATTAAATGAGGTAGTAGTTGCACCAGTCATAGTATTAGCAGTAGCAGTACACTAATAGTAGTGGTAGTACAAGTAGAAGTAGAAATGGCATTAGGATGACACTGATGATGTACAGTTAGCAAAAGGGCTATTTCAGGAAACATTTCAGAATTCTGTAGCCAGTTCTTTCCTGTAGCCGTTAGCATTTATCCATCAAACATCGCAAATGATGAAGAATCCAGATGGTTTCAACTGTTGCCAACCAATCAACCACATTTTCGTGACGTCAAAGCCTAGCTAGAAATCATGAATTAATGTACAGACCTTTTGAGATTTTTCTTTAGAGCTAAATGCTAAATCCTTTCGATTACGTTTCTGCTTTTTGTGGGGTCAGATACACCCTCAGTGGGCACTGGATCGCCTCTTTTAATGTACTAGCAGTAGCATGGAGGGTTTAATTGAAGTATAGCTGGTCGTGGCCATAGCAGTAACAGTAGTAGAGTGATATATATTTAGAATGGTAACAGTAATATTCGTAGTTGTAGTAGTAGTATAGTAGCGTTTTATCATGGGAGTAGTAGCAGTAGTAAAAGTCACAGAATAAGATTTCACAGTTACACTCCCTTCCTGATCTGGAAGAAAAGCTTAATCTTAATCTTAAACTTAATCTTGCTTTAGTAGTATTGGTATAATGTAGTGTCAGTACACCGATATCTCTGTTTCTTAGAATTGGCATGACCTTTCATTATGAGGTCCCAACATCATAGCACAATCACTTCTCTGAGTCTGAACAGGATTGTAATTGCAATGCCATTAAAATAACAATTTGAAAATGTCCAAATACGGTGCCAAGAGGAACCCCAGAGGTCCCCTCACGACACTTGAACTACAAAACACGAGACAATTATTATGATTTGCTGTCCATTGGCTCTAGGAAAGTACGGCTAGTTTCACAAAACGAAAGGAAATGGCCAGATTCAGCCAAAGTCGGTCTCTGAGGTACTTTGTGAAATAAACTCATTTTAAGTTTAACCACATTTGAAGCGTTTTGGAGCGCTTTCTCAATAGTCAAGAGGCAGCTTGGGACAAACAAGGGAATTAAACAAAAACATGTATTCAATTGATTTTCTCTCCCAAGCCAAGTGTTTTAAAAACTGTTACCATATTACCTTGACTGTAGGTTAGAAACATCGATGAACATTTGTGCATGTGCAGTTTCTGATGTTGGAGCATTTCTTTTGCAGACTGGGAACATGCCACAAAAGCTGTAGTCTACTTTTGCTTTAGGTTGGCAACAAAACGTGTATATCTCAATCAGTTTCTAAAAAGTGATCAGTGATTTTGAGCTATTTTGTGGCTTCTTGCGATAGATACAGAAGGCAATGTGTCAAACATATTGAAGTAATCCTGAAAGTTCAATTTAGTCCCCTCTTTTTTTTTCACTCTGGCTTCTTTGAACATGACCATATTGTTCGATTCCCACCTGGATGGGGCCTTTCTGTGTGGAGTTTACATGTTCTCCCAGTGTCTTGCCTCTGGGGCCAGGACTCCCCTGAAAAAGAGATTCTTAACCCTAGTGGGACTTTCCTGGTTAAATAAAGATCAAATAAGTAAATAGAAATACATACATGGATGGATGTATAATGGATGGTGCGTGCAGTGCAGTGCCTATTAGTTGATAATTGTATTGGTTTAATTGGTTGGGACAGTGCATGTGAATGGACATACATGGGTCTCATGCATGTAAACACGCCACACCGGATTGTAGCCATGGGCTAATTTCCATCCGTCGTCCGTAATCTATTGCACAGCCTTACAAAAAAGAACTGGTCTAAACTAGAAATTGTCCATGAGAATTAAATGATTATCCCAAGGGTGACCCAATTAAAAAACAGCCAAAAGTACCAGAGGAAGCCTCTACGGCAGTTTGCGAACCACAGTGCACGGACTACACCATTCGGTCTTTGATAGTTGAAACATACATCAAGGTTCAGACGCCTATTAGCCGATAGAAAAGTGGACAAGAAAAGATTGCTCAGACTGAATAAGAGGTGACAGACTCGGTCAATTAAAAGTTTCACAGGCTACCACAACGGTCATCTGAGTTTAGAGACATCACAAGAGAAAAAAGGAGTGGAAGGGAAAAAAAGCAAAGCAAACTCCGAAAATGGAGAGGGCACGGGGGTGCACGATTTGGAGCGCGGAGAGAGTGAGGCCGCCGCCGCCGCGCTCCTGAAAAAGTAAAAAGACTCATCGCTTGGCAGTGAAAGAGGTCAGGAGAAGAGTTAAGACGCGTGCTCCTCCAACCGTGAAAACTCATTCCACCTCTGGACTCCCGCTTGAGAGAGAGACACAGGGAGGCGAGGGAGCGTCGGCTGCTTCTCTACCCAGTCCCTGAGCCTCCTCTGTGGGATACGTAGGTGCGGGGGGCCCCTCTCTTTGCTCACTGACCCACGCCGGGGAAATGCAAAGAGTGGAAGGGGAAAAAAACAGGAAAAGGGAGCAGGAGGTCCTGAGAGCGGAGGAGTTTTTGAAGGTAGGATAGCACCACAGGGACAGGCTTAAACTAACAATGATCAGACTATGCTCGAACTATGTCAAGGAAGCATGTATTATACGTCAGCGGTTCCCAACCAGGGAAAGAGCACCCCTGGGGGTGCTTGAGCACTTAGTTGAGGGTACATTGAATTCCCTCATAGTAAGGTGAAAGTGAAAGAAGCTTTATTATTTCAAAGGAATTCAATTTGGATGAATTTGATAGAACTTAGGCTTTATTTTGAACAAACATGCTCTACTGATCATTAACAAATCTGAGTTTAGTTCATCACCTTGCAACAATTTTAGCAGTATCTTCGAGGTAAGGGTTACTCAAAGTATGAATGAACAACTCAAGGGACAAAAAAGTTTGGGAACCACTGCGTTCAATCGACTGAAACCAGACGAAACCAGTTTCAGTTTCATGTGGAGAGACCCAGAAAATACATCCATTAACCATCAGCATCTGCATTTTCACAGTTAAAGGCAAGTTCTAGAAATGTATCCTGTTTCCAGCTCTCCCAGCCTCTTAAGATTGGTCGGATGTCAGGAACATAGAACAAAGTGCCTGTGATCTCCAAATGGGGACAGCGATGCTAGTATTTGAGACAGAAATCAGTATAAATCCCCACTAACTGCACTTATCTGGTCTTTGGACATAAGGCCTGGACTCTGTCGCTGCTAACTGTAACAGACACTTCACTGGGCGATGTCTTGTTCTGGAAAACCTCACTTTACGCTCACACAGGCCGTCCCGGTGTCGTCTGCTACTGTGCATGGACCACCACGGTTCTTGACTTTACAACCCTGAACTCTTAGAACTAAACTCAATAAAGGCTATTTAATATACAGGTAATTGTCAATTCCACAACTTTACCTTTGCTTTAAATGATTGAACTTTGTTTGAGTCACTAATTGCTGTAACATTTTTCCCCAACGTATTTCTCCAAATGCGTTAAACGGAATTATTGGCATTACCAGATACACGCTTATCATGATGTATATTTAGAAGCACAGGTCATCCCAGATCCTTCAGCAAACTCCCCTGAAACATCGTACGCAGTCTGAAGGTACAGAAGTTGTATTTGTTCCTCCTTTTGAAACATTGCAAGAAAGCCCTGATCATTAAAATAAATACCTCCATAATCAAAGCCATAAAGACTTGAACAAATGCGATCTTTTTCCCATGGAGTCCTGACCATGCGCTGCCCACTTAACAGGACATACACTGAACCTTTCTTTTGAAGACTTTCCCAAAAGGATCATTAAAAGTGTGAATATTTTTGGCGCTACATGAATCAGGCTCAGGCACAGCGGCCCGGTTTTTACAGTTGGCCTTTGCCTCACTTAAAACCACATTAGGGACAAACTGGGGATAAATGGCGAGACTGGCGTTGAAGTGGGTTGGAGCTGGCTGCTTTTGCAATTCGCTTTTTTCCGCAAAGGATGTTTTTGTGCTCTGTAGTATTGCGCTTTTTTATACAATGTTTGAAATATGGATTTACCTCTAATCATGATGGCTATTAAAGCAAACAATAAGGTTCAGGAAGTCAGTCATGAAAAAGAAAGTACAAAGAGGTGAATTAGAGAGAAGAATCCCACAGTGGAGAGTTTGTAGCCTCTGGAGAAATATCTATAGGTGAAATATCCCCCAATTTATGAAAAATATGTGCTCATAGTTCAGTGCATGGTTTTCCTATTACAGTATATCTTTTATTAAGTGAAGAGAAACAGACAGTTATTGTAGTCAACTCCAGGCTCCATTGCACCTCGTCAACAACTCATCAGGAAAATGTATTTTCATTGAAAGTTTGTTCCAAGAATTTGATTGAAAATCCAAGTGCCCAAGACCAAAACTCAATGTACGTCTCGAAATGATTGGTTTGGTTACATGGGAACAAAAGCATAATGCATTAAAAGCACATGTCAGCTTTTATAATACAGCTTCTCCTTTTTACTCTTCTACTATTGGGCTATTTCATTTTCCATAGAAATGTACTGTATATAACGTACTGTGCAATTAAACATAATTTGTGTCCGTTATTTCTTTCCCTGTCAATTCAATGTCACTCTTGCTCTTACCGACCAATTAAAAAGATCGTCAATAAAATAAATCACGTTTGCCTACAACTTCAGGTGCTTAAGGATGCAGCTTCATTTTCATTTATTCCTTATTCCTAGTAAAACCGACACATTTTACAACCATTTTCTGCTGTGCCATTTAGTTCCACAATTCAGTCTTCAGTCCCTAAACTCTTGTCTCGAGCCTGGCCCTGCGAGTCCCATCATTCGTCTCTATTATGTCTGCTCTTGGCTTTAGCGCTGGGGAAGAAAACATTGTAAACACTTTCTGGCACTCACAAAACATCTCGTTAGAAATCAGCTTTTTCTCCAATTTAACAGAAATTAAAGTAGCATCGACTTCTTTAAAACAAATCGTTAGATTGTCCATTACAACGTCTATTTGCATCTAAGTGCTCAGTTTGTTTCAAATATGTTTTTTTTTTCTTTCTTTCCTTTGTTCTGTGCGGTATTTTAGTGTCAGATGAATCCGTCAATACCACCATACAAGTCACAAGAAAGGAATGTTTAGCTATGCTTGTGAATGGAGAATAACATTTACTGGAAAGGGTAGAACAAGGACAACTGTATACGGAAGCTGGTCAAAAGGATTTACTTTGGGCTAAACAAGGTGCAGTGCTACACCTGGCAAATCAGGTTATATTTATTTTTTATGGCAACATTTGCTCTTTTTCCAGATCTTGAGCAAGGATTGGGCAGGAGTACCTAGCGAGCTGGAGGATTCGCGCTTGTTTTGTAATTGTTTGATTGATTGTGGAAACCAGAATACTCAAAGGAAAACCTGCAAACTGTACCCAGATTGGCTTGGGAATAGAACTCAGGACATCCTTGTATTTTTATTTATTTATTTATTTTTTGCATCATTGCGACGCGTAAACAAACAGCAACTTTCTCTCCCTTGGTACAGCTGCATTTGCGGTTTGTGTCCCACACTGTTTTGCTGGATGCTTTTGTACGTCTTTGCCATGTTTGTGTGGAGTTCGGAGGATTATTTGGTCCCGAAGAAAGCGGCTTTTTAAAAGTAAACATAGAGTTTAGCTTAAGAGCTAAACCCATTTGAGACCTACACATTTCTTCTTCTGAAACACTGAAGAGGCACCAAGAGCTCCCTACACCTGCAGCACAGTGGAGGCGTCACAAGAGGAGCTCCAGGAAACAAGGAAGGGACAAAGGAGAAGATGGTGAAAGACTGTTGTGGAGCGGAGGGAGCTGCACAGGAGGAAGAAGAAGGAGGAGGTGGAGCTGAGTACTGACACCGCCCTCTTAAACAGGGACAAACCCCGGAGGAGGTGCACCGTTTCAGAGGATCAGAGGAGCACTGAAGTCAGTCAGCCAGGTTTCCCCCGGGTACTACTCCAAAACCATACTGGTTAGGTTGGCCCAGAAACGTGGCACGCTTAGTCGCAGTGGCTCAGGACTAACACCTGAACACAGTTTCGTTGTACAGTTGTACAGTGACAAATAAAGCCCTTACTTACTTATTTACTTACTTACTTACTTACTTGTGAGTGCAAGCCATTCAGTCAACTTATTGCCAATAACTAAGATAAGCTACATGATACAAAATAAGGTTCTAATGAGGTCTTATTTAGGGTTAAACCAGGACTGCAATGATAAAATGAAGCCAAAACCAGAGCTTAAACAGCACTAAATTTAGGCTAAACCATGACAGAAGTGCCACCTGTAGTACTACCTGGCAGTCCCTTTGCCAACATTTGAGAACCACAAAGGGCAGAGTAAAATTTGTGGGAGGAATGTCCAAGACTGACAGCTATAGTTGCATGAAGCAATTTAAAAGCAGCATTAGCATCTCAGTAATCCTTTTAGACACGGCTAGCCACCGGATTTCTCTACATGTAATTAAAGATACCGTTAAAGTCGTGCACGGCTATGTCCAAATTGAAAGAAATGGCAATATTTTCTCAAATTAATTATTACAACCATGGACTGTTCGAACAAGGACAATGGGGACAGCTGGCAGAACTATGAGCCTTGACAAATGTGATGAAGTTATAATTGGACGTAATGCGTGGTGGCTGCTGAGGTGACCTTCCCTTGACTGCGTGTTCATATTGGTCATGCCGCGTTACTTCAGAGTCATGCCGCGTTACGTACGAGTGAGAGGGGGATCCACTGGGGACAGCTGGGTCAATAACAGCTGAGCCAATGTCACTGTATCCTCAGGGATTCAAGGGTGACAGATACAGTCCCGATCAAAAGTTGAATTTTTTTTAAATTTCACATTTTGCATGGTTGGATCTTGTCAAGTCAGCGCCAGCAACGGCCTTAATCTGGGTCGAGAGTCGTCCAGTGTCTTGACGGACAGCCAATCCAATCCCCTGGCTCAGTGCTGGTGACATTTGTTTGGGTTATCCACTTGACTGTCCTACTGCGTCTCACCTCAGCGCTGTGAGAGGCCTTGCAGCTCAACAACCCACCCATGTTCAAAACGAGAACGTTTTTGTGTGTGTGTTTTCATGATAGTGTGATTATCTGACTCTGAATCCACATTTTTTCACAGAATTGCCCTTTTAAAGGCATGTGGTCTTAAACTTTTGATCAGCTGCAAAACACT
This sequence comes from Proterorhinus semilunaris, assembly GCA_021464625.1. Taxonomy (NCBI): domain Eukaryota; kingdom Metazoa; phylum Chordata; class Actinopteri; order Gobiiformes; family Gobiidae; genus Proterorhinus; species Proterorhinus semilunaris. The sequence goes on from CM038349.1 coordinate 16,604,357, forward strand.
GTATCTCAAACACACTCCCATTTCTATTTTTTTAATATTAAAGCAATTTCAGAGGACAAGTTTACCCACAGGGACAATCAAGTCAATTCATACAAACAGAATTACCGCGAGAGTAAAGCTCCATTTCAGGAAAGTAAAAAATGAGTTTGGACGTTGAGTTTAAACTTTGCTCATTCCCTCTTTCTTTGTTTGTAAACACAAAGTCGAGTACAGGAACTTTAGCTTGGTTGATTCCAATCATGAGTGTACATTTCAGGGTCTCAGTGATTCAAAGGTTGAGCTGTACAATTTAAAGAATTTAAAGAGAAATCCTCACTGTGGAACCTCACAAATATCAGTAGAAAGTATCTTATTTGGATCAATATGGAGACTAGAGCTTATGTAATACTTTGAGTTTTAGTACTTCAAACTTTGACCGACATTGCGCTGAACTTATTTTCTAAATGTGACCTTTTTGCAAAGAGAAACTTTCAGACAGAAAAACATGATTTATTTATATCAACCGTCTGCCAAAAGTGTAGTTGTTTTAATATTTATTGCAACAGCAGAAAAAGTAGACTTTTGACACATTTTGACAGGTTATAAGGCTTAGAATAGTTAACATGCTTCAAGGTGACTTGATTTAAAATAAAATATAAAAATACTTTAGTGTGCAGCACAGTGGAAATAGTATTATGCCTAACCCCAATGGTTTCGTTAAAACACCTGTCATTCTTTATTTGATATCATCATTATTCCTAACTCTATAGCCAAGTTAAGTCTGTAAATTGCAGGAAACATGATCCGTAAAGTGAAAATACAAATAAATGTTTACAAGAATCTCCTGAAACTATTTAAATAAATGGATATATATTCAAGGCGCATTGAGTTGCCTTGTGTACGAAATGCGCGGTATAAATAAAGTTGCCTTGCCTTGCCTATAACCGTCTTCAGTTTGAGTCGTGCGTTAGGCTGGGTGCATATCTGCCCTGTTACGTAAGAAGCCATGTCTTATTAATGGGAGACTGTCATGCCGAGTGACTGCTCTGTGATTGTTCTATTACTGCAAAGGTCAGGGCACAGCGAAATGGGAATAACATGGGGGACCGAGTAAGGGGGAGAAAATAAGCCAATTACAAAGAGGATATTAGAGTAAGCAATAATTAAAACACGCATGGACACTGACCTATTGAATGAAATGGGATCTTAAAGGTCTCATACGACGCTAAATTTGCCTTTTTGAGACTTTTACCATGTCATAACGTTGTTTCATTATTCACACGGAGTAATTCTGCATATTCAGTCTGTCTTGAAATGCAGATTATTCATTGCCATTGCATCGGTTACGCATGCAATCTGGGTAAAGTGGTTTCCCAAAAGAGAACCACAAACCTGCCTGTTCTTAGGCTGGATCTCATTCATTCTGCTCCATTCATATACCACATCCAATCGACCGCCCCAACCCATATGTTCTGTATAGTACACCATGTTCAGAGACAATAAAAACTAATAAAAGATAAAGATTTTCTATATAAACATCACAGATCCCCGTGCATTCATCCAGGAAACATTAGAGTCGGTATCTAAGATTTGAAAGGACGTTGAATAACAATGGGAGCCGCGTAAGACTGGGTTTGGGGTTAACGTGTAATGAAACATGTGATTTTGGTTATAGAATGTGGACTTCAATATCTTTTCAAGGATGTAGTGGCTCATGTGAAGGACACTGCGGGTACCCCGAGAAAAGAAGATTAGCGTCTCTCTAATGTGAAGTGAAGAGCACAGAAATCCTCATTGGGCCTATTACTTTGCCATTTGGATCACATATGACCACCCACAGAACTATTTCATCAAGTCATACAATTTATTGGTCTCAAGTAGTCCTACCATGCATCACTGTGGCTCATAAACTCCCTTTATGGCACTTCCTCTTGGATTTAACACACTGTTCTAACTTGGGGCTGCTGCAGGTTGGTCAGGTCAATGTTCAGCAACACTATGTGCCCAAAGAATGAGATCAGCTGACGCCCTGAACATCCTGAATGACCAGGTTCTTCTTCTTCCCTGATGGCATGGGCATATTCCAAGATGACAATGCTGGGAATCATCGGGCTCACATTGTGAAAGAGTTATTTGGCGAGCAAAAGGCATCATTTTCACACATGGATTGGTCGCCACAGAGTCCAGATCTGAACCCCTTTGAGAATTTTTGGGATGTGCTGGAGAAGGCTTTGCACAGTGGTCGCACTCTCCCATCATCAATGAAAGGTCTTGGTGGAGAATGTATGCAGCGTTAGAGCGTGTGACCTTTTTTGTGGCAATGTTTTTATGATCATGTGAAAACAATTTGCAAGCCTTCAATTTTACCCAGATGCATGCTAAAAAATCCACGGTGCTGTGATCATCTCTGAACTGCTCCGGCAATGTAATGGGCTTTAAAGATGTATGTGGCTACAATATTCAGGAAATATGCTTTGAAGCGCTTCAAAGGTGGAAGAAGAAACAACCAAAGTAAACGCAACAATAGTATGTTTTGATATAACATGGTTAAAAGTGCAAAAAGGTAGATTTTTGCTTTATATGTTCCCTTTAAAGCCCTATTCCTTGTGATCTGTGGAAATTAGACCGTTACATGCTGTGACCAAGTAGAGGGGTTCTTAATTGCTTTTCCTCCCTACCCCGCTATTCAATACTTCCTATGTGCGGCTCATCAGTTGTTTGTTAAAGCTAACAGGCAAGACCAATAAATGTCAGGGGCTAAGAAAATAAGGGCTATAGGAAACCAATAGGAAGCAGACCAAGAATAAAGTCAAGAAAACAGAGTCAGGAAGTTCAAAGATGCCAGTGATAGTGTAATTAAGTATCAATGGATTGTGTTTCCTAATACTGATAAAAGACAGCCCTCTTCTGACTGACCCCCGGTGTTTTACTCCACAAACAATGTAAAATAACTCACTGTGCAATATTTACACAGTGCACAAAAAAAAGACATTGTCCAATAAAATTGCCCAATCTACGCACTAATTTGTTCCATAAGTCATAAGATATTTTGCTATTGCAAAAGCGTGATAAATATTGTGTGGCTTCGCGACCTGCATAGAGGATGGATTTGTATGGTTTGGAAATCAAATTTAGATGGTTGCATTGGTAAGATATCTTGAGATTTAATTATGGTCTCAGTCCCCGTTAAAGGGGGCTATGCTGTGCCCACTTTTACACCCGTCGAGGAGCGGTAAACTGCCATGTGGCATCTTCAGAGTAAAAGCGATCGTAAACCCGAACGTAGCACTGTTACAAATGACAATTAGTCTGATATTGTAAGCCTTACCGGGCACTGTGCTCCATGAAAGATGAGAAACATGCCATTCTCATTCAACAAGTCATTCTCGTAAAGAATCGGGATGTTCGGTGTAGAACAGCCAAGAATAAATTTAGATAACAACCAACAATTTAAAACGAATAAGAGGTAACTTTGTGGTCGCACCAGACAATATTGGATTTGCAGTCATCATTCTACAGCATACACAAAGAAAGTACAAAAAATTATATTACTATAAATAAATCAACTAACAAAAATTCGAGAACATACTTGTACATGTTAGCCCTCCAAATGACACTGAATTCATTGTAACTAAATATTCTTTTTCTTTTTGTTGCCTGTTCTTCCTCCCGCTGTCCTCCTCGCGTCCTCTCCCTCTGACCTCCCCTCGCTCCCCTCGCTCCCTCCAGCAGCTGCAGCCTTTTCAGAGCACTCCACATCTCGCCTTATTGTGGAGCCAGTATCCTGACCCCTCGACTACCCTGGCCCTTCCCCTTTTTCGCTATCTCTTCTGTTCCCTCTTTTTTTTTTCTTCTTCTTTTTTTCTCGCGTTCATTTTCTCTTGCCAAGTCAGCTCCTCTCCTCTTCTCCCTCTTCAGTCCTTTTCCTGTGTGCTTTTTCCTGTTTAGTATGGAAGGACCGTGTTCCCCCAAAGCCACTACAAATCTCTGCTTTTTTTCCTTTTGCATTTTCGGCTGCGCACTTTTCATCCTCTACCCTCCTACTTTCGCATCATTTTTCAGCCATGCCCCGCTTTTTGTTTCAATTTTGAACATTTTGCCATCGCTCATTTTGTCTGCTTTTGGAGGGAAGAGAATGATTTGAAGCATGTCTTCAAAGCCCCATATTTTTTAATTATAGCAACTCCGCCACAATGCGGTTCTCTGATCTGTCCCTGGCCATCTCCAGCTCAATTTACTATGCGACACGTGACGCGAGACATTCACTAAAGTATCCAAGTACGGCACTCTCCGCAAATAATGGCAATGTGGGGTAAATTTGCATCGTAATTTGAGGAATTTTCTGGCCTTGAGATGTGACTCACTTGAGTGCAGTTCTTCAGCAGTGATTCAGGGACATTTTTGGGTCACTTGAAAGATCCTCCTGAAGGGGCTTGGAACAAGAAGACAAGTTTTCAGCCCCTTGAAATGATATGAAATGAAGTTATTCATATATTCTTCTTCCTTGTCCCCATTCTGTACTCTATGTCAAAGTTTTGTAGATTTGGTTTCATTTTTGAGGTTTTTATGTGGATTTCCGTTTTTGTTCATTGAGTAATTTGAAGTTATTAATATATAATAGTTTGCAACCTAAATACAATACAATACAATACAATGATAGAAGGCATTCAATTGTTCAAGATACACAGGGTGATCAGATTTTCCAAATTAAAACTGGGACACAATTTGGAAAATCTTTTGACCGTCTTTGCCCATGCTTCAGTTCTTTGGTCGTCTTATTGGTAATGACATGCACCGATCAGCATTGTAATAGATGCGAGGTTGAATTGTTTTATACCTTGTAATTGACATCCACATGGTCCAAAGACATTGATTTCACTGGAAAAAGAACAATATTTTAAAAGGAAGAAATAACATAAATTTACTTGGATAAAGAGATGAAATCTAAAGTTTGAGTATAGGTTTGGTTTTGTCTGATAAGACAACACATGTTATTGCCAATGGAACAAGCACTGAGGTCATGTGACTTGATGCTTGTCCCATTGGCATGAGCATCTTTATCTTATCCGCCTCAAATTCAGCCTAAAGTACCTCGTTTCAAACAGTTTTATGTCCTTTATCTCATTTAATATTTTATTTTTTCCAGTGTTTCGAGCGATGTGAGTTGCTTTGGAGATCCATGGGGATATGGGACAAAGGATTCTAAACCGGAACTGTCCCGGATAACCTGGGACATCTGGTCACCCTACCAAGACATCCATAAGCGAGTGCGCACATAGAGATCGTCTTAAATGGTTACGCTAATTAAAAATAACCATGCTGCATTGTACATTCTGCATGATAACCCATCTAGCCGATATTGTCCGTGAAAAGTCTTATTGCACAGCAACGTTAGTGTTCCAAATTGGAGAGAGCTTTTCAGGCTGAAGGAGGAAGTCGTTTTAATCATTACCGTTAACATTGAAAACAGCATGATCTCCACAAAACCACTGCTCTCCCACTCAGAGACATCTCTATTTACTGACACCGCAGCGGGGGATTCTGGAAGGCGTTTCGAAACCAAATGCCAAGATCTGAAACATAATAATCTTTCATTTGTCTCCGCGCTGCGACAGTTTCTGGCACGTTTGAATGAACGAGGCTCGCGTTTCGACTCCTCGCTCCTGGCGAATCAACAAGTCCCGGCTTAGTTTTGGTTTAAAGTTAGGATTGTTGTGAGAAAAAAACATCACAATAGCGTCTTTGTGTTGAAGCCTCGTCTTGTTGTAAATGCACGGGGGGAGCCAGTCGGACAGTGGCCTGGCGCATAAGGGCTGCTTGTATAATTACCCTGCTTCCATTAGGCCTGTAATGGTATGGTACAGATGAGCAATTATTTTAACAGCGGCAGTTTGTGAGAAGCCTTTTCAATATGGCATTGCGTGGGTGCATTTGAGGCCAACGGGGATCTGGTAGTGTTTTAGAATTCAAACTTGGCCTGGAATATGTTTTTTATTTTATTTCCAAATCCAAGGTGAATGCATTATCCACGGGTTGTACGTTGGTTCTTTCTTAGCACTGGCATTTCCCATTTTAGAACTTGCCAGAAGGACTGAAGTGAAGCAATTCAAATGAGGGTAAAACAATAGCTACGTTATCTTCAATGAGTTAATGAATCTCAGTTATATTGCAAGTTCAGAGGTGAGAATCTGCTCATCCTGTTGAAAAGACCATTTCAAATTAGATGAATAGGTAAACGTAGATCGAATTAAGAGATTATCTTGAATTTGAATAAGTGAGGACTAGTCTTAAAAAAATGCTGATGGTTATTCATTGATTCATGGGCTGTTCATACAGGAAAAGTGAAATCATGTTACACAGTGGATGGAGAAGCCATGGCCACAGAATGGCAGCCACACCAAAGTCAGTAACAGGCCAGCAGTGACTATTGATGTTGCACAATTTGAAATGTATATGCACATAAATATGAGCTCAGCCATTCCCATTCCAACAACTGACAAATAAAGCACTTGACTTGAAGTTACTTCTATGCAATTTTAATGTTTTGACAATGTATGACAGATTTCCCCACTCATATTGATCAATTTAGACTATTTTTTTTTTCATATTAATAACAAATACATATAGCTGATTTATGAACAGAGACAAGATAGACCTTTTAAATAAACCTTAGCTGTATCATTTAAGACACAAAAATCTTCCATTGTTTCATCCAAACTCCACAGCGGTGCTTTTCCACAGAACTGACTGTAAACGTAACACATTATAAAAAAGTCCCGTGATGAGACTGACCAAAGTTGAAATCACACATTCAATAAAAACTACATGATTTGCCCTAAATGACAGAATAGCAATGAAGTATTTTATAACTCGCCAACATTATGACAAACAAACAGCAAAAGCCCCTCCTCTTTAGCGACAGGAAAACCGCAATTTCGCACATGCCCCAGCTCAATGTGTCGTGTTCATAAACGACATTTCACCAGCTATGCACCACATCGAGATTGTTTAGCATTTCCCAAAGTCCGCAACAAAGGCGCACGGGCATAAATATGAAGTGTGTTCGTGAATAACGCGCTTCGGCAAAAGGCAGCCCCTGCTTATTCAGCACATGTGCAGAAAATGAGCATCCTCCGCGCCGTCTGTGGTAACTGCCTACTAATCTACGCAGTGGAGCCGATTTTACCCTGGAGTGAAGTAGCCTGAAACGGCCGTAGAGGAGAAGCATAATGGTATGTCATATATATTACTATAAGGAGTGGAAATATGAAGTGGCAATTGGGGAATACAGCCAGAGAGGAAATTGTTTTAGAGTTACTAAAAGAACAGTAGGGGGTAGGAGCAGCCTTATCACTGCCGCCATTAGTCATGAGATAATGACTTTGGAGCTCTTAATATTTTAAGTTAATGGGGGCACAAGCAACACTCATCTGAAGGCATAAAATAAAATAAAAACCGGGTAAGAACCACTATCTAGGCATTGTATAAGATAAAAAAAAAACACACACACAATTAGGTTTGAATATGATTGATATTTACGCTAGGTAAATATCAATCATATTCAAAGTTGGAGTGGATTTAACAAATGATACTTCATGCCAAACCACCAAAGAAAACACAAAAGATAATCACTACCATTAAAATGTATGATGTCTAATTTTTTTTTTTTCAACCAAATGCTTTTTTTTTCCTAACACAGATAAATAGTATTAGGCAGTTCTATTGCGTTACCCTGTGCCACAAAAGAGAAGAGAAACTACCACTGTGTTTATAAAATCTTTGGAGGACATTTGTTAAAACCTAAAAGATAAATTACTTTGGAAAGGTGTGCGGCCATAAACATGTCATTTTCGCCGCTACACTTTACGTCCAGAATTAATTTGCTCCGTCTCCTTCCGTGATCGTAACTCATCCGCTTAGATAAACTTTGCCGGCACTTCGTCGCGGCTCGACACCCGGTTAGTCCCGGCACGAGGAGTTCATAATAATGTCAGGAGCCGGGGAAAACACAGGAGCCGGATAAATGGGCGCAGATTTACAATTAAGCCCCTGAAATCTCCAAGTCACTGCTAAGTCCCAAACACGGCGGAGACAGGGAGACAGATGGGTAACAAGTCAATGCGTCACACTGTTAGGAGGGCAGGGAGACTATGAAAATATGGTAAATATAGTAAAGTATAGACAAAACTCAAGCCAGTTTCTAAGAAATATGATCTTCTAATGATATATATGATATATAATTCTCCTTGGTGAGCCCTACATCCCATTTTACATGAGTGTCTCTGAAGCATAAATTGCTCTCCGATGTTTTTGTTTTGTAAAAACAGCGCGCCGGGTAAAAAAGGTTGGAGACCCCGGACTATGGAGGTTTTAGCCTACTCTGTTGATGGCGGGGAAGAATCAAAACCGCGTTCTTACTGGGAGGCTAAAGTGCTAGCCACTCACCCACTGTGCCGCTGCATTAACTGGACATTTAAATATTCTCACCCCGTGGCCGTCTTTTGTCGAAATTATGTTTTGCTTTGTTTTTTTTTTACTACTTGCTAAATGGAGATGGTGTTAATTTCAAAATTTCCCCCCAGAAACGTGATAAACGACTAAACCAGCGCACACATGGCTGCTAATGTGCACTTACTTACAGGCCAGAAACGTGTAGTGCTAGAGCAGCTAGAGCATCTTGATCATTGTACATTGTACCATGCCAGCAGCTCTTATTGAACCACCTATGTGCAGATTAGTGTCTGAAATTTTTCATGTTGATTTGTAAGCACCAGGTTTGTCTTCGCTGCAGATAGTTTTAACTTTGAAAACACGGTCACAACCTGAATAAGTCCTGAAATATTATGCAAGTCTTGCATATATTCCTCTTGTGTTAGCCCCATTAGCAGTCAGGGCCTCCCCTCCCTCTCTCTCTACTCATCTCGGTCCGCTGTGGAGCCTGTTCAACGTTTTGATTCACTTAAGTGAGTCCGATACCCAATCAGTCTCCCCCCTCCACGCGTGTCTCAGCGTGAGCGTTTGCAGCCGCCATGCAGCCCATCACCTCAGTTTCATTAGCCGGATCAATCATCGACTTCTGCCTTTGTCGTCTCTCGCTCTCTCTCTCTCTGACGAACTCAATGTTTGGCGTCTGTTCCAATCAAAGACGCATTCAAAAGACTTATTTTTATATCGATTCATTTGAAGAAGTGAGCACGGTAAGTATTTTGTATCTGAGAAACAATGACTGAGAGGCACAGGTTTTGATTAAAGGGGACAATGGCATGCAACGTTGACTATATCTGAGTATAACATGTCATTATGTTGTTACTTTGGCCAATTCTTGCAAAAGCGCCCCCCATCGCATCCACTGATATTGTGTTTATCGAGACACCACTGATTTGTTAGCATGCCGTTGGTAAAGAATTGGCTCATATATTGTATCTAGCATGTTTAAGGCAAGACACTGTAGGTGAATAGCGACACTTTTTAAATGTAGATATATCAATTTCAAAATGTTGCTGTAGATTACTGCCATAAATATGTGGAAAAAAATGCCACAAATTCCCTAGATTTTTGGTGGCAAAATCTGAATAATGTTTAATTTTATGGTTTAACATACTACTTACAAATACTTAAATAAATAAACCGTCAAAATATTAAGTCCAAGACTGGAACATTTGAAGCAACTGGCACGGAGATATTAAGAGAAAAATGCACTTTGAGAAAATGTCTCTTGAAATGACAATTTCCCAAATAAATCTATTGAGAAACATTTAAACAGTGCAATAATTAAACATGTTATTGTTTGTTTGTGTAATTTCAGGTCAAAGTTTAAGAGACAAAATTGGCAAAAAAAATGTAAAAAAATTAAATAAAATAAAAAACAAAATATAACGCTGAAGTGCCTAAAAGCATATTTATAAGCAAAAATGATCCATAATATGTATCTGAACTTACTGTGGGGCTGTTGTTCATAAATATAAATAAAGTTTTGCCACTAATAAAGAGAACAGGCTACAAGTCCAATTTGTACATCAAAATACATTCAGTCGTGTCGCCTGCTCTGCAGCTGTGCTATTTATTGTGTTTGGCCAAGGTTCATCTGCATATATTTGCATAACATAAATTCAAGAGATCTGATTCCGCAGTAAAAGTCACAGCACTAGTCTCTTTCTCTCTCAATCCAGCGCCTATCGACCCCTCCGTACATGTCAAGACTCTATATTTACCTCGAGATCTTCTCATATCTCTCCCTCGCATATTGTCCATTGATTAGGCTCTGGGCTTCGCAGAGAATTTCTTTTCCCTATATACGCCCCCGCCGCCATACACTCAGTGCATTCAGCGCCTCATTGATTGGTTTTGGTGTTGAGCAGAATTGCCCACTTGGTCCCAAAGTAAAAAGGCACTAAATGCTATTTGCGTTTCCCTCCACCACTCGGCCCTGACCTCCCGTTAGCCTTTAGCATATAGACGTTTGTCAATAAGCACTGGCGTCAATCGGGGGAAAGAAGCGGCTCTTTTGCTCCGCTGCGAGTTTTTTTCTTTTTTTTCTTTTCTTCTTCCTTTCCATCCGGGGTTGAGAGCTTTGGCGTCTTGGGTGCGTCTAAAGGCGGGACTGCTGGGGGCTTTTGGCGGCGCGTGGAGCCTTCACTCACGGGGGAATGAGACAGCGCAGGAGAGTGGTTGTTGGAATGGTCGACCAGTGAAACAACATTGGAAATTGCTATGTTTCGGATGACATCACAACTCTATGCTCATGTTGTTTCTAAGGATGACATATCATGCATAGGCTTAAAAACAATCTTGGTCGGTCAGGATTTCAAGTTAGTCTGGCGCGCCCCCTGGAGGCACTATGTGAACGACATGCAATAAAACTGTGAAAACAAGCTTTTATTTTCAGCAAATGGCATGTCAGCAAATCCATGGTGCCACGATGAACACACTTTTGAGCACTATGTGGATTCAAATGTAAAATTATAAATATAAAATGCAGGAATCCCAGCATGCAACGCTTCAGAAGCAGAAGAAGAAGAAACAACCAAAGTGAACAGGGTTATTCAAAAGTAACTGTGTGAATGAAGTAAGATACTATTCCATGTTTATTTTTGACAACATAGCAAGAGTATAAAGATGAACAAAAAGTCAATTTTGCATGATACGTCTCCTTTAAACAATACAGATTTACATTATACCAGTGGTTCTCAACCAGGGTGCTGTCAGTACCCACCATAATCGACCCGAATAAATATAACATTGTTATATGTCATGCAAAATACAGTATATTTTCCTCGCAAATTAATGTTGAATGAACTGAAATTAGAACAATTTTTTAAAGAGCCAGATGTTCCTAAACTTTTGTTGCCCGGAAAAGGCTCGTGACACAGCGAAAATGGTTCCAAGACTCACGTTTGGGTCCCATCCCACCATGTGAGAACCACTGCAGTATACAATATAATCAATAACTCATCAATTGAGACCATTTGTTCTTCTTTCTTACTTATTGCAAGGTGGATAACCAGTACAGTATATTTGATAGCACACATGGTGATAGAGCCAATTAATTATAACGATTTTTAAAGTGAACGAGTGTGAAAAAAGGCTGGCAGCAGTGTGGAAAAGACAGACTGTATAATATTGTGATTCCCACCCAAGGTAATCTTTCAAAGCGGAGAGAGGGGAAAAGATTCAATGTTGGGGGCTGCAGTAAACAAAAAGAGAAAAAGGGAGCAGAGTGCTGTGTGCTTGCATTTATGTGAGAGAGAGAGAAAGAAGGAGCCTGATCCCACTGCTCCTGTCTGTCTGTGCAGAGACAAGGGTTTCATCTGCTGTTCATTGCCGCTGCAAGCATTAGCAAAGACAGCGCACGAGAAGGCATGAAGCAAAACTCCTAATAATTATTCAGTTTCAAGTGATTTCCACAACATGTTTGACAGGGTGTATAGCAGCCGTTATCCTTCTGTACTGTACAATAGATGTTTCCAAAATCGCTGCCTAACGCTCCACATAAACAGCCAATAAAACCACCTCCAGAAACGCAAAAGGAGGCTATAGGAGACAAGGCGTTTTCTCACATTCACATCCTCACCCCCCCCTTTCGCCGAGCGTCTCCTTCCTCCCTTCTATAAACAACCACAAGAAAGCTCCTCTCTCCCCTGCGTACGCTAAAGCACTGCAGGTTTGCCTTTCCTGTCGACTTCCCACAGAATCAGCGGTGCGAAGGAAAGCAAATCTAGGGACAGACACAGACGGAGAGAGAGACCGAGGAGGGAGCGGAGAGACGGGGTGACAAGGCTCAAAAGTGGTGGGAAGTAACAAAGTAAAGGCTTGTTCATGGACTGCAGGTCAATAGGTGAAATACATAGATTTAGAGATATCGATATGAAACTTTCGCTGTAGATTATTGATATATAGTGTAAAGAATTTTGAGAAAAAGATTTGCTTGTGTATTTCTCCTGTGATTTGCCACGGCTAGATTCCTTTCGTGCTACTTGTGGATAACAAACGCGTCAAGTGAATGAATGACCATAGAAGAACTAGTTGGCGAACCCGCGATGTTGTTGTTATTTACAGGAAATCTCCAGCTCTTGCTAGTGGACAAAACGCCATCACACAGTCATCACTCCACCGGTTACATTTAGTCCAGAATGCATCGGCCCGTCTTCTAACCGGTTAATCGTTTGTTCTTAAAGCTCTTTTGACTCTACATCGCCCCAGCAGAGCTCTCCGATAAAATGGTTCAGGACATGCCCACGTCCCGGTACAAAACATTGGGGAGATCGTTCCTTTGCAGTTGCCGCGCCTAAACTGTGGAACAGCCTGGACCTCAGTCTGCATGTTCTCATGGAATCAGCTCCTTTTTAAGTCCAGATTCAAGACTCATTGGTTTTTAATACGTAGAACGCACCAAATTATGTCACGAATGCATGGTGTTTTTAAATTGTTTAATTTTTATGTGAAGCACGTTGGTCTTCCTGGTGTTGTTGTAAAGTGCTTTAGAAATAAACTTTGATTGATTGATCAAAGTATCACAAAGGATTTACTCTGACATTAAGACTATGACTTTAAAGGAGAAAACTAGCCAAAAATGTCGACATTGACCCCTGCTTGATGAAATTGATGTTTTCACCAGCCGTGTCTCGCCTGAAGTGAAAGTTGAACTTTTGTTGAAACCGCTTATAAGAGCAAATCTAGTTTCAATTTTAGTTCTCACACACCTTCATTCTATGGCAAGACAATGCTTGATGTGTGTTTACTGTATAAGGACGCAACAGTGGTGAGAGAGACATTCGAACAGCCAACTCTCCAGTCTCAGGAAAAAGCCGCAAAGGCACTTTGACTTCTTTCCCTTACAAGTTCGTCCATTTCTTGCACATTTATCCACAATTACTCCATATGAAGTGAAGAGGGGAAAGAATTGGGCACGTCTCGAAAGCTCCGGATGTGGCGAGGGTGATATTTTAGATGTTTGGCTGAACATCGCTGGGTTAGGTCAGGCTGGGACTACTTTAAGGGAAATCAGACCACACGCGTTCCCACAAACACACACACACACACACACACACACACACACACACACACACACACACGGGCCCGTATGTAGCCGTTTGGGGGACACATACTTTTTTCAAAGCGCTGGCTCTGATTCTGTTTATATGGTAATGTATATATGAGGAGACGTCCGCCTGTCTCCTGCCTGCGTCTCCATCACTCCGCACGCAGCTGTCTTTGCGATTCACGCTCGCAGCTCCCGCTCACAAACTCTTCAAAGCGCGATCTGACTCTAATTGTGGTTTGTCTTAGTTTCTCCAAGTCTGTTTCCGATCACGCGGTGGCTACGGCGGAGGAGGCTGATCCGGGGTCAGCGTTCAGCCGGCGTGACGCGACATCTGCTGCTTGTAAACTCCTGTGAGTAGGTTTCAATTTCATTTTTTTTTTCTTTGTTGACTGCAATGGTGCAAATATGCTACAGTGAACATACATATATTAGCTTATATAACAGCTTATTTTTGTTCTCATATCGGCAAAATGATCCGACAGTGAGATACAAAGCATTTTATTTTATTATTTTTAGAGTACTCATCAAAAGTTTGGAAACACTTTTTATGTTCCGGCTTTTCTTTATTTTCAACACTATTTACATTGTGTGATTCTCTTTGAAGGCATTGAACATGAGGGATTATGTAGGAAACAAGAATACAATAACTTAATATATGTGTTACAAATTAAATTCTTTAGAGATGCTACCCTTTATTCTTGGCATTTTCTCAATGAGTTTCATACGTTCCTCACTTGAAATGGTTTTCAAAAGGTGAAGTGAAAATGTCAAAAGTGCAAAGCAGTAGCAATCAAAGCAAAAGGATTTTGAAGAATCTATTTTAACTTTTTTTTGTTTAAAACATAATTCAATTGGCAATCTACAGCACAATGGTTTTGAAATAAAAGACCGTTGGAATGTACATTAATAACTACAAGATAAATCATGTAAAAAAAAAATGTTTTATTCATAATTCAAAGAAAGTCGCACTGAGATTGAGATTTTTTTTTTCAGGGAAGTGCACGTCCCTATTGAAGATGTTTTCTTAAACCAGAGCCCTTGCACACCCCTATGCAGACCTGGCGGGAGAACGCGTGTATGCCCTGGATCCCAAATGGGATCTTCCTGCTGTGAAGCGAGCGCGCTAACCGCTGTGCCACCGTGCCACTTGGATAGATAGATTCATAGAGATGTGGGCTGTCGTTGTGAGTTGGCATCGGTGAAACATGGAGTCACCCCGAGCAGGTTTGGAGGCAGCTACAGGCTAAATGTGACATGGGCCCGTCACTCTCCCAATGCTAAAACGTGCTGTTAAAATTCAGATGGAGAGATGTTGGAGGAGTAGTGTAAAAAAAAAAATACATTCAATCGGTATCTTTCAAACCAGTGACTCAAAAGTGTCACAGAACCAAATTCAGCCGTTTGACAAAAATATGTTGATAAATTGATTTGGCAGCTTTTGTGAGTAAGACTTTCAAACTAAAATCAACACATAGGGAAATGCAGTATTGTTACGTAGATTCCAACACTACAACTGTAAGGGCCTTTTTAAATGTGTATTATTATAAATCAAAATCAATATTTGTCTAGGCTTAAAAACGCAACGTTCCTAATTATGGTCTACAAGTCCGAATTTACAATTTTGAGGGACGGCGCAAACCACACACGTCATACAGTATTATCTCCTCATCTCCAACGTTTGCATTTTGAAGTAGAAAGGATCGCAGAACAAAGCAGGGATAGGAGAAGCCCTGAAACGGCTCTATAGTCCAAATGATCCCCTGCCTGTGTGAACGTTCTCCTCATTCTCATTTCCTCGTCTTGTCTGCGACACAGCGGTCAGCGTCGTTGGCCATAACATTAAGTAGGTCTCAGATTTGAAGCCTGGCCAAGCACCGGAGCTTTCTCTGTGGAATTTTGCCTGTTCCTCTCATTTCACGAGGGTTTTTCCCGACTGCTACCAAAAAAAAGAAAAAAAAAAGACAACAACTGGACCGCGATCACATTCAAGGCGCTCTCAAACCCACATTGTGACCATGAGCGGCTGGAACGGCCATATCTTTTCCAGCGTATTAATATCCCCAACTGGAAACGTAGGAGGACAGGGAATAAATATGATTTGCAACTTGGAAAATGTGCAACAATCAGTCACATTTATCTGAGTACATATCTAACGTTTTGAGATTTCTTTTGAAGAAATATTTGTAAGACAAGTTTTATGAAACTGTAAATGTATTCTTGAATAAGATCAGTATCACAAGTGACAATGCATAAGAACGTAAGAATACACGTTTAGTTTGTCGTTTCTTTATCTTAAGAATGATTTCTTATATCCAAAAGTAAATTCTTTGGAAATATCACCAAAATGTATGAGATTTTACGCAGTTACTAAGTTTCCAAGAAGTAATTTCGTCAAGTAGACAAAGGTTCTGAAGCCGTCATTGTACCGGGTCGCATTAGCATTAACAACGTTTCACTTCTCATCTCAAGAGACTTCGTCAGCAACTAACGATATTTCAGCAGCAGGCTGCAATTACACTAATCTAGCACAAAAATACTTATTTGGATTCACCCATATTCTCATCAACTCGTTTTTTGTTTGTTTTCTTTGCGTCTACTTGAGTAAATATCTTTAATGTTTTGGCTAATCCATCCATCTCCTCCACGAGGGAGCCTACGGGAACACACAACGCATTTGATTTGCAACTCGGAAAAATGCGTTTCGGGGGAAGACTCGGTCCTTTTAAATCAGCGCCTCAGAACAATGAGACGTCAAACCGGTGCGCGTCGTTATGGAGTGCGAAGAACAATCTGTCAAGAGTGCGCTACGTCGTCTCCAAAGATCCCCCACAATAATTGGAACATAAGTTACACTTGGAATACAGTTTGGGATTTTTTAGCGCGCCGCGGTGGCCAACGGTTACGGCGTCGGCAGCCAAAATATATCAGCCTCCCACAGCTGTTTTCGATTCGCGGAGATGCCTTTCAAAATGCCTCTCCTCTGTAATTTTTTCCAGACACACTCTCTGTCCAAACCTTTACGTTGGCTCCTCTAGATCAAATGGGAGAATGGCGGGCCCGGTTTCCTCCGCGCTTACAGATTGGTGACCCTTCCTTGGACTTTGTGGGTGTAATTGCGCTCTTTTCGGGCTAATATGTGTCCAAGAAGCGGGCTAGGGTTTCAAGAACTTTTTTTTTCTTCCTGGCTGCGATGGGACACAGACATGAAAGGGAACGGGGAAGGTTTTGGAAAGCAAAACAAGCAATAAAGCGAGAGGGAAGGCGTGACAGAACTGGCGGAGGTATTGAGGATGCGAATTGGCAGCGCGGCATGTGCAAGTCAACAGAAGTTCAATCTCGCCACGGCACAGCTTGCAAAGTGTCCGACGACAACGCCGTGCGCGCCAGGCCCATTAAACTATTCATGTTTTTCTGAAGGCAAGGTATACACAAAACCGTTCGGCAGAGTGGAAATGGAGTGCGACACACGGCGGGTGTAAAGTGGCCGGGTTTACATGCAGGTATGAGAATACATGAGTAAACAAGATTGGCTTCGGAGCCGCTGATATTAAACAGAGACCGAAAAAGTGTCACTTCTTCACCTTGTTTCCCAGGTGATGAAGTGACACTAGAGGAAACAAAGAAAAGTACTTTTGTGGAGTTGGGGAGAGTATAGTTAAAAACGTATACTCACACACTGGCTCTAAATCAACATGACTTAAGAAGAAGCAAAAAAGTTGTCCCATGTACCCACAAAATACTCAAGTAAAACAGTGTTGAAGATGTTTAGTGGTTTCGGGTTCAACTCTGCATGTATTTTATGGTGGTATATGCAACAAACTGTTATACAGACTTTTTTATTGCCTCGTGTCAAGACAAAAGCTTGGGCCAGAATAGTGCGTTAAGTGGGAAAATACATCTACTTTACGTTACTCAAATAAAAGCAATTCATTATTGTCTACTACGTGACAAGTAACTGAGGGGACACACACTGCATCATTATTTTTTATTGTACGCTTTTGGCCAAGTGAGCTGTCTTAACATAAACCTTTGCGTTGGGAGCATTAAAATGGCGTAATTCAACATCTGCACTTTAAGCAGCACCAAATAATGAATATTTGAAGGTTCTTTCACAGCGATTTGTAAAGATCCAATTCGTGTGCCTGATTTATTGGGCTTTGAAAGAGAAATTTGACGTCTTTATTTTTCTCTTACACACATTTTTCCCCAGTTGAAACTAGTTTATTGCAGCCTGAATGTAATATCCAGCAAGTATTTTAAAACCACTTTCTGTCCCTGCAAAATTGGGAGTTTTAGCCACTTCTTACTCCTAAAAGAAAGCGTGCAATACATTTTCTTGCGCATTTATGACAGTAATCTAAAGAAAAGTTTCCAAAGTCAGGCTTATTGTTTTCTCTAACTACCCGGATTTTTACAGTACAATCCCATAACGAACTTCCTAATGCTATGTCCCTGCAATTCCAATAGAGCCCACTATAGAATCACTCGTATATGCCTTTGTGTTGAAATAAAGAGGCTAAAAGGTCTGTTTGGTAGCAGATTGTAGTGGCAGTTATTTTTCTAACGCCACAGCGTCAAAAAGCAGCCAACGAAAGGTCAAAGTCACGAGCCAATGAATGCATACCCTCCGCTCAGACACAATGATTAAATGCTTCGACTCAGGAAAAAGAAAAGAAAAAAAAAACTCGTATTCACATTTTTTTGAAAGTTGTACTCACACTCACTATACAAGCGATAACACCTTGCTTTATTTTACACATTCATATGCAAATTGAACCTGCCTGGCTGCGATGCATGGGGAATAGCAATATGCACCTTCACACTCACACAAACTCTATGCAAACAGGTGGGATCGAGTAATGGATGAAAACGCCGTATATTTGAGGGGGAAAAAACAAGCCCTAATGAAGCAAACGCATGGAAATGTTTGCACACTGGTAACAAATTGAAAGTCTAAGCAAAAATAGAACAAGGATGTCTACACCGACAGTGTGCTCATCTTAACTTGTGCCTTGTACCTGTGCTTCTGTCCTTCCTGTAAGGGATTTTAAATGTTATATTTATACTGTTTTTTTGTTTTGTTTTTGTTTTTGAAGGAATCTGATGTGAGTAGATAAGCAAATTCACAAACACGGGAAATGTAAAAAAAAAAAAATACCTGAACATTTGTTTTTTGTTTTTTTTGTAACTTAACATTTCTATTTCCCCTCTCAAGGATATCGACTCGTTGAAATACAGACAGTCACCGGGGAAGAGGGAACACTTTAAGGGAAGGGATTATTACGTGTCTAGCGCTTTTGAAGTCACCCAAAGCGCTTTCACAAAAGACAGTTTTTTTTCTTTTTCTCCCATCCACTTCATGTAGAATCGGGCATTCACAGGGCGACGTGTCAGTGAGAAAAGTGATCTAACGTAAACTGTGGTTAAAAACATCCTTTTACCACAACAACAACAACAACAAATGAAAACGCACACATGTTTGGGTGCGGCAAATTCGAAATGGACTCAAAGATCGTAAAGAATAACATCCATGTATGTAAATGAGTGAGGATTGCAGGTGCGGGTTAGTTAAAGGGAAGGTTGTCCACAAGCTGCTAGTAAGTCACTTTTCATATGGCATTATCCAACTGACTTGCATCAAACGTATGTCCCAAAGCACGAACAAGTGGGAGTATTTGACACATTCAGCGATATCTTTTGAAGTCTCAATTTAACAGTTGCTTTGAGCCATTTTGCTCTATCTTTTTATTTTTTATTTTTGTTTGGTGTTAAAGCTTAGTTAGATAACGCCATAGTTTTACTTTTAATCTGAATTTACCATGTGTCACGGGTAAGTACAATCGCGAGGCATAGTCCACCGGCGCCTCCTCGTCGTCCTCCTCCTCCTCCTCCTCTTCCTCCGATCCCGGTTCGGCCGTGTTTCCTAACAATGGGTTGTCATGGAGACTGGTGGACTGAGGATGTGATTGGTCAATGACAGATGACGGACAGGAGGGGGAGAGCATGGGAGAACCTGCGCGGCAACCAAAACAAAACAAAAAAGCACAAATGAATGATGGACTTCAAATGAATGGACTCAAATTGACATTGAAATTGCAAAGAAAAAAAAAAAAGATATGTGATAAGCAATGGTTTGAGGATATATGGACATGGTGTATTTAAACAGAAAGTATTCGCCGGTCTGCTATATAGTGGGAGAGAGTAGCAAGGTTGTGCCCGGGCCTCTGTCATCTGAAGTGGAGGCCGAATGTCTAGTGGACTCATCTCAAAAGCACTCAATGTTCCCCAGAAAAAGTACCGCACATTGACGTCCGGCAAACAACAGCAACAATACAAATGCGAATTATCGTAATTTTCGGACTATAATGACGCAACTTTTTTCCACACGCTACTCTTAGCGATTGAACCTGGGATGCCTTAAGCTCCATTTTAAGGAAACCATCAAATTTGAAAGCTAAGAACCACGAGCGTTCATTCACCGAGCACTGGAAGACTTGATTGGGGACAGGTGCTGCGATTGGACGAAAGAGTCTCTTTGTGTTCATTTCCAAACGTGTTTATAACCATTTGCACCGCTATTCACTTCCGCGCTCCCTATTGACTGTCCGACCCGGTGCAACACCCGATTGCAATTGAGGGCTGTGGGATTAGGGAGTTTCTTGGGCCACATTTCAACTCTCGCAATGGCCACAGCCAAATGAAGTCACAAAGACAGCGGCGCCTGGTGCTCCTTCCCAACAGGCCAACACAAACAGCATCAGCCAGCGTCGGAGCCCAGGGTTTTGGCAGCAGCGCCCCGGGCCAGTCCTGGGGCCCTTTTCACCTCTCCCTCCTCTCTGTGTGTCTCTCTCCTCTTGCCTGTACCAAAGACGAGGCTCGCCCGGACAGTAAGTATCAGAGTGCATCCATAGGTCCACGGATAACTGACACCGACAGCCCCGATGTGAATAAAACATGGAGGTAGTGCTGGTAGTACAGCCACGTTGTACACACAAGTGTGCGAGCTTATTGGGAGGTGAGCATACAAGAGGGACGAGACTGAAATGAATACAGGTAAAAATGTATGAAGTTGATGTTGTGTGAAATTAAGTATGAAAAAAAAAAACTCTATAATGCCATATAGCTACGTCTAGCGCCTACAGGTAATTTAAAACACTTCAAATCCTGGGAGCTATAAATGTATCTGTCAAAACAGATACAGTAATCGCTCACTGGTGCTGCAGGTGTTCCCAGGATGGGTCAAATATTGACCCATAAAAACTTAATGTAGCTCCCAATAATGCAAATAACAACATAATACTTGATCAAATATGTTTCAGGACATTTAAAGAGGATATTTCGTCAGAAGTGAGACTCAGCATAGTATTTCACCATTTAAACACATTTTGTATGGAACCGACAGTACACTGAAAAAAGAATAACCATGTTAAGGAAGAAATTATATAAACGTACTTGAATTAAGAGATTACATCTAAAGTTTGACTAGATTTGATCTGGGTTTAGATAAATAAGTACATAGATAATTAATTTAGATAAAACCTCTTATTGCCAATGCTTAATTCAGTAAATTTGGTATATTTCAAGTGAAAAATAAATATATATATATATATATTTTATGTAAAAGATTAGATTAGTTTAAAATGGTCCTTTGTCCACTGTAAGGAGTGAGAGACTGCAAGCAGGATTTTAAACAGGCATTGGGGCGCCGTCTGCAGGCGGCGGCAGCAGCAGCAGCAGAATGACATGACCCCATGATGAACACACACAGGGGGTCATAGATCATGACCGGTCCCAATTTAACATTTGAAATTGATCGTATCACAGAATTAGGGCCCTGAATCTGATATGTTAATGACGGACTGCTGCATGAGTTAAAATGAGCTAACAACTCTGCCGCTGATCCACTTTTGCACGTGCTATTTTCTTTGCACATGAGCAGATGCTTGGTAAACGACCCTCAGAGCGCAGAACTGCTGAAAAACGATAAACTATGGGCTTTGAAAATGTGGAAGACTTTGGTGTTGCCTCTATGACGGGAATAAATCCAGGGAATACAGGTCAAATGACTAAAAGGAACTGGATTGCGCAAAATTGCTTGAATTACGTGAAATACTACTTTTTAGGCCTCATTATAACATGGTTGAAAGCTCAGGAAAGTCACATTTGCAAGGTTAGAACAGTCTTTGTCCATAAGGTTCTAATGTTTCTCTATGGAAGTAAAATGCTGAAAGTCAACATTGAAACACAGTTTGCGTTACCAACCAACTCTCCCCATTTGATCTACTTCTTTATCAAAGGCTATTGCACCATTAACATTAAAGCCGGCCGGTCGAGTATAGATTCAGGGTAAAGTCCATGGTGCATTTTCAGATTCCATTAAAGCTCAAGTATGTCTTTCTCCGGACGAACGCGGGGTTGGAGATGAAGCTGACGGTCAGGTGAAGTTGTCTGCGTCCAGACTCGGAAGAAAAGCACAAAATCGATGGGGTATTGATGCAGTAACCTTGGCATTTACCGACTTGTTATGGCTAAATGCTCAGTGCTGTTTGGTGTGTTTGTGTGCGTCGGAGGCCATTTGTAAATGTGTATGTTTGCCCATACTGATGACCTAACACTCGCCTGCTCTACCTACAGATGGGCCCACGAGAAAGCAGCGCAGTTAGTCTTCAAAAAACACTTGGGTTGTGGATTATGCCAACATCATTATAATAATGCAAATATTAAACAGTGATACGTGAGGAGTCAAATTTAAAAGACTGTTTCAAGTTTGATTCCTTGATGCAGTGAGGCTCTTTGTAGAGATTGCATCTTCTTATTGTTTTACTTTACTTTACTTTATTTGTCTCCCTTGGGAGAAATTTGGTTCGGACAGGGTCCCGCCACACATCAAAAACACCACAAGTACAATACACAAATACATGTAACAAAATAACAAAAGACTCCAGTGAGAAGTACATTGTATGTGTCTTTGGTTAAATTTGTCGACTAAAATAGGTAAATGGAACGGAAGCGTATTTGTATAGCACTTTTCACATGACACAAGTCACCCAAAGCGCCCAGTGTAGAAGATGTTGTTCTTCATTAACTCCAAACACATTGGTGGGAAGCCATACGTATAGCTACTGTTTCCCCTTGGGTAGACTGACAGAAGCGCCAACCGACCACCACCATTCATTCACCCGCACACATCATTCATCCTGGCCTATTGGACATGTTTTCAATGGTTGGGGAAACACAGCGAGAACACGCAAACTCCACACAGAAATGGCCCTGGCCGCCTGGGGATCGAACCTAGGACCTTCTGGCTGTGAAGCACCAGCACTAACCACTACCCTGCTGTGTTGGATTGTGTTGCCAAAACGAACACTGGCCTCATCAACCTAAAACATGCCAGGGACTAGTGGTTGTTGAACTATTCACACCAAGTACGACCTCATCATATTTGGCTTTCCCGTTCGACCTCATCATATACGTGATCTTTCAAGTAACACCAGGTCTAGATCTAGTCTAAGTCAGCCTAAATAATAGTCTATAAAAGCACATTTCACAGTCTGAGAACCAATATGCTCACCTAACTACCTTCTACTCTCAGTGCAAGATGTGGAGAAAAGTTCCAGAACAATTTCCCTGTTAGTAGGGAAATGTCTCAGACAAATGCAGAGAGCAATATTACTTCCCTTTATTGACAATGGGAACAACAATAAAAGCAACCGTTCTGCCTGAAAATAATAATAGAACAAATAATAATATATTGCCAATCTGACATAAGAAACCTCAATATAAGCTTGAATGATTTCAGTACAGAAAATAATAGAAAAAACGAATTTATTGACAAAAATGTATTATGTCTTTCTAAATCTCTTGATCTCTCTTCATTGCAGCAAAGTATAGGGAGGAATTGAAATTCAAAAATCAATGGCGGGTCATTTGCAGCTAAGGCCTCGCAGAGCAGCATGGCATTTATGAAGGAGCTCGCGCGGAGAGAAATAAGGCAATATACTCGTGTTAAGCCGTGTTCGCCTTTTTCGGAAGCACAAACGCTATATTAGTATGAGGTATAGTGTCTGCCGCGTTCAGAGCTCAACGCTGTCGCTCCCGGCAACGACGCCCAGCACCAGATTTATTTCCAATCCGCCTCAGAACAACGAAAACACAGATGCCTCGTGGCTTTCTCAGAGATCATATCACTTTGGAATTTTACAGTGTTGCAGGGAAGCAACAGTACGCCCTGTAAACAATGCGCGACAGCCGGGGAAAACAAGAGTTGAAGAGACAATTATGAGTGAAAGTGTGTTGTTGTAATGTTGTCCAAAATACGGGCTGCACACATTTTGTTTTGTTTTCCAATACGATTAAAATAAGTGATTTGTTTGTTACAATCAATATTCAGCTAATAGTGCACACTTTAAACAACCTCAGAAGTAATAGAAGTAAACGCAGAGTTAGCAGCATAATAAATACCAATGCAGAAAGATTTTGGGGTATTTTCAGTGTGTATTATGAATCCTAAAACCCAGTATAGAAAGATTTATTTTTATTTGTTTTGCCTTCAGAGGATTTATCAAACATTATCATTGGCTGGTATCTTGCATACAAACAGGGGCATTGCTTAGTAAAAAAAAAAAAAAAAAGACTACAATGAGCTGCTTCCCCTCTCCTCGTCTTTACATCAACATTTCTTGCTTTGGTCTACTCCTTTTGAGTTGTCATTATAAGTAATTATGTGATTTTGTACATTAAAGGCCCTATATCCTCCTTCAGCACATTGTAAACTCAGACATTTGTGGGACAAAACACTGCATCTAATTATGAAGACTTTGTATCAGGCTTATTTTCTAGCATTGCTGTGAAAGTGACCCTGAAAAGTGATCTTGCCCTGTGAAGAATTGGGACGCTACAAATGTGTTGATGAAAGTTAGGAATGAGTTTGGACCATAAGTCAAATTATTTTTTAGTGGCCTTAAATTAAGAATGAAATTTAATCAAATGAACTACCACTCGCACGCAGCCTCATTCAGCATTCAGGCTTCACCCTTTTTTAAGCTCTCACAGGACAAACTACAAACTTTACGTAACTGTGAGTTAAACACTGCCCGTGTCCCGAGGAAAATAATCTGTAATCTCCAGGCCGCAAAAACGTGATCAAAGCACCAGCTTGTGGGCCTGCAGTCTTTGTGATCCGCTGCTTTGCGACCATCGAAATTGCAATTCTTATCCATTTGTGAGCAAGTATGCAGCACTTGTAGGTTTCGGATAGAAACTGAACAGTGTACTACTGATTATCCCCCAAAATGGGCCGCGGAGTAGAGAGAACTAACTGTGAAGATGGCGTAAACTAAGCATCTGTGTTTACTTTACCGCACAGGGATAACATGGTGATCGATTGGAATGCACGGCAACTGGGGGTAAAATACTGACCATGAATGGAATTTACCCACTTTTCTAAGTAACCTGAACATTTTATTGAGTAATTACCAAGTTATTACCACTCTTAGTTTGAGCCATAAGTTACCTTGGCTCAGCTTAGATTGGAAACCTTGCCGCGAAGTTTGAAAAGTCCAAACAATCGGCAGAGCTAATGTATCGTTACGTCTGCTGCATCCATCGTTCGATCATTTCCTTTGAGTTTCGTACCTCGGCTAACCGGATCAATACAGGAAACGCTTTGATTCATATCGCGCACAAAAAAAACACACAACCCATAAACATTTCAGTCTATTCAGCATTATGTAACTACCCCCTGTGTGTGTGGTCTTTATTTTTAGAAACGGCGTCACTTTGCTCGGTACACGCACGTGCGCCATAACTCAGGTTTACACGCGGCTGTAATGGTATCAGGCAGCAGGTTGGCTCCGCCGGCCCCTCCATGTAATTACAGCCGGATTGATCGGACTGTATAGAAGGCTGCCACCTGAATTGATTCAACAGAAAAATTTAAATCACTTTCCCAGCATGCCCCGATTTGTTTTCCTGTCATCTGCATAATAGCATTTGGCCTCTTTTCCCTTTGACACGTTTGTTAGACTCCACCGAACTCGAGGCGTCACTTCGACAAGGCAATCGTAGCGGAAATTATTGGTTAAAGTCCTCTTCCTTCTACACAACAATATCAATAGTTATCTTTTTCCCTGTCTGAAGGAACTCGCCGATTCTAGACATTAGCCCATGTAAGCCAATACAAATTCTCCCCTCTGTTTCCCGTCTCAGTTTGTATGTGTCAAGAAGCATGCATTTTTTATGCTCTCTGAAATGCTGCAGGATTGTAGCTTGTCTCGCTACATAACGGGTAATATTAGCAATTGATATGTCAGATTTTTGCCTAGTGTTACATCGGAACTCTGTGATTTATAAAAAGGCGTGTTGTGGGAAATTGTGTACGAATCATCCATTCATCACCATTACATCACTCCCCGGCATTGGTCCAAAGTTGCAGCATGGTTCCGTGGTGGGCGTGGCGGTCACCAAAGCCGTCTCTTTTAAATGCAAGTCCAGTTCTTTTGTTCCAACTTTGTGCTATGTTTTCAAAAACAGCCTTTTGTTTCACAGGCTCCGACTGCTCTGACAGCATTTCTAATGAATGAAACGCCAGCTTAAAGATCAGACGCCGTATGCTCTTATTACTGCGCAAGTCGGGCGGTCTCAAGGTGGGAGCCTACTGTATCCTCGTCACTATGAGCCGTTTCATTTCGTAGGAGCCTCTTGGTCACTATGTTTAAAATTGAACAGAAGCTTCTGCTGCGCATCGAACAAACGGTTTGCTCGTATAGTGCACTGTCTTTCCGCACTCCCACTCCTGCATGCCGAAAATCAGAAAATTATGTACTTTTATAACTAAAAACGATCCACTTGGTGCTCAAATCCCTATGAATTTGACTGGAAACTCTCAACATTTCTTTTAGTTTGCCAATTCATGCCATGACTAACGAAAGCAAGCTTCACAGGGAGGACGCATAGAGTCTTTGAGGAGATTTTTGGAAAGATTTCTCTGTAGCTCGTGTACAGGTTGGAGGCCCCTGCTGTAGACATGATTGCGTGCGCCTAAAAAAATAAAGCTACAAAAAGCACTGGCACGCTGCTTAACTGTCACAATCTAACTTTAAAATATCTTTATCAGTTACATGAGGTGAACAAGCCGCCAATTTGTGAGAATTTCTTTAGACTCAGAAGTAAAAGTGTAGCCAAAAGCGTGAGCCAGTCGGATATTCCCACTGTGAGGACTAGTACAAATTTAGTTTTAGGGTTTTCTTTGCCAGGTCGCGCAGTTTACCGGCCGCAGGCAGACGCGCCGTGGTGCTACCGTTTTTCATGTAATTACAGAGTACACACAACAATTGTTGCATTTGACTGCATCGGGTGAGCGTTTGTTGCTTGTGTCAGAGATCGCGTTGATAGAACGATCACTTGTTAGCGTTTCCGCGCAGCGAGAGAGCAGCGTGTCCTGCCAAACGGCTCCTGGATACACTTCAGATCTGCAAACGCTCAAAAGCAGCCAACACACACCGCTCCGAGGACCAGCGGTGCACAGAGGAGGCATCCGTGCAGCCAAATCCCGCAAGGCAAGACACAAGCATCAAGACATGACGCGAGCGGGAGGGAGAGGGTGACAAGGGGCCGTCGGAGGACCCGATTTGACAAATTAAGTTGGTAAAAATGTTTTGTTTAAATGATCTGGAGAAATGGGCAAAATTACTTTTTATTGGGACAGATATGCAAGTGTACTGTATGTGTCGAAAGGTGTGTACATCTTTGTATAGTTGCAGATATCTTCTTAGGGTTGATGACTGATGTGTTTTTTAACAGCAATAGGAATTGGCTTAAGATGCACGAAGTGTCCCAGATATAGGAATGGACAGATCAACACTAGTGTCATTATGAAAATGATTAATCTCCATGTCTAAACATAATTTATCTTTCTTCATTTCTTTTTAAATATCTACAAACTACGGGATGATCGTTTTCTTTTCTTTTCTTTTTTTTCAATGCCCGGGTTTATGCATTATATTCACAGGTACCGGTCTCAGATTAACTGCTGGTGCCTAGATTCAGGACTAAACATGATGAGGCTGCATTTCAGTTCTATGCAATTCAAGTGTGGAACAGTCTTTCTGAAGATGTGAGACAGGCCACAACTCGGGCCATGTTCGAATCCAGGTTGAAAGGTTGTTTAAGCTGACAACTTGAACGGTCCTCTTCTTTAATTAATTTATATTTATGGGGCATGATTGAGTCAGGCTTGATTCATGCTCGCACTCACGTTGGAACTGACCAACATAGCGACTGCAAAGTGGCTTGTTGCATCTTAACTCGACATTTGACTGGATAATGTCGTCCCAGACCTGCAGAAGAGCCCAGGTTTTTTACCATCTCTGACAGTTCAGCTGCTCCTTAGATCTAGGGCCCATTGTGTGCATCCAACGGCGCTTTGAAAAATCCACCTGCATTGTTCTCAAGTTTGCAGGCGAGAAACTGGGAGGTGGGTGGGGGGGGGGGAGTCTATTTTTCTCTTGGTTTTCTTGCCCGCTCTCCAGCTTTCTGTCAATCTCCATATCAAAGACGCCCTGTAGAACGTATTGTCTCCCGGATTAGTCTGCGAGACGAGAAGCAAGGAGAAAAACTGAAATATTGCTTTTAGGAGGAGAAACTTCGCGCACTTTACTCTGTAGGAGGCGACATGAAGAGTGAAATAAATAGGTCGGGGGCAGACATTGTGATTGGAAAAATGTCTGGTAGCCTGTCAGCCAACCTTTGTGTTGTTGGGGGAACCCTGTCCCGCTGAGTCCTACGTGACTACTAATTGTATATCCGTTATGTTGAATAGTATTTCCAAAAAAGTTACTGATCGTATCAGTCCTACAAAAAAAAAGTGCAATATTTGCGATAGCTACCAGTCGGTGCCTTCGGGGTGCAATGTTAAACTCTTGTTATGATTGCCCAGGAGCGCGTTCTTCTGGCTCAGAACAATATATTTTCAAGCTTGGATCAATGCAATAAAAATAACTTTGTTGGGGAGAAAAAAGAAGAAGAAATGAAATCCCCCCCTTTGGGTGGCGAGCTGCCTCTTGGCTTCTCCCCGCGAGTCGCCCGGGGAAAAAGAAGGAGCTGTTTTTCGGCGTTTGGACATCAAGTGCATCAAAGTAGAGGAGGCAGCACGTATATTTAAGCCGGCTGAGGTGTTCATTTATTTTAAACAAACAGAGGAAGTTTCGGCGTGTACTACCTGGCGTCTCGAGGCTCTCCCTAGAGGTGCCGAGAGGAGACGGTAAGAAATGTATAATGTAGGAAGCAGGGAACAGCGTGTTCGGGGCATTTCTGCACACGTAGCCTGCAACTGTCAAACAACGCCAACACAGCGGCCCATAGTCTCACTCCGGCTCACTGTCACAGGAAAACCCACACTCTCACTGAAAGCAGCCATGTATATACCATGTATAGATTGAACTGGAAGGCTTTGAAAAGCAATGGGATATTACTATGAACGTATACAAGCGTTCAAGTACATTTAGCCACTTTCTTAAATACTTTCTATAAGAAGTCCAGTACGCCGGTTTCTCTGCTTTTTTATTCTCGAGACTATACTTATGCTTTTGTCCTAATCAAGGGGAAGTGTTCATAGCAATTACTTAATGCAATACAACACAATATATTTTGTCTTGCTTCGTCACAAGAGATATTACATCTCTTCCATTTTAGTCTAGTTTTAGTCGACTAAACCTAAAATGACTGTGAAGCGAATGAGAAGCGGCTGAGGTACTCTGAATTTGCAAATAATTATTTTCTCAACAGCGCAAATTCAGAGTGCCTCAGCCCCTTCTCATTTGCTTCAACGTATGCTTGGTCCCACGAGTCTGAAAAGCAACTGATTTTTTCGTTTGTTTGATATGTTTTAGTATTTACTCTGCTACTACTGTGATCCAGCGAAACACACTGAATCTCCTCTTCTAGTAAATCTGAAATAAATTTTGTGAACTTTGCATTAATAATAGTATATTCCCATTAAATCAAGGTCCTCTACTTGAATAAAGCACAGAGCTGTTCCTTTGGCAGTGAATTCAAATGATATGAGGCTCATTGGAAGGTTTTCATGATTCTAGTCTCTTCTTTTCATTTTTATTTTATCATATTTTAGCCGATGGACACGTATGAACATTTTTGTCCAAGTTTAAGTCTCATGAACAGCTTTTAATTTCGTTTTAGTCTCATTTTTGTCTGCAAAAAATTTACTACAATTATGACTAAATATTTTAGTCGATGAACACTGAAGTCAAGCATAGCCAAAGCAAAATCCTTATCTGGCACAAGTTTGAGAGCCACTAATCTGTTGTATTATTGTTGTGTTTTATACTTCATTTTACAATCACATCAATCCTCGGGCGGGTTGCCAGAAGTGTGGGTGTCTTTTGTTATTAATGCCATACCGGACCAATCGCATTATCCATACAGTTTGAAAATGTCCATTTGTTTTTGTGGGAACCGACTCACTTTCTGGTTCGTGGAAGAATACTTCTATCGAGGAAAAGCTAGACAAAATGCGGCACCATTCGATCTGTTTCCACAATCTAAATTGACCAAGCCAGGCACATCAGTAAATGTCTTTGTGTTTTTGGCAATGCCAGTCGATTACAGTAAGCCATCAGCGTGTGTGCATGCGAGCGCGGCGTTCAGGTCAGCGGTCAAATCCATGATCTTTATAAATGTAAAATTATTCATAATGAAATGTCATGTTGGTAAATTCCACCGCCCTGAGGCTGAAATATTATGTGATAAGTTCTAGCCTTATTTGAAAGAGTTGCGAGAAAAAAAGACTACCAACCCATAGCAATCAGCAATGTTACCAAACAAACAAATTCCAACTTTCACTGGCAATTTATTTCCTCTCCGTAAGAATATTACAATTTGTTGGACAGACTACATCTCATTATGCATGCACCATGGAGCAAAGGGCCAAACAAAAGCGAGTTGGAACAGGGTTAGTATTGAATTAAACACGGATCTTACCCAAGAACAAAAGGGTAACGCCAGCCTGCCAGCGAGCGAACTTGATTTCGACCAACTTTCAGTACAGGTTAGGAGTGTTGTTCTGTGAGAGTATGAACATATGGAGGTAATATACGACGCAGAATCTCAAATTCTTTGCACATCGAAGCCTGGGTTAAGTTAATTTCAACCTACTTTTGAAAACAGCGAGCTACATGTCCAAAAAGGTCAGAAGAGAAGAATTGCAGTATGTTGTTGTGCGTAAATAGCTTAACATTGGGGAGGCAGCAAATTCACTGTCTTTTCACGTAGCAGCCACTTTTATACTGCGCCTGGGGGAGGGAGTGGAGCGAGCGAGCAGAAGGAAAAAGGTGTAGGAATAAGAAATAAAACCGCGCAGGAGGTTAGCAGGTGTTGGGGTGCGCAGGCGAGCAGAGAGGTTACGGGGTCCTCTTTTATGGGATCCGTGCAGAAGGAAGGCGGAGTGGGCATGGGCTCGTGCGTGTGCATACCTACCAGGGAGAAAGTCCGGGAAACACAATAATAAAATCGATGGACAAACTTGAACGGATTCAGGCAATGTGAAGTTCATGACAAAACTTTTCACCTGCGCGAGTCTAAATTTGTGTGTATGACTACATCAATTGCAGTGGGTCCGGGGTGGGTTGTCAAAACATTAAAGTGAAAATATCATTCCGAGTACCTCACCGCTGATATTTTTTTTTTACGTTTTCAAACCTCCAAAGAATATGTTTGTAAAGAAATCACAGTAAGGGGTGAGAGATTGTGCTGGTCAGGAATTCAAATTTCAAAAGGTAGCGGTGGGAACGGCATCTTCTTCTACAATGGCATGCTAGCAAATCCAGGATGCCGTAATGAACACATTTTGAGTGCAAAACCGCCTTAGATTAGGACAGTTTTATGTTCCCTACTATAAGACGGAAAACACCTTATAAACAATCCATATTGCATTACAGTTTTCTTTTTATTACGCATTTTCATCATTTCAAATATCACTTTTGCATCCTTAGTACAGCCCAAGTCAAAGTACCAATGGACAAACTCAAGATACCTTCACATCCAGAACTTACTCACAACTTCCCACCTTTTTAGACCATAACTTTGCACTTGTGACTGTATCCACTGTACCAAAGCTCATATCGGAAGTCTATTATGAGCATTTCTTGTGGCAAGCTGACTCTACTGCGACAATGGGATGACTAAGACGAATACTCCAGGTACTGCCATTGCATAAAGCCATTGGCGGCACAAAAATAGACTGCGTTCGGGGGGTCTGCCCTGTCTGGTGAATGACGCAAGGAGGTGTCACTGAGTCTGCACTCATGAGAGAGCGGCGGTGACGCTGAAGGCGGCTAATTCCCACATCTGTGAACCGTTCCGTATTTAAAAGCTTGGACAGAGCATTAGCGCGGCGGTCTACTCTGCAGGTAAGGCACTTTCAATGGTATAAGGAGAGACAGCATTTTCATTTCATTTGTGTGGGAAATTGGAGATACACAAGTAAAAGGTTGCCCAATAAGAAGAGACTAAAAGAGTGGCAAGAAATCTACATTTCAGTGGTTTTCAAACAGTTTTGTTTGGGTCATCTGCAAATTTAGATTTAGAGATTATTTAATTTATGCTTAAGTAATGCATATAAGTTTGATATTTTTCTTGTTTGGCTATTTTGAGTCTATTTAACCTCTTAACCCCCGCCTTAACCAAGTGCATTTTCTCCTGTTTCTCCTGATTTACCCAAATCTAAAAGGTTACAGCCTATAGGACAGTGTAATGCCTCATTTGAAAGCTTAGTAGTCTTTGAAAGACCTACCAAACTCATTTTTGTCGCTAATTTTTTCAAAAAGCTTTTAAATTTGGGTTAAACTGGAGAAAATGTGCTTGGTTCAGGTGGGGGTTAAGAGGTTGAGACCTGACTGGATCTTGTAGGTAAATAGAAGGACATAATGTTTTACGAGGTTGTTCTGGGTGTGAAAAGTCTGAGAACCACTTGTCTATTTCGAAAAGTTTACTGTGGATGAAATCAAGCATTCTACGGCAGAATTTCAAACAAGGCATTGAAATGTGTCCAAAATGCATCACAAAAATGTCGGTGAGAATTTTAAACTACAGCAAACTTTTAGTAGCGCTGATTGTCAGGAAAAAACATATCATGATAATTTTTTTCATCTATTCACTGAACTCCAAAACTTTGTGTTGTCTTTCAATTAAAAAAACGTGTTTACCGTTGTTCTGTGAAATCTAGTGAGTCTATCGCCTTGTGTCTTTGTGCTTGAGTGTTACCCCGGTGTTGATATGAATGACGTGAACAGCGTGACTGTATAGAGCTTTTTAACTCCTGGACTTGTCATGCAAAACAAGAGCAACCCTCCCCAGATGTTTCTGCTACTTTGTGCCCATGTTTGAACTACATTGTTTTGTTGTTCTTTTTATTTATATTTTCCGCGCACACCTGGCTCCCGGGCCGGCCCCTCATCCTTCATCCCTGCTTGGCTTGGTTTTGGCAGCCTTTTGCTCTCACACTGGTACAATGCACAGATGTGTCACTCGTACTGTCCCCCGGTAACGCGCTTTGTTTTCCTGCCCTCGCTCAATCTGTATTTTGTCTATTTATCGCCCTGCTGTTTCGTAGTGAACTCTTGCTCGCTTGCTTTTGACCGCCCGGTGTGCTGCGCGGCGGGACTGCTCTACTTTGCTTCCCAAAACTTTGCAGAGATAAATCAATATTAGCCGGATTTACATTTTGATGCAAATGAATGGGAAGTTAAACTCAGGCGGTCTTGACAGTAATTGCTTTTTAAGCGTTTTTCTTTCTTTTCTTTCTTTTCTTTCTTTGTGTGTGCCTGATTTATTAAGTGAAGCGCGGACAAACAAACTATTTTATGCCGAGATAATACGCTTTTTGTTAAATGTGTCATATGGAACGCAGGTTGGAAGATGCTGTATGGTGAAATGGAATTCAGCTTCAATCCTGTGACTTAAAGATCATTAAAGGGACACTGTGTAACATTTTGTGCTGTACTGTTGCCATCAATATAAAACATGGTCTTACTGATTCTGCAGTGGGTAATCAAGGAATGGATCTGGATCAGAACCTGACCGATTTAAATCTCAAATGCTGCTGCCTTTACTCCACATCTCCATGACAACGAGCTGAAGACGTACCCATCCATCCATCCATTTTCTTCCACTTGTCCGTTGCCGGGTCGCGGGGCAGCTGTTGGAGCTGCCCAAATCACATTGCACCAGCCCCTATGGCTCCCCCTGCAGGTGGTGGGTCCACAGAAGGACGGCCTCATGGTTCTAACCGGGCCTGTTGGTCTCTCATAAGGGGCTTCTTTGTCTGACCCGTCACCTAGGACCTGTTTGCCATGGGAGACCCTACCAGGGGCACGAAGCCCCCGACAACAGAGCTCCAGGATCATTTGGGCGCTCAAACCCCTCCACCACGTTAAGGTGGAGATTCCAGGAGGGCTGAAGATGTACCCACTCCCGGTAAAGTTACAATCATGTCTTAGGAGAGGTGAGCCGCTCACACCAAAAGCACGTGTCTGTTTGTACATTTACGAGGTATTATTCAATGATGAAAATATCAGTCATACAATAAATGCTTGTATTTCGATGTTATTTATTGGGTACAATTCTACGCGGTGTGGCTTTAACTTTGAACATCTAGTTATTGAACAAAGTGTGTAAAATGCATACACTGGAAAAATGCCATCTAGTCTTCTGTAAAAATGACTTAAAAGTGAAAGCTTGAAATATTGGGATTTGAGCAGATTTGGACTAATGGAACAAGCATGTTTTACCTTTGACCTTTTTTTGTGACTCATTTCAAGTGTTTCATTTTCAGTGCACAAGT
The DNA here is from genome assembly GCA_021464625.1 of Proterorhinus semilunaris. Taxonomy (NCBI): domain Eukaryota; kingdom Metazoa; phylum Chordata; class Actinopteri; order Gobiiformes; family Gobiidae; genus Proterorhinus; species Proterorhinus semilunaris. The sequence goes on from CM038349.1 coordinate 16,638,730, forward strand.
TAATTTCTCTCATTTTAAGCGAATTACTGTAATGCTTGTTCCATTGGCAATCTTATTTCAAGACAGTCCAAACCTGCACAAAATCAGCATTAGTTCCTTTAATTCAAGCACTTTTTAAGCCATCAATCTAAGGTAAGATGACATTTTTTCCAGTACTGGCAACACTGTTTCAAATGTCCATTTCAGTTATTTCCCCCCTTGCATTGGCACTTGAAAACAGTGCAATTGCTCAGCTGTCTTGCAGTTTGACGAGTGTTTGTTCTCTGCCATTTCAACTTCAAACAAGTTGTACGGTCGTATTTTGGGAGAAAAAATGCAAAGAAAAGCGTAAACAAGCGGCGTAATTGACGATGGTCTTTCCACCGCCGTGCCCATGTGCGCACACAGAGCCGACACGAACCATGATACACTCCCTCGCAGGTTGCGAGAGGAGAGAGAAGAAAAATAAAAAATAAAAATCGCACATTGTTTTCTTCAAAAGCTTCAGATAATTGGAGCACAATGTTTAATAATGGAACAGTGACTCGAGCAACAAAGAGCACATCTCTCCGCATGTCTATAAAGTCTCCCTGCAATAAATGTAAATGCGTAAATCTCGCTCAGATCTCAGGCACCCAAATCTTGTAATTCTTAGTGACATTCTCAGCTTATGTGCTGTGTATCTAAAATAATAAGTGGTTCCTTTCCTTGCGAGTGCTAAAACATCTCTACTTAAAGTTTTTTTTTTTTGTTGCAACTCAACTCGACATGCCTCCATTTCAAAAGCCGGACTAATCGTTGTAATATTTCCAGACAGCTGAAACTGACCAATTTGGCACTAAACACCTTCAGTGCGAGCGTTTTTCTCCACAGGTAGTTTCGCCGTAAGCTAACCCCACCTCTTACAACCCGGTATATACGCTTGATCCCCGAAATGGCAGCCTGTCAGGTAATCAGTCCATTGTGTCTCCTTTATTGTCGCGTCCCCGGGGGGAGCGCCGAGCGAGCCGCGCCGCTGTGATCATCGCAAGTGAGGCACAGATTATTTCTAAGAGGCTGCAATCACCAGCCTGAATATTTCCAGACGCAATGCCCGACGTCTCAAATGGGTTGCTTATGTTTACATGCCCAATGCCTCCTGTTGCATATTAGGCCTGCAGCACATTTCTTCTTTAACGAACCATATGTCCTGATTGGGCCAATTTCCCTGGGCTGTCGGTGTCATCCGACTCACCGTAAAAGGGAGTTTGAATTTTTTTCTCCCTGCACTGGAAGATGCGGCGACGTGCTTTCGACTGATGTGCTGGGACAAAATGTTTGTTATTGAAGACCTGGGTGTGCTCGGTTTAGGGAATTTGTCGAGGTGATTATCGGGCTACAAATCAAGTCCGCGAGTCGTCCACGTCCGCGTTTTTTTGATCAGGGGAACGTTGTGATGTTTATGTAGCGTGTGTTTTGGAGGAGCAATTGAAACATTGCGACGAGGGCTGTATTAATCAGGTTCTGTTTATGCCGCATGTAAACAGGACCGTCTCGAAGTGGATTCTTTAGTTGATTTCAGTGGCAACAATGTATGTGACACAAATCCTTTTGTTTCCTCCACGGCAGTGATTTCTGTCCCCACAGGCCCCACTCCGGTACCTGCAGAAAGCAGCGTAAAGCACGGCCGATCTTAGAGAAAGCCGTCTTGCAGAAAGACAAAACGCTGAGGAAATATGAGATTCAAACCAACGACCTTCCAACAATTTAAAGAGTTCTCAACCTACAGCAGTACAGTCTCAAACCGGAGCCACTAAAGCAAGGCATGTTTTTGTACAGCACCATTTGTGAACAAACTCAAAGCTTTTTATTAGAAAAAACACGGAAACAATAGGTAAGTCATACAAAGAAAAACATCATAACCTCTTACCCTAAACTCCCCTTTTCCAGTCGTGCACCATCATTTTTCCCCTCTTCATGAGCTGACCTTATTCATTCATGTACATTTGAGCATTTTGTAAATCGTCTTTAGTGCCCTCGAAATGGGTTTTTCTTCCAAATGGGTTTTCGTTTTCACTTAGAGACAGAAATCAGCGCCCTCTGCTGGTGTTTGGTATAACTACAACTCAAAGCAACACATTCCTGGACCATTTATACTGCTGGAAATACTATTATAAGACGTATAAAACTATACGTTTTCCAAAGAAGTTAAAAGTGGTGATTTGGTCTCAAAGGAGCGTGCAGATGAGAAGCCAAAGCAACGACTGTTACAATGCAGTGGTTCACGGACAACTGGTACAGGGGCATCTCGCTGCAATGTTAGACTTTATTCATTTCAGAGATAATTGCTTTTTCTGGCAGAGACATGGTTTAGACCCACTTTAGACAAACTTTAGTCCAACTTAAGTCTGTTTTACAGCCTTTATTACCCAGTTTAGTCCAGATCAGGTCAACTTCAAGAAGCAGAGTAATTAGACACACAGACAGTTACAGGCATTGAGTGAATGAATGGTTTTAAACGTTTGTAAGCGCTTTCCTTTTAGATCTACTATCTGAAACATATGCTTCTGAGTGCTTTGCTATTAGGAGCTCTTTGGGCGAAATCTAATGGAACTTGTCACCTAAATGGCCAATCCTGCAGCGGTCTCTAATTTGTTGAACCCACAGCGCGGAGGGGGGAGCAGAGGGGAACGGCGAGGGACCCTTTGTGATGGGACACTGGGATTGTGGCCCGGAGCGACTTCACCAAATCAAGGCTTTTTTTTTTTCATTTTTTTTTTTCATCAGAGTCATTACAGTTTTAAATATAGAAGCACCAACCCAGCTTTCTATTTCTGGGAGAACAGCCGAGAGCGGAAAGACAGGCTCAAAGCAATGTTCCTATACACTGACGGCATACAGTGCATACAATGACAACTGTAGAGCAAATACGAGGGACTGCCAGGAGGTTGGAAATAAGGACGTTTGCCCGAGTGGGAGGAAATGTACGACGAGTGTGTGCGAGTGTGTGTGTGTGTGTGTGTGTGTGTGTGTGTGTAAGCAAAAAATACTCTCATGAATCACCAAAAAATCTCATTGGTTTGGCATTAAATAATAATCATATCCTTCACATCTGTAACACAATTGGGGCTAATAAACCTGTTTTGGGGCATCTAAAAAAAATATAGGTTTTTATAATCCTAATGAATTATGTGACGTCTCAACATCTCAAAACAGTGTTCAATCTATTTCACACAATCCAAATAAGAATTGGGGCACTTCAGCAGTAGAATAAACGACCACAGGATAACTAAAAAGTGTGTGGATGTTAAAATGTTAAAAATTCCAAAAAGTAGTTTTTTTAGGTGCCCTCATTTCTTTTTTCTTCATTTAATGTCATCATGAAGTAAATAAATAAAAAAGCAACATTTTGACTTTTAGATGTACTCAGGAAAGTCTTGCCTTTCAGGAGATACAGATTGTTACCACAAAGTAATCACAGTGCCGTACATCAAAAGTAAAGCTTCTTCATTATTAAAGTGTCCTTGTGGCTTTTTATGGTGAGAACAATTGCCACAGCTTAGGATTTAAGCATGACAAACTAACCGACGGCCATAAACTTTCCACATATTTGTTTTCGTGCATCGTGACTCGTTTGAAAACTGGAAATGTCAGAGGCACCGTCGAGAGCGCGTGGCCAGGCTCTGTCATCAGGGTCATTTTGTGGCTGGGACAACTGTGTGTGAAGTTAATTGTCGTTGTCCGGCCCGAGCGCGCGCCTTCCAGGATGTGTGATCCAAATGAGACGTCCAAACAGGCCATTACGTACGGGCTAATGAGACGACACTCCATAAAAAAATAAAAAAACATGTGGCATTTCGCAATCCCCCGGACGGACAGCGGGCAAACAATGAGCCGAGCGCGCTTGTAACGTGTCAAAAGCCAATGATGAGCTATGTTCACAAAGCACACAAAGGCGGTTGAGCATAATGGGAACCAGAGGGAAGCTAGTTCGAATTCCACCACATTAAACATAATATAAACATAATAAAGTACTGTCAAAGTTGAACTGTTGAAAAAGTAATAAAAACAATGATATTCTATTCATCTTTTTAATAATCAAACGTTCTCAAAATGGAGCCCTAAAAGGAAAAGTAGGTTACAATTTATTTTACACTACATTGTAAATAACTACATTTAGTACAATGTAAACCGCTTTGTAACAATCTGTAATAACTTCTACCTATGTAGTACATACACAATAGAATCATGTTAGTACTTTGGAGGTACCTTTTGTATTAAGACATAAGACCCTTAGGGTTAGGGTTAGAGCTAGGGTCCTATGTCTTGTTACATTATGTACCTCCAAACTACAAATACATATTATTACATTGTGTTATCACATTGTACTTTGGCAGGTACAATGTATCAAAGGTAGTGTACAATAAATTGTTACCGAAGAGTACATTTGAGTGTCCAAAAAACATAAATTGGTAAATAAAATTCCATCACTACAAAAAGTATAAATCAAGCATCGGCTTAAACAACATGAAATGAGGAAATGTATCTTGTTTTTCACAAATTTAGACTTTTAGTTATTTTGCTACTCTGCTAATTGTATTAAATTTCAGACTAAGTTCTAAGTTCAGTTCTAAGGTAATCTCGCTTTAAATAAGATGGTAAAACTGCCAATGGGATAAGACCAATTTTCTTACCACATTGGCAAAGAAAATTGCTTTACTGAAGTAAAGACGAAATGGATGGATGGATGGATGGATGGATCTCAGGGCAAGTGAAATAATCTAGGTCAAATGCCCAATTAAATATTAACTAGTCAAAACAACTCAAATTCAGATTATTATGTTCAAATTGAAAACTAATCTAGTCAATTACTCCGATAAAGTTATTGGAACATCTCTTCCGCCCTTTATACTGTACATTCTCACCCTTCCACATAATCTATTTCAGTTCAACTCCATCTGCAGGAAAATGAATTGTGACCAGTCTTGATCTTTTCCATTTCTCCTACTCTCTCTTCCGCAGCCAAGATCGAACAGAGAACTAGAAAATTAAATTTAAGTGGGCTTGAGTTGGTACTTGTCGCTCCGTGTCTCTCACTTTTTCATTATTCTTGTGTCGGCGCTTTTATGAAACCCGAAAGATCATCTGGCTGTTTTTTTGTTCTAGTGGGCTGCCGGCTGGTGTTAAGTCTCTGCGGTTTCTCTCGGGGACAATTACAGTAACAAGTTGGAGACGGCGGAGGACACATGCTAAAGCCGTCCACTTAGATGTTGAAGGATGGGGCAGCGTGAGCGGCGTCCGGCGGCTTGTGGCCGGACGCCACACGTAACAGTGCGATAGTAGAGTTTGGATTGTATGTGCTGTAAAAAATGGCTTGGTTCTCTCATAAACAGAAACAACAAATAACTTTATTTAAATCATTGTATTATTTAGTGAATTGTTGCCAAAGGACCGATAGCAGGGGTTCCCAAACCTTTCAGGCCGCGACCCCCAAAATCACTCAACGAGCAACTCGCAATCCCCTTCTTTACAATGTATTTAGCATTTATAATAATTTAAGGTGCAACATTTAAAAATCGGGTTTAGTGATTTTAGTTCAGATACAGTATTTTGATATTTGGCTTAATTTCACAAAAAATATGCTATGAAGTCAATACCAGAGATATACAAAACATATTGTCTCAAAATAATCTTGCAACCCCTATTTCAGTGTCCCGACCCAACTCTGATGAAGGCAGTTAGTGGAAGAAACTCAATCTACTGTACCACAAACATATGATATAATTATACATACAGTACAAGTCCTCCACTTAAAGATACTACAAAAAAAGTGTAAAAAAAATACAGGATAGGGAGAGAAAGAGAGAGAGAGAGAGAGAGAGAGAGAGAGAGAGAGAGAGAGAGAGAGAGAGAGAGAGAGAAAGGGAATTATAACTCAACATTGGCACCCATTTGTCTTCTGTTGCCATATGACATCATCTGAATACCCACTAAAGAACCCCCCCCCCCACCGATGTGCAAAGTGATAACAAGTGATTGGCAGGACATACAGGTTGTAAAGCATTTTGCCATGTGTCAATAATAAACACATTTCAAACTCTGCCATACACTAAATTATATTCCCTAGAAGACTGCTGTCACAACAAACAAAAAAACTTTAGAATGTAATCATGGCAAAAAAGGACATGAATGTCACAACAAACCTTCCTTGTTCTGTCCCTACAAAGAGCACATACACAATGAACTGTTCCGAAATAGCAAAAAACAACGATGCCACCGTGATATATGGGATCAGGCGTGGGGCTAATCCAGGCCACGGTGTTTTTGCATAACAGGTGAAACGCTGCCAATGTCGGGAGCGCAAAGGGGAAAAATAAACTTCATCAGAGTGTTTCCATGACATATATATGAGCACATAATTACCTGCTAGCATCCAGGCTAACACAAAAAAACACTAGGGCCTCTGCCTGTCCCCGGACGTTCACTTTCTCAGCTAATATGTCCTATGGAGGATGCTTTGTGTGTGCGTTGTAAATTAGGATCCCTCTGTTGGGGACACTACACAACAGAGCGCAATATATTACCCTTTGTTTCAACACAAAGCCCCCGAGGAGACAGAGCAGAAGCAGCCAACGGCCAACCTCCGAATACTAAGGGGACAGCATGGAGGATGTGCATCTCCCTGTATACTAATGGATCAGCGTGTGCATTTATCTCTGTCAGCCGGGTCTAAATAAGAGTTTGTCCGTGTGCGCTGTAAATTAGCCACCGAGGAAAGGCTGGACAGAGGGAGAAATGAATCCTCACAATGTTGCGTGAAAGTTTATTGCAGTATGCCTAGGTTTAAAATCAGTCTTGTATTCATCTTGTAAGAATACAAAATATTTGGAAATGCACAATTTTTCTCTGGTACAGTGCTTCACATCAAGAAAGTCCTATTCCTGGGACACTGTGTGGAGTTTGCATGTTCTGTGTGGGTAGGTTTCAAACAGGGGCTCTGGTTTTCCCGATCAGCCAGAAACAAACAAAAGACTTTGGCTAGTTTGCTTGGTCACAGTCCAATCATTTACTTTGTCAAATGATAGAAGGCCAAACCTGCTCCACCATGGCCAAAACTGAATGACCAATTTCTACAAAAAACTAGTCTTGTACATGTAGACCTAACTTTGTATACATAGAATACTGTGGAAGAAAAAATCCGTGAGTAATTTCACTACAATATGAGTATTGTATAGTATAGTGCCATTATAGTAGTTCTCAAAATCATCTTGGGGCGAGAATATACTCAAATGCTGGATTTCGTCCCATGCCCGATGTTGCCAACCCTTGACATAGAAGGCTAAAACCTCCAGCTATAAGCACTCCTGACCAAGATCTTGACTCAAGCTCTTCTGCAACTTTTAACAGGAGCCCTAAAGCGCTGGGGGAAGCGGACACATTTTGTCTACAGGGACTATCAAGTCGCAAATTTATAGGACTGGATTTTACTCTTCTTCGGGCTTTGTCATATGTATAATAAAGAACATGCCCTGCACAATATGCTAATCTTTAATTTAAATACCTAATGATCCTGACATACAGCTCGGTGACATTGAAAGATGAGTCACTTGAAGAGGACTAATTATCACAACAGGGATGATAAAGTTCATCGTTATTCAATCTACCTCAGTAATGACTGCAATCTGCGTAAGCTTAAACAAAGCACTTTGAGCCATGGATGGTTGCCAATGAATGTGGTCCACCAACAGCCAACTCTAACGATATCCCTTTTGCCTTTGCTACCAAATTCTGCGCTAACAGGAAGTGGGTTTTAAGGTCAGTTGGAGTGTGTTGGGGAGTCTCTGGTTGCTACAGCCCTGGTTTAGTTTGAGGCTCTGCTAATTGTTTGCTAAGAGGGAATTGAAATGGCAAATTCCCACCCTGCTTAATAACATGAAGACAATTCATAACACAGCATTCAGCGTCGAGTTTCACTGTACGCACAACGCTGCTGCTGCTATTCTGCTATTACGGCTACTACACCTTTTTCATTCGGGTGGCGCTTGAGACTTTTAAAATTTCAAATGAGAATGGACCACCCGCATTTCTGCTTTCTTGTGAAGGACGTGTTTCCTTGCGTGTGGTAATTTATCCATATTTGTTCAAGTTTGAAGACATATTATGATTAAAATTGTACCAAACTCCCAAATAGATCAAAAGTCCTGCCCAGTTCCAGTCTTCTGGTTCAGGAAGTAAAAATCCATCATTAAGTTCAAAATCCCAACAGCAAAATAAACCCCTTGGATTTGCACTTAACTCCATTAATCAACTGCTACTATTACATTTTCTATCCAAATTTTTCCCTCACAAATCTAGTTCATTCCGGCCTTTTATAACCTAGCCACAATATTAGGATCTGAGTAGTTTATTTATCCATCTTGCATTCGCCCGCTCGCTCCATTTGCGCGGCTGGAACCGCATTTGCACATGCTTAAAGCCGGCCCCATTAAAACCACTTTGGGAAGGCCTTGTGCTCTATGCTTACTCCTGTTCCGATGATAGAAACGGCATCATGACTTTTATGAGAGGAAATAAAAGTCGTTAAGGCAGCCACAAACTGTTGTAGCCCGTTCTCTCCCCCCAGAGGACCATAACATTGAGAGAACAATAAAGTGGCTATATCTGCGCTCCTTAATAACAACAATTATGGTTTGGCGTTTTTAGGTCTCTGGATGGTATTTGAGATATATGTCATGTCATTCGACTTTTGACATTTCTCATACACTATCGGGTTGTGGCTCTGAAGGTTTTCACGCAATTTTAAACAAAACAAAGTTAGGCTTTCTATTTCACTCTGTGTTTGACCCGTTTGTCGATCAGTGCCAATATGTGGAACATGTGGCTGTAGAAGTTTTCCAGACATCTTTTCTTATTCTAATCGTATTAATTAATTATAACTATTTATCTAAATTACGGACTACAAAGTAATGTAGCAATAGAAAGAGCACCCCCGATAGAAAAAGTGGACCAGTTGTGAATTTGAGAAAGTTAAGCTTTAATGTGTTTGAGTGATAGAAGATGAGCGGCTTACAATCCATTTTACTTGCTGTTTATAGCCAAAAACACACTTAAAATTGTAATGTCTTTGTTGAAAATGGTGTAGCAAAGGTCATAACATACTCCAAATAAGATAGAAGTCAAAAGTGTATATCTAACTGATGCAATAGGCTTACATTAGTTACTTTTAACAAAAACACAATTGACTTTACCAGTTGCATAACTATTGAATGAGACATCTTCTAAATTAGTGGGGCAATGACTCCTGTGCAGGTGGTCATCCTACATATACATGTTTTACTGAATGTACTGTATGTTACACATTTTCAAAACAAAAGCTCCAGAAAATGCAAACCTGGTCAAGATCACAGTCACAAAAAGGGTTAAAAGAGGCTCTCGACCAGAAGTCGATAATTTGACTGCATTTTTATATTTGGCCAAACAAGTCCGTCACCGTTAAAGTGTGAAGAGAGAGCGGCGACTTGGCCCCAGGCGACCCGGCTACAGGCAGCCATTTCATACGCAGGGGCAGAGAGTGGGCAATTCACGACATAGACTTCCACTTCCTTTAGTGTTTTCAAAGAGTGTGTTACCAGCAAAACGAGCTGTCGCCGTCACCCGGAGAGCTGAGATGAAAATGGCTTGACAATCCAGGTCAGAAACATGCAAACAGAGCAGAGAGAGAGAGAGAGAGAAAGGGGTGTGTGTGTGTGTGTGTGAAGAAATGGGGCTGGGTTTGCCTTAAGGCCCTCTCCGACTCCCTGATCAAACGACAGTGGATGGAGGCTGCCACGATTGTAAGTCATGGTGGGTACAAGTACACGTGACTAAACAGATATTAGAAGATGAGAGGATGGGGAGAGACTGAGGTTGAGCTTCATGTTTATTTTACTGTGTTACTGTCAGACCATTGCAATTTGAGTCATTGTATTGTACTGTCAACTATTTATAGATACAGACGGTTTCTTCATCCATATATGGTCATGTTCGAAGCAGCCAGAGGGGGAAAACAAAGAAGTGGGGAAAAAAAACGTAACTTTATCCCATTTCTCGACCATTGCTTTAATAATAAGAATATATTTTGTACTAAATAGAGATACAGAGACATGGAGAGGAGCAACGTGGTTCAACAGCCCATACATACTTAAACATAGACAATGCTAACCAGGAAGCTGACGTTAGCTTCATGCTACATTATGCTAACGTTAGCAACAAGTGCTGTTCATTCGCTTCAATTTGCTGTGAATAAACATCCATATGGACATGATTTTAGCTTGACTTTATTGATGTGTGATAAATATTGTTATAACAACAACAACATATGAAAATGTGTGATTCCCATGAGAGGTTTACTTCCTCGGCAAGGCTACGCTTGCCTTGAGCTTGCCTATGTTGCAACATTGAATTCGGGCCAAATGCATAACCTGGGGCTGATCATGAAGCCTGGAATATAAAGTCCTGCAGTAATATAAGAAGCACATCCATTTCAGAAATTGTTTGTAGAGATCCAAACTACACCTGTTTTTTTTTGTTTTTTTATTACAAGATTTATTTTACCTTCTGAGCTACTTTTATGAAACAAAAATGGCTGAGAGCTATGCTTTAAGGATTCAAGTGTGACTATGCAACTTACAAGGAGTTCACCCTAGAGAGTTGGTGACCATGATGATATTTCAACACAATGAAAGACAATTATGGATTTCCCCCTTGCTACTTTTCCAGATTGCCAAGATTAAGAGTTTGAAGATAGTGATAGTCACACTGTAATAAATAAAAAGCTGAGTCAACTTAAAAAAGTAAAGCAACTGGCTGCAAAGCTTTTTTGAGTTTACTCAACTTTTAAGGTTTATGTTGAGCCAAATCTTATGTGGAAGTTGGTAAAACTACCTGGCTTGTTTTATGCCTACTTATTTCTGTTATTACAAGCAAATGAATACTTTAAATAAATCCGACTTGTAAGAAAAACTTCACCAAACATAGAATCATGTGTTTGCTTGACTTAAAGCAATACGTTTGGTCAACTACTAATAGTTAATTTCTTAAACAAAGACTAACGAGTTGAGTCAAGTGCAAAGTGAACTTTAAAACATATGTTGGCACAACTTCCTTCTTAATCAAGTTGAGTGAACTTAAATAAGCTTTGCAGCCAGTTGCTTTACTATTTTAAGTCGAGTCAGTTGATAAAGGTTAATGCTTATAATTCGCTTACGCAATTTAGGGAAAAAGTAAACAATTGAAGGTAAAAATTATAATGACTTAAATTATATAGAAGACGCTATTAATTGCATGAAAATAATTTTGATTTGACATTGAGACGCATCTAATCTGGGGTCCTACCGTGTATCATTTCAACATAAATAAAAGGATAACAAAATCAACATTTGAGAAATTTATTAAAACCACCATAAACACTCTTAAAATGTGTTGATAATTACTAATAGCCCTTGTTTATCATAATTGATTATGGCTTAGTCCATTTTCAAAATATTCTATTTTTCTGAGATTGGTTTAGATTATGGCTCACATCTTGTAAAAATCCCAAATTAACAAATTATAACAAATAAAGGCTATACATATCTCACTTTGCATGTAATGAGTTTATCATATATTAGTTTTACATTTTAAAAGGAATAGGCCACCGTTTTTACATACTGGAGATATGTTCTTACCTTAGCTTTGACGAGTTCATTTGTACCTGTCTGGTCTCTACGTGTGCCTTCAGTCACGTAAACACAGCACAGACGGCGTTAGCATTTAGCCTCTCTCTTCACTATAGCTCCAAACGAGGTGAAGATAGAAGCTACTGAACTCTTCCACGTTTTCCCTATTTAAATATGGTTACGTGAAGTGTTACACTACAAAGTATAATTACACAAAATTAAACAATGTGGATTTTCTAAGCGGATAAAAAGGGGAACTATATTGTAGGCGTAATAATACCTGGTATTATTACACCTACAATATAGGCGTAATAATACGCCTATATTGTAGGCGCATTATTACGCTTACAATATGGCGTATTACCTATATTGTATTATTACCTACAATATAGGTATTATATTGTAGGTATTATTACCTATATTTACCTATATTGTAGGTAATAATACCTACAATATAGGTATTACGCCTATATTGTAAGGTGTAATAATGCCTTACAATATAGTTCCCTTTTTTATCCGCTTAGAAAATCCACATTGTTTAATTTGGTGTAATTATACTTTGTAGTGCAACACTTTACGTAACCATATTTAAATAGGGAAAACGTGGAAGAGTTTGGCAGCTTCTATCTTCACCTCGTTTGGAGCTATAGAGGAGAGGAGAGAGGCTAAATGCTATCGCCGTCTGTGCTGTGTTTACGTTACGGAAGGCACACGTGGAGACCAGACAGGTACAAATGAACTGTAGAAGCTAAGGTAAGAACATCTCAGTATGTAAAAACGGTGGCCTATTCCTTCAAGTTCATTTACAGAAATAAATGCACTTTAACGATATTCTAATTTCCAAGTTTCACCTGTAGGACTCGGACCTCTCCCAGGAGGAGGGACCTGACTACCATTACCAAGTTGTTTTCAGCTTCACTCGATTAGTCAGTCCTTAAGTGACTGAAATTGTTTGCATTAAGGCCCAAGTTTCAGCCGTCACGCAATTTACGACCTAACAAGAGAAAGGATAGGACCTGCCTTTGTTCATTATGTTGATATTGGTGCCAAAGTAGACTTGCAACATGAGTGATACAGTGCACTGTGAAACTGAAAACAACTTTAGCACTTGGGAGACTAGTCAATGGCCAGTTTCACTATGCTTCCTGGTTTTCCCAAGGTCTCCCATCAACTGAACAGGCTCTTAGCTTCTGAGGACTTATGGGATCGGGCATCCACAAGGCGGTGTGGCCACATACCTTGGTTTCCACAATTTTTTATAAGCATTCAGTTGTTTCAAAGCAGTATGGTTGGTCAGACCCAGCCTACAACTACTTAGCTTTGCATTAGGGGGCTGCTAATTATGTAAATGGCAATGAATTAAAAAAGGTATATAAAGCGTTAAAATTTCCCTCACCATCATAACTTTGTTGAGCTAGGTTTTGTTATTGTATATTCCCTTCTTTTACTGCTGTTCACATTGTTAGCATCCCTCTAATGTAAAGCTCAGTAGCTGTGGCCTGGATCTCATTGAAATAATGAAATGTTTACAGAAACCAAGGTAATTCAGAAACTAGCCATTGAGTGATACAGAAAACTTGGGGATTGGCCAATTAATTGAGTCTGTAAACAAATGTCTTATCTAAAAGCCTTAACTACTGTAACTCAGGCCAGTAAACAACTGAAGCTTCACATCGTAGTCCCTGTGCAAATAAGAGCCTTCACAAACAGAACATTTTTTCTTTTGGCCAGTTGAACAACCAGAACTCTTGAAGCAATCTATCAATATCGTAACATTTTGTTTTTGAAGGATTGTACTCTAGCAGAGCATTTGACGTCCAGACTCATGAAAACATTCTGAATTGTTTCAAAGGTGTATTTAAGGTCCTTTGGATACTCCATGTTAAGTGCATATACCAGTCCAAATAGAAGTGCAACGGCAGTTGGCAGGTCACATACTTCATCAACGACAATCTGTTCCTCAAGCGCTACCGTAAAAAACCTGATGTTCGGGTTTGACGCGACAGTCGCAACATCATCCTCGACGATGGTTAAAAGTCCCATCTTCATTCCACCAATGATATTTTCTGGAAGCTCCGTCTCCTGTTTTAAAAGAAGCACAAAAAAATAAAAAATACCAGAAATTAAAGGAGCACTAAGTAAAAAGAAAACTTATTAGTGTGCATTTAAACTTTTGGTGGCCCAAGTGAGAAAGTACAGGTGCCATGCTGCACCCATACAGCTACTGGGCCACCAAAAGGTCAAATACACACAAATCATTCCCCCTTTTAGAAAAAGAAACACTATAAAACTGGCATAGGGGAAACGTCAGTATTCATCAAACTTTTGTTTCAGAGCTAATGGCTAATGTTAAATAGAAACCATATTCAATAGAAACAACTAAATAAAAATTTAACTGCAGACATGCCTATATTGTGCGGCTCGTTCAAAAACAAAGTCTCACAGTCTCAAAATAGCAACAAAAGAGACGAGAATGAGGCTGAAACGCAAAAGACCGAAAAAATATCACAAAGTGACAAAAAAATTGAAAATACAAAAACGCCACAAAATTGTAACAAAAAATGAAACTGAAAAGACGTCAAAAAAGGTTGCGACAACCTAAGGAAAAAGATCCATTTAGATCAGTTTTGTAGCTTTCAAATGAGGCATTACACTGACCTATAAGCTGTAAGCTCCAGTCGTGAAGCTTTTAAAATTGGTTAAGAGGTTAAAAAGCACCACACAATTATTTATTATGCCCCCATTTGGCAACAAATATTTCTCAGAAATAGACCATTTACAAAAATGTAATACGACATGGGATTTCGCAAATGATAACTCACCAAACATGTTCTCACGAACTTGTGAGAGTCCTCCCACATGACCAATGGAAGACCTTTAAGAGCGGTAGATTTTCTTTGCGCAAGCATTCCAGTGGCCTGAAATACACAGGGTAAAGATTAAGAGGGGAAAAATTAAGGCGTGAATCAGGTATGGGTAACTCAAGACTGGCATCTTCAGACTGTGGGTCTTCTGTATCTTCTGAATGTGGATTTTGACATGTCACATGAGTACGGAAATCGTGAAACCCATATGACTTGTGTTTACGTGATATGTGGCTGCTAAACAAACTGAGAACATTGGTTTTCAGATTACAGTCCTTAAATGGGCATTGAACTGTGTCACATGTTTTCAAATGATTTTGTAAATGTTTTATAAACTGGGATGTAGGGATGTCAAGATTAACCGGTTTTACGATTACCACGATTATAAAAGGACGCGGTAGGTTAACCGTAAGAATTTCAGAAGCCAAGGTTTACCGCAGCCTTTTTTTCACGTGGACGCACGAGCCGCTGCACGCCATAAACAGCGCGTAAACTCACCGGTAGTTGAGCGAGGCAGAAGGACGCTCTCCTCCAGTGTTATATCCACCCAAAAACGATTGACGTCAGCAGAGTGGGACCTCTTTAGGATCCAAAAGATGATCAAGGCTTTGTTGATGGACGTCCGTTATGCTAACCCTGTCCTCAGAAAGTTACAACTACGTCGAATATAAACAACATCTTGGAGGTAATCCTTCACTCTGAATGTCCAGGTAACGAACTGCATACTTCCCAAAAAAGTTGTCCAAATGTTCGGAAATAGCCGCCACAACTGGCTCAGGATGTAAACAAAAGGCTAACGCTACGCTCTGCTTCAGCTACGCGTAGCAGAAATGAAAGTGAAACCGCGCACATGTGGGAATCAGCTGTTCATTAGTCACTTTGTAAACACGTTTCATTCTCTGTTCATCAAAATAATTAAGCAACAGCTTAACTTTTGAGAGCATAAAACCTAGCCTAGCTTGTGGCCTAATAATATATAGTAAAATAATTATGATAATTATGGTCATTATAAAGAAGTAAAGTTGACATTGTTTTGTATTATTCAATGTAGGCCTATTTATTTTAATGCAAAACAATCTTAAAGCATTTTTCATTTTTAGAAACAGTGACTGTTTACAAGTATCAAAAAGCTTTTTAAAGACAAAAACAAAAAATATCAGTTCTTTCCTTTCATTCGGGGAATAATCGTGAATAATCGTAAAATCGCAATTTTTTGTCTCACAATAATCGTGACTCAAAAAATTGAAATCGTGACACCCCTACTGGGATGGCTGGCAAACATTTTTAAAATCGCACAGCTCACATTTAAAAGTAAAGTGCCCTACATCTGAAACAGGTTTCCTATGTGCCCCGCTTAGATGTGATTTTAACGTACCTTCCGTTTTAAATGTGCAGACGCACTCCTTGTATACGCAGGGCTGCTGCCAAGATCGACCTCGATAGTGACGTAGCCTGTAGTGCTTCAGTAGAACGTCTTGGCTACTGTGGTCAAATGTGCACAGCTTGCACTGCATATCAACCTGAAAAATACAGAAAAAAAAATTGGAAAATATGAATGGTTGACAATATTTGAGAATAGGAATTAACAGACTAAAAATACACTTCAAAATCAAAAGGACTTAATCCAGGACCACTATATGTGTAAACTAAGTCAAGACCAAACTTGCCTACACCAGGGTAAAATTCCAAATATGCACAATATGGTCAATGTGGTCACATTATTTTTCCACAAATGGTGACCAAAAGTGGTATTCAAAACCATTTGCATGAAGTGGCCAGTAGAAGGGACTTTCAGCCATAAGAATCATATGGCAGAGATCTAATTGCTAACAAATAACGATTTGGACTTTTTTATTTATTTAAAAAAACTTTGGTATTGGCACCAGCCCTCCAAACGACGTAGAATTCTACAACGTGAACGTAAACTATTGACTTAAAATGAACTACTGCAAAGTAGGGTTAAACATTGTCAATATAAAGTGAAATAGGATCATCACACCTGAGGTGCACCCTTCTACACATCTCCATCCCTTCCTCGTTAACAGCGGTGTCCTGCAGCTTCCCCTCCTCTCTACTGAAAGTGCCTTTAGCCAACTACAGACGATGTTTAACCAATCAATTCGTTTCTGCCTCCACTAAACGGTAAATTGGTATACCTATAGGCTTTAGAATGCCCTCGGGACTACAATTAAATATTAGGAAGAACTTTGCGTCAATCAGCCTGATAAGATCCATCATCAAACTTTGCCTCCGTGAAGTGAGCGACTGACACGCGCGCACGCCTCCTGGATGCGTCGTCATGCACGCGCAACAAGCAAAAAACGTATCTACAATACCGCACAAACAGCAGCACAAACGAACATCCTTATAGCACAAACGTATTACAAACGACTGGCATTGTTTGCGTTACTACGACCAAGCCCATTGCTAGCTTGGTCGTGCTGCTACAAATACACTTTCAAGTCTTGGCATACACGCACACACACATACCGCGCTAAATCGTTCCGGTTACCTTACAGTCAATGCAACGTCTCGCGCAGTTTGTTCTCGGTGAGCTGACCAGGTGGAGCGGGTTGGGGCCTATAGCGGGGACAACCGGGTTGTTGTTCCTCGTGCACAGGTGAACCGAGCGAGTGCGGCGCGCTCACTGCCTGGAGCTTACCGGAAATGGGACCTTTGGCATTAAGGGGCTGGCGCCTCCTCGCTCGATTTAAATCTTCATTTATTACTCAAGCTACATTCATGGATTCACATGAATGTTGTTTTCAGATGTCAAAATCAAATCGTTTAGCTGTAACACAGGGGCAGACTGGGAGGTTTAGCAAAATTGGCAGGACTAAAGTTAAGCATGTCCCTCATTAGCCTACTCAAGAGACTTCAAAATCATCTAATGTGACCCAGAACCGAGGGATATATAAGTTTGTTAATTTACACAAATCACATTTAACACAAAAATAATCCTTACCTTTCGTTTGAACAGCAGGCGACTCTCTGGCGCATGATAGCGTGGTGGGGCGGAGCAGTAACGTACATTTTACTGACAGCGCATGCGCGAACAAATTGCGGTCAAGGCTTGAAATAAAAAATTATCAGAACAAGTTATCTCAACTTTTCGTCTTGCAGTCACTGAACACGACTATATTTAAACGTTGTTTAATTGAATTCGCATGCTGACTCAACATTTAACCAGTTTACATATTCACTGGACTAATATATTTATATTCTGATAGCAATTAGCAAGTTGGGCTTTTAACAGTGCAATAGTCAATGACACACCAAACGAATATAGAAATGCAGAAAGCTTTAGGTGCGTCTCCAGCCCTTTCCATCTATGTGGAAAGGGCTGGAGACGCACTATAGCACTGGAGCCACTGATTGGAGATCCCTGTTTTATGAAGTTGTTTTGTATATTATATTCAGATTTGCCAATTGCAGCCACTTTTGATTTGACTGCAGTTAATTGCACAGCCCTAGCATACCCCAATCTTGCCTTATCCAAAACTGAACAAAAAACAACACATGGGTCATTAGAACAGAAAAGCACACATCAGAGGACCAGGGAGTATTATGCAAAAAGCTATCCGTGCAAATGCATCGAGTGTCCCCGCATAGGCCTGTGATATCGACGCCAAATTGAGTCTGACACAGAGCGCTACAGTATGAAGTGTATGCAGATGGCCCGGTTAACGCGGCGCATGAAACAATATTGACAGAGCCGTAAACAAAAAGCGGTAAACACATTGCAGCCATTAGCGTGCTCAGTGTTAGCTTTAGACAGACGGTGGCCCGGCCCTGACGCTATAACGGCGCAGGCAAACTCCTCCACTGTTTGGAATACGCACCTGTTCACTCCACTAAGGCTCATAATGCCATGCAGAGAGGACAGACTAAACATTAAAGTCATGATGGTTTGGCGAAACCATTGGCGTCACCCTGCGGACGGCTAATTCTTCATTTGCTGTGTTGTGGGGAAGCTCGTTGACAGGTTCAGCAAGTACACGCAGTTTGGGGATGCGAACAATTCTTGTAAATATTGCACAAGATGGAGAGTTAGTGAGGCCAACTTGTTGTAAAAAATGTACATTACAGTCCTTTGCTTAGATGTGACTTTGCACCAATAAATTCAGAGGTAATGGATTGAACTGAAAGCTATTTGTTACTGGGGGAGTGCAAACATCATCAGATAGTACTATATTCATGACACACTAAGACCATGGTAATGAGAGGATGAAAATATAAAAAATGCATTTTAACATGTAACACTTTTTGGGGGGCTTGTACTATTTTTTACAGTTTCAGGGCAAATGTGTAAATGAGAGAATTCTGCGTGAGTACATTTTTCACAAATGACTGTTATTCTGCTGAAAGTGGAGTGTGGCCCTTGTGGTCTTACGGGTTGGGTTGTTGGTGATTTTCGGTGGCTGAAATAAACAATATGCATGTTTTTTGTACTTGTGTGCAGCTTCTCGACGGACTTAGTGAGCAATCTCAGATCAAGATGTTGAACAGATTCTAATTTTGGAAAAAACGTCTCAAAACATTGGAACAGAAAGTTGAGGCTTTGTTGTTCATCTGTTGTTTTTGGATCGGGAGTCAAGTTCAGATTCATTTCACTGCGAGCTTCAAGGCTGTTAAAATATTAGCGAAATCGGTCGTTCAGTTCATCAAGACATGTTTGGTTAAAATGTTCAAAGGATTGCTGTTCCTTTCAGCCCTCATGTTCTCAACAGGAGCAAATCAATCACTGGTTAAATGAATAAAATGTCAGGGACCATTTAGAGAATCTCTCAAGGGTGCGCGCACGACGATGTATTTTATGTTACTGACTAAAAGTCTGTCATCTTTTATCTCCAAGTCAAATCACGCAAATGGCCAGAACATCCCTATTAAATATTTTCACAATAACATAACTGATGCGCTGAGTTTGTCCCTGCGTCTGGGCCAGTTTCATCAGGGTAATCCAGTTTCCTCCCATCGTAATAAGTCAAATTACTACAGAGAACAACTTTCCCATCTAATTTCCCTGTGGAAAAGGTTGCCATTTCGCTTCAAAAAAAGAAAGCAGCAGAGCCAAGGCAGATAGTTGAAATATGCCAATTAGAAAATGACAGAATATATAGCATGAGGCCTTTATGTCGAGTAATGCTGTTGTTTACGAGCAGCCGAGCGTTGTGCGTTGAGCTGAAAAGCGACGGAATGCGATGATGATGTTTTGCCAACTCGTGCTGCTGTGTGAAGTTGGTCTGTTCGCTGACCAAATGAAATCCATCCTTCATCTGTCGGCGCGAGCATTAATCTCTCCGTGTCGGTGCTTGTTCCACTTGTTTCGATCCCATTGCAGCCCGACGCTATATGTGTGCGTTTGTGTGTGTGTGAACATGGTTACAGAGTCATGTGTGGACTAGTCATGAGCGATAAGTTGTCTAGTAGCTGTACACACTTTCGTTGGGTTAGGAATTTATAAACAAATGCATAATTTTATTTAAAAATAGAAACCAATCAAAAATAAAAAAATTACGCTCAGTTAACAAGTGAGTTTGTGCATGTTTATCATGTCACATGGGGACTGCATTTGGGTTTTATGGAGATCATTGTTCTTTATGGTGTATTTGGCTTTTCAAGTTCCGCCAGGACTAAACCAGAAGTAACCCCACATCGAAGTGGAGTAAATTGGCTACATTTTGATTTAAATCATTGTTTAAAGGAGTGAGAACTGCAGTAAAAGACATGGAAGAGATAAGACATATGAGGACAAGTTGCACGATGCTACAAGTAATTCATATTAGGTAATAGTTTGAAAACAAAATGTCTTAAGTTTTAGTGCTAAGTCCTCACAAAACCCATGAACCCCTTGCGCGTGTGTCCCTCAGTTTTTGTGTGCGCAGCCGAGCAGAACAGATGGCGCGGCGCGGATCACAGTTTTCAATAATCGTCTATATTTCACTCAGTCATAATTATGCTGATTGGCGCGGCGTGCAGCCTGAATGCCTGGGACATGTGACACAGGCGGCTGGCAGCGTGGATAATATCAGGCTGAATATGTGCAGGGCTCACATCCCTCTCCCAACAAGTCCTGTTTATCAGCGGCAGCTTCGCACTCGGCTGGCTACTGACTAATGCTGCGCCGAGCTGCCACGGATGATGGAATAATTTCTATACAAAGGAGAAAAAGCTGTAAGCATTGGTGAATGTACAGTATTTGAAAGCGAGTAGAGTCGCTTTATGCTGTTAAGAAGTCCAGAGAATGCTACGTTGAAAAGTTGTTGATGGAATTTTCCAAAAGGACATTGAGGGAAAATACACTTGGACAGCCCCTGGTAATAGGTCTTTTTAGTGAGTTTTTAAACGTGTTTCATATTAGAAATTGGGGGACATTGGCTAAATGGTTTAGGCCTCAAAAACAACAAGGGCATGTGTTTGATGTGAGGTTGTGTGGGGACTTTCTGTGTGGCTTTTTAGTGCTTGTGTTTCCCCCATTAAGCTAATCCACAACAGGCTAATCCTCACCTTGAGTAATCTTGACTAAATTTAAAAGATATAGAGGTGTTGCACGGCTCTTGACAGGTTGCCCAAGTGGCATGAACCTTTACCACTCCTACTATACATCATCACTTTCATTTAGGAAATCTACATCTAGCCCATTTTTCTATTCATCCTATATACACTGCATGCTCCACTAAAAGAATCACAACCTGGAGTTGAAAGATCTGGAGTTATGAATGAGGACAGTCATCTACCCGAATGAATGACCAGGTTATTCCATGAATGTTTCTGTTCTTGTTTGACGGCACAGGCATATTCCAAGATGACAATGCCAGGATTCATCGGGCTCACGTTCCGAAAGGGTGGTTCATGTTTGGGAGGTGCTGGAGAAAGCTTTGTGCCGTGGTCCCACTCTCGGTGAAAAATCAATGCAGACCATTGGACGAAAGTAAATCTTGTGACGTTGCAGAAGCTTAACAAAAACAAAGCCTCCGCGAATCAAAGCTGAAAGTGTTCTACTGGAATATTAGAGTGTGTGACCTTTTTTGTCTGGGATTTGGATTGGCCAGGCAGTGCATTTTACTTTGAACATCGCTGTCCTTCATGTTTGTAGGAGCAAGAACAATATGTTAGAGTTTCACTGATTTTGACAAGGGCATTATGATCCAATTTCCGCATGACCAACAGCCAATTACCCTCCTGAATGTTTTACGAAGAAAGTACTTCATCTTCTTTTGAGCGCAGGACTTAATGCAGCCAAAATACTCTTGTTGCAACATGAAGATTTTATTATTTAGTAGAAGAATCTTGGGATGTACCAGCAAATTGTGATCCGAATGGCCATCTCTGTCATGTTATTCTAAGCAGGACTAAACTGTAATGTAACCTTGTCAAAACGCATCAAAAGTCCACAATTTTCGCCTCAGCTCTTGGCTCTTATCTCCGCGAAGAGTGCACGAAAAGTAATACGTTTTGACACACACTTGCATAACTAGGATTACAGCGAATCCTTGTCTCCGCGGATGTATAGAAAGAGCTCCCGAAAGCAAGACAAGGGGTTGCGAGTTCATCTCCCAGTTGGAGGCGAGGTGAGGGGATCCAGCTGTTCCTTTGACTCCTCCGTCATTCGCCATATTCACTTCAATGCACTCCCCGGTCTCTCTATAGTCAGTCTACGGCAGCACAGGAGCGATCACACAGAGAGTGATTTATTAGGGGTCCTCCGGCACACGTGCGCAGGTATAGGAGGTGATTTATGGCGGAGCAGGTAGACCGGGGTTCAAGGGTAGGGGGATTAGTGTAACGCAAAAATGAACACAGAATGATTACAGGTGGTTTCGTCGGAGGAACTCAGGACCGAAACAAGGCCAAGTTAGAAAAAATGGTGACTAAAACTGAACCGATGCACATTTTTTAAGTATACTTGTATTTTGTGTCCAGTTGGGTGAGCAAAAACATGTGTTAATCTTAATCAGGTTGACATTGATGATTGTATGATATATTGTGGCTTTTTTTTGGTGTAGATTTTGTATCACATCCAAATGCGATACTTTGGTGATATAATGTGCAGACCTATAATACTGAATTATGGAGATAGCAGCAAAAAGATGAGCATAATAGTGTCTAATACTAAACATAAATCAGAGTAAGAGTTGGGTATTTTTTTTCAATATTGGTTATCGTCTTTTTACCGACCTGTGATGTACCTCGTTTGGTGGTTAAATCTTTTCCTCTCGCAAAATTGCTAGTGTGCCCTCGGGCCATGTCCTTTCTTTCAGTGTCTGTCGTGTGAAAGTAGAGCGTGTTTGCGTATCCAATAAATCGCAGTATAAAAGTTGATTCAGCTATAATCTTGGTTTGTTTGGCCGCTCATTTTTCAACACGACATCTGCGTCCGCGTAAACACTGACACAATATACTAAACTTTCAACATATTTAAGAATAGGACGGTGTTTTCCCCGCCAACACATTAGTCTGACTGCAGTCCAGAACGGCGTTGGGACAAAGGGTCACCGGGGATCGACCTTTTTAATTAAATCTCCGGTGGACAGATTCCCGTGTCATTGGCCATTTGCCAATTGCCGCGTCATAATACGATTCTAATGTCCCTCAAGTGCACCATACAATTTCTTAACCTTGATGCTTCACATTGGCTTTGGCCATCTCAATATTAAAGTGGCTCATTATGCTAAGGCTGTCTGGGCAGGTTGGTTAAACTCGGGCAGTGGTCAGGGTGAGCTGACTTTGATCCGTGCGAGCCTTGTCTGTATTAATATAACGTCAGTGACCCCTGAACCCAAAGGTCACTGTGTGGTTATTGTCCTTTACTCCAAGGTAATGGATTGTGTTATCTATATACAGATAAAGAACCAAAGAAAGAAAGTCTGGATTTATTCACAATTTTCTTAACTTTGCACTTGATATTCCTACCCCACTTTAACTGTAAATATGTTAATAATAGAAAAGCATATTGGTAACTGTTGTGAATAAGGTACCAGTTAAACTGCCTTTAATTGCGCTGTGAATAGTAATTTTACATCATTGGTTAGTTTATTTGGCCTTCTTTGTTCTTGGAATTGGTTGTTGGAAATGTGTTATACAACTCCAATTCTAAGGTAAGCACCTATATAATCGCTTTGTTGCCCCGGCCCCCTCGCTCTGTCACTCACACGAACCTGGCCCCGGCTTTGCTCCCTAACCTCCGAAAGAGGCTCCCCGCACACAAGAGGGAGACGCACGCGCCATAGGCTCACACGTTTAGCTTTGTTCAAGATGATCCCGAGCTCAATGCATTTGGAACGGGAGATAAAACATGACAGAGCAGAACAGCCGGATGGTATATGCATAATACTGTGACATCACGGCGCGCCTTTTTCCGAGGCCTGCGTTAGCAATACGTTCCAGGGAGATAACAAGGCATTAAATGTGTAAAGATTTCTGCAACTGAAGGGGAAACGGACGATCTTTACACGCATGGATCGGGGAAAATCCTGCAAATTAAGAATTACATACATTTGGTGTGCACAGAAATAAGTTGGCATATACAGTACATTTGTACAAACATGTACTTCAGCTGTTGTTAAGACGTACAAAATGATAGGTCTGTCACCGAACAAAACCAAAATGTAATGTTAGTTTCATATAATTTTCAATTGAACAAAACTATCCATTGGAAACTATTTCAGATACCTTAGCAATCTTTATTTTGTCTTGAAAGTGTAATATTTTGTATCTTTGCAGGCAGCATGTTTCTGCTGCCTCCAAGTTTTAAAGTGGGGGGGAATGTTTTATGTAATTGAAATGTTCTCTTGATTTTCACAGCATCAAAACAGCGAAAGCGAAATCAAGCTATATTGGCTGTGCGTAAGACCCTTGTCTATACTAATATAATGTCGGTGACCCCAGAAGCCAGAGGTCATTGTGCGGTCGCTGCCCTTCGCTCCAGTGTAATGGTTTGGGTTTTTTATTATCAAAGAGAGGAGAAATTATGTAAAACAAGCAAGATGCAGCACAGGGGAGACCTTTAATCAGTGAATGTTGTACCGCTGCGAACTGTAATGTGCCTCGGTGGAGATGTCAACCCTGGGGCGCTTCGAAATTAACGCGATTTACTGTTGTGTTTTTTTTTGTCTCCAGTTTACAATGCAGCAGAAATAATGAAACGGTGGGAGTGAACAATTTGGAAAAGTCAATAATTAAAACGATGTAGATAATTTTCCATGGCGTTTATGACTTTTCTGTTATGTTAGCTGCAGTCATCGGGAAACAAACAAACAAAAAATCCTCGCTGAGCTTAAAGTGGACATAAAACGCATAATTGAGGCTAAAACACATTATTTTGGGTACCACAGAATTTATATTTTGCGTTTTAAAATTACAAATAATGATTACATCAAGACGAAATTTGTATTAGCCTGAAGCACCCTCTGTAGGCAGCTTTTGGGAATGACATGGCAAAACAGTGTAAACAAGCTTTCAATTTCCGACAACGTCACGCTAGCAAATCAATGGTGCCATGATGAACACGTTTCGCGCAATAACGGGTCTTGTGATGGATTACGTGCAACAAAACTCCAGGAAATACAGATCGTGAACATGATCACTCAAAAATGTGTGAATGAAGCAAAAATACTACACACCAAGCACAGTCTGCTTTCGCACCAAATGCCCACATGACAGAATACAACAGAATACCACCAACAAAGGACACGCACGCACATACATAGACACGCGGTCTATTAAAACGCGCCCCCATTGTTTTCATTTGTCTCTCCATCTAATTCTCCGTCGTGTCAGGATCGATGGAGCGGACTGAACATGAAGTGCGGCACCCCGGGGTCACGCAGGCGACTAATACTGCACTATCTCCAACGCACGAGACGAGACTGGGGAGACGAGACAGGCGAGTGAGGCGAGGAGGGGAGATCCAATCGAGGTGTACAAACATAGAGTCATGAAAGGAAAACGTGTTATTGGTTTAGCTTAACCAGTGATAACGGTAGTAACTCATGGGGCCTTTTACAGAAACTTAAACTGTACAACTAGCAGTTACCCATATGTTTCTTTGTATGACCTGTCGGTGATGCATTCTCTTGGTTGAAACTTGAAATAAAATGTAAAGCCATACGGTGTAACATTCAACCAGACAGTTTTATTGGTGAAAAATACCGGTTTGCCATCACCAGCTTGTGTCCATGAAGATGTCGTTGCTTTTCTTTAACTGCCAGTACCCAAACATAGTTTAATTCACTAAGTAAATGCCTTATTTTGATAACTTGCTGCATAAAAGACCAGTGTCTGATTGCTATAGGAGAATGTTTGGTTTTGCTGATGTCTTTGTTTATCTATCAGTCTGGTTGCTCTTGGGACGCAGAGAATAATAACAAACCATGGCTCTATTGTTGTCGGGACGGGCGATAAGACGCAAATGAAACCTTAAAAGGTTGAGATAAAATTATGCATACGTCCAAATCAAGTTTCAGACGTCAAAGATATTTCTTTATCTGAATTCTTTTGTTGTATAGACTTGTGCGCCCTCGCGTCAGACAAACGAAACACCCTCCGTGGAGACAAACGGGTCAGCAGCTAAAATGCCGGCCCTGACCCTGCTGTCACTTCAAATACAAGTCCACTGCATAGACGCCTTTTCTGCAGAGTGTGCGGCGATTTCACGTGTGCGTGCTGCTAAAGGCCTGGCTCTGCTCCAAAAGGTTGGATTCAAAAAGAGAGATAAACCGCACAGAGGCGGCGCCGTTGACTGGTCAGATAATTTCAGGCCATTAGCATTTTAATAGGAGAGATAAGGCCTCTCTGTCTATAGCTTGTGTTTGGTGGATACGCCACTTCAAACACTGATATCTTCTGCTTTGTATGATTCGGAACGTCTTCCTTTCTGGCGCAGTTGTCAGAATAGAAAGAAGCCAATGTCGCGAATCACTCTTTTGGTAAGACACTGCCAAATTGAGTATCGAGGAATCGCTGAAAGTTTTCATCAATCATTTTGATTTCCTCTCATGCAAAATGTCAAAGTAGATACCTGACTTTTCTACTTTCTTTAAAGGTCCTACGTTTTATGAATCGGAATTGGTTTTATTGTCATTGTCAGTGAACAGGTTCGCAAACTAGGAATTTTCTACAGTGCAATCAGACATTAGACCTGTTTAATATGGGGAAAAGGAATTATTTTAAGTCATGAAACGAACCATCAATGCCAAGGTTCCTTGTAGCTTGTTTAATTCCACAATTATGTCATGATATGCTTATTTTAAAACAAGGAATGTAACTAAACAGATGCTAAATCAACCCTGAATACCATTGTTGCCAGAGAAAGAGGTGTGGACTGGAGAGAAGCAGTTTAAATATGGATAATAAACATTAAAACCTGGGTTAAAGAGCTGGATAGAGTCAGCCTTTTAAGTATTTCCAACAAACCAAAGACGGAACATTTCATCTTAGTGTCTGTTGCAAAAGAGTTCCCAACTTTAGTAAAAACCCTTCCCATATGAAATAGTTCAGTTTGTTCGGGTGTCTGACCTTTCCGGAAAAAAATGTCATACAACTATAGAGTACAAAAGGCTTTTTATTACCACATTTGCACTTTCACAAAATGTCATTGCGACGGCGGAATACCTCTTGGAGCATGCAAAACGGCACAGGAAGAAGATGCAATTTCAACTTGGAGATTGTGTTGCTAAATAATGCATGTGCAATGTCCCAGGCGCACTTTGGAAAGCACCTATATTTCTAGGAAAATAACTGCTTTGGTGATATAATACGGACTTTGAATAAATAGAAACTCTAGACAATAGACAATAGCTGCAGGGATCGGTCACATAAGTACAACAATAATGCGGTGTTGTATCTAAAACGGCGGCACACGGGCTTCTCTGGGTAATACTGGGGTCAATTCAAACTGTATTAATTCAAATGAAAACTTTATTTATGCGTTAGTAATGCATTTAAATTACTTCAGACCCCTTTTATCCTGTTTCACCCTGAACCTAGATGGTCAAATGAGGTGCACATGAAAAGTTTGAGAACCACTACAAGAGAGTTTTTGAGAAATCTAAGCACAGGGTTAACGAACAAAGGAAACATTGCAATATAATTGTTAGAATCCACCTGAAGCCAATCCTTATGCCGTTTTTAGTGAAGCAGCATTTGCATCCTTGAGTTGCATAACCTCTTAACTACCACCTGAAACAAATGGCAACATCACAAAAAAAAGTGACAAAAGAGCAACAGAAAAGCATCAACAAAGCGACACAAATGTGATGAAGAGGCTAAACAAGCTAACGTCCTATTTAACCGTTGCCCGGGCTGGACACAGAGCAGCCCTTTCTCATCCACAGGGCGCAACATTAAAGCTATTTGCCACCTCGTAGCCCCCATTCTCGGCGCTCTATTGGCCTTGTACGGTTACGTCCACATTCCACAGAGCTACTGAAGCTACTGAAGGAGAGAGCGGGGGGGGGGGAGCGCCTTCGGACGGACGGTCAGTTCCCCATTTCACTTACTGACGGATTAAAAAACGCGATCCCAATCTGCTCCGTCAGATTCTCCCTCCCAGGCTTTTCTTTCTACATTTTCTTTTTCATTTTCCCTCCCCCCCCTCCCCTGTTCTTTCTCCCGTCCGTCATCTCTGCGCCGGCTCCTGTGCGAACCGTGCTCAGTGAAGCTTGCAGCTGTACAGACAAGGCCATTCAAACCTCCATTTCAGACCATGACGAGGGGAAACACGCCACAGACTGACGGGGATAAAAGACAGAAAAATGTTCTCTCTTTTTTTTTCTTTTTCTTTTTGCTCCCCTGAACTTGCAATGAGTGATCCTCTTAATGCTTTATCTGTATGGGGTAGACAGGGCGGGATACTTGGGATTCCACTTGGAGAGATTGGGAGAGAAGAGAGAGACAGTCACCCCGCGAGCCAAGTACTTTTGACTGGATTTACAGACAGACACAGGCGGATGGAGTAGCAGAAGTATTTAAGAGTACCGTGCATTTAAGGCGGGGACACTGCAGGTGAACAGGGAAACTTTAAACATTTATAAAAGTCAATTTAAAAAATGTGCATTTCACTACAGGCAAAAACACGAGGGAAAGTAATGTATTGCAAGTTTTCTGTCATTTCATGTTTTCATATACAAATGCCCAAAATTGCCTATATTTTAGGCGACAAAATCAATGGACTGAGCCAGGATTTAATTAATGGTTTGATAAGGTGAGATTTTAGTTGCAAAGACTTTTTCAGAGGGGATTTCAATCTATTCGTTAGAAGAAACCATTTAAATTTTTGCCAAGGCTGAAAAATCTGACAAAGTTTGTTGACTTTCTGCTTTGAATACTTCATGATTGTCTACTGCAAATGCGTCAGTACTTCAACATAAGCCATAATTTGACAGAGCAACTTTTACATGTATTGAAGTGATATTTGACCAGTCTTTGCTTCTAAGTTATTATTTTCCTAGACAGACCTTCCAGAACTCCTAATGCTGCTCTATTTTGTTCTGTTTTGCCTGTGATTTTGTATTTTATATCATTAAATGTCGTTGTTTTTCTCTTGTGTTTTTATGGAAATCACTTTTGTCTGCCAAGTGTTGTTGTAAAGTGTGCAATAGAAATAAACTTTGATTGATTGATTGATTGAACGAAATAAAGTGCTTTGACCATCACTGATAAACAGTCATCCAAATAATTGCATATTTTTATGTTTTCATACATTTATTCACAGTTGTCTCTACAACGCCCCAGGAGCAATTGTTTTGTAGATTTTCCTCAGGGTCCGTTCGCAGTGAAAACTTTCCAAGCAATTGATCCTGGAGCATCCTAGAGACCACTGTGACGGAAACTAAAGGCGCCATGCTGACCATTCATACAGCTTCTGGGCCGCTACAAGGTCAAATACGCACAAATATCCACTTTATTTTCACATAAAAAGTTAATTTAGTCAAATAATTTAGTCATAATATATTTAAGCGTAAAAAGCTCATTTATGTTTCAGTCGTGTCTTAATGCAACAGACGCAGCATAAAATAAAATGTCTATTCAATACAAAATAAAAAAAAAAATAGATACAAATCTTTGTAATTGGCAAAAGCTTTATTCAGGTTTTGTATTCCAAGTTCACACAGTGAGGAGAGTAACCAGTTCCGTTACTCTAAATAATGACACTGTACTCATTGTACTCTTCGGAGTACAATTTCTTCCAGAAGTTAGTCAAGTAAATGCAACTGATCACCCACCTCTATCCACTTATGACTAGGAGCAATGGAGAAACAGAGAAAGGCCCGCGAGCTAATACTTTCGAGAGTATTTACCGACAGACTTTATACCCTAAAAGTGTCAAAAGCACCTGATAGAAGAAGAAAACGAACAAGGGTTTTCGCTGACACGGCTCCGACGCGGCACTTGACAAGACTGCACCTGGTGAAAGCAGCCTCGAAAAAAACCCTTTAGCACCTCTTCAAGAGTTTTGACAATTACAGGCAACTTGTCGGCACAAACCTTGACAGAGATAGACAACGCTCCTAATCTATGTGGAAAAGCTGCTATAAAACTGTCAGATTCCGTCTCGGCTCGGCGTTATTGGGGCTAGCAACAGTGTTTTGGCCCGGGCAACATGTGGAATATAGTGGTTTCGCGGGGATTTGGTGGCGCTGAGGTGTAATTCCGAAAGTGGACGGAATGAAAGAGTGTAGAAAAATCCCGCTGTTCGCCCATTGATTGGGTTTGTCATCCCCTTTGAAAGACCAAAGGAGCGGGCAAGGTTAGGAGCTCAGAGTTGAGCCAATCGATACGTCTGCTCTGCTCTATAGGGGCAAAAGTTCAGCGGTGCCACCTGTGTTTGTGTCTCGCTGCTAAATGCGGCCGGCTGATGCGAAGATGTGTCCAGCAACAAAACAGAGAAAACACACACAGGTGCATGGAATATGAAAGGAGTGGAGTTTCTTTGAGCCGGGGTTTGGAAAAGCGTAAACAATGTGGAGCCGGTCGTGTGTGCTCCCAGTGTCTCCAAAGGCGAGGCACGGCAGGGGAATATGAAATGATAATAAAGTAATTAGAGATGTATCAATTCATTCAGATAAAGGGTATTTTATGGTCAAATGGCCAACAACATACGGATAGAACCAGGTTTAAATGAATAGATTTATTTTGTGGACATGTTAGATACAAATATATTCTTCAAGAGGGATTTGGGATTACATTTGTCTTTTTTTATGTATTGGTTTTTCTTTTATTTCAAGACTATTTACCAAGATTCTCCCTGAAGGCATTCATCTATTGACATTTTCTCAATGAGGTTCATGATGTGGCCCATTGAGAAAATGCCAAGAATAAAGGGTGGACATTTAGAAGAATTTAAAATATAAAACATATTTAGATTTATTTCACTCTTTTTTTGTTCCCCACATAATCCCCCGTTTTCATTCATAGTTTAATGTCTTTATTGAGAATGACACAATGTAAATAGTGTCGAAAATAAAGAAAAGCCAAAATATAAAAAGTGACAAATTACATGAATTTGTATTTATTTATTTATTTTTTGATGGAAACCTACTTTGTTTTTAAAGTTAGGGTATGTTTAGTTTTGTACTTTCATATAATTTCAGAAATATCTGTCTGTCTCTCATCCAATCAGAAAGCAAAAATTACAAAATAAATCGTCATTGAAAGTCACAGCCAAGCAATCAATCGATCATAATCGATTACCAAAATAATCGTTAGTTGCAGCCCTAATGCTAATACATTGCAAGTCAAGATGTTGTTCTTATAGGAAAACTAGATTTTGAGACAATATACCCATCCCCAGAAAAATCTATCGAGAAAAGGCACATGCTATACCTATAATTGTGTCGATCTAATTTGCTTGTTTTGTTTTCAAGTGTGGGCTACATGTTGAGAGAGGAAAACCTAAAATCTCAAAATACAATGACTGTGTTTTGCCTATAATGTCTTCCTCTCAAATGGTAATGCCATGACCAAAATATTTTCACATTTAAATTTGGTGATGTTTAGATAAATGTATTAATTTGGGTGACGTGTCTGTTGGAACTACTACTCCTTAAAATGACAGGCTGCTTTTGATGTTTTGGCGATAGACTGTCCCATTTGAGATTGTTCGGACGGGTGCAGAGGGGGGGCAGTGGACATTTGGGGAGTGGGACGCTGCGGTGAGAGCTACCACGGGTCAGGAAGAGGCGGGAGAATGCACACATGGATTTAGAGAAAAGAACATTCATTGAGTTGCTCTACAGTTCGCTGCAGTCTAGTCCCCACCTCAATGCAACAATCTCAGACGTCACATATTAGATCCCATAACGTTTGCCTGCCTTGTTATTTGGACCTACTCAGTGTGCGTTCGGAGACGCATTTCTACAACCCATCTCCGGCAAAACAGCGATGTCAAAACTGCCAGAGACACTTTATCCGCGCGTTTGAGGCTTTGTTTGCCCGCGTCACCGCCTGAGCTCCGCTCCGCTTTAGTTCTCCCTGCACCAGCCGGCCCGGTCTCACTCCCTGCCTCTCTATTTTTCTATCATCCATCACTTGCCTATGCTCACACAGAGAAGGCAAGGACACATCGGGGCATGCCGGTAACTTCACACTTGGAAGCCCCAAATACAAAATCGGATACTTTCTCCCCCCCCCTCCCCCCCGATTATTTTTCCCTTTTTTTAACAGAAACCCACGACACAGACGCACACAATCCCTCCTTCAGGAAAATCAAGATGTTCTCTTACCAGAAATGTAGCTGCTCTCTGTTGGTGGCATCCGGCAAACACATGAAACGAGGTGTTCTGAATGTGACAGACCAAAAGCTAAATATTTTTGGAGAATTGGATATTGTTGACTTTTCGGGAGTGTGGAAACGAGGATTTGAGTCTCGGTAAAGTGGGGAAAAAATGGGCACTTTTTTTTTAGGACTTCACAAAAGGTACCACAAAAAATAACGTGGTAGATCGAAACAGTTATTTAAGGTTGAATATACCTTTTTGGTGAAAGCATTAGAATCGCTGTTGTTTGTTAAAACAAACCTTTTAGCAGCTTGGATAGAATAAATTGCCTGGTACATTTCAGCTTGAATTTTAAACCATCACGAAGGCACTAGCTGGTTACTCATCTTTCTCTACACTGCAATATATTTTAGGGCTATAATTTATTTGATATTTATGTCAAAACTCTGTTTTAATGACCAGAAGTAGCTTCAGTTTATCATTATAAACTGTTTATAAAATATAACATAGAAATTAGGTGTATTAGATAATATTGGACCACAACTTTACTACCAAATGTCAGTTTACGTATTGCGCTTTACATGCTTGACAAGTAGAGCTGTCACTATAGTTACTAGGGCTGGGACAAAATATCAATATTTTATGCTGCAGGACCATAGTGTCTGGCAAAATGAACCCTGAAAGTTATACTGTAACACAAGTGTGGGCGGCACAGTAGCACAGCGGGTTAGAGCTCTCGCTTCACAGCTAGAAGGTTCCGGGTTCGATTCCCACCAGGACGGGGCCTTTCTGTGTTTCCATGTTCTTCCCGTGTCTGCGTAGGTTTCCTCAGGGTACTCCGGTTTCCCCTACCACTAAAAACATGTCCAATAGGCCAGGATTAATGAGAGTGTGCATGGGGGATAATGGACGCAAATTAGCCCACGGCTACAATCCAGTGTGGCTTGTTTACATGCATGAGACATGAGGCATTTGGTTTATATACTTTGGACACATGACTGGTTTCTTTTTACACATTTTAAGATAAATATATTAGTTACCATAATGACTTACCGTATCGCAATATGTATCGGATCATGATATGTATCGGATTGTGACAAAATTGTATCGTCCCAGCCCTAATAGATGCTATATCGACTTATCGTTCAATGAATGACAGAAGATGATACAATTTTGGGTTCTTATTGTATTTCATCTTTATTGTGGGATATTTTAAGATGAAGCACTTTTTGAACAGAGCTTAGAGTTAGTTTCTGTGGCATTATAAGGTCTTCCATAATATCGTTTAATAACAATTGTTTCCTGCCTCAATATATCCAACTTCAGCCTTTGTTATCTCGACAGGCCTCATTACTCATCCACTCCAAACTCGGTAACTCGGTAGTATGACCATAGACTTCTGATTATAAGACAACTTACTCAATGACCTGAGCCACCGTCGCATCTAAACCACAACAACACCAGATGCAGCCCCGTCTAAACCGGGTCAAAGTAAGTGCAACTTCCAAACTGCAAATCTAATCTAATCTAATGCAAAAACGAAAGCACCATTTTATCTAAAAGGGAATCAAAATGGCACGGAACATAATTGTAAACCAGCACTCAACAGCAGCTAAAGCTCATACCTATCCTCCAATTATCGTTGATAGCGTTTGCGCCTCTTGTAAACATGCAAACAAAGCAACTGCACAATTATCCCTAATCTTTAAACCCTCCTGCGTCCGCCCGTGAGACATTTACTCACTGTATTCTGTTTGGCCGCGGATGAAGTCGCGCGCATTCGAGTCTAAATCACCAACACACCTGACAGTCTGCGGTGTTTTAACCTTTCTGCGCGCTGCCATTAGATAAAAGCTTTTTATTATTCCCCACAGACTCGCTAAATGTACTTTGCTCAGCATTTGAAAAGGGGAGAAAAAAAAAAAAAAATCAAAACATTATGCGAACCCAACAGCGTGTTTTCCTGGGTCTGCAGCTGCCGCACTTTTAAATGTTTATTTCTGCACTTACCGACATAAATCCTGGGTTTCTCACCTTTTAGAGGGCTGCCTTCAGGCTAATTGCCCTAAGTTACGGCACGCCGGGAAAACCACTCCGGCATTCGCGAGATTGAGTTTTAACTTATCCTTTTTTTTTTTTTTTTTTTCTTTTTTTTTGTTAAGGCTCCGGGGTGCGAGGTGACTTCGAAATTTTCGGCAACTTTTGAGAGCGCTTATCGAGTTACACGTCTGCTCTGAATTGAATTGATTCACCCGACTTGGTGGAGTCAGGCTTCCCCCCTCAACCCCCAAGCATCTCCATTCATGTGGAAGTTTCCTGCACTTAGATATAATCAAGTATTTAAAAAAAAAACGCTATAACAAGCGCAAGGAGAATCTACATCATTGGCCACAAGGTTAACAGTAATGGTATTTTAAGTGCAATCAGTATTTATAGACCCCTTGGTAACGAAGCAACGACGGCGCAGCAGCGGCTAATGGACGGCTCTCATTTTTACTTTTGAAAGCACTCTTTAATTAGTCTGATATTCTGATTAATTAGATCTCCAGTGTCTCAGGAAAAGAGAAGGCGACGTGTCACTGGAAGTGTAATTGATGCAGTATTTAATTTGTCATTTAGGTCTAGTGAGCGCAACTTTAAACAGATGTAAGTGTCGTGCAAATGTGGCAGGATTTTTTTTTTTTTTTTTTCAAGAATCAAGGGCACATCTGCAGACATGGTTTTTTATTCAGCCCGCAAAATCCCACAGAGATTCACAATCTCTTTTTCAGCAGAGTCCTGGCCCCAGAGGGAAGCCTATTGTAGATATTTTTAGTGGTATAGGGAAAACCAGCGGATACAGGGAGGAAAGCTGCAAACTGTGAATGAAACCCAGATCTTTCTCGCTGCTAACCACTGCGCCTCTGTGCTACCATAAATAATATACAATTACTTCACGAATTAACCTCACAATTCAATATTATACATGGCTCATGCTGCCAATAAAGTAAGATGCCGATAAAAGTAATATATAACACGTTTTGGTTAACATTGTTACTTTATCTACATGCAGCATGTAGCATCTAACTACATGCTCCATAGTGTGTGTTACTTTTGTTTTCGTATGTGCATTGTTCCTCTTATTCTTAAATAGGTAAATAAATGATACTTGACTTTGGCAATGAAAATGGACCCGACCGCTTCATATACATCCATTTTAATAGCCACAGTCCTGTTTGTGAAAGGGATACCACAATATATTCTTATGTATAATTATAAACGCTATCAATTAAAGTAACTTATTTGTGTGTCACACAGAAAAAAGCAACTGTTGTGACTGTATTCTGTGCAAGGGGACGTTCATGAATATGTACATTGGCATAAAAAGTATCGTATCATGCCTCAAATATCGTGATATATCGCAAAATCGATATATCGTCTCACCGTTGTTAGCATTCTCACCTCACGAGTAGAAGGCCTCAGGTTCTATTTTGTGATGTTTGCAGGTTCTGCCATGTCCTTCTTCAGGGTTATCTGACTCTAACTCTCCAGCTAGATGCTCTGAAACATATCGAGGTCTATGGAAGGGTCACTGGACACTTCAATTTGGTTGCCTACTACAACTACTACTGTACAGACATGTTGAGCCGGCTGGAATTGAATGATGGCTCCAATTTACATCAACAACAAAGTGAATGCATTATTCCCTTGTTTTAAAGTTGGACATGCCAACCCCCTGTATCATTTAGTTGGCTTTATCAGGCTTTCAGCATTTCTCAATTGTGTTTAATGTGCTTTTCCACCTCAAGTACTCAAAGCACAGAGTGGTAAAACTAAAACTGAAACTAGACTAAAAGCAG
Source organism: Proterorhinus semilunaris (assembly GCA_021464625.1). NCBI lineage: Eukaryota > Metazoa > Chordata > Actinopteri > Gobiiformes > Gobiidae > Proterorhinus > Proterorhinus semilunaris. The sequence continues at coordinate 16,674,804 of CM038349.1, forward strand.
GACAGGTATAAATTCCACTATGCAAATTTCAGGATTCAGTGAAAAGAGTGATTCAGGGGGCACTCTCCTCTGCGCCCACATGTCGAAACTAAAACAGCCCTCTTTGTTCCCGGAGCAGATGTTGTGAGACAGACATGGACAGCAGCCAGCTCTCTGCCTTCACAAAGCGCCACTCAACCCTCCAAAGGTGTACGGGATGGGGACCCGGCATTTTCCAATCCAGCAATTCAATTAAGGGACCTCCTCAGTAGAGTTGTAATCGTCTTCTGGAGAATTGAATCAGAGAAGCGGAAACATTTGTGTCCTGCCAAAAAAAAAAAAAGAGCCAACCTTTGCGGTGTTTTCTGAACTGAAATGTCAGACAAAAGCCTCTGAGCCCGGGAGGATAGATGCCTAAATAAATGTGTTTGTGTTATTGATGTGGTATTTGGGAAATTGAATGTTGAGGTTTTTCCAGGTGCTTTCAAGACAATTTGCTTTAGTTTTGATTACAGCCGTAGCTATGTTTCAGTAAGCGTCTGCAGTGTCAATTTGGTATCACCTTTTCCACCAAGATCGGGAGAGCAGCACATCCCAAAGATTCTCAATGGGGTTAAGATCTGAACTCTGTGTTGGCAAATCCATCTCATGCTCCCTGCACCACTCTTTCTCAATCTGAGCCCGATGAATCCCGGCATTGTCATCTTGGAATACGCCCGTGCCATGAGGGAAGAATAAATCCATTGATGGAATAACCTGGCGATTCACGATGTTCAGGTCGTCAGCTGGTCTCATTCTTTTGCTGGACCTGACCTGCTGCGGCAGTTAGTTAAATCCAGATGGTCAGACAGTTGTTTTTTTTACATCTGTTTATGTCCTGATTTGATCTTAATGTAGGCCTGGTATTATTAGGAAGGACAAATACTTTAAGGGGTGGTACTTAGAGTGAAATCAATGTAATTTGTTCCACCAAATACGTGTGGGTGAAGTGTCACTCACCAGATTAGAACTAGATTTTAACCATGAACCGCAATAGCTTTGTTTTGAAGAGTTTTGACAACATTCCAGTGTGTCTGTGTCATATCAAAAACATTGCAAGGATAATTCATTTTAATCAATGCTCGGATTCACACACGGCGCCATGTCTTCTCTGATAAACTCATCATTGAGAGAATAGAAAACAAGACTTATTATGGCACTGTACAGCACTGCGGGGCCTGTTCTGTGCATTTGCATGTGGACATATGATGAATCTATATTGCCATACCCAGTGTCAACAAAAGGCACTAGTCACTTGTTTTTGTATGCGTGTGTGCGTGTGTGTGTGTGTGTGTGTGTGTGTGTGTGTGTGTGTCCACCTCCATGGGTTGATTTGCATGCAACTCAGCTCAGAGTTGAATCATACACTTTAATGTCTGCTATTTTCCCGCCGGGTTACAGACACACGCCGAAGAAACAACACTAGAAAGAGCCTATTGCCTCACTTTGAGAGCACAAACACAAAAGCGCGCGCAAGGAAGCGCTAATTGCCTTTAATAACCATCACGGCTTTTGTTTGGAGATTTTTCCGGAGCGTAGGTAAATTGAAGAAAAGGGACAAATATCATCTACAAAAACATGCAAATAATGTTAGTTTGCCGAGCGTTTCCTCAAAGCGGTAGACAAATCCGCTCTGTGTACACGCTCGTACAATCCCTCTGTGTTTACTTGATACTAGCAATATCTCCCCCATATTCTTGTAAACAGCTTGGCGTCGGCTAAACACACATAGCAAATCCCAGCACACACAATCCGCTGAAATTATAACAGATAAGCGTCGAGTGGCACGAATAGACCGCACAAGATGAAAAGAGGAGTGGTGCTTAAACTTTTAAGGCCAACCTCATAAAACATTTGACCTCGCAAGTACCAGGCCTCGATCAAGAGCAGATCAGGTCTAAATGGGTTTAAAAAAAAAGTGTGCAATATAGATCAAAACTGGACATAGTTAAGTCTGAACTGGGTGTAAACCATGTCTGAACTGAGGTAGTAAAACATTATTAATTGTTAAGACTACTGCAACTTAATTAAGAAACTGGTGAATAGATAAAAAATCTATAAATGCATCCCCTGGAAATATATGCTGTCGATGACTAACTTAAATATTGTGAGCTTTTTCTCATGATTTGACTTGTGTAAAAATGGCCACAATTGACAACAATTTGGTCAGCTAAACAAACGCCATCTGTAGCCTGATATTCTCTGCGATAAACTTTGGTCGTAGCTACGATTCTCTCTTTGAACTATCGCACAGTGGAGACGAGAGCGGCTCACGATTTTACAATCGCCACGTCGTGCAATGTGACATCTAAAAACCTTATTAGACCAAAGAAACAAAAAAAAGTACAGTGTACACCAGCTGGTAGAGTTGAACAAATCAATAAATAAACGAATACATCTGGAAAATACTTAATTTCAACATTTTTAAACTCCGTATAGTCCCTTTAAAAGCACAATAAATGAGTCAAGGAAATAAGATCTCACCAAATCTTTCGGTAAAAGAGTAAAAAAAAAAAAAAAACTTGAATTACAGGACTTGAAAATGTGAATGTAAAAAGTCGTTATGCTCTCCCTGAAAATAAAAAAATAAAAAAAGGTTTGCCTATTGTGTCTACCCTTCATTATCATTTATAAAATGCTGTGATATCTTATGAAAAAAAAAGAGGAGCAGAGAATAATAGAATACGCGTGGGTGGCACACAGCCCGTCCCGCTTGGTGACGGGGGGAGACGTCGGGTTCCACATCTTGAACGGGACACAAAGGCGGCGGGCGCGCTCTGATTTGCAGGCAGGCCATCGCTACGGAAACGGATTAGTGACCTAAATTGTGACGGGGTCCCGCTTCAGGTGGAGAGCCCTGGACAGCGTGTGCTCCGGCCAGTGTGCTAGGTATGATGGATTTGTATGCATGGGCCGATTGTGCTTTTGTCAACATGCATAATAAGAGCCGCCGTACTGTTGTCAGCAGAATACGGCATAAACAACAACGTGCGGTTAATATTGTGCCTGGTTAGCACCTGTGTGTCCACTCCTGTCTGTAAACATTAGCAACAAACTGCACCTTGCATGTATTTACGTTTAAGCCCCAACAGTCTGATTAGTTTAGCGCAGGCAATCACTCTCCGCAGCGTGGCTTTGTATTCAACAGTCTCCCGGACTAAATTGCATTTCCCCAAAGCCGTGATGTGTGAAATATTGACGTAGCACAGGCAAAAATTGCAAAGCCTGTCAACACGCTGGGTACGAGCATAACTACATAACAATGGCTTTAACGTTTCGAGGAAACAAATTGCTTATGTTTCTGTTTGAACGGCACCCGATCACGTTCAGAGAGAGATATCGCGGTAAATGCTAACTCAATTAATGCCGTCTATAGCTGCAAGAACAATAAACAACATTAAGGCTGGATTGACGTGTACTACTTCTTAACACATCCTCATTCCCAGGTTTGTTATCGATTCCCTTTGTATCAATCTCGCCGACCTTGTGCCTAAAGTGGGGTGCACCCAGGCCAACAGATCCTTTGTTCCTGATTAAGCCTCAACATTATAAAACACAGCACAGATGACGGCTTAAGAACATTTTCCCACCATTCAAAAGACAACATTCAATCCAATAACAGCTGACTACTCCTGCTGTGAGCGGCCACTTGTGCCTATCGCAACCTTTGCCTCTCAAAAAGTCAGGACTCAAATCTTCTCATTCTTCTTTAGCTACGACCCTCAGCAGCAGAGCCACGAGCCTCCTCAGCCACGTCTATATCGCACGCTACTGAACAAACCATCCTTATTTGTCTCTCTTCATTCAAAAGTTGTTCCTTACCATAGACATTGATGGGGTTTAGAGCAGCAAACAGGCGCGAGGACAGAGATCCATGATGTGGAAGGATTTAAAATGGGGGCAGGAAAAGGGTGTTTTCATTGCGCCCTCATTAGCACCGTAAATAGCACCGAGAACATGTCAAGTCTAGGCCGTTGCTCCTGTTTGCCTCGCCTCACCTCTGCCTACAGCGACGAAAGGTGAAAATACGACGAGAACCTATGTATGACATACTTTAAAATGCTCACTATGATTTGCTTTTCTTTCATGGTTTATTTTAAGTGTGTTTGGCTTGTAGTCCTTATTCAAATATATGTTGATTTAGATTATATTTTTACCTCGTAATGGCCTATTTTCATGAAAGTTGGTTTGGTGATATTAAGTTCTGTAGCCTTTTCCCCCATGGCTAGCTTCTATCACACTGTGCTGCCAATTGCTCAGCGCTGTTCTGATCTTATAGCAAGCCACTAGACACTTAGAAAAAATGGTATGTTTACAGCCCAAGGGACAGTGAAGCGAGATGAGGGGGGCCTATTTACTCTCACATGCCCGCAATACTGTGCTGAGAACCGTAAATGGCACCGTCACACTATGCCCCTCCTGGTAGTAAGACCTGAGGCACACTATGTAGAAATAAAAAAGTGTTTCTTTGCATGACTTTTCAACACATCCTGAAAGCCAACAGAGTGTTCCTTCGTATCTCCTTATAACCGTGTGAAGCGGTGTATATTGGGCCGATTTACATTCAGCGTGTCCTCAGTGACTCAGACCTGACTAACTCCCTGTAAGCGCCGTGATTTAGCACTTCTTTTACAAGCACCAACAACATGATCCCCGAGCCAGTGATACGTGCCAGTATAGTTAGCCTACAGAAATGGCTTACAGCTAAAGGAGTCATCATCAGCTGCAAGTACAAGTCATTTGTTGAAGGAATTGTACTTCGACCCTTCTTCTTACTTAAACTTGAGGAAGTATCAGAACTCTTTCTTGTGTACAACTTTACCTGCTTTTTCCACTTAGTTATGTGTATGCATGTATTGAAATTTAAAGAAAAAGAAGCAGATTATGGCAAAAATTATTTGGATTACGTCCCTATTTAGACATAAATGAGCTACTTTACACTGAAACAGTTGCTCGGCGCCTGTAAATAGTATTTTTCACACATTATTTTATTCTCTCGCTTGTGTAATACTTGAAAGACAATCTTTTACTTCAACTTGAGTACAAATATCTTCGAAGTAGCGTTACCAAGTTTGTGTTTGTCCACCCCTCAATGAATTTTGAAACGGTCTCCTAGCTACCCCAATCCATCCAAACGCCGAGGCCATTGTTGCTATACGGTGTTAGCTACGAGGCAGACTCAAAAAGCCAGTCCCAGGGATATCACGTTCTCAAAGTCCTGATTGGCAGCTCCTGAGACTCCCACTATGCGCGCCACTTAGACATACACAGTGCCATGTTACTTTATCATCACTCACGGCGGCCCCGACATGTAACAACAAGTGCGCATCTGCCGCCGGGGTCGAGTTTCCCCCAAAGCCTAAAGACCGTGTTGACACCGGGCAGGCGACAGTGTCAACAGAGGCTGAAATTAGCGAATCAATCATTGTGTGGAGGTGAAGACATCGCAGGCCGCGTAGAGGGGGAACAATGGAGCGACATACTGAAAAGATGATTTAATGGAGCAGGGAGCAAACGGTTCAGATGAGGCTCAAAACAATATTACAAAACGCCGGGCTCAAATGATCAGCAGCCCCATGACATCAGCTGGTGGCTGGGAGTCTTGTGTCCAAAGTTACTTTTTAACACTTGGATTTGACTAACTGTCATGTTCTGGGGTTGCTGCAGTTGGTCAGGTCGAGGTTCAGTAACACTATGTTCCCAAATAATGATATCAGCTGACTTGCTGGACATCCTGGCGGTCCAACCAAATATTTTTTTTGGCTACTTTTCTTTTTTGTGGTCAGGTGGTATGTAGCAACAAAGCCATGGGGAAAAGAAAGACACACAAAAAAATCAAATCCATAGAAAGTTAGTTCAATAAATATAATACCCATTTGTGATTGCATAGTCACAAATGTAGTGTTACTTTTATACTGCCATACCGAACCAATTTCCTACAAGTCCACGACCAGACAATCCAAAACATAACACCCGCTTAGTGTCTTGCGCAGGGAAACCACAGCAGTATGAATCGTCACTGGATGCAACACTGAACAACAACTTCGCACAGGTTCCAATTCCCTCAGGAGCCACTCACTCACACCTGTTTACCGCTTCTTGTTGTAATGGCTTGACAACTTCACACCTCTGACACTCGGCTGCACATGACAAACACGCACACAATCACAAACAACGAAGCTATGGAAACAAAAAAGTTGAATACAGCGTTATCAATGTGTCTACGTGTATTCCTCGGCGTGCAGGCAGTCGCACAGCTTATAAAACATAGCACAATGCATTGCAGAAGATCCCCTTGCAACCACCTGAAAAAAAGATTTCGCAACATAAGCCAAAACTATTCTCTGTGGAACGCACTCTTAAAAGGACATTAAGGCTGTATTCTGTGCGGTATATCATGTTCAGAGGCCTTGGAAGATAGCAAGGTTACAGCTAAAGAACATACAGTATATGGTCCTTTGATTGACAGTTGTCTATACTTCAATCTTGTATGGCTTGTATTTGCTGTTTATTGAACCACACTTTTATTACATTTGCCACAATGTAATATCCTGTATTGCAAGCACATATCTTGCACTATAGCGAAATCCATAGGGAGGGTTCAGAGGCACAGAAAGGTGCTCGGTCACAGCGTCAACGTAAGATCTCTTTTTTACATGGAATAGGAAAGAAAAATAACTCAGCCCTCAATTCTCTTCACGCAGTATAAATTTAAGTATGAATTAAACAGTCTCTGGGTGGATCAGTAGGTCGAGACTGTTATCACTTTTTATGGACAAGATTCAAACATGTTTTAAAGCTTAAAAATAGTCGGTAGATTTAGTCGAACGTGCGCCCCTTAAAAGCTTTGGTCATGTTTTTAAACTTTCGTCTCTGCGTGAGGCGGATTGTTGCCGTGTTGTTTTGTATTGGTGCAAGCTCATCTGTTCATCGAATCCTTCCCCACCAACTGCGGTGCCACTTGCTAAAAAGAGAGAAGGAAAAAAAAATGAAAGCCCTAATGGTCCCAAAGCTTCAGATACACCATACTGTGCGCCTATTGTTGGAAATAGTAGCAGTCTTTTTTTAAGCGCGTCACTCAGCTTTTGTGCGATCGGTGATTGTGCTGATTCTTGCTGTTCAAGATCACTTGCTGAGAATAAAGCTTTGAAAAGGCTCCTGTTCGTCCGACATCCTTACGGGTTTGTTTTAACACGCTTTTGAATAGGTAATTCTCTAAGGGCCGAAAACACAACTTGTACAGCGAAGTGAGACATCTGGCCATTGATTACCTGGCGCAAACTCCTGGTTGGATTTTCCCATTGAAAAGCCCTAACACAATCACCTGCTGCTTGTTCTCTTTCCTCTGACTGAGCCTGAGTGAATGGTGAGGCTTATTTCATGATTTCAAGCTAACATGACAAAGATCTTGTATTTCTCCATTTGCTTAGGCCAATATTCATGCATGCCGTTTTGCACCGGGAACGTCGCAAAAACCCCGGGCAAACATGATATTAAGAATCCTAACATGGCTATGGTGGAGATATTCGTGACGTTTAGTTTAGAGGACAGTTAGCTTGAAGTCAATTAGCCTGTGTTTGCAAATGGCTGCCAAGAAATTATTGGTGCAGCTTGATTGAATTTGCAGACAGGGACCCACATTGGAGATGACTTTTCCGTTTTATAATTTTCTGGGAAATGGATTAAAATGTGCAAATTATGAAGTCATGGTAAATGAGTGTTGGGAGGAAGGAACTCATTGTTAAACGTGAACAATAGGTTCCCCTAGGGCTCTCTTTAAAAAGAGGTTCTAAAACCTCAGTGAGACGATTAAATACGCCTGTCACAATTACGACTTATCGTTCGATACATGACAGATAAGCAAGGCACTTTCGGGCTCAATTTTGATTGAATGTACATTCATTTGCATGTTTCCCAATTTGTAATCCTTTTTTTTTTTTTTTTTTTTACCCAAAGTAAGATGAGTCTCATTGTATTTCATGTTTATTGTGGAACATTTTAAGATTAAGTACTTTTCGAACACATCTTTACTGTTAGTTAGTTTCTGTGGCATTAAAAGGTCTTCAGTAATATCATTTATCTCAATATTTTCTTCTATTCTGTTATCGTCACAGGCCTATGGACACCTTAACCTTACTGTAGTAATGACAGACTCATACAAATCATAACTGTTTGTTTGTTGTTATTGCAGAAACATTATAACCTTGTTAAAATCTCAAAAAAGTCTGTTTAGCGTGTAGTTAACATCTTAAAGCTTCTAAATGCCCAAGGAAATTGAATGGAAAAAAAGGATATAGACAATTTTGTTCAAATACATTTACAGACGCCACAAATGTTTGCCATCACGAGCACATATGGCGGACAGTGGCTCAAAATAAAGTGGAATAAGCCTCAGTGAGTGTAGCGACAGATTTAGAAGGTCAGTGATGACAGGGCGACATGTGCGCACCATTTTGCCCACATCGACGCGTCTGTGCTCATAGGACTGAGCGACTCCGGAAAAGTAGCTAATTGCGACGATTGTTCGTTTTTACAGTATTCTAAACATGTCCCGTTCAAAAGTAATTGCAATAACCATTACGATCGCCCCGTAGCATTGGGATCTCAAAAGCAGAAAAAGCCGACCCCGGGAGGAGAAGTTGCACAGCGCTATTAGCCCGATGTCTGTTGTCGTTAGCGCCGCTCTTTCTCTGTCTCTATCCACTGGAGAGAACGCAATTATACTCCGCGACTGCAGCTAAGCCTTAGCCACTCCGCCGCGGCACAGATTCAAATGAAATGCATAAATTAAATAAACCTGTCTGCGAGAAGAGCGTAATTAAAACGAAGCGAGGATACGGCTACACACACACACACACACACACACACAGAAAGACAAAAAAAATAAAGTGTCCGTGCTTCCTGTGGCGGTTGCGTTTGAGAGCCTTGTGAGAAAAGCGCGAGTGGGCTTAGCTACATATGGAACCGAGGCTTAATTGGTTGACTTTAGCTAGCCTCACCGACGGTATTAGCGCGGCTGTGTGGGCGCATGCATAAGCTAACGGAAAGGTAAACAGCAGCTCGTCTATATTTGCCCATGAGTGCCCCTGACATCAGGCTAATTGATAGTGAACTAGCACAACGGGGTAAAAAGATGACGCCGCTTTTTAAATGCAGTTTTCTGAAGGTAAAGGTTTTTTCTGGTGCCGCTTTTGATTAGAGCTTAAAGAAGTAATCAAGACAACAAAAGGGACATAATTAAGCGTTTGGGGGAATAAAAGTGGTAATTTTTTCTTTTCTTTTTTTCTCTTTTGTTTATTCATGTTAGGATTTGTACGTCAAATTTCATGTTTTTTCCCCCTGATTATTTCTTAATTCTGCACCAGTGAAGTGACAATCTTTTCAAGAAAAAAGGCTGAAATTCCTATGGTCTCAAACATGGGTGTCATAGGAAGAGTGTCAAAGAGTGTCACTTATGTTGTGGACTGTTTGCCTCTTCCCATGTCACGCCACGTGCCCGTTTTCAATAAGGAAGAACAATAATCAAACAAACAAAAAAATGTGCTTAAAAAGTAAAATGAAATGAAGGATGTAGAAATCGCTTGAGTAGATCATATTTGTAAGGAAATTAGTAAGGTAACGTGCCTATATTTTTTGTCCCTGCGACATGCTAATTTCTGGTTGAAGTAAAAAAATACCCACTACCCTTCAAACATCAACAGCAATTCAACATGGCTCTTGGGACCAAACACATGAAAATAAAAAAAAATAAAAAAATCTGCTTTCTGCTGCAGAGCCTCAAAGAGACAAACAAGTAATCAACGATAAATACATTTGCGGGAAACAAAAGCGCTGATTGCGGCTTTTGTTGTGTTGCTTGTGTCTTGTGGTGGTCCCTTTTTTGTCGCTCTTTTCAAAAGCACATCTAACGCCGGCCCCGTATCAGCGCGGACCTGGGACGTGAAAATAAAGAAGTGTAACGCGTTCGCTCACCATATATCACATGGGGACGGCGTGTGCACGATGGGAAAGGAAGTGCCTAATATCCACAAGCAGGAAAGCAGCCTCATACTTAGTTGGCATAATGTATTTAATATATTTCTACATGGCCTATTGATTTAGTGTTTGAGAATAATTGCCAGAAGTTCTATATCAAATGTGTTAATGCCCAAGTCAAAAAGCAGGGACAGCCGCGAGCTAACAAAAGATGCCTCAAAAATAACTGGGGTTTTAACAAAAAGCGACTTATTTGTTCAACAGTTCTTCCGAGATGAATCGAGTTACACCGCTCAATGAAAAGAGACAAAATAAAAGTATCTTTTAAAATTAAATCGTACACCAGATTTCCAAAGCCGTCTGTTCTTGTCAAAGTAATATCCTCACAGTAATCTAACAGCGTGTCTCTGAACCTCATCATTTCAGTGTTAGTCATCGCGCGCCAAAAGCACATTAGTATTGGGACTTTCGCGCCACTGCTATTGCATTTTCTATTTGTTTTAGCTCCTTTATTGAGTTACGTGATCCCGCTTCTCTATAATGGACGTGATTGCATCCTTTCTGTAAAGCCTTGGGTGGGAAGCAAGGACTTCAGAATTGCTCGGCTTTGGCAAAATAAGAGCAGGTTGGAAACGGCGCGATGGGGTGATAGCATATAGTACTATCATTTGTTCGGCTGAGATCGGCCCGTGAATTCATTTTAGACATCGTTCAGAGATGAGAAATCGACGCAGAACTGCTCTCGAAGGGGGGGGGGGGGGGGGGAGTACAAACGTGACTAAAGACTTAATTTGCTAACTTTTGGACTTGTCCGAGTTTTTTTTTTTTTTTGTATTTGTCTACATCACGTGTCTCAAATCTTATTTTTTTTAATTAACTTTTAAGTAATACAAATGGCGGAGAGCAACTTATTCCTCCCTGTCACTTGTGTAAATATGCGACCCACGACGAGTTTACACTGGAGTAGCCAAGATGATATTCAACACAAAATTCTCTGCTACCTATTGTTGGTATTGGAAAATTATAGATTATTAAAAGTGAGGGAAATCTGGGGCGGGGATGGACGGGGTAATTGAAACTTGGAATGGGTTGGCGAGCTGCTGATTCAATTTCTGGACTATATGTGACGCCTTCCTGGGGGGAGTTTGCATGTTCTCCCTGCGTCTCAGTGGCTAAAACCTGGGTATCATGGACACCCAGCGCTCCCCACAGGCTGAATGAATGATAAATGTACAAGTTTATATAAATCAGTGCTGAATTAGCTGCTGCTTTAGTAACCTTTCACCAATCAAAGGGTGGAGGCAGGGCACAGCGCTAGAATGTCTCGTCTATAATAATGGGATTGAGCTACTAATCTTACAAACAACGGCGCAGATTCATAAATGTAAAATGCTGCTTCACATTCTCAGCTTATGCTATATGAAAATTTCGTCACAGCGCCGTGGAGTAATTGTTATTTCGAAATTTGCTTAGCACTAAGACAAGTGCTAAGCAATTATGGAAATGCATACCGAAATCACAGGTGCATTTTATTTTTATAATTTTTTTTGCACATTATAACACAAGAAAACACTGTTTACTTTGCAGAGGTGAATCATTTAGCAGGTGAATCTGAATTTAAAAAATGCGCCACCTATTCAATGCCATCACTTGCTGGAATTCTGTAGTTAAAACGAGAAAGTTACAGCTTTTTGTCAAGAGAAAATGCAATGAATAAGTGTCTCTAATGGAAGTGCTTTGAGTATGGGAGCAATGCAGGTAATCTGGTTGAGGGCTGTTCAGCAACCGCTCTTTTTTTACAGTATCAAATGGGCATAAGTTTACAAATGTGATTCTAGGTGGTCTCTCAAATGCAACCGTGTAACTAGCGTAATGTGATAATGACAGCGCAAATTGCATGTGTTTAGCCTTGGGGAATTTGGCTTCCCCTCAGAGCTATGGATAATGATCTTTGTTATTAAAAGTGCAGGTTCAGCGCGGGGTTAGAGTGCGTCTGCTGCCAAACAGGGACGGGCAGTTTCACAAGCATGTCGTCTTTGTCAAGTGTACGCTTCCGAGAGAAGAGCCACATGGACACGGACTTCCAATGCATCTTCTCTATCCAAAACAAAGTTCCAAGGGCTCTCGAAACCCATTGTGTTATGAGGAAGCGCAGCATCACAATTCATTGCTGTTATCAATATCATGACACACTGCGCTCTGGTATTTATTAATCTCATGTTTGATGATGGTGGCGCAAAAACCTGATTTAGCATAATCCGAGCTTTCAAAACGCACTATCCAAGAGCACAGTGTTCTTTAGGCTAGGACTTTTGGATTCTATACTATACCACTTTAAAAAAATGGGAGGCTTTTTTATTGTGATGGCAACTCTTTGACTTGAACATACTTGTAATGCATGCTGACATTGCTAATTAGCAGCACAGCTATTAGCAACATGAAGATAGCAGATACAGGTAGGCTTCCCTGTAAAGGCAATTAGAAGTCACTTTAAAAGCTCAATAACTTGATGAGTCCAGTGATCGCTTCTTTGGGCTTCGACCTCATTATATTAAACTCCCCTGACACGGCGAATGTTACCAGTGCTGTCCCAGCCGAGGTTAACCAGGCCGAGTGAGACAGTGTGCGAGTGCGCTGTAGCCGGCAGCGTGGGCCTGAAATAAGCGCCGCAGTCAGCCTGAGTGTTCCCAGCCCCGGTGAAGGGTCCAGTTGGCTCAGAGTGCCATAGCTCCAGGCTGCTTTCCCCCGGACCACAGCTATGCATACTGCGGAAAGATCTAGAGAAAAGGGGGAGCGCGATGGGCTCATACTCGGGCCAACACTGCCCGCAACCAAATTACAGTTGCACATGTTGCTATAAATGTGAAGCAAAAAGGGCTTACATTAGTTGAGGGCATTTTTAAATACTTTTTGGATTCTTAAACATGTTTTTGTTTTATAGCTTAATGTGTACGTGTGGAAAGCTGGTTTACATGAGTCCTAATTTCTGTGCACACAAAACACCATTGTCAAAGGGTCCACAAACTGGAGCAAGGTGGTTTAAGCAAGGCTGACAACAATAGCTGAGAGTTGGGTTTTAGCTAAAGACTTTGAGGAAATTTCATTTAAGTCAGCAGCTCCCTCTGTTGGCAGCAGGGGGGATTAACCATGGCAAAGACAGAACACCATCCACCATCAAACCTGTCTGAACGAAGCAACATCCTCCGTTTCTGATGAGAGGATGATATAACATGGTCAAAAGCTTAAAAAAAATACGTTGAAACTGGCCACAAATATGCAAATCAGGAAGGACAACCGTTTAGAATTTGCCAGCGAATAGATATTTATGTTTTTCAGAATGCATTCTCGCACACTGGCTGTCGTTACCGCTCTATACTGTTCATTTCCCCAACGCCCCATGCCACTGGTGAAATGGAGGCATTTCCCATCAGGCGTCAGAAGTAATCACGAGGAGACTGCGAAAATACATTTGATTTCTGTGCGCAAACATACATTCCAGTACGCGCTTCGTCGTTTGGATCATTTACTTATAATGTGAGGCCATTTGCACACGAGCGGTTATGTGTGAATACAACAATGGCGTTGAATTAGTTATGGCAATTTGACTGCTCAAGACGAGGGAAAATTGATGTTGCACGCGGACGACCGTGGTACATTATCGCTATAGGGGTCGTTTCCATCTGATCTGCTCATGCTAAATGCCGGCGGCGCTCTCAGTGCTGGAATGACTCATGCCTTTGTATCGACAAGGAAGTTCAGTTTTGTTCCTTCTCCCTGTAGTGGCACGGCGAAGCGGTTAGCGCTCGAGCTTCACAGCAAGAGGGCTCCCAGTTTGACCCCCCCGCGGACAGGTCTGTTCTGTGAGGAGTTTGCATGTTCTCCCCCCCTGTGCCTGCCTATAGGCACTCCCGTTCCCCTGTCATTAAAGCGAATGTAAATTGTCCCATGTAAAGCGCTGGTTAATATTCACACTAACAGCACTTTCTATTGTTGTTGTGGCTTTAGACAAGACACTTAAAAAAACTGAAATATAGATTGAACCTGCCTTGCCTGTGCAAGATGAAAGGTTTTCAGAAAGTATTGGGTGTTTTAAAGCAGAACTAAGTAACTCTTGCCCCTAGAGGCCATAAGCACCACTGCAGGAGTCGTAGCATGTTGCGGTTTCTTACTCATTAATTGTTCGTGAATTAAATACTACGCTGACAGAAAAGACAAAGGGAGAGGGGGATATTGTACATCCAATTACACAATGGAGATATTTTTTTTCACTCAAACTTGGCTGTAAATATTGTTGAAGTGGCGCTAGCCCACAGTTAGCTTTGCCCGTTAGCCTGTTAGCTTCTTCTTCATGATTCCATTAGTGTGTATTGGTGCTCCGACCTGGAGGCAGGAAAGTTGCAATTGTGGTTTTCTGGCCAGAGACACCAGGGGGAGGTGAACGACCCCCCAATCATCCCAATAACACTTGTATTACCCGCAGAGGGACTACGGAAAGGATTTATTAAGGTAAACAAGATACTTGGTACTGCTTTAAGAATGGAAGATGTCTCACTCAACATCAACTGATTTCGCAAGATTGCAAACTTAACAAATCTATAACCGCTCAAAAAAGTTGAAACCAGGATAAGCATATTTCAACCTAATGTAGATATTTAAATTCAGTGACTTTTAATTAGCTGCACCATGTTTACCTTCAAACTGCTGACACATTGTTGTTGTTTTTTGCCTTGTTTATGGTTTACACTGCTGTCATTACTGGCCTAAAAAAAGCAGTACAAAAGTTTAGCACAACGTATTATCTCATAAATGATGAGTCTGCTTGTTCAGTGTCACTGTTATGATTTGGCTTGTGTGCTGTCCCCCTCCCCTTGCAACAGTCCCATTGGTTTTGATGAGATGAGGGCTGCCCCCGAAGTTGTCAGCGGTCGCCCCGGCAAGTGTTAAGATCGCCGGGCTAATGCTAATGAAACGAGTGGAGTAGCAGGCTATAATGGGACGCCGCAGATCCACAGGTGAGACTTTTGTTGACTTGCGTTTGGCAGGTTGCAGCGGAGCCTTAAATTTAACCAGACACACTCCACTGTGCTAAATCAGCTCTGAATAATCCGTCATTTAAATGCTGCCGGCGGAGCACGTGTTGTGACATTTGCTCAAGGTTGTCATACAGACTTTGTGTTGATACGGCGCAGAAAGTAATCACAGAATTACACGCACAGGAGCGAGGCAAATGGGGAAGTCAGACCACCGCAGCACCTGTGAGAGTTTTGAAGTTTAATAGGGGAAAGTAATATCAAAGAGTTGAAGGTACAGAAGTTGGATGTTGCGTAAAGTATATTAGCTTTGGAAATGTGGTTACGTGAACTGCACGTAGTAAATTCTAGGACACTAAAGACTATGCAAGCAACTCTGGAACGCAAGTGGAGAGTTGGCAATACAGTAGTTGGCTTGATACATGGCTGGCACAAGATCCATCCATCCATGTTCTTCCACTTGTCCGTTGCCGGGTCGTGGGGGCAGCTGTTGGAGCTGCCCAAATCACATTGCACCAGCCCCTATGGCTCCTCCTGCAGGTGGTGGGTCCACAGAAGGACGGCCTCATGGTTCTAACCGGGCCTGTTGGTCTCTCATAAGGGGCTTCTGAACCGCTCTTTGTCTGACCCGTCACCTAGGACCTGTTTGCCATGGGAGACCCTACCAGGGGCACGAAGCCCCCGACAACAGAGCTCCCAGGATCATTCGGGCGCTCAAACCCCTCCACCACGTTAAGGTGGCGGTTCCAGAAGGGGCTGGCACAAGATGATTCAGGCAATCCATCTTTTATTCTTTCTCTACCAAAGGCGCTGCTAGGTATGCAGGACCCTATGAAAGAAAAAAAAAAGGCTGGGCCCCCCACAATTTTGTAAGTAATAACCCATGAAAACAAGACAACCCATTAGTCCGATGTCTCATTATTCCGAAAATGTCCCATTGAGTAGGGGTTGAACAATAAAATGAGGTTCAGGCTAGAGTCCACTGTGCTTAAGGTTAGGGCCAATTGTTATATATGGCTCTTTATTCCACGACACAACTGGGTTAGAGATGTCAGACTAATGGCACCTCTGCCCAATCGTATATTTTCGGAATAATGAGACGTCGGACTAATGGGCTGTCGGACCAATGGCATGGCACCAAAAACAAGCCGGTTCACCCTAAAAAGACTAATTTAGATGCATACCAAAATGATAAAAAACCAAAGACCAAAAAGCTGCTGGATTTCTTTTTTTATTTAGACTGGTGTAGATAAAGGAGTTTCATAATTGGCTGCATACAGTAGAAACATAGTAACACAGAGACGTTAAGCTTTTAGGGTACTGTATTACTTGTTATTCATATCACAAAAACACAGCTTTTTATCAAACTAAGTCAAGGCGAGGCAACTTTATTTATACCGTGCATTTCGTACACAAGGCAACTCAATGCACCAAGTCAGTGGTTTCCAGACTGGCACAAGCTAAATTTGAATAATATTCCCGCGCACGTATTGGATGAAATGTGCATACGGTCGATTGCTGCGATAAAATCCTGCTGATCGAGCGAGACTAATAAACAATACGAATGCAAAGCTCTCACTGTGACTGAACGGATAAACTCTTTTTGATTACAATCTTTCATCTTAACTGCACTGGCTTATGCTCGTGCGCGCGCGACATACAAATGCTATAATGCAAATGTTCATGGAAGGAGGAACTGGATTTTTTATATAACTCTCGAGGAAGGTACAAGAAACCGTTGCGCAGACGTGACAAAACAGTTTTCTCTGAATGTGGGGCAAGGTTAAATATACGGCTGGAAGTTTGGACAATTTATTCAAAATGTACATCTCTCAGCAATTAGTTATCAGGCAGTTGAAGTCTGTTTTCTTTAAACGCGGCAGAAACTTTCATTTACATACAGCTTTTTAGCATAATTGCTTGAGTCATACAGTATTTAAAGGTTTTTCTGGCTTAGGCAGAGGGAGTTTCATTGCCTTTCTAATATACTGAGGACAAAGCTGACGATACCTAACAATGCAGCTCTATGGGAAAACGTTTTGACAACATTGAGTTTTATGCAAAAATGGCACAAACCAGTGGTTTTCAACTGGAATGATGTCGGGACCCACAAACTCCCCTGAGATGATAAGCGTTAACCAAAATATGACTAAAATATGATGTAAAATATTGTCTTCCTCAAGCATTGTTGTTGAATAGGCATTAAATAAACCAACAGAAAAGCTGAAATTATGATCAAATCCACCCAACAACAGTCATTTTAACAGACTCAAGTCATGATACTATACTTTTTCCAAACTACATGAAGAAAATACAACACAAAAATAACAAAATCAGTAAAATAGTGAAAGTTGTTTTGTACCTTTGTCTATTTAGACCAGGACTATATAATGTTTGGTGTCATTCAGCGGTTATTCTCATGACTATATGATGATATTAGGTTTTGTGACCCAATGGGGTCACACGTGACCCCATTGGCCTTAGTTTTACCGCCTCTAGTTTGGAGAGAAACGACTTACGCAATTACAGTAAGAGGCTAATTATACAGTATCAGGTAGGTTTCTTCAGAATGATCTAATTCCCATTAAACACCCATCACTATCCCACATCAGTCCCCTTTGTTCCTCCTTTCATGCGTCTTTGTTCACCAATCAACATGACAATCCATTTTCAAGGCGAAAGGACCACGAAATTGCACTTAACCAAGCCCATATGTCCTCGGGGGTCACCCAATGCCCTTCCTGTAAGCTGACCCCGGAATGGCTCGCCGGGGGGGTCGTGACCTCACCTTGCCCCTGACATGAACAGATAAATGACATTGGGGGAAGGGGGAAGGAGCGCGGGGTCAATTGTCCCATGTGGGGTCCCACAGCGTTGTGTTTCTTTTGTTGACGACGCATGACAAATTGGCGTTCCCGCCGGAATCAAAAGGGAACGGGTTTAATGAGCTGTACGCGGAGTGGTCCGGATGAGAAATGGTAGCTTCACTTGAACTTGTGTTTGCGTTGAAATTCACAGCCACGCGCTCCGTCCCCCACTTTTGAGCGTGACACCAAGCAAATCCAAGTATTCTCCAGGCATAGGAACATGTTGGCAAAAAAATATTAGTGTGTTTAAACATACACAATGTTGAATATTCAAAGCACAAACGTCTTCATGTAAGCTTAATGCGGATTTTTCGGCTAAGGCGTCACGTGGATTTGCAAAGTCCCTCTCTTTGTCACTATCACTCGCACCCAATTGGGATTATATTGACTTTAGGATTCTGATTATATCTGAAGCTGAGAGTTCTTTTTCTGAGACAATGTGGATTTTGCTCAACTCCTTTCCAAATCTCCCCGTAATCTGCTTTGAGCTGCCTAAGTAGTCATTAGCAAGCCTACATGGGCCTTTCAAGTCCCAGCAGTGGTCCCAGGAGGGAACTGAGTTGGCTTCTGGAGGAGGCGAGTAAGTTCTAAAAATGTATGCTTTCATTTTATGCAAACATTTCAAGTGGTCTGTATCGTGGCAAATCTCACTTACAGAGCCAATAGAAAGCTACTTTTAGGCAATTGGAATATCGTGTCTCAAACCATTGCTAATACAGCCCTAAAAATGCTTTTGTCTAAATATAGATCAATTTTAGCCTGTGTCTATCCTGAGTTACTATTTTTTAAGTCCAGCTTTGACATAATTTGAGAATACAAGCCCCCAAAAATTGCATGTCGCTTTACGTATAGCTATTGGAAAGTACTGTGTTGAAATTGTTATGAAAGTTTAATTTTTATCAGCTAGTTGGTGGTGGTAAAGAGGAAGCTGAGGAGGCTTATTGTCCTGCTGTTGCGGTGAATGAGGGATAGAGAATGGTTGGCAGCTGAAAAGCATGGAATGAGGTGAGAGAGACTGTATCTATATGAAGGTTAGCAGGCTCAAAGTTTTACGACGGGGCGGGTAGATTGGAGGAAAATGCTTTCGCTTTGACCGGGCAACTCCGCATTCTGAAGGAACACCGGCTAAGCAAATCTGAGGGACTATTATTATCCACAAAAAGCAGCGCATTAATACAAAGGCCGTCAGTTTTGCTCGGTATCACCATCACCACCCTCCGCGCGCTCAGTTTCGTGGATGTCCAGTCTAAGCAGATCAACAGAAGAGCTGAGTGGACGAAACTGGCCGTCGTCCACCCCCTTTCGCGGTTAAGAGCGGACTTAAGCTTTTATTTGAGCACCTATCTGTCTCAGCGGGGGTCCGGAGGGAGAGAGAGGAGACTGCTTATGGCGAGGGGGGAGCTTATGTGATGTATTTTCTTTTCCTGGGCTATTGTACAAGGAGATGAGTGGAATTCAGCCTCTCAAATACCAAGAGCTGCTAAACTTCACTGTTCGATGACAAACAGCGGTTCTTGCCAAAAAGGAATGGACAAATAGACTCAGTATCATAAGTTAGGGCAGCAGGGAATGGGAGTGATATCTAATTGCATTGTTTGTTTTTCCCTGAGAAGGGATAATCATTAGTAGGGCTGGGACAAAATATTGTTTTGCAATACATCGCAATACTTCTTTGTTGTGACACGTCTATCGCATCGGGAACTGTTTATCCCAATACCTTTGGGTTGACTTAAAGATAGTTTTCTTAAATCCAGATTTGGTGCTGACGTGTTTAAACAAAAGAGCCAGACTTTTGAAATGCTCCTGCCATTTGCCCTCTTCAGAATGTTTTAATCAACATCCGATGGATTTATATTTGATTTATAGATTTTGGAAACTCAACTTGCGCTTTCTTCTTAAATCCATTCATGGTAAAAATGTCACAACTTGTTATTGTGAGAAAATCATAAATTTAACACTTCATGCATTGGAATACGTATCGTATCGGGCCCTCAGTATCGTGAGAAAATATTGGTTCAGGGCAAAAGTGCGTCGTCCATTATAAATACAATCAGCGCCGTAAAAATCAAGAATCTCTATATGTATTTATTAAAATTGGTCCAGGAGCAGTAGCATTTGAGAAATAAAAAAAAAACATTTCAGAACATGTTGGATTTAGTCATTATGATATAGTCATTGCGTCGTTTCAAATTGCAATGTCACTTTAATGATTTGTTATAAATTCTTTCCACTTTACCAGTGTTTGTTTTAGTATTGAAATCTCATTTTAAGAAGTGCAATTGTTGTCAGTCTGAGAACGTTGAAGCTTTCATAGTCTTCCACACCCTGCAGTTGAAATGCGCTGGCGCTTTCTCTATGATGCACAAGTCTGTGTTTGCCTATAGTTAATCCAATCATCTGCCCCGCTATAGGACGCAAGTACACAAAGCCCCTCAGAATTAATTTATTATGACTAACACCTCTAAATATAGCCCACTTTTTGCCGTCTTTCTTCACAACTTGCGTGGAGCAGAAGCACTTGTCAGATGTTGGTGGAAGTGTGTTCCATCATCAAATCAAGGCACAAAACAGTTGGTAATCGCTCTCCCTACACATCTCCTGGTGCCCGTGGTTCACTCTGCTGTCACGTTGTCTGTCTTCATTCCCACAGCAGCGGCAGATAACATGTGAAAGGGAGAGAGACAACGAGAGGCCCCCAGGCTCCACTGAGAGGGAGGGGGCTGTGGGAAAGGAAGGGTTTTTTACTGTAAGTGCGGATCATAGTTCTGGCTAATAACGGGGAGAGTCGGTAAGCAGAGGCGCGGGGAGTACACTATTGAAGCACTGACTGGTCCAAAATGTATCATAAATAATATTAATAGTGTGGTACGCACGAATGGTGAATTACAGTCAATTAAAGTGACATAAAAAGTGTGGGGAAAAAACTCCAAGAAAGCCATACTGACCAATTCAGTGCACGTTTACAAAAAAACAATTTAAAAGATAAATACAGAAATCTATAATATGACTTCTCTGCCTGCTGTATTGAGCCAAATAATGATACTGAACATTCCATATTGGGAAATAATATGAGATTGTGAAGTGAGAAAAAAATTGTTGTGCTGAATGAAAAGATGTTGGGTAGAAACAGAATACATAACTATATTCAGGTACAGTTACTCATTCGTTTGAGGGTATTTAGAATATTGTTACTATCTGCAAAAATCAAAGGAATACATCGCAGTGCTCATTACATTTCAGTTTCACATTCATGACAATAATAAGAAAGAAAAGGACAAAACCGCCGGGGTAAAACTTTAGCTCTGTCGTTCTCGGCTGTGGGAAGTGTTTTTTTGAATACATCATTTGTAGTAAATCATTTCTTTACATGTGGTGTAACAAGTTTAGCCAACGTGTTATTAATAACGTTCATGGCTGAATATAAAGCAAATCAATGTGAACGTATTCTAAATATTCAGTACTCTGATTGGACAAAGTAACGGAATATGTTACAAAATACATTTTAAGGCAAGTATTCAGTATTCTGCAAATACAATTTCAAAGTGTTCTCCCCAACACTGGCTGCACAGTAGATAGGCTTTGCATTTAAAGATTTAGCTGTAAGCTAGGTCAAAACATCTGCAAAATGTCAGCTAAAAGCCAAATTCTCTCCATCCCAACTTCACAATGTAGAAGAAACTGTACAGCTCCCTACACTCTACTGTCTCCAACCTCGGATTAAAAGTGACTATTCCACCTCACGTTTCTGTGAGCCAAACTGACTCCTCTCCACTGCCCCCGTGCTCAGCCTGTCCCGTCACTTCTCCACGCTCCCCTTTAATCTGCCTCGCCCCCTAAAACTGGAGCCGAGACGGGGCTCTCGGCGCCGCGCGACCCCGGCGTTACGAAGTCTGTGGCACCTCCGATAAAAGCTGCCCACGTCGAGTGATAATGCGGCCTTTATCCGGAGAGTGGCACTCACTGGATCACTGTCAGCCAGGGCCGCGCGGCTGACACCACGCAAATGTCACCGCGCCGTTAGCTTAACGGCGCGGCCAGCTACAGCAACTCGGCGCCAGGAAAACTGTCTCTTCGAATCATAAACTAACAAGCATGGCGGTGTGTATGTACTGTAACCTGGGAGAGCCACAGTGTTTTTACTATTGGTGTTTTGTCACAACGGGGAATCGTGTCGAGCAGGTCCTTATGCTTGAAAACGGATTTACAAACAATAAAAAGAGAGCGCCTACATTTTACTTTGTTAGTTTTGGTCCTAGCTCATGCGTGATTTTCCACACACCTTTCTAACACCCCCATACTTTACAGGGACGAGTTTAAGAGAATGTTTCGGAACTTTCGGGGAACAATACTATCACAGTATTGTTTACGATGAATGAAAATGCTTTATACTATAGTTTTTTTTCTTTCTTTTTTTTTCCACAAATGACTGTTTTTGCAAAAAATACTGAAGGGAAATACTATTTGTATTCCAGGGCCTTTCATGCATGAGGCATATAGAGCATTTCTGTATGCATAGAAACTCAGATGTGAATAACAATGTAGTGCACGGTCCATCTATGGTCCTTTCACAAAGACGGCAGCCACCAGCAGTATGCATTGACAACGTGAGTTACTGTAATGGCTATTACTAGGCCTCTGGTAGGTGACGTCTGTCTATGGGTTTCAGTTATATGACTTTTCCCTCATATGAATGCCTTTCTGGGGACTTTTTATCCACAGTTTTGAACTGCCATGTTCTCTATTTCAATGCAACTATGCACATTTTACATTAGTTGAATTTAAATATTACATACTGGTGTTTTCAAAGCAACAGCCTGATCAAGGAAGCAGTTCTGCAAATATTCTACTTTCTAAAGGCTTATTGTGGCCCATGATTGCAACCAAATCCAAATAGGAGTTTTATTGGTTGCAAAGAATTACATTATTTTGGTGATATAACGTCCTCTGAAACCAAGTGTCTTATATTATTTAAAATCTGCTAGCCCTGTTTTTTACTATAAACATGTCCTGAAAAGCGTATAAAACATACGAGAAACTAAAATAAACAATTACAGTTCAGGCACATTCACAGAAGGCAGCACCAACATATCACGCCCGCAAAAACTCCCTTTTTCACGGATACAAACCATCCCAAACTGGAGGCATTTAAATCACTTTCGGGGGTCAACGTATGAGTTGGCCCATGAATATTTAGCCTTCTTGAATATGTGGGAACAGTCTGCCGTGACGGCCTGTGGGCTGAGGAGGAGGTGAACTCCAAACCATCTGGACTTAGTCTCTGATAAGAAACACTTAGTCAGCGCGCACCTCATCACTCAGCACCAGCCTTCTGTTTCGGCCTCTTCTCAACCAGAAGAAAGAAAAGGGAAGAAAAAAAACTAAAAAACCTTCTCCAAGTCACTCCATTCGCTAACTTTTCAGAAGCTCTGTCACTCAATGGGCTGCGTTCACAATCTTCAATAATGTTCTAATCTCAGATGGAGGGCAGGGGCCGATACAACAACAAAATCAGAAAATCCACAAATGTTGCACATGATTGTTATTGTGAGGGATTGTGTCCGTAAACTCTCCTTTAATCTTGTGGCTCAGCAATGCCCCTGTCTACTTTTGACAATCTGGCCTTTGCACGAGAACAATATCACCACTTTTTGATGCTATATTGAAAAACATCACTTGAAATTGACATATCTTGCCGACTTCTGTCTTATGAGCTGGCATTTTGGCCCTTGAGCATTATTTGTTAATGTTTTTTTTATCATTTGAACTGATGTATGTTTGGAAAAAAACATTTGGTGGGTTATGACTGGCCGTTGGGGGACCTTGCCTGTTGCCTGGAGCACCCTTCGCTTGCAGCAAGGGAATTATACAGATACCCACCATTTTTAGCTCACATGCAAATAAGTCCATGGTGCTGTGATAAATGCAGGCTGCATTATGGACTTTAAAAATGCAGTGGAGGCTTCATCTATCTATTTATGCAACCAAATCTAGGAATCACAGAAGAAGAACGACCATAGTGAACAGCATCACTCAAAAAGTAAAATTAGTAGAAATTTTGGTGGATAAGTGAACAATATCTTTTGTAACATGCACGCT
This sequence comes from Proterorhinus semilunaris, assembly GCA_021464625.1. Classification (NCBI taxonomy): domain Eukaryota; kingdom Metazoa; phylum Chordata; class Actinopteri; order Gobiiformes; family Gobiidae; genus Proterorhinus; species Proterorhinus semilunaris. Next base: position 16,698,790 of record CM038349.1, read on the forward strand.
CACTAAAGACACGTTATGCCCTCTAAACCATGATAAACATTAAACATGAAGATGCACATTCTACCCGCCCACATTTGCAACATTTACTGGCTCTGTAATTGCTATGACTTCACCTGTAAATGATAGGAGACAGCAGAGAGATGAAGATGGGTCTATGCGCGGTCAAGTTGCAGGAAGTGAAGGGTTAAGCCAGAGGTAAGGGGCCACCCGTATCCCGCCTTTTGTAGTGTATACAAAAGAAGGGGGCGGGGTCAAACTCCTCAAGTGGAAACACAAGGAAGGCACTTCTTATGACGGGCTTATGTCAGGACAAGAATGTCAACAGAGATTAGATGTTGCAACAAATGATTGCACCCCAAGTCCTTTGGTATTCAGAGATGAGAAATTTTACTTTTGATTATGCTGTAACCTTGTCAAAAACACACTTGGAGAAGTTGCTTTGAGTAATGCTGTTCACTCTGGCCATTTCTTTCTTTACTGTGTAGACGTATCATGCGTGACACACATAATTCAGAAGTGCTCAAATTTGGATGCACTCAAACTATGTTTATCTCTGCGCCATCGATTTGTTTACCTGCGATTAAGCTACAAATGGAGGATTATGTATTGCTTTTAGCGTGTTTAATTCCCCCAGCTGTCAGCAGAGACTGCTACAACCAAATATTTACGCGCAAACTAATACAATCCTTGGCGACAAAACGCCTCGAGCCAAAATGCAGGTTTTTAAACCACTCTCGTCACATGCATAGTAATATCTTTAACAATATGCAATTTTGTTTATTGTTACAAGCATAGTAATGGCTTATTTAGCTGCTAGCTCATAGTGGCTAATGATGCAGTTGTTCCGGATAAATACGGTATAATGAACTTAAGTGACTTCTTTTGTCTATTTTATGAGCGAAACATGAGTTCTTCCTTCCCAGTCTGTCCTTTTGCATTAGTAATGACAGAGCACAGACCAATTTCCGCATGAATCTATAATCGCTTTTAAACCAAATGGCCAAATTAGTTTTAGAACAGCAAACAGGGGGGATTAAATTTAAAGGTCGAAATGCACATGTTTTGTGTATCTTAAAAGGGGGAGAAAAAAAAACTACAGAGCAAATGTGCTTTCCCTAAATGAGTCCTGCTCTTAGTCATTTTGGGAGTGAAGAAAATGGACAGATGGTTAGCATATATTTATAAATTAAAGTAGTTTTAAGATGATAACTCTTTTTTTTATTATTATAGATGACACCGATGATCTCAGACTCAAATGAACAGCTATCCAGATCCATCTACAATGTTGCCTCATGTGTGTTAAGACACTGAGACATGACCGATGGCACCCCGAATCTACTTGCGCATAGTGATTCCCTAGCTCATTCACGCCCGCCACAGTATAATGCTCCCATATTACTGCTGTACAGCCATGATGCATGCTCTATAAATGTCCACGCACATAATGAAAAGCCATAAAGCAGCTGAAAATATGGACAAAATAGTGCGAGTGAGCAGGACCTTTATGCATCTGCGGCGTGTGCATTCAAACAAGCGCACTAAATCTCCCCGCGCGGAGCCGGATGCAATGCCGCCACTATATCACCGTGTATCGCGCTGTGTGCGTGGAGGTACGGCCCGGGCACTTCAACAATAATTGAAACTTTTATTTTCAGAGTAATTGCCCCATCCGGAGTAATGAAGTCCATCGGGAAAATGACTCTCCTCTCCATCTCTTGGCTTACAGTCGTCTCTTAAAGGGACAGTCAACCACGTTTTTTTTTATTAGCGAAACAACAAATTGTGTATTAGGGTGGACAGAACTGAGGATTTCAAACATTCTTTAGGACACCTCAGCTTTGATATTCTCCGCTTTGAAATTTGAAATTGCATTCACTTGGCTAGTCGGCATTTTTGAATTAACCTGAAGCGCCCTCTGCGGGTCTGGAGTGGGAATGGCACGGGATAGAGCAGAGAAGCTAACAGGATGCGGGCAATTTGATGGCAACAAAGTGTAGAGGAGTGTGAAAGACAGTTTTGTGCGCCATTTATGACACCAAAAAAATAATGAAAATAAAATAAATCAGGAAACACAAATAGGAGCGCTTCAGCTGTAAAAGAAATCGCCTAAGTGTACAGGATGACTCAAAACAGTGTGAACGAAGCAAAAATACTTGTGCCTATAGGTTCTTGGCTGTTATAAATGGTTAAAAGCTCAAAACAGATGATTATGTCTCCTTCAAAAGGTCAAATGCGGAGACAAATACCCCATAATTGTAAATCAATTCCAGTCTAATGTACTCCAAAGTTGTGAATCTGCCCATTTCGAGTCAGGCTTCAAAGTCCCTCTGTTCCGACAATATTGATTGCCCGATTTTGGAACACAAAGTCGCCAAATGCGCAGGGAAAACGATGTATCCAGAAACACCCCGTCTATCTCCCCCATCAGTCTCTCAGGTTTTGTTTCTATAGAGATACTGGTCTATTGGAGAGGGAGAGCTGTAGAGAGAGGGAGAGACAGAGAGAGAGAGAGGGGAAGAGGGAGGGAGATAAACTCAGAGCAAGCATCTGAATGAGCAATGGGCGAGATACTGGAGTCAAGTTGTTTAAAGCGCCATGAATCTCCTCAGATATATCTCTCACAAACACACATTCATACTGCGGGGAACCAGAGCACTCCCGTCAGAGAGACACAGCGGCCTACTTTCTCTGGGATTTGGACGCTTTCTGATGTTTTGGCCAAGCTCATTTAGCAAGAGGAGGTATTTTACCCATAGGTGGAAGAGGGGAGTAATAAGTTACATCTGCCAGGTTACATTTAGCTAGCTGTGCAGGATTTTGTATGCACGATTATGTCAAACTAGATCAGGATTTAGTTTGGAGGTTTTGTTCATTTGCTTGTCTTGGGCATCGTAGACATGTCAGTCTCTAATTTAAAGGAAAATGTAAACTTTTTCTCCCTCACTTTGTACTAACAAGCGACGACTTCTGCTGAACGTTATCTCCTCGTGAAACCAGAGACTTAAAAAGGCTTCCGATTTTCCTTTTTAGTCGAGTTACATTTTAACTACTCTGGCAGTGAGGAAAGATAAGAGGAAGCATGTGTCCAGACTAATTGCTATTTATTTTGTTGTTCCGCGATAGCAATTTAAAAGAAGGATTTTCCACATTCATTGATCTTCGCGCGGCGGATCAAACGAGACCAACCAAAATGGGATCATTTCTGCTCAGCTTATGGTTTGCAATGCATTAATTCAAAGTTGCAGAAAAAATGTAGCCTTGACTAACTACTACACATTATATTCTCCCACAAATCGTTCTTGACAAAGGAGATGTGTTTGCATAAACTATCATGAAAATCACATTTTTTGAGCTTTTACCATTTTACTATTTTTTGCACACTCTGCTGGTGACTTTTCTACATCCAATATATATATATGTATATATATATATATATATATATATATATATATATATACATTTTGGAGGGATTTTCAAGACTACACTTTAGAAGTTAAACTACAAGCAATACTAACCATAAGAACTCCACAACAACTTGAAAAACCTGGGTAAAATATTTAACATCTGCCTAAAACTATTGATTTCTTTCCCGATTCGTGACATCCATCCATCCATCCAGACAGACCGAGTTGTCGCCTCCCTCGAACACTAGCTTCCCTGTTTCCTCTTGTCTTTGGCGATGCGCACAGCCACCATGCCCACGGTGAGAGTGTGTACAGCCCATGCTTGGCCGCTCATGTGCACGTGGACATATCCGTGCTCTAATGCCGTGAGGCTGTGAAGGCTGCCAGTGCGTTCGGGGCCAATTGCAGCGGCGGCGGTGGTGGATCCAGCAGGTCATATAATGGTCGGCTGGGCACATTGTCTGCCCCAGCGGTCACCGTTTCACACACAGACACACACACACACACACACACTGCCCGTTTAATCTGCAAATACATCGTCCGTAATCTGACAAAGAATCACACAGACAGGTCTTTAGGATGTCCCTCGCTGAATGGAAAGAGGCAGCATTCTTGTATCTTATATATGGCATGTCTTATGGGAAGGAAAATCCACATGTTGAAGTTGGTCAATACAATTCAGACAAAAATGCATCTTTAATCCGGATTGCCCTTCTTGTAACTGGAATGGACATGGCCTCTGCTCTGGTTGGTGCGTCCATTTTTACCAACTTTGCTACATATCCATAAGCAAACATTCCCAAAGCCTGTTGCATTTTGACCCTCTCAAAGATCAAACAGGCCCCTCCCCATCAAAGATCATTTACTCGATTCAAAAGAAATGTGTAACATTTCCAAGCTTAAAACGAGTACTGATTTGGAGGAGTGAATGTACTTTCAGTGTACCAGTATTATAGACATTTATAGACTTTCTGGGACTGGGTGTCAAAGCAAGACAAAACAATGCAGAAAAGACACACTTTGGCTTCTGTTGCCATGCTGTACCCTCTATTGATCAGTGTGAATGGGTGCTTTGAGTGATCGCTTTCAGGTAGCCAAGTGCAACGCTAATTCCGGTCTTCAATCTGAACTGCGCTCACGTTTAGTCCGTGACTCTTTCACTACACTCCCCTCCCACTGACTCCGCGAGCCTCTTTCTAAGAACCAGAGAACGAACTTTGAAGTCGCTGGGCAGTGTTGCCGGTCGCGTCCCTTATTGGAGCTGGCGCTGGAATGTGGCAGCTGCCTGTGCTGCTTGACTGACTGCTTTGTCTCCCCCAGCGGTTGGTCTGCCACTCACCGCCGGCTAATCCACTAAAACATCCCACCAACAAGACCAAATATGAGCACCAAATCCCCGCCAAAGCCTTTTGTTGGAGTTATTACGGGCACGACTACACACGGTTATCGGCTTCCCCTCAATTTACTTTATGGGTTTGCAGGAGAAAAGCTTTCAGGAGCATATTGTTCAAGTTTTTTTGTAATATCAGAGTTGGACACAGTAACTAAAAAAGACAACAATAACGGTCACATACATGGATTTTATAATAAGGGTAGCCTTAGTACTAGTAGTAAAAATATTGATTCAATTGGTAACATGGTACAATACCCAGAATTGTCTTTGCATTTTACAACATTTACTTATTAGAGCGTTTAAGCATGTCACAATGTTGTTCCTTCATTAAAAAATCTCCATGGAGGTTTTTTTTTTTGAGCCAGTTGCACATGTTTGAGTCATCTTTGAATCTTCCGCGGCCTCCCAATCTCTTGCAAAGCACAGGCAAAAACATCCTCTGAAGCTTCACGACCACAAGGCAACACACAACAACCTGCTCGGACATCACTTCAGTCCTGACGCAACAGAGGTTTGTTGTGATGGAGAGTGAGGGGAAGTGCGAGGGAGGAGGGGGTTTAACCAGGAGGAATTGCTAAGAGAGAATTTTTTTATCAAGCTTGTTTAGAGCTTAATAGCATTTTCATGATAGTGATCGAGATCTGTTTGAAATGATTAACAAATACCATCGAAAAGCCTAAAACGCCCCTCCTCATGGTACAAGAAACCTATCTCCCATCATTTTTACAACATAGCCCATTTAAAATCAGACTCATCTGGAGAGTGCAGCCACATTTCGCTTAAAAGTAAATACATAACATTACTAAAATTTAAGAAAAATCTAGCAAAGTCATAGATTACGTCCCAACTTTGTGTCCAGATTGTAGATATAGGCCAACAGATTGCAGTTCCAGCTCTCAGCATGTACATGGCACGTTTAATTCCATGGAATCTCACTGGAACCCTCCTATTTGTGCATCTGGAAATCTAAGACGTGGTGCATAAATTGCCCAACGCCCATTCTGACTAAGGCGTTGGATTATTACTAATAGCGCTCCTGGAATCTTAATCAGTGGCACATGTTACTGCACTGTCTCTCTGGCCTCATTTCTTTACGACATGTCCATCTCTTTCTCTCTTTCTTCTTTTTTTTTTTTTTTCTTTTTTTGGGAGGGGGGGCACGTTTCCTTTTCGCTTTGACAGCTTAATACCTTTAATCCATCACGCTCTTCGTCTCTTCCTCCCCTCCTTCTCCGCTCTCACGCCATGTTTCGCGCCGCATCAAAATTTATGTCTCTAATTGAAAAAGTTTACGATACAGGCGGCCGCGGGGACAGTGAAGGTAAAAAGATACATGCCTTGGAATGTGTCTTGACGCCTTTAGGTCAAGCGCGAGCTGATATATGGTTTTTGCTTTGTTTTATCTGTTCAAATATTAAAAGGTACTGTATGAGGCAAATCCTGCAAAATCCCCCCAAAATGTTGACGTGTTAATGCCGTTCTCTTGCCATCAAAAACATGGCGGCCTAAGTGATGTTCACTTAGGCCGCCTCTTCTTTTGCAGAAAGTTCTCTAAATTTGATGATCTGTATTTTATTGCGTAATGGATAGAACCTAGAACTGCATTGTCCACTTTTAAAGCCCATAAATCATCAAAGTGCATTCATTACGGCATCATTGATTTGTTAGTATGGTGTTCATTAAAAATAAAAGCTTGCATTGACTATTTTACCACATGCAATTCCCACTACAGCCTGCAGAGGGCAGTCTGAGCCAATGCACAATGCACAGTTCTCACTCCTAAAGTGCCTTTTCCAAATATAAACATGATTAAATATTCATAATGTAACGTATCAATGCTGAGGTACCCAAATTCATCTCTATGAGCCACAATAGTGCAATCACGTTGACTCCAAATCAAAATAAATGCACTCTTGCATAGTAAACAGCTGTGCCCTCTGCTGGTCACAAAGGGGAAGGACAGGAGATGCGAAGCAGACGGTGTTATGAAGCGGACGATGCAGCACATTTAAACTTTTATTTCCCCAACAGCTTGGCACCCTAATTCCTGTGTGTTGCAGACTCATTATTTGGACACAGATCTCAACTACATTATTTAAGTGCAATTCAGACGTTTGCCTCTGATGTAAAAGGCAAAGAGCTATAGGTAGCTAAAGGGAGACGCCAAGAAACACAGGAGGCTAAAAAGGTAAGAGATCCATGCGCTGGAATGTAAATGCATGTCTGGAAGCCATTAGACCGAATGCGTAGGCCCGTCTTGTCTTTCTGACGCTGAGCGCGACCAGCTAACCCTCACCTGCCTCCACACACACACACACACACAACCACACACACACACGCACACACACGCACACAAAGACGCTCGCATAGAGGGCTAAAGGCGGCGGCGTTAAATTGCAAAGAGGCCAGATCTGTGCGCCTCCTTGAGTTTATCCGCCATTGGCTGGGTTAAACATACCATGCCCACTGAGCTCGCTTCCATGTTGCTCTTTTGCCGAGTCGTGAACCGATACGTCAAACTGTAGAAACTTAACACGCGCCACACGTGATTTATTTGTGGGATAAAAAGGCTCTCGTGCGCCGTGATTCGTTTTCGGTCAATATGAAAAGTGAGTATTCTCTAAAAAAAAAAAACATCGTCGAGGCACACAGACTGCACAAACCAAAACAAATCATTTCCCCCAACGCTTTGATCCCATAAGTCCAAGTTCAGCCTGCGGATCGCGCCTGTGTGCGAGAGCAGCGTCCGGGTCAGCCCTGAACATGTGCGTTTCATTAGGGACCCCGAGAATGAAGTGTTTATTTTGGGTCTGTCAGTCAATTTATAAGTATGGCTTTCACCTTCTTAGTCAAACGGAGCAGGCCGGGTCGACTTTGGGAGCCGATACGGAACGTATATCATTAACTCAACAGGGGATAAATGCATGGATGTTCAAAACCGGGGCAAACAAATAAAAGGGTCTTCTTTCAATTAAAGGTCCTTACACAAAACCGAAATACCCAAGCCCATTTTACAACTTTAAGGGAGCTACACAACAACTAGCTGCTAGTTCACGCACGATCTATGAGGTTTTCTAATCAGATGCACATGGTCTTTTTTCTCAAATGTCGCCTTTACCAACAATCTACCTCTACAGTCTCTCAATATCTTCCTGAAGTCAATGAGGTTGTCTTCCCGGCCTTGAGGCTGATGACCCCGGGCGTTCGATGGTCACACGGTGGACATAATGGTCGTGTTTGTTACACTCGAGGCCCAGGGTCCACGAGCTCCACCGAAGCAGCAGCTGGAGCTTCGACAAGGTGCGGCTGACAGACCTCCTCCATACGGTTAACTCTGGTACGGTTCTATAAATACTTAAGGCAAGGAAAAAAGAGTATGCTTTTTAATGTGAATAATAATAATAAATAAATGAAAAAATATTTGGAAACTTTTGATGGAGATTATAAATGAGAGGATGTTTAGGGAATGAGTCATGCAACGGTTTGATATGCAAATAAGTCATTTAATATGTAAACATGCATTCGCATTAGCACAATTACATAATACTGAAAACACTGAAGTCCGATTTAATCAGGAAAACTAAGCTGAGTAGGAGTATTGTTATATAAATCAATAATGCAAAGAAATAGAAAGCATTTTGGTCATATTGTTGTTAAAATCAATAACGTTTAGGATGGCCGAGTGGTTAAGGCTGCAGGTCGCTCTGCCGGTCTCAGTGTTGTAAGTTCAACTCTCCGTGTTTACTCCCTTTCGCTTTAATTATCCCGTCTAATAAAGCATATGGAACAAATAAATAAATAAATAAAATTATAAAGACATTTTGAAATATTTTCCAAGCTTAATAATGTTACAATAAAGTTACAAAAAAGCAAAAAATACAAAAAAAAGTAAAAAATTAAATAAACACTATGCACTATGTTTCTAGAAAGGGTAAGTGAAAAAAAAGAAAGCAACTAAGTTAATAAATGTAACCTTAGAAAAGGGTAACCACTGATCAAGAACAGGTGTACGGTTAAGGTGTACTTTATTGTCCCTGTCCTGAAATTTAGGCCCGCATTGCATTTGACCCATCCTTCGATGCCGCTGGGGCGACCCGTCCGGAGCAGTGGGCGACCGTAGAGCAGCCTAAACAAAGATCCAAAGAAAAAGTATGACACTAACAAAAAAAAAATACTTGAGAAACTCTGCTTTCATAATAGTGAAATTAAATACACAAATAGACGATTATTTGATCAAATATTTACATGTGGTCGTACGGTGGAGCCGAGTGTGTGTGTGTGTGTGTGTGTGTGTGTGTGTGTGTGGGAGATGCACGTGTCCCTGAGTGTGAGAGACCGTGACACAGATGAAGACAGAGTTCACCGAATGAAGGTAGATTTATAAAATGAGGCGCACTAAGTGGATCCTAATGGACAGAGACACAGAGACGGGTGGAGAGAGAGAGAGCGAGAGGGGGGGGGGGGGGGGGGGTGATGGGGAGGAGGCTATAGGGCCTTGACGTGTGATTGACAGGTTGACAGTTCAATGATGAACTTGGCTTCTTTCGCCTTCAAAACTTCAAAATAAAAAAATAAAAAAAGATACCAAGAAATGTGTAGCGCGTATGCAAATTTGAAAAGTTTTAATATGTGCACTTAAGTTGATGCGGCACACTCTAATGCTGCATACACTGGCTCAGAATGTAAAGAAGTACCGGCTTTGACTCGCCTCTCGCTGTTGCCGTGAGCTCCGAAAATGCAAAATTTCCCAAATCAACACACATGGAGCAGGCGGAGTTGTTAAAAAATACATGACCCTATGTAAATTCTCTAAATGGAGACAGTGTATCAGAGAAATTGGCTTAAAATGTGTATTCAGTCATGAGAATTGCAAATACATAATGAATTAAAAAAAAAAAAGACAAAAAAAAAAGGAGTATTGATCACTTTTACCAGTCTGATCACAGCACGTTTTCGCCTCGGCCTTCTCGTTGCCACTCTCTCGCCATAATCCGGGGCCCAGGCAGTCGTGCCACCGCACTCCCCACACTTTACCAAAACACACGCGTACGTACAAATTCAACCAACGGCAAAACGAAAAGCAACACAAAGCACTGCCTTTTTTTCCCTTTTTTTTCTTCTTCTTCTTTCCTTGGTCAGTGACTTTAAATGCAGTCAGTGATTCCACACAATGAGAGCCAGTTGACAGGAGACGGGGCAATTCTCCCTTTATCCAACACACACACACACACACACACACACACACACATACATTACCACAGCGCACAATAACCAGCAGGAACAGCAGCAGTACAAGTAGTAGTAGAAGTAGAAGTAATGGTAGATGGCTTGCACAACAAAGGAGGTTGTTCGATCTCTACCTTGTCTGTGTTGGTACTCCAGTTTCGCCCGCTTTAAAGGGTTAACGCTCCAAGGGAAAAGCACATAGGATCCTTTCAGGCACGCATGGAGACTCTAGAGCGTTGAGCAAATGGGGAGGAAAAAATAAAAAAAAGTGCACACCTCGAGATTCAAAGTGTCCCTTTTTTTCTTCTTCTTCTTCTTCTCCTTCTTGTTAGGAATCAGATTTCCTGTCAAAATAATAATAATAATAATAATAAAAAAGAGTGTGGCGCTCTCCTCCGCACGGGACTGCTGCCTATACCGGGTTCCTGCACTTCTCCCGCAAGCTTGTAGAGTGAGGTATGGATGGAGATTTTGGGGGAAAGAAAGGAGGATAAAGATGTGTAGAAAAAAATGGACAAAGGAGCTTTGTTTAGTCTCGGCGGCAGATCTTTTCTTCCCCTCGGACGTCGGTGAGGATGGAGAGCAAAAGAAGCGCTGTCGGTTTGTGGGCTTTCCCTCTTGTTCGTGTAGCGCGTGCCGGATTGCCTTGCCGTACTATAGTGCGATGTGTCTTCGCTGGCTACTGCCGACTAGACTGCGCGCTTGCCTGCTCTCCCTTCCTCACTCTCTCTCTCTCTCTTTCTCTTTCTCTCTCTCTCTGTCAATGCTCATGGAAGTTTGGGGCACTCTTGCTGGCTGCGCCGAAAGATGTGGGCAGGGCTTGGGAAGCAAACGGAGGCGCGCGATTGGTTTGCCGGCTTGAAAGCGCGAGGAGAGATAGAGTGAAAGGGAGGGGAGTGTGGTAGAGTTTTTTGTGTGTCCTAGAGGTGTAGTGGTGAGCAAGGGGGGGTGGGAGCTTCGTGAGAGGAGATACCCAACCCACAGAATAAAGAAAGGGGGGGGGGGACAGAAAGAAAAATGCATTCCGGTGAGCTGCGATCGTGCCGATTTCCGTCGCGGCCGCGTACGCGTTCATAGCACTGCGAGGACGCGCTCTCGCTGTGCCTGTGTCACAAACAGAGCGCGGGTTTCAGTGAGCCCGAGTGGCACGGCATGTTGTGCGATGTGCGGGAAAGCCAGCTGTGTCAACTGAAGGTACAGGGCAGAGAGGAAGGGGTGGAGGAGAGAGACAGAAAACAGATATGGGGAGCGTGGAGCGCGCATCATATGGAAACAGATGGGCTCGGATAAGGTCAGAGTGTGAAGTGCCGACCAATAGCAATGTGCAAGTGAGCCTTGGATTAGCTTAATCTTTACACGCGAAAAAGGTTAATTTAATCTTGTAAGGTTACAAGACATTTTATATTTTTTTACATCCAGAAAGCAGGCTGAAGAGAGAAACATGGTGTGGAAACATAAAAAAATAAATAAGTCCAGTTTTCTTGTTTTAACCTGACACAACTGCAATGATTATTTATGTATTTATTTATTTAGGTAATAAAAACGTTCTTATATTTAAAATTGTGCATATTTATATCTAGGCAACATCAGGCCCGGGGGCCAAATCCGGCCCTCTAGCACAGAACTTCTGGTCCCCAAGAGGATTCATGAAATATTATTAAGTAAATAAGACTAATACTAATACATGTTAAAGAACTCTTAAAAAGGCAGGAAATTCTGTCAGTATTTTTAGAAAATTTCCTTCTAGAACATCCTACTACGTCAAAGTCAACCTTTTACACCCAGTGAGCTAATTTTACACAACAAGAATATCTGAGAGCCGCTTCAAAAACACTTGGGTGTAGTTCAGCCAGGAGAATTAGTTGCCAAGATTACAACTGTTTGCAGGTTGTGTTCAGCATGTTCAGAACAAACAGAAAACGAATCTAAAATGTTAGTTATCGAGCGTATAGAGATGTAGAAAGTCTTTGGTGCGCTACCTAGCAAGGCCGGGCAATCTGCTGGTAGCTCCCGGGCAACTGGTTGGAGATCCTTGGGCTAGGTCATATACTGTATATATGTATAATGTAAAAAATTTACTTTGGGTAACAATGGTGAGGTTCGGCCCTTGGAGTTTTGGCCGTGCTTAAAATTGGTCCTCCATGACACAAACTTGCCTACATTTACATTGCTTCATAGGTGTTTTTTTATTTTTGTATTTTAATTTTCCAATACATTAGCGGTACGTTCTTGTCTCGTTCATTTACATAAAAATGAATAATGAGTTTATTATTAATGTTATTATAGAATGAAAAGAAAATAACGACCGAGACATGCACCGTCCTGGCTGGGACATTACCGAAAGGTCACCGCACGGTTTACGCCCACTGATCCTGACAGGTCGCCCAGAGGCTTCAAGGAGGTCCAAAGGAGAGGACGAATTTCGCTGCCAGGAGGACACTTTATGATATTAACCGAAGAGACCCACATGTAAAACACATCAACACGTTCACTTTGACGTAGAGTAAGGTCACTATAATAAATACTGTAAGTCTTATACCTAATGCTGTGATTCAAACCTGTGTCTATCTGGTGTTGGTTCCTTCATGTACCATATCTAATGGTATTAAGAGGCTCGCGCATGTATTGGAGTGTTATTTTTGGCTCTATATGGTCCACAAAGGTAATCTGACTGGTGCGCCGTTATACAGCGCTATAAGAAAACTCATTAATTTCATATTTGTGCATCTTCAAAAGCATTGTAATATCATAAAAAAAAAAAACACATTCAAGTCTCGTAACATTTTAATCAGTTTGAGGAGAGACGATGGTAATAACGTCGTATGTGTTGTCGAAGCAGCCCTCCGAGGAATTCAATAAAGTGCACCACGATCATTTATCCGCACAATGAGAAAGCTGGATTTATTTAATAATGATGCTGGCGATACTGTTTAATGCAGTGGGTACCGCTATCGGAAGGTCATTTTTTGTGTGTGTAAATAAACAGCATTTGGGGAGCTCAGAAAAAGAGAACAATGCGACGATTGCGTGGGCGTAGAAGCAATTGAGTGCCAAAAGCTTCAAGGAACATGACGGAAAATGGGTTGTCAATCAAAGTCAACATGTCACAAACCATACATCACCTTCTATATTGAAAACTTGGACAGCTCTTGGGAGAGAAAAAAAACTTGCCTGGGGAAAATTGGATACTTGACTTTTTCAGTAGTCGCTAATACAATGGCCATGATGTCGAGCATGCCAAACCAATGCCAAAACAAATTATGAAGTTACATCTTGGAAAAATCGACTTAAATGTGTTTTTCCGTGCAAAAGTCATAATGTTACTGTAGCTATGCAGACCCAACTATACAAACAAGCACGCGCTTACAAACTGCATATATGTAGAGGAGCAGGTTTGGGGAAGTGTCTTATAGTGGTTAATATTCATGTCCCGAAAAAGTGTAGAATCACACTTTTTTGGCGTACTTATGGCTTATTCAACAATATTTTTTGAGGAAAAGACACGCTTCTCATCCCAGGGCGATTGTGGGTCCCCACGCCACAACAGTTGAGAACCACTGTCTTATAGGACATGACGACAGCATGAACACATAGGGAATAGTACAGCCAACTTGAAGCTTTTACAAATACGTTGCCACGGTGAGAAACCAAAATATGTAAGAAGGCATCGTGAGAAACATTGTGAATGTAAGGTAGGTTTGATCCATATTCTGAGTTCATTCCAATCCAAATGCAATGTTTAGTCCAATAATTCTCTTTGGTCGATCAAATCTCTAATTCATTTAATATTGGATCACTTCTGACACTTCAGTTGTGCAGTAGCATCAAACAGAGACAACTAAAAGATACAAAGCACACGCCAAAAAAACAAGCACAGGCTAAAGTCACTGCTTAAAAAGACTAAAAAGACCGTTACTAAGAGTCCGGCAGCTCGACTGAGGTGGGTATACGAATGTGGCCCGTGCTCTTTGTGTTCTCAGAGACAGTGACCTATAAAGACGTCCCGAAGGGAGCGGGCCGTGCTGACAGTAGGAGTGAGATGTCTTCTTTGAATCTGACTCTTCATATTGCCTCATTCAGACATATTTTGTGGAACTGCACTGCCTCCAGAAGCAGCTCCCACATGTACAAAGAACTGGAGCCGTCCCTACTCGCTGAATTCAAACAATACAAGGCTTTTTCACACTGCGTTATTGGAAGTTCAGACATAGTTGAAGGGTTTTTTTTTTGGGAGCGTCAGTACATTTGCTTTCTCAAATTGCACAACAGCCATTAGGTCCGAAGGCAAAAGCTGGAGCGGTCTCACAGGCGTCAAGGAGAAACCATTTCCTTATTTAGCGTTAAATTAAGCTCTGTCCATTTAGAAACCACTTGTAGCGTTATAAATATTTGAGCAGCGTGAGATCAGCGCTCTGCAGGCCGCGGCGGACGGCACCAGAGCCAGGGCAAGCGCGCATTACTTCCCTGCCTTCAATTTGAGCCGGCGCACTTTATACGCTCATTCTGATTCAGAAATGTAAGGACAAACGATCGCGTGCCCATGGAGCTAATTTAGCTGAAACACGCGCGGGCCGTACACACTGCACTGTGAATATTTTATGAGCCCATACGTCATCATAAGCATCGCATGCACACAGCTAATGATATAAGCATCATCTCCCATAGAGGTTAATGGAGTATTGATTTTGGCATGCAGGCCATTGGCAAAGCATGAGAGGGTATAAAGCGCCGAGTTATCCTTAATCCTGGATGTGGACGCTTTTATTACAGAATTCACTTGTACAAACAGAGCATGACTCTTTCAGCCCGCTACACTACACAATCATGAATCTACTCTATTAAATTTGCATTCAGAATATTAAGTTATTCATCAAAGGAAATCACAGTACAGTCCATTTTTTTTTAAAATGACTTGCAATTATTGCCACCAACCAAAATGGCATGATCTAGAAATTAAAATAATTATCAAAATTAGGTCAGGTCTGCAGTTCTGTTGTAAACTGCAGGTGTTTACAAAAGGTAACGATTGAAGGTATTTTGCACAGTATTATTTGTTTTAAAGGAACAGGCCGCCGTTTTTCCATACTGAGATGTGTTCTTACCTGAGCTTAGACGAGTTTGTCTGGTCTTTGTGCCCGTGGAAGAGCTTGGTCACTTTTAACGTCACACTTTGGTCGTTTTGCATTACAGAGCGCACGCACAAAGACTAGACAGGTACGCATCAACTCATCTAAGCTCAGGTAAGCTCAGTATGGCAAAACGGTGGCCTGGTCCTTTAAAAGAATGTAGTGCAGTATAAATATCTCATGCTTTATATCTATCTACAATATAGATAGATAGGTAGGAAGATAGATAGATAGATAGATAGATAGATAGATAGATAGATAGATAAAACAAAAACGATGATCTGCTTGCTGTGTGCTTGCTTAACTGCAATTTAGATGAGATATTGGGCTTAAAATGACTTGAGCATAAATCAGCCAGAAGGAGAAAGAAAGAAAAAACTGTTATGTTATTTATTGTTAACGCTTCCCCCTTTAATGCAGCGTATACGTGATGCATGGCTCACATGTGCGAAGAGGCTGCACATTTCTTTCGATCAGGGACATACGCAGCAGATGCTGATTAACACACTCCGGGTCCGAGGAGGCCAGTTTGTCTTGTGCATCCGGCCGACTGAGCCTTCCTTTGGTTAAAGATTGCCATATTGTCCCCTGTAATTGCAGATGACAGGCCGGTGGTTTCGATTTCCAGCGCGGGCCGAGGATGGATTGGTGTGAAAGGGAAAACCTGGTGCGTAATAAATGACTCATGTGTGTTTAATATTCCAGCCAATTTCTTCAGCGTCTGCTCCGAGCGGGTTTCACGTTGCATCTTCAATCAATACAGTACAAGATGCTAATTTAGCACGCGGCTACAGCTATAGGAGTAATTAGCTTGTTCGTTTTCCCCCCGCCTTGTTACTCAGTCGTTGCATATAAAGGTTAAAAGGCAATTTTCTCATAAGAAACTAGGTTAGAGCTTCTTTATTGGCTTGCAGCTTGCTAAACAAATAATATGAAACAGAAATAGATTGCACTTTCCATTAAAGGTATTTTTTTCTAAAACCACTGGTAATGGCAGAATCCCATTTATGCCACAGCTTCTTAATCTTCAAGAACCATCTCACAAAGAAAACTTGGCAGTAAAATATTTGGCAGTAGATAGAGTAAAATCAATATAAAATAATAAGGACTAAAATAAAGGAACTATAATTCAGCCTGTGGCTCTGGCGTCTAGACACAGGTCGAGTCGTCAGGACGATGGAGAGAGAGAATGGCATGAGATTGGTTTACAGCTTTACAAAGTAATGCGAAATATATTAGGCCAGTGGTTCTCAACCAAAAAAAGTGGGCCGCAGACTCTGGTGGAAGATTTAAATTTTTGAGAGTGAAAATACTTATATCACAAATATTAGTCCTCCATAGTGGTAGAGGGACAATATATCATGATAATGCCTATACTTTACTTTGCAATGGCTAAAATAGCATGATACAGATCCTTTAAAGGACAATTCAATGTACACTCCCTGACAAGGAAGGTCACCACAAAAAAAATCACACGTTCTAACGACCTTGCATTCGCGGTGGCATTGTTTCTGTAAGCTTCTACAACGTCAAAAGATCCAGTGTTGCATTCATTTTTCACTAAGATCTTGTATTGAGGATGGGAGAGTGTGACCACTGCACCAAGCCTTCTCAAGCACATCCCAAAGATTCACAATGAGCTTAGATTTGAAGCCTGTGGTGGCCAATCCTGAACCACTCTTTCACAATGTGAGCCTGATGGATGAATCCTGGCATTGTCATCTTGGAATAATGTCCGTGCCATCAGGGAAGAAGAAATCCATTAATGGTATAACCTGGATGGTCAGGTCATTAGTTGATCACGTTCTTTGAGCATATAAAGTTGCTGAACCTAGACCCAGATCATAAAAGGTTAATTCAATCTAGGAGGCCGCTTTTTATTTTGGTCACGATTTGAAATAAGGAGATTGTATCAGAACCATAGGGCAAAATAAAGAGTAAACCAGGACATAACCAAATTGGCAGAGTTTCTGGATATAGAGACTTCAACAGAACGACGGTTGCATGTTCTCCTCGTGTCTGGGTATGTTTTCAAAAGATCAACACAGCACACATGTACAGCCTCCCCTTAGAGCTCATATAGGTGGCCTTAAACTAAAGAGTTGGCATCTTTACTTTGTCGGAGCTCTCGATCCCAGTCTGTCTAGGGCCTTGCAGACACAAGCACTTTTCATCAGAGGTAGCCCTGTTCGACACGGCTCCTCAGATTTAAACACAGTGGTTTCACATCCAGTTCAAGCCTCTCCCACAGGGCAGAGCCAACCCCCCGGCTCACTGCCTCCTGCTCTGAAACCGCCTCAAACTCCCGTCTATTGCCCACCTCTACCGGAGATAAACTCAAATCCACCTTCTGAGAAACCTCCACGTCATCCAGAGCTTTGTGGATATGTGTCCGACAAGGAGAAGAGAGCAGCACTACCGAACTACAGCAGACTCTAATAGTTCTATCTCTAGTCAGACTGAAGACATTCCAAGATAGTTTTCAAATTGATTCATTGGATTTATTTACTTTACAATAATTATATGGAAAAGTATGAATTTGGCCATTCTCATGTGTATGTGAATTTCATCATCATCATCATAAAGGTTTAATGAACTTCATGGATAAAGTTGAGTTTGTCCGTTTTTGTCATCCAACTTTTGTCATTTCATTCCATGATTTGTGACTTTAAGACACTTGGCCAATCAACAGCAGATGTCCAAGTCCTTTCTGAATGATATTACTGTGCAAAAGTTATGGTAGGTCATGTTTTACTGATAATGCTGATGAAAGTCTGAGATAACATGCATTTGGCGCATGAAATAACTGCTGAATATGAGTCGCTTTTTAAACCATGTTTCACAACATGGTTCATGTTCATGCCGTTCATTATCACGGCATGCTCAATCATAAGTAAACGTGGATTTTTCTCTATGATTAATCACGACAGCAAGTTATTTCAGTAACCTTGCGCCCCCCCCCAAAAAAAACCCCAGCAGTGTTAAATTACATGACCTAGTTGCAACTCCTCATTTCTATGCAGTCCTGAAATATGGATGACTGCAAATGCATTGAAGAAACATTACAGCGACGTTATCAAAAGGGAGACACTTGGCAGAGGGAGCTGAGGACGCGCAGTCTGTAGCTACAGCATTTAAGTTGCATTTTTAAGTTCAATACATAGAGGTCGCGAGGATCCAAGTAGCCCAAGGTAAAAACATCGTAAGGTCGGACGATAAAGCGATGGTGGAAAATGCGCTGGGGCGGCAGAATTTATTTATTTTTTACCTAACCCCGGCGTGAACCGCAGCCAGACGAGGTTTGGAGGAAGCGACGTAAAGAATAAAAGTCATTTGGGAGTCTGAAGATTTCATCCATTTTTACTGAATCGAGAAATGTGTCCAACAAAGCGATGAACAGGCCCAGGGACATTTCAATTAAGGCAAGGCTGTGCAACTTTTCAGGGTGCTAACAGCTGCAGCAGAAGTCAGAGCAAACAAAATACTGTGATGGATTTTTTTCCGTCCAAGTAAAAAAGAAAAAGTCTTATTCATTGGTTTAGCAGTGATCAAATCTTTGGACAGCACGGCCTTGATATTTCTCTGTAGTCTACCTTAAGGCGAGACACTGCAGGTGAATAGGCAAAACATGAAGAAAATAATATTATTTACAACGTTGACCTGAGGGAAGGGGATATGTGGGATACTGAATAAGCTTTGATGATAGTGTTATATCTGGAGTTTGCATGTTCTTCCTGTGTCTGGGTTGGGTTTTCCTCTGGAGGTTCTGGTTTCCCCTACATGCACTCGATAGACTTGATCTTCCATAGTTACCCTTGATCAAACCTAGCTCAAGATCTGGAGATAAAAAACATTAACATTTTAAATAAAAACTTATCAAGAATGACTTTCTTTGAGGTACAGAGTGTATCTTTCCTTACTCCCTTATAAACTTACCCTGTCAGGTTCATATGCATTCTAAATCTGTGAGGAGAAGTACTGAATAAGAATTTAGCCTGCATGCGCTTCCCCTGGGACACAACAGTGGGAGAACGCCACGAAAAAGAGAGACTTAGCTCCTCCAGCGTCTCACCAGCCGAGCAGCTATTCTAACACCGGTGCTTTGGCTGGTAACCCCCCATTGCCCTCCACAATATGCACTCTATTGCCCTGCGCTGTGTGCCTTGATCGAAAAGGGGGGAGGTGTGTGTGTGTGTTTTTTTGTATATAAGTTCAGCTGCCCGTCGTTTATACATCCCATGTTTAACCCGGCGAATGTGTGTCCCCATGATAGGGCTCCCGAAAGCGCTTTCATTTCGGTGTATGGGACCCCCGCTGGGCAAGTTCACAACCTCAGAGGGAGAGATGGAAATGAAAAGGAGTCTGCGAAGGGGGAATGTGGGGCGGGCGAGGGAGCGGGCCGGGTATAGGCGGACGAGTGGCTTAAACAAGTGGAGTGCAGAATTAGAGAGGAAGAGGGCAATGAACCGAGAATCCAAACCCTACAAGACACAGGACAAGAAAAAAGAGCTAAAGTAGGTTTAATCCCGCTCTGTGTCGATGGGAGATAACACAGGATAACCCGCGCTCATTGCATTTGTGCGTGGGAGAAAAGCCTCATAATAGCTTATTTCAATGCCATTCTATTGCGGATCCCTATTGTTTATTCCATCTTAGTGTCAGTCCCAAATATCACACCTATGAGGCTCATTCTCTTCAAGGCACAATTAAATCTTATAAATTAATTAATGTGTTCATTTGGTTGGGGTAGTGCATGTTAATGAACATGTGACTCATGCATGTAAACACGCCACGCCGGATTGTAGCCTTGGGCTAATTTGCATCCGTTGTCCGACACTCGCACTCTCAAACACACTCTCATTCATCCTGGCCTATTGTACATGTTCTTAGTGGTAGGGGAATCCGGAGAACCCGGAGGAAACCTACGCAGACACGGGGAAAACATGCAAACTCCACACAGAAAGGCCCCGGTGGGAATCGAACCCAGGACCTTCTAGTTTTGAAGCACACGCGCTAACCACCTCGCTACTGTAACAAATTATATTGATTTGGGGAACTGGGGGTGGGATTAAATAACTTATCTTCTTCCCCCTCCCGTTCAAGTAGAAATGGATCATCTTGTTTACATACTGTATATTCTTTCTTTTGTTGCCCATTGCCTGAAATAAATGAATAAATGAAAACAAATTAAATGATACATTTTACTACATTTTATTTTATTCAAGACATAATCTCATCATTATGGTAAGTTCCCTGGCATGGAATTTCTATATTTTCTTGAATGAAAAGGAAAATATTCATAATAATACTACTACAACTACTACTACTACTATTAATAATGATAATAATAATAATAATAATAATTTATTGCCTTCATGTTGACCAAAAGCAGATGCCCTTCCTGTTGCAGCATCGTTATTGTGACTGGAGTGGGTAATGGGAGGGGGGGGGGGGGGGAAATGCAGGGACACAACTTTTAGGGCACCTCTCCATGGAGATGTCGACTAACGGCAGCCAAATATGAGATTTGACCTAAAATAATAAAAAAGTTAGTGAATCTATTAATTAGAACCATTACAGTTTTACATTCAATCTTAACATGTTTTTTTGTATTTATTATTATTTACTGTAAACCAAAATTGTTCTTAATCTATACACATCTTCAATGAAAGGGAACAACAATAGAATTAAAGTTAAATGTTCTATATTTCTTCTATATATAAAAATTATATATTTACTATATTCAATATTTGAATATTTGTCTTATATTGTGTTAAAACATTGTAATAAATAAATGTAAAACACCTCATTAACTTCAGCTATGCATGAAGAAATAAAATGATAGGTATATATAGGTTAGGTCCTCATTCAAATCCATTCTTTGCATACCTACTGCAAAAATATAATTTTCTCATTTCTAGCTGGTCATTAGGAGCATGTATTGTGTTTTTGGCAACAGCATAATCCAACATGTTTGACAGTTTTTTAAATGTGGACTGTGTTAAAACTAGTCCAGTGCGCCCTCTGCAGGCAGCAATCGGAATGAAATGAGACAAAAAAAATATATGAGGTTTCACTTTTAGCTAAATGCATGCTAGCAAATCAATGGTGTTGTCAGGAACACATTTTGAGCCGGTTCTATCTATGACATAATAAAGAAAGTCCAGAACCACGTACAGAAAAACAGCCTTGGTAAACAGGATTACTCAAAGTACCATGAATGAAGGGGAATCCCACTTGAGCTAGCTATGACTTTGATAGTGTTACAACATAGTTAAAAGCTCAAAATAATCAGTTTTAAAGGATAAGTCCTCTTTAAGCCTTCAGAGAGAATACCTGCGCTGTCCCCCCATGAAATGTCTTTTCAACTATTCATTTTCTTGTACTCTCTCATAAAGACACAAGGCACAAAGAAGAGAAATAGGCCTAATGCTTGATTCTGTCTGTTCACATTCACGGGGATATAAGCCAACCCGAACCCCACTAACAAGCACCGCGTGTAGCGCATGAGCGAGAGACACACACTGTGAGTTCGGACATTTCCACCTCCTGGTTGGACCGCGAAATAACGGTAATCATGCTGACCAGCGCCCCCTGTGGTGTGTATGTGCGTTCGCGCCCTGCTCTGGCCCTGCCTGAATAACTGTGATTACCGCCATTGCACGAAGGCGGGGGCGGACTCATTCAGAGAGACCGGGGACCTGCTGCTGCACCCACCACTGGGCTGGGAATGCACTGCCACAATGGGCTTCTCACACCACCACCACAGGGGCAGAGGGAGTTAGATTATGAAAAAAGGACAGATTAGGATCAGAAAAGATGCAAGATTACAAAAGACTATGGCATTGGTTAGTCTATCACAGAAAAACATCTATAAAGGCCCTATACCAGACGAAAGGCTTTTCAGGACCAATACTTATTTTATGACATATTGTCCGCTAGCAAGCCGGAGATTTCCAGGGAATAACTACAAAGTTGCGGCGCACTGGCCAGTTTTCCACGCTTATTTATGAACAACTATTGACATATTTGGTAGCCACATGTAGCACGAAAGGCGACCGAGATGGCGCAGTAATGCAAATACGGTGATTTTCTTTCTGGGAGACAGCGCCCGCTAAAGACGGGGGGAAATATGCAGGTGCATGTGCAAACGTTACAAAACTTTAGGGCCTATTTTCTCAAAATGAGGTTTTCTTTATACTCAACAACATCTTCACTTTATTAGCTCCTACAGATTCCAGACCTCAAGCCGTGTACTTCACACTTTTTTTTAAGGTTTAATTACAGGGATTTTAAATTCCTAACCTGATTTAATGAGCCTTGAACAGCAAAATAACATGGTTATTATACATTTTTATAGATTGTTTGTTGATATTTAAAACTAAAATAATATATATATATAAATAAATCTTTGTAACTAGTATATTAACAACATAAAACCTTAAAAAAAATCTTGATCAAATATTTAGATTCCGTCAATGAAAAATAGGCAATTTTGGCCATTTACTGTACATACATATTTTTGTTTTCTGTCATATTTATATAAATTATTTGCACATTTATTTTTCACCTGCAGTGTCTCGCCTTAATGCTGATCCAATTGATGAGTATATGCCAACTTATTTCTGTGCACACCAAATGTATGTAATTGTTAATTTGCAGGATTTTCCCCGATCCATGCGTGTAAAGATCGTCCGTTTCCCCTTCAGTTGCAGAATTCATTACACATTTAATGCCTCGTTATCTCCCTGGAACGTAATGCTAACGCAGGCCTCGGAAAAAGGCGCGCCGTGATGTCACAGTATTATGCATATACCATCCGGCTGTTCTGCTCTGTCATGTTTTATCTCCCGTTCCAAATGCATTGAGCTCGGGATCATCTTGAACAAAGCTAAACGTGTGAGCCTATGGGGCGTGCGTCTCCCTCTTGTGTGCGGGGAGCCTCGTTCGGAGGTTAGGGAGCAAAGCTGGGGCCGGGTTCGTGTGAGTGACAGAGCGAGGGGGCCGGGGCAACAAAGCGATTAGCTACAGACACGCAAATCCTGGCCGTAACACACTGAGCGTTAGGTTTATAGGCGGGAATGCAACAGGGGAAAAAAGCTGCCCAGCGTCCTTTTAAGTTTATAAAAGCAAGCGAGTTAGGAAGCTTCACATGTAAACATAAAGAGAGGAGTTGAGTTTACCCTTGTAAAGGTTTGAAATAGCTGCCTGTCATGTCTTTAGTTGTGCTTGGCTTTTTATCAAAAATAATTATGAAAATGTTTGTCAGTAAAATAAATAATAGGTGCAAAGACACAATGATGCAAATAGCAGCGCTTTGGGCAGCTGTAGTTGTTTAAAATGTACTTTATAAATCAAACTTTATGCCCTGTACTTGATTTTTGTTTTATGTTTACATACAATGAAAGAGGGAGCGAGTAAATTAAGTTGTTAGCAGTGTCCAAACTCATCCCTAAGTTCCACATTTTTCACAGGGATGAGTTCATGTGCACTTTTCACAACTCGCAGGGACACTTTTCAGGGTCACACAAGCTAGCATGCAGGTTCATGAAGTTGATACAAATGCTTTATAATTATTATTATTACTCTTAGAAAACAGAGAAGCGCACACAGCCTGTTGCTGGTTGTTCAGGTCATGGTTTTGCACAAATGAAAATGAAAGACAAATGTGCACGGATCAACAGGTGCACCGTGGGGAAGCAACAATGGTTTATGTTACACCGATCTGACGGCAAATGATATAGTATCCATCATATTACCCTTTTCTGTGGGTGTGTTCTCTCAAACTGTACTCTTTCATGACTGCTTGTTGCTTCACCAATGCTACTTTTTTTTCTATTAAAATGGTCCTGTCTAGTTCTCATGTCGTCTAAAAGGAGACACTTTTTACGAAACGTGTTTATCCGGAAAACAAAAAGTTCCTATAATGTATCAACCTCTTCTACATGTCGGACACACTTTCCCTGTGACCGATTATGCCACGTCTTCAGGAGAGTCGTTTGTAGACAGCTCAGGGTCAGCGCGTGTGTGTGGTGTGGAATGAGCGTGGAGCAGGAACGGCGACTGGGAAGAGCGTGAGGGATTACGATGAATTGTACGGTCAGAAGAAAAGCCGATGCGTGTTTTAGGGCCCCAGTGACATGTGGAGGCGAATGGAAGTTGAAGTAGCAAAGCGGCGGACGTGTTTGAAAAGGTCCACTGTCTATTCACTCCCTGAGACACACGTACTGCCTCTCAGTGCCATCTATAATTAATATATTACCATCAAATCACATCTTATTTTTCTAATGTGTAAAACTGAACATATTCATTAAACAGGTAGTGCACCAGAGATTTAGATATTGTTTACTCAACCTTATTATTTGACTTTAGAGCGAGAAGAAGACTCAATCAACCCAAATTTGCATATACAGCACCTGGCACCAGTGGAAATCAAGCTAAAAACACTACTACACTGCCTGAAGAAGAAGAAGAAGAAGAAGAAGAAGAAGATCTTTATTTAACAAAAGGTGCTACACATAATGTTGCCTTCATTTTTCACCAAGATCTTGTATTGATGATGGGAGAGTGTGACCACAGTGCAAAGCCTTTTCCAGCACATCCCATAGTTTAGAGCAGGGTAGCGTTATATAATACTACTATGGTACTGGAAAAAAAAGTTTAGGCACTACTGGTATCAAACAATATCGAAAGCAGATACCAAAATAAAGACGTCTTTAAAACCAATTTTTGATGCCTGTTGGTTCAGGGACAGCATTAAAGGAAGTTACCTGGTTGTTTCTTCTCAAATAAATGATACAAATGTTAAAGACATACTCTATTATGGAATACATTTAAATTATTGTTCTGTTTTATGGTTCTAGATCACAATTATTTTAGCACAGGTCATAAAAATGTATCGTTAAAGTACCGGTATCGAAAAAGAAAATTAACGGTACCCAGGCCTATGGAAGATTCTCAATGGGGTTACGATCTTTACTCTGAGTCCGAGTCTGGTGAATTCGGATCGACACGAGGAACAACATTGTATCGTGGGTGGGCGAACATGCGCCGAGATGTCACACCGAATTTGAAAACATTTGAACCAAAGTCTATTCACTTTGTCCGATCCGTGCAATTGCTTTTCGGTATCACGCGGGGGCCATAGAGCGCTGGTTAATCCACGCACAGCACAACGCACGACATCTGACTCCGGCTAATTCCGATTTGATTGAAACAAATCCGGCACGTGGAGTCGTCCCTGCGCCAAATTTCACTTTTGCCGCTTCACTTTAGAAAACCCCCTTTGAAGAGGAAGCCAAGCAATTAGCGAGATGTCAAGGTCTCGAGTTGCACCAGTGTGGGATATCTGATACAGGAGGAAAGCCGCGGTTTGTTATATTTGATTAAACCATGGACCGAGACTTTCATCTGAGGCCGTACTGCCGAGGTTATCTGCACACACCGTGACAACATGACAAGGGATGCACGCGCGGCTTTGACATTTACAGCAAGTTCTAAGGGACAGAGTTTTGTAAAGATAGTCCAATTAGAACATTTTAACGGAAAATGAAAAGAGATTGACATTCAAGATGCGGGCAATGCTTTCAGAAGTACGCTATTGGGGAGTATCAAGAGGAGTGTCGAGAAAACTTTCGGAACAAACTTTGGCGCTATGATTTGTTGAAGCAAAAATCTGTTCCTCAGGTTGCAGGTGAACCAGCGGGATGATGGCGCGGAGAGGGAGTGCACTTATATGAATGTTGGGAGAGGTAATCAGTTGAGAGCCAAAGGTTGACTCTGTAATAAGGACAGAGAAAAGGAAATAATCCTGATTGAAAGTTTCTATGTTCTAATATTGTGTAATGTAATGTAATTTGTGTAATTAAACACATTTACATTTGATTATTGCCTGACCCCCCAAAAAATGTAATAAATGTTGCCACCTGGATTAAACTAAATGTAATGAACTAGGGTTTCTGCAGTTGGTCAAGTCTAGGTTCAGCAACACTGTGTGCCCAAAGAATGAGATCAGCTGATGACCTAAACGTCCTGAAAGCCCAGGTTATTCCATCAATGGATTCCTTCTTCCCTGACGACCCGGGCATATTCCAAGATGACAATGTCCGGATTAATCCATCGGGCTCACATTGTGAAAGAGTGGTCCAGGGAGCATGAGATGGATTGGTCGCCACAGAGTCCAGATCTTAACCTCATTGAGAATCTGGAGATGTGCTGGAGGAGGCTTTGCACAGTGGTCGCACTCTCCCATCATCAATACAAGATCTTGTATCACTCTTGCAACACTAGATCCTACAGTGAATTTGTGCTTTGATCAAAGCTAAAGGTGGTCCAACCAAATATTATAGTGTAACCTTTTCCTTGTCAGGCATTGTATAAATCTACCAGCTTTGTTATTAAAATAAATGCATTATCTGTGTAAAATGACCAATATTGACATCAGTTATAAACCATCTTCAGTTTTGTAAATTCATTTATTTGACCTTTATTTTAGATTACATTTTAGATTCAGATTCACTTAAGAGCCCCCCACACCTGCAAAACAGTGGAGGCGTCACAAAAGGCGCAACAGGAAACAAAAAAGGGACAAACGAGGAGGTATCTGGGCAAGACTCACAGTAAGCCACACATGCCTTCTGTCCCTACTAGTGTTCTGGCTAATGGACGTTCACTGGAGAATAAAACAGATTCAATGCAAAGCACTTCCCAGAAGATGGTGAAAGACTGTTGTGGAGTTGAGGGAGCTGTGCAGGAGGAAGAGGAAGGAGCTGACCAGTGCAGGACACCATGCTCTGAAACAGGGACCAATCCACGAGGCAGAGGAGAGAGAAGGCAGCCAGCCAGAACTCCTCCAGATGCTATGGTTTCCCCTACTTCCAAAAACATGCTGGTCACGTTGACCCACAGTGGTGGTACAATTCCGTTGTACGGTGACAAATAAAGCACTTACTTACTCAGACATTTCCCATGTGAAGAGAGAGAAAACATATTCATAAAGTCTGAAATGGAAAAGGCAGAAGCTAAAGCTATGACCTTTATTTAACCAGGAAAGTCCCACAGAGATTTAGTATCAATGTATCAATTTAGTTTTTTAGAGGTAGAGGGAAACCAAAGCACCTGGAACATGCAAACTCCACACAGAAAGGCCTTCCACTTCCCCGGGATTGAACCTGAGACCTTCTTAGCCAAAACGGTGCAGCGGTTTCCCCACTTCTTTCTTGCATTTGCGTGTGCCGTTTTTGACTATGACGCAATGAATACTGTCGCTTGCCATTACCCTGCTACTCCTGACTTGACTGAGAACAACTTAAAAATCACTAAGTAGCCAAAACCATACCATTCAATTTCCTGTATCCCTGCAAGGCCCTCCCGAAGGCTAACTCCGTCACGCCGATCGGGCCTGCGCCGTAATGCGACCGCATGATGAGAAACGCAGAGGGCGAGTGGCTTATTTAAAACAACTTTTTGGGAACGCATTACTCCCGAGATGAAGGCAAGCGTGTCGCCTCGTCTTTCATTTTCCCAGCCTCTTTCTCATCGGCACATGCTCTTAAAGCTGTTAGCCGACGCAGGGGATAAACAAATAGAGGGTTTCAATTAGAGACCTGCCTCCCCGGAGAAAGGAGAGAGGGAGGTTATGAGAGCGCAGCATGATTAAATCCAGCTGGTAATGATATTTGCTGGGTTGCCTTTACAGAGGACTTTCCCCTGCTCCTACCAACCGCACACACTTCTACAGGGAGAGGGGAGAGGAGAGGTATTGCCCTTGTTTGTGGAATCGCAGCACGTTATAAAAATAAGGATTCCCCTCGACATCCAAACAAAAATCCTGAGCTATGTGTTTTGTGTTTTTGTTGTTTTGATAAATTGTCATTGACACGACTTAATCATGATTAAGGCAAGAAATAATAATCATTTAGAGATATTAATTTGAAACTTTTTTGCTACTGACATGGATAGATTTATGTTTGAGTATAATAATAATAAGGCATGTTATGCATAAGAAGAGAAAAAAAAATATCCTATATTTTCAGCCTAGATAAAGGTTCATGAATCATCTGTATTCTAAATACAGTAAAGGATCGAGCTAGGTTTAAATGTATGGTTTTATTTTCATATATTACTTATACATATATTTAAAAAACAAAAAAACTATTTGCGGGGATTTTTGGATATCATGTTTAGCTTTTTAATAAACCGTATAAGTGATAATGTTTTATTGGATTTCAAAGCTGAATTTAGGTACAAATTAAAACAAAAACAAACGTTGTTAACAACATTATGAAAGCTACTAAAGCTGAAATGTGTAAAAGAGTGTAAAGAGTGTTTTAGAAAACTGACCGTAATGTTTTATAAAGGTTACTTATAGCAATTCCCTGACAATCTATGGCTTGCTAGTCATAGAAGATGTTGTGATATATATATTTTTTACTTTGATTTTAAAACTAAGATGTTCAAGGAGAAAACTTAAAATTTAACTTCAGCCAATTTTTTATTTTATTTACCATGGATTGTGTAAAAAGTGTAAATCTCAGTCAGAGGAACAAACTTAGTAAATCAGCAAAAATAATTGCCTCTTGAGATATGCATATCACCTAACACTGTGATAATGATCATTTGTCGATATATCGCGCAGTACAGTCAAGTCTGATTTAACAACGTGTAATACTTTAAAAGAAAAAGAAAGACAAAGCTAAACTCAAACACAAGCCTTTAAGTACGGGAAGTGTGTGCTCCTGCATTATTAAAATGTCCTTATATTTTTTTTTATGGCAATGGTGGCGCGGATGGTAGAGCGGGTTGTCTCATGATCTGAAGGTTGGTGGTTCGAATCCCGCCTCCTGAAGGTGCATGCTGTCGTTGTGTCCTTGGGCAAGACACTTCACCCACCTTGCCTCCAGTGTCATTGGTGTATGAATGGGTGAGCGGATCCTTTGAGTGCATAATGTAGCTGCAAAAGCGCTATATACGTTGAGACCATTTATCATGTTTTAAAATTGCAAAATCTTTTAAAATCCTCTAGTCTAGCTTGTCCCTTATGGAAATATTGTGTACAAAACATGTAACAAAATGTAGATAAACCTAAAATAAGCCACGATCTTCATTCTTGAACTGCACTTCTAGACTGCGTGGTTCTGTGTAACTCTACCACCGCTGTTATGACACATCACCTCAGTTCCAAACGCTTCCACATTGTTCGACCTTTAATTACGCTCGATCTCCTCCGCTTTCAATTACACGGCCAAACCCGCGGCCTGAACTTTTCACCTGCGCCACTTCACGTGAGAATTAAAGACGGAGGGCACCAGGTAAACACTGACTCTTAGATCTGTCTCACATGCCACAGCGGCGGTGCAAGGCTCCGTATCAACTTTCAATGTAGAAGAAGCCCGAACAAGCATAAGCGGATTACAAATACCTTGAGTGCGCAATAAGGAGTCAGATAAGACGCGGGGAGGGAGGGACGACACCAAGAGGGGGAGACAGAGAGACGAGAGAGAGAGACTTAACAGGAAGGAGGTGATGCATTCATAAGAATCACTTCACCTTTCATTCACACCACTCATAGATTTCTGTTTTTTTTTTTTTTCTTGCTTCCTACTCCTCTCTGCTCTCGTTTTCCTGTGATGAGATTACTTAAAAGCATTAGGTCATTGCAGTGAATGGAGGTCAGAGGATCTGCAAGTGCATGCTCCTGCAATTGTGCACGTGTCAGGACAACAGCGGGATAAGACATTGTCAGAGTGGTTAGCTGTTGTGACCTCTCAAAGAAAGAAGGATGCTTTTATTTAGGTGCTCCGGTTTGTCCCACCACTAAAAAGGAAGGTTCAAATCTGAGACTACAGTATGAAATGAGTTGGCTGATGCGCTATCACATTAACAAAAGCATAAATAGCCCTGTGTGTACAAAGACACGGGGACAAAAGGAGAGAGGTGTCTAGATCAGTGGTTCTCACACAAGCACAACCTCAAACATTTGTTGGATCTTCCAAAAACCACAAGGCCTGATTCAAGATCAAATCTAGACTAAACTTGATTCTCGAGCGGGCATTTCTGTGTGGAGTTTGCATTTTTCTCTCGCTGTATCTGGGTGGGTTTCCTCTGGGTACTCCAGTTTCCCCCATCAACTAAAAACATGTGCAATAGTTGAATCCTCCAGCCAGGTGATTCTGACCATCAGCTTCACTCGACATCTGGAGATGCAGAGGACACATTTCCATACTAGGACAATAAAGTACATCTTAACCAATAGGTTCAATATAGGACAATCCCTCCCTCAAGAATGAGGATAAAGATAAAGCCTTCAGTCTTATCGTCCATGCTTTCTCCACACAGCTTGCTGTACAAAAGATTCCATTTCTAAACAACCAGCCCAACATATCCCATTCCACCAACAGAAATAGATCATGATTAATATATTATATCTATAATTAAAAAAATGAATAAAGAATACATTCTAAAACTACTTCAAGAAGGCCATGCGCCACCATTGGTAAACACAGTTTGAAAAGCACTGGTCTAGCTCAAAGGCACACAACCGCACATGCACTGGCAGGAGCAGGTATCACATCGGCCTTTGGATCTGTGCGACTGAAGGCCACTGCTCTAAAAATGCGAAAACATAAGAGATAATTATGTTAAAAATTTCACAAAATTCTTTTGATTCTGTAACGATTTAGTAAAGTGACGATACTACAGACAGTAGAGGTGGCATTCACACAGCCCTCTCTCTTCACCCTCTGCTGTGGTAGATCTAACCTGCTCATTCATTTGCAAACGCAGGTGATTAGTATGCACTGTGCCAGGCCGAGATGGCGATAAGGGCTCTTATCTGTGGAGCACCTGTTTAATAAGGGAAATACATTAAAAACAACAGCGGGACGCGGGGTACAGGCAAGAGGGGGCACCCGCGTGTCCGATGGGGTTTATTTATGGAACGGGCCGATAGCATTAACCTTCAGCCAACTGTTTCAATCAAAATGGGAGTACAGTATGTTCATCGCAGAAAAGGGGAGGTTCATATTAGTCAACATGGCTGGAGTCTAGAAGATATTGCTTTTGAGTAAAAATTGCTTAGAAGTTCATAAATAGGTTTACATTTTATGACTCGCTTTAGGATATTTCAATGGGCACATGAAACGCAAGACATAAAGATCACTGGAAACATACTCTCAAGGCGGGAGGGGGACCCTAGAAAGGCGCTGTGACCATGTGAGTCAAAGAAGGTGGCTAGGGAGGGGGAAGTCAGGGTGCCCCCCGCTCAGGAACGTCCCTGGATGTGTGGAGGAAGCTGAGGCAGCCTCTCGACAGGTAATTGTCAACACACTCGCAGTTTGGAGGAGCTGAAAGAGGCAATCACACAGGCTTTGAATTATGTATGGCCAATATCAAGATCAGTAAATAATACATGCACTACTTAAACGACTTAATATTCCAGCACGGCAATTGAAACTCATGCGGCGGCACAGAGGCGGAGTGGCTGCTACTGCATGGCCTCAGGGTAAGGGCACTGAGGTTTAGCCCCAGGACAGGGGGCAGCTGTGGCGGAGGTTCAATCCCAGCGCAGGTACCATCATCCACTACTGTGTGAATGCAGAACAACATGGACACTAGCTAAAGGGTACAATCCAGAGCGTTACGTGAGTGTCCTCACAAAAACAAAAGCTTTGCACACGCCGCCTGGAAGCTTTGACCCTGGAGTCATTAAAGTGATAGTCTGTAAGATTGCAAAATGAGAGGGGGGAAAGAGAGAGAGACATTTCAAAAGTAAACGATTAAGCTCCCTACCACTCCCCCACCTGATTGGACCAGGTTCATAGGAAAGCTGGTCTCATTGGTCAAAGTTATGGCACCGGTGATTCTGATTAGCAGCTGAGATCGACAAAAGGAGGGACTTTGGAATACATTTTGTAAAACATTTAAACTCGCGCTGTCACTTTAAAGCAGGGCGAATTTTCCAACTCGGACAGTAAACCCATCCATCTTCTTCCTCTTATCTGGGCCCAGGTCGCAAAAGCATTACAGCCTGAGCAGAAATGCCAAGACTTCCCGATTGTCAAACACCTCCCCAGCTATTCATCCCATGACATTCCGATAGGTCAGCCAAGAGACATAGTTCTGTCAGCGTGCCATAGGTCTTTGCTGGGGCTTCCTCCTGGCGGGACAGGCCCAGAAAAGAAAACTTACCTAAATAACAGCCGGCGCATTGGCTATGACAACAACAAAAGTACATTTGTCTTATTCAACTGTTTAGACATTTTCAAATATGCTTGTCATTTGTGTTAATGTACTACAGGCGCAGTGTAGATTTGATCAAGAATGAGTGACTTCATCGTTTTTGTCATTGAAAACACTGCAACACAAAGAGCATAATGTTAATTATATTTCAGTGGCATTTATAGTTTTTTTTTGCAAATGAACCCTGCAGGGTTCCCCCCCCCCCCCCCCGATGCCTGATCGAAGCTACATTTTCTTGTCACTGTTTAACATATCCTGGATTGCCTTTAAGTATTTATAACCTAGCAGCCACTAGCCCCGTGCCTGGAGCCTTTTTTTTTTTATTATCCACAAGTACAAATGGATGAACATATCGGAGGATGACAGAGAGGCCTGGTCAATATCTATTACTCATAATTACCGCGGTTCAGTCGAGAGGGCTGTGAACGCCGCCCCGAGCAGGCAAAAACACGCTCGCCGCTGAACCCCGGTTTCTTTGATAAGTGACGGAATTTGCATGTTCACACATTTCAGAGCCGCTTTCGAGCTCAAAAACTTGTGCCACGTTAAATGAAGATCTTCCAAAGCCTAAATAGGTGTAGATCTCAATTCGGTGGTTTAGCAATTCTGTCACAAGCAAAGGAATTACACGCAAATGGAGACTGCAAAAAAACAAAACAAAAATATGTATCTACATCTCAGTGCAAGGCCAGGCTCGGGGACTAAAAAAGTGAAGGAAATGGAGATATAAATGTAAGTTTGGAATTAAAAAATGTCCGAATGTTAAAATGGAATTGGTTCTGAGGTCAAATCTAGTGAGGCCGAGTATTTCAGAGGGCTTTATAGGAACAATGATAGCTTACTATATTTATTAAGAACATTACAATTGTTATTCTATTGGAATAAATCATGCATAATAGAAGATACTTTTTTTTCCCAATTTGGTTTCCTACTGCCTATTCTCTTTGATTTCTTTGATTTATTTATTTTTTGGGTGGGGGGATTTGAATCACGCCAGTCAAGAGCGACAAAGTCTTTTCCAAGCCCAATCGGACTTCAACTTTCTCCTACCACGGCGAGAGACTGAAGCACATTGCCACCGACAGTTCACAGTAAATCAAAAACCCTGATGGAACTGGCCGACAGACGGACAAGCTGTTGACGGGGAGCGGCCACAGACAGCGCGGCCTGCCCACTCAACGCCTTTTGTTAGCATTTGCGACGCATTCGGAGGAGCCATACGACGGGATAGAGCGGGAGGAGGGGGGCTGCCAAGCACATGACAAGGCGACGTAGGCGTCTGGGCGCGAGAGAAAAACACAAGATAGGGCACCGCGACGATAGGAGAGAGTCGTGAAGTTTCTCAGCATCACTGGCCGTATGCCGGGGGTTACACGCACCATCACTAGACCCCGCGTGTGAGAGGAAAACAAGAGGCAAGAGAGAATGGTGATTTTAGCGTTAGCGGTGTCAGGCTGGCGCTCAAGTCTGGGCAATGGAGACTGGGTTGAGGAAGCCAAGCCAAGCAGCACAGCAAAACTGGGATCGTTTCATCAGAGAGGATGCCATTTTGAAAAGAGGGCCAGCAAAAATAAATCAAGTCTTCAACATGGATCTTGTAAACTTTAGATAGATAGGCGACATGCTTTCCATAAACCAAAGAGAAAAAAAGTTAATTTAATATAATAGTTATTCTTATTTTCAGAAGACTGTGTCAAAATAAGATGCCAATGGAACAAGGATGTATTTTTTATTTCTTGCCTTTGGCTTTTGTTTTGTCTCATTTCAAGTTAATTTCTCATATTTTAAGTGAAATAATGCGTGTACTATTAACAATCTGGTTTCAACGCAAAATTTGCTTAACATAATGCAAGCACTTTTTAATGGTGGATTACATTTTAATTACGTTTTACAACATTCTATAACTTTTTTTTTCTGATAAGACACAGCTGATAAAAAAGACATTTACACAAGGCTATATTGATTTTGGACCTTTTAAATAAATGACCTCCTGCATTGGGACAATACCAGGTCTAAATCGATGGTGAATCAAGTCTAAAACAGGACAGAACCTTTAAAAATCTGGGACTAAACTATGGATCGTAACATCTCCAAGCGAGGACAAGACTGTTGGTGTAGATCTCTGTGGCGGATGAAGAGAGTCTTTTTCGTGTTGCGTGTACGAGGGGACGGAGGGAGGGAATCGGGGAGAGATGAAAGGGGAGCGAGACGGACGGACGGACGGAGCGAGAGCCCGCGCTAATGTCCTCATGATGTAGTGGCTGTCAGAGCATTTGCTTCAGAGGCCAAATGATCCTGTAGGAACAGCGCGGCTATTGATCCGCCTATTACACCGCGGTGCCGCCGCATGTGCCGGGTCTCGTGTGCGCGGCAGAGGCAACAATGTCAAACGAGTAGAGCTACACGGTCGTCCTTTTAAAAACGAGCGTGGACAAAAAAGCAGAAGTGAGCGTAGTGTAATGGTTGTGCACGTTTGTTCAGGGATTTTTCGTTCAAGTTAGTGGATATAGGACTAATGTAGCAGCCTGAAAAAACACCAAGCCATTTCTTACTAATTTCTACTCTCTGACTTATCTTACTATCTTACTTACAAGTGCAAGGTTAGTGTTTCTGAATGGAGTTTGCATGTTTCCCCCATGTCTGTGTATAGGTTTCCCCTGGGTACTAAGTTTTTTACCCGACCCTGTCTATTTTACCTCAAATTAAAGCGCCACTTTCTACAAATGCCAGTGTTGTACATGATATATTACTGAATTGGGTGTTCTGTTTGGAAGTGTTGAAGTAATTGACAGTATTTCTCACATCTACGGCACTTTAAGTCAAAACTGTTAAGGTACTCTCTAATTTGTGTAATAATATTTCTCAAAATCATCTTGAGGGCCAGAGGTTCTATGCTGGAGGGCCAGATTTGGCTCCCGGGCCTGACGTTGCCTACTCCTGCAGATAAAAAGCTTTCCCTGTGGGGCCCAGACTCCCCTGGAAGTGAGATGCTGAAACCACAGGACCTCCCTGGTTAAATAAAAGACAAATAAAAAAAAACATTACACATGATTATACATAACACAACAGTGAAAGCTTCAGGGATTTTGAGACACAACAAGACATTTAGCCACAAGATGTGTTGAAGGAAATACAAAGGCCATTGATATTGGTCGCCTTGTAGTATAAGAAAGCCTCCGGAACCGTTTTTTTATCGGTTACACGTCATGGAATTTACACTGAAACGTGATGAGTATCTGTGTGTGTTTCGGGGGGGGGGGGGGGTGTGGAGGGTGGTCCCTATACGTGTCATTCCGCTATGACACTTCATCAATACTCCCATTACAACGTGACACATGAAAGCCGGTCTGAACCTGATCTTTTCCATCTCATTTCACTTATCACCCAGCCTCAGCGTGTGAACAGCAGTCTGAGGGACCAAGACCGCTATAGACCACTTTGTGTGCCACGTTGTGATCAAAAGACTTCAGCCTGC
Source organism: Proterorhinus semilunaris (assembly GCA_021464625.1). NCBI lineage: Eukaryota > Metazoa > Chordata > Actinopteri > Gobiiformes > Gobiidae > Proterorhinus > Proterorhinus semilunaris. Next base: position 16,734,652 of record CM038349.1, read on the forward strand.
AACAAACAATATTGCTGAATGAAATAGCTTTTTAAACAGCTAAACTGTATTTATTTATTTATTTTTTTTTAAATATAACTGTCTGACAATCCTTTTATTTCTATTTGGACCAACTTCACAAACACCTCTGAATTCCAAGGTCAAAAAAGCACTTTGTTTTGCACACATGGGGCACGCTGGGCCAGTGAAACACTTAACACTGCGTTAACTCAACCCACACTCACTTGAAACAGCATATGGCACATGAAGATGTGCACACTGTTTGCATCTTGAATGCGACAAATGTGTTCCAAAGAGCCAAAAGGCACTCAGAGTTTTGACAAAGCAGCAGTAAGGATTTTGGAAAGATGTGCAAATGCAGGAATAGTCTTCCTAGACAATTCAAATAGTTTAAAGAAACAAATGAAAAAATAGTCAAAATGCTACATATTGATTGGGGCTAATCAATGTGAGACAAAACTTAAACAATAGCAAATGAGGACTAAATTTTAATTAGGAAAACCATGACTAACACTGAAACCTGAGTAAGTTTTAAGTTACCATGTGTTTCTTGTTTAAGGGTGTAAATCAAAAACGCTGTTGTGTCGCATGATCTTAGATGACATGGTGAAGGTGAATTTCTAAAATAAATAAAGTGGGCTATTTCAACTTTTTTTTGGGTGAGAACACAAAGCCATTTTTTCACTTTTCGTCTTGTGATTCCGCCATGACACTTCATCAATACCTCCATTACAAGGCGACGCATGTAAGCCAGTCTGAACCTGATCTTCTCCGTATCCGATCCCTTTTACCACCCCCACACACACACACACACGCACACACACACACATTTAAATTCATACTATTATTCTCTGTCGCGTCTGTCAGGAACACTGCTGAAATGCATATTCTTCGGAACAAAAGCATCACACCTTTTCCACTTCAGTGCAATGCAGCCCCCTCTGATTCAATTACCGTTGTGTCAAGAGAAAGGGGAGAGTCAAACAAGTTAAAGGTGGTACACATGCACTTTTCGGTATAATTTCAAACAAGATTAATTTACTAACAAAACCAGGAAAAAACAAAAGGAAAGCAGATGTACAACTACATTGAGTGCGTTGACATGCGCTCGAGTATTTAGCCATAATCCAGTTATGGCAGTTTTCAGGATTTGGGGTTTATACAGTATGTACACAGAGAAATCGGGAAACTCAAATCCCCTGTTTACATGATCAAATAAAGGAACCTGGCTTCTCGTATTGTGACTACATCTGCACAGGGGCATCTCCTCTTTACTCCAGAAATAGGACCGCTTCAGAACAGTCGCCGCCATGTTTGTGTACGATTAACGGCGCATGGGCAAGAAATGGGAAGTCGCGTGTACCCGGGAAACAGCTTACATGCTGTTACTGGGGGAGAACCCCTGCCAGAGAATCCAGGTTCAATCCAGGATCAAGGCAAGCTGCTATTTTCAGGTTTCTATAAACTGTGTTTGTATGACCAAAGACAAAACTGGAATACTAAAACCTCTAAATAATAACCGGGAAACAGAAGTGCATGTAAACACTCTCACTGTGACTGTATATGACGTGGTAAGTAACATTTGACATAGACTAGCCAAAGTTACTAAAAAAATGTGCATGGATGTCAAGGAGTAAAAAATGGTCTGGTAAAGAACTTTTTAATCGAGTTTTAATTGAGTTTGCTTGTCGCCACATTTTTACCAATAAGATTCACTGACCAAAAAGTAAAGTTTACTCAAAAGTGTGCACGGTACAGCTCTTCATTTCTCGCACTGATGTTACTGCATTAAAATTCGGTTCAGCGTCTTTTGTCAGTCTTTTGTTATTGTTAAATATCTAGCTTTGTGTTCATTAGCTCCATAATAAAGTCATTTGACGGCTTGTTAAGCACATTAGCTAAATCAAAGGCACTGGAGTAAAACGCGCGTCTGCAATAAATCTTTTCAGCGTTTTTGAACTGATGCCAATCGCAATGTGAACAAATGGACAGCACTGTATTGTCTGTATTGTCAGCTACAATACTATTTGTTACATATTGTATTTGTTAGATTGTGTGATCAGATGCCACAACACTCTGAACAGATTCCAACATGTTCAAATGGCTTAAAACATTATCTCTATTGCAACATATGCAGTTGATGAGATCCACAACATTAGGGACCAACATTGTAACACGGTAAAGCTATAGACTTTATAATGTCCCATTTCAGGTTAAAACGAGGTATCAAAGTGTGTCTTAAACTACCTGTACATTGCACAAAATTGGAACTTTTAACCCACTTGCGGATAGTGTCTAAATCGGAACTGGTGAAACATCTGGAAAAGGCGCACCGGGTCTCACTTGCTGCCACAAGAATAGCTCACATGATGCTTATGTGTCATATGCAGAGGTGTCTCATTTCGTACAGGCAAGGCTTTTTATAGGAAACCATTAGATATTTTATCACTAAAAGACAGCACATAGTGCTGGCAAGAATGGTTTCATTTTTGTACAGTGTGAGGCCTTTTTGCATGTTCTGCCTGAGTCTGGGCATGCTGAATACGATTATAACTCTGGGGATGTTTACAATATTGGTGTATTAATTAGTCCTTATGGCTGATTGTTAGTAGCATGAGTTTTCCTTCTATGATTGTTCCAAATATGCAGCAGGTGCCATGCACAAATGTCTCCACCTGGATTCAACCAACTGTTATGATCTGGGGTTTCTGCAGTTGGTCAGGTCAAGCAAGGTTCATCAGCTCTATGTGCTCAAAGAATGGGATCAGCTGAAGATCCTGAATGACCAGGTTATTCCACCAAGGGATTTCTTCTTTCCTGATGACACAGGCGTATTGCAAGATGACCATGCCAGGATTCACGGGGCTCACCTTGTGAAAGAGTGGAAGCATGGTGAACAATTCTTGCAAGAAGCTTATTGAGACAATGCCACAGTGAATGTGTGCTGTAATCAAAGCTAAAGTGAGCGTGTGACCTTTTTTTTTTGGTCAGGCAGAGTAATATCAGGGTTTCTATCAGGGTTTCCACTGGGCATTAAAAATATGTAAAAGTCATTGAATGAATTCTGCCAAAATCAAGGCCTTAAATGTAATTAAAGTCATTACATTGGATTGAAACTGGCATTATATCTAATGTATAGGAAAACTTGGCTCAAAAGATTTAGCTGTATGAGTTCATCGAAAATACTTGAAAAAAATATGGTCTAAAACATTTTCTAAAATTTGAATATAATACTTCTATTTATTTATTAGCACATCATTTTATTCTAATTCACAACGACAAGGTAAAATATTACACTGCTGTCTCAGACCCTCCTCCAGATTTGAGCCTGGATCTCCGTCAAGAGTTCCTAGCTGAAAGATCGGCCATCGTCGGCCTTTTTAGGTTGCAAGGGAAAACTACAGAGCCCCCAAAACTTTCAAACTTGAACCGGAAAAATTGTACCACGCTCATCCTAAACCTCCAAATCCTGTGTCTCTCACCTCAAGTATAATGGCCCTCATATTTTACCCCTGAAAGAGCCTCAGAAACAGTACATTTATTAACCCGGTCTCTCTCCCTCGCTCTCCACTCTGCGCCTGTGCTCCTCTCTGTACTCCTGGTAATGGATTCAGTCTAAATGGGTTCTCAGAAACACAAGTGCACAAGGAAAGAAGGGACAGCGCAGTGGACAAAACCGTCACTTGGGTCCTGGGAACATCTTATCTGCTCTGGGAGGAAACTCTCGCTGCGTCCATATGGTCTGGTCCAAGTTTATGGTTTCATTTGGATGGATTAGATGGTAATTGTGAGTCTATGGGCTGCAGCAGTATAGCCTGGCTTGCTGAAAGTTACACACACATCTAAATCTATCAAATAATGATAGATGAGGTATTGAAATCGGAATGAATTTACCAATCAGGCTCCTATGTTGGTCCACTTTAGCTGATTCGCAAGCGTCCAATCACACGGACAGAATAGAATAAGGTCAGGTAGGGCTGAAAGGAAAGGCATTAACAACCCATGAGTGACACAGGGATGAATAAGATATAATTCCAGTGCCGCCACTCCCTGTGCATCGGGCATCAAGTTTCCAAGGGGCACCACATTGAGGCCATTTTGACGGCATTGTACAGGTTTTTAATTTTTTAATTTTTTTGCATCATTAAATATTTCTGTTTAGGGCACTAAAATGGCTTTCAGTGGCCCTGTATATTTCACCATATGATGGTTCTGTGTTTTAATATTTGTCCCTGCCTCAAGGAGTGATCTTTGGTGAATTTGTGATATATACGCGATATGACTTGGTGTAGGATTTGAGCGCACCGTGCACTCGCGTTTAGATTGTTAAATGCCAAAACAGGCGGCGATTTTTCGTACACCTCACATACGCTCTGATTTCGCCATATGCAAGTTTCAGAAATGAGAGCCAATGTCTCTTCAGTTTCTTGAAGTAAAGTGCAACATTTGTCACTGCACAAGATGGATTTTGATGTTCTTTCTTGTCGAGAAAGAGGGTCTAAGGACAGGGCATACCCGGGAACCAGCATCCATCTGCTTCCTCCACCGTCGACTGTTGGTCATTTCCCATCTGTTTTTCCATTTCACGTCTCATTGCTGTTTTTTCAAACTGTTTGATCAAATCACTAGTTTATGTGAAGCTCTTTGGTCGAGACTGCTGTCATGAGTTTGGGCTGTACAGAACTGAATTGGTTAGTCTGCTGAGGCTTTTACATGCACGCCACAATGAGCCAAACCAACCAGCATGTTTTGTAGGTATAATGGGGACCTTCACAGTCCTGGGGAGCGCAAACTCCAAACTCTGTCCATGCCTTTTTTCATGCAATAAAAGGATAGACCCTTAAAGATTTAGCATGAAAGCACAATTTTCTGATCAATACTATTTCCAATAATCACCAGAATTTGTTGTGGTTTGACGATCTCAATTCAGTCCTTTCACAGATGCATCCTCAGCAGCAGAGTATATAAGCCAGGCCTGTGCGCTGAACGGAGAGGAGGATAGGAAGAGAGGGGGAGAGAGCTTGTATATGGTAAATGATTTAATGTTGCCACTTGATGGAATGAAGTGTCTTCTCCCCGTTAACGGCGCCAAAGTTAAACCCTCTAGTCACTTAGTCTGTTACGCATCGATTTCTCTGGTCAGTACTTGATTGCTATTGAATATGACTGGCACCATAGTTCTGTGCAGCATGAGGCAATGTGTGCGCGTGCTCCTTGAAGTTGTGCTTGTGTGCGTTAGCGCTGCAGCCTGGAGGAAAGCAAGCGATTCTGCAGCTAAAGTGACCTGTGGAACAACCACATGCTCCCAGTGCTAATCCCCATTAACTTTTGCTGCTGACAAAGGAAAGAGAAAGTAGTGTAATAAAAATCTTCATTGGAACATAGTGAAAATAAGAGCATTTTTCACTCTGACCCTCTTAGCCGAACTATCAGATTTTCCTCAAATAATTCAATTAATTCAAGCATTATGTCCATATAGCGATGAACAATGGGGAACATAATTAGCAAGCATAGCTAATTAGTTTTTATGGGCTTCTGGCTGACATCTTGTGGGCAACTCCGTATTGCATTCCACTCCACATGCTAACTGCATTGTATTGGATGAAACTCGCAAATGTATTAAAAGGATTAAAGGATTGTTTGCCCAACATGCTTCGCCTCCCACAGGGCCGAGTTTGCTCACTCTACAGTATCATTAATAGAACTACCTGGGAAGTCGCTATTGAAATGCTAATCGTAACATTACTTTGACAGACATTTACTATTTTGTCTTTCAGTTTTATACCACTTTATCAATACATACATTTTTTTTAATATCCACAGCTCTTTTTGCCTTAAAAATGTGGGAATTGTCAAAATTACTTTTCATTAACGAGAGATTATTTGAACAACCGGAAATCAACTCAATGAGTCAGGAGGTTGTATGCGCTGCTTGGATCTCACTTATCTCACAGAAAAGCAGCGTCAGAGAATACTTGATTTACACAAAAAGAAGAGGACGTTTTTTTTTAAGTGGAAACAAGCAGAAGCTTATTGAAACGAGCGCTGTAATAAAAACTAAAGGCGGTCCAATCAAATAATAGATCGTGTGACCTTTTCTGTTTTTGGCAACCTTTTTGTTTGTTCAGGCAGCGTACGTAAAGTTCACAAACAAACGAGAAACACAAACACCAGCCCACACTCCGATATGCGTCTAACGGAGTAATTGATGAGGTTTTAAAGTCTAGACACCTTCACCAAACTTGTTCCGATCCTGTCCGTGGACAAACTCTCTTCACAGCAAGAGTAAGAGTATTTTGCTGGCATATTTTGTCACTACATTTTATAACATTGTAACTTATAGGGGTATTTTTTAAAACATCCATTGTTTTGAGTTATTCCTCTAAAATATCACAGGGTCCAAAAGTAGATTATGAAGCCTGAACAAAGCTTGTAAGCTTTTGGAAAACACCTTTTGATACCTGCTTTATATGTAAGAGAAATAGCATAAACCACTTTTTCTCTCTCTCTCTCGCCATCTCCTCTCAAAGCGTTCCTTCCGACGCCATACATTATTTATCGCCAACACTTCTTTCTGTATTAAACATGCAACAAAAGCACAACCGAGCGTAATACCCATGTATCAAGAACGGCGGCGAGGTGACAGCTTCCTCTTTCACTGTTTCTCTGGGAAATAAATAAATAAATAAATAAGAAAATAAACCACATGTAAAATATCCCTCCATATCCACCTTTGATATTGCAGTCGTCCGTCTCTCGCGGTTGCCACATCTGCTGTATCTGATGAAGTGCGAGCGCGAGTGCAAATGGCGCCCAAAAACCAGCTAATGTATGCAGTTTAGGTGCGGCAATGGCCAGTAAATATGAACTCCGTTTGGGCCAGCTGATGGATTGTTTAATAAGCAAAGATCATTAATATTTGAGGAAGGCAGTGTTATTCAAAATAGTGAACAGTATTTTAAGTAGTGTAGTAATAATATAGGGATTATACAAAACAATTCAGCTTCAGTGTGGCAGGTGCGCAATGGTCGAAGCCAGTGGTTCTCAAACGGTACTTGGGCTTTCTCTTTTGTGTTGTTGCTGTGCATTTGAAGGAGACATATTAAGAAGCCTGCTATCATACTAAATCAATCTTCAAAACAAAGTGTGAAAATGATAAAACCCTCAAACTGAGCTAAACGGCAGACAGAGATACGTTTTTAGTATGGATTTAAAGACAGGAAGTGATTTCTTGCCTAAAAGTTAATTCCATAATCTTAGAGCAGAAGCTAAAAAGGCACAGTTATCTCTTAGCTTTCTGTGTGTTCTGGGAACCAGCAGGGCCCGATCTGTCGAACTCGGAGAGCAAGTGCGGGATCAGGGCACAAGCAAATCACAAAGGCACCGAGAGGCTTAACCATGAAGACAGTTTAAAACAAATATATATATTTTTTTAATCAATACGAATGTGCACAAATTTTTTTTTTAATTCGTATTTGACTTCACTCACGCAGCTTTTGTTTCGTTTCCTTTTTTTGTTTCCTCAAAGTGCGTTCATCGTGAAGACAGCTTGTATTTGCAGCTTTTCACTGCTGACTGCAGAGGGCGCTCCAGGCCACACAGGAAACAAATCCTGACAAGCCTCATCGTTTTATTCATTCTAACGTAAAAGATCAACGCTGAGGCACCCAAAATAATGTGTATGAGCCAAAATGATGCTTGTCATGTTGACTTTAAGCATGAAATCCATAATTTGCCAAAACCACAGGAGACTTGATGGTGTGAAACGTCGCTACATGTGTATCGCCATTATCTAGTTTAGTTTAGTTTATTTGTTTATTTGAGCAATACACATTGCACAGTATTTGTTTATTCTGAATGTACATTTATATACTGTAAAGGTGTATTTATTTCCACTATACTTCTTTTGAAAATGTCATTCTCTCTTGTCCCTTAACTGTGAGTTTTTCCGCAGCAGCCGCCTTCCCGGTCCATGCGTGTGTGCGTGCGCTGAGTGTAATAGCTCAGGTTAAAGTGTTAAGCAGCTTAGAAATGCCAAATGGATTAAGTGTTTTGTTGACACATAGCAAAATAATCTGGTTAGCAAAGACAAGATACACTCCACGTCTGCCATCGCTCCTCTTCACTTTTGGAAATGTTTTGCCCTGTTTCTATTACATCCTGTCAGTCAGTGTCTAGATTCAGCGTAGATGCATTTATCTGTGGCTCTTGCGCGTGAAGACACGAGCGCAAATACCGAAATAGGTCAGAACGTGGAGTTAAATGGTTTTTTTTTAAGCCTATTGCATAAGCCACATGAGGACATCTGTTTGTTGGTCCTGCGGGGACATGTAAGTAATTACCAGTCATCATTTTGTGCAGTAGTCAAGGGCAGTCTGGGCGTAATGTAGAAGAGACACGGAGTGGGTATAGATTTATTCATATCGGCGATGCGGTGTTGATTGTTCATCACTCACCGGCCGGAAGGTATCAGGTTAAAATGTTGCCTGAGTGCACGTTGTTACGTCCTTGAGCTAGACCTGGTGTCGGCAAACCTTTAGACCCAATGAGGCAGTTCTTCCCAAACTTAAGAAAACAATGTCAAATGAGGGCGTTTACTGCGAGTTTGAGGTTCGAAAAATGGGATTAAATCAAGACAAAACCGGGAATTCATGAAATCTGAATGAGAACCGACTGCGAATATGAAGCATGTGTGCGGCACAGCCTAGAAGGTCCCGGGTTTGATTTCCAAAATAAAGAGACCGTAGCTTGTTCTCTCCGTGTCTGCACATGGTTTCCTCTAGGTGCTCTGTTTTATCTTTCCACCCAAAAAACAAACAATAACATCTCCCCCCCCCGGGACTCCCCTGAAAATTAGATTCTGAAACTCCGAGACATTCCTGGTTGAATAAAGGTAAAAAAAAATGGAAACAACTCATGGTTTCCTCATCAAACGAACTAAACAGGCTTTGTGGATTGATCTTCCAAGCTCCTGTTGTGATCGGGTCTCAGGATTTGGAGAAGGGTCTTCGACACTCCCCGGTGGTCGCTCACTGTTCTTGACAGGTTACCGCAGTGAAGGATGGGTCAAATACAGAAAAAAGTCCTTCCTTTGAGTTAATCAGTCTCGACCTCAACCTTATACCTTCATGGTCAAAAGTAATGCAATTAGGAAATAACTTTACTATTTTCTCCCATTGGAAAACGTATAATATGTTGAGTAAGAGAACTTCTAAACCGTTTCAAAGTCCGTCAAAGACTTTTTCTAGCCTTCCATTGCTCCTCTCATGACGCAGTGTCCTTGGCTGAGCCTCTCCCGTACACCCACCCTTCCTGCAGGCTAAAGTCCCTTACTCTGACACCTGTGCCGTTACTGCGGCGCGCCATGTCCAGGTGATGAATGTAACTCAAGCCCATCGTCCTGCACGTCCTCCCTCGTGTGCCTTCTGCAGACGCACCTGTGAATCATGATTGTATGAAGAGGAGACAATGTAAACGTATCTTTCCGTTACTGTCTGTACTTGAGACTCGCTGATATCGGGTGACAGGACAGCTGGGCACCCAAGGGTCCAGTCACCACAGAAGTGTGTATAGATGTCTATGAGTGTGGGGACTTTTACGTCTATATGGGTAACGGAGGATTTTGAAAGTCCAGTAATATGTCCAACTGACTTTTTGTTGACCTTTTGGAAATGGCAAAGGGCAAAAGTATAACAAACATCAATGAAGGGTTGATGATCACAAACCAAGTACAATTGCAATTAAATGAGACTGCGGGAATCCTGTTCAGAAGTCAATTAATGCCCCCACAGCACACAAACTGGTGTGTGTGTGCGTGTGTGTGTGTGTGTTTTGCGCTGCTTGTGTGTCTCGTCCGCTAGGGACCCAGCCAGACGTCTCAGGTCTAATATTTCCTCTCTGGAGAGCAAACAATGCACTGAGGCTTCTCCTGTTCACTCTCCCCCTTCATCCGCGACTTTCTCTTCTCCGTTTATTCCCTCTCAGAATTACTCGAATTCAAAGTCGTCTCATCTCTCCACCTCCTCCCATGTGTCGCTCCTATTCTTTTGCCCTTTACAACAAAGCGGCCGATGGGATCTCGCAGGTGGGTTTAAGTTACTGTACACACTTTCCCCACTGTTTCGGGAGCATCCAGGGAGCAGTAACACAGTAGCCCGAGTCTCCGCGGAGCAGATGTAGCGTGTATTGTTTGGACACAAAACCAACATTATCAGGGGGAGCGAATGAGGCGAGAGGTCAAGGGGAGACCCGGAAAACAAGTCTATCGCTAAATCGAGCCCGTTGCACAAGCCAGGGAGAGCGGAGGCCTTCACTCTGATAGTTCAGTACTGTTAAAAAAAAAAAGTGATTGTTAATGCATAACATTTTGGACTATACTGTTGCCATCACTACAAAAAACATGCCCTTAATGACCAGCTCAACACAGAAATGCTATTACTGCAGTGGGTAATCAATTGACTTGGATGTGAACCTTTTTTTCTAAATCTCGAATTCTGCTGACTTTAGTCAACATCTCCGTGGAGACGAGCTGGAGACGTATCCTTTCCCGGTAAATTACTGTCATGTCTTAGAAGAGGTAAGCCGCTCACAAAGCACATGTTTGTTTGTACATTTATGAGGTATTTTTCAATGATGCTTCTATTTTTATTATTTTTATTGGGTAAAATTCTACACGGTGTGGCTTTAATGAACAGCAACAGGCCTAATATTTTTATGATTTACCTTTATGTTACGTCATAAATACGAGTCAAAAGCATTTATTTCCCGCTGCTGCCAGAGGAGGGCGCTCCAAACTAACTATGAGACGTCAACCAACATAGCCCTTGGTGATACAGTCTTCTTTCCCATTCACACACTATTTCTGGCTGTAATATGTAAATATCAATGTTACAGTGGCCAAAAGTATATACTGTAAGTGACAATTATGTCCATGGTTGTAACCAACCAAAAAATGAATACATCTGGTGAGATTTGGACATTATGCATGCATTGTTAGTGGTCTCATTCTCCCACCAACAGTTTATTCCCTTTGTATTACAGTGAACAGCACATTAGTATTCACAAAAAGACCGTCCCGGGACGACTCCTCCGGCAGAACAACACACGTCACCATTTTGTCTCATAACTTTGTCTCTGTTTAAACTGTTTTTTTTCTTCTTGTCTTGTAATGTATTGGAGTTGCTCTTGTGAGAAAACTGCAGCTGGGATGATACAGAGGAGTGCTCTGTTTTGATAACCCCATTAGATAATTCACACTGTTTAGTCTGGACTCCGTAAGAATGTTATATACCTTCAGAGGCCATCTCAACATATAAAAAAAAGAGGTCCATACACGAAGATGAACATCTACTGGCCCCCGCTGAACTGGAGTGTTGAAAAGAGCGAGTGAGGGATGGGACGGTGGACAGCAGACTTCAACCTTCAGCCCGTCTGTAGTGCGCATAAATATCTGAGCTATAACACACATGGCAGAGTGGATTATATACGTACATCTCTGTGTGCATTCTTCCAATACATTCAGTTCAAATATATATCTTGTAAATGGAGGTTTTGCGCTCCATTCAAGTACTCCTGAACATATATATAGCTTTTGTATAATCATGACTGTAAATGATAAATCCTTTTTGACACTTGTACGATCAGAAACGATTTATATTAATACATAAGCACAGACTCATGCATTAGTTTCTTGCATGAGTGGAGCTGAAAGTTTATGTGATGTTACTTGAATGAGGGTTAGGGTTAGGTTTATTATAAGTTCTTTGAACTTCTTCCTACTCCTTTTGAGCACAAAGTCTTGTTTTTGTTTTCGTCTGTAAAAAATGCTTGAAATACTTCCTATTGATTGCAACTATAGGTTACATAGTAACCTATAGGACTTGATTATACAAAAGCTATTGGATACATACAAATTGTCACTGTTCCTTTAGATTTAAAGCGTCCACCCAGTCTCACACACAAATGAAATTGTATTATTGTAACAAAAATGTGTTCTATTCATTTCTACTGTAGTCATAACTTCAGAACTTCCTGTGGCATTAGAAATAAAAATGGCCAACCTTGTGTATTTTTAAGTTTATTTTATTTTTTACTGTTTATACTTTTTGCCCGCTTAAAGTTTTTTGGTAGTCATTGCATACAAGATACCTCTCTTTACTATATCATTATTTACACATTTTCTGTCTATTCTGCACACCCTGAGTGTTTCTGATCAATAAATCTTATTCCCATTTTGTTTATAAATCGTGGAATAGTCACAATATGGTTCTTCTTTTCCCCATACATTTCGGCCGCAGACTCTACACGAGTGGGCGTGATGCTTCAACCTACAGATCGTAGTTGACTTGAATGCAAGTTGCGCTGAAAATAATTAATTCATTGCAACAAAACATGCAACTAAATATATAAAATGTTGCAAAAGCAGGTTTATTAATTTATTTGTACGAAGAAACGGAAGACTTCATGACACACATTTGGGTCAACTTTATATTACAAATGCAGGCATACAGAGAAACTAATACTACTAATAATACATAAACTTTCTTATAACTATTTAAACAATTGGATGAGGCTAAGGTTTCCCCACTACATTAGTATAAAAACTGCATGTCACTCATTCACACATACAGAAAATGCATCCGCCACCTTGGGAATCCAACCCATAACTCTGTGTGCCGTCTCTCAGAGCATTTACACAACAACACGAGCCCTGGACCGCGTTTGCATTTAGTTGTTGCTTCATTTCTCTTCCACACGCACTTTATCAAAGCCGGCAGCTGCGTCGCAATTAGCCTCTGAAAAGATGACGACTACTCACTTTCAGACAAGTGCGTCCCCCGGAGCTCTGACATCCACAGCATTATGCCATTTAATAAAAACATTATCAAAACTTAATATAGCCAAAAGCACCGCAGTCAGCGCTTTATATGGTGTTGTTAATTACTGCATCAAAACCCAGAGCGCATACGTACGCTGTGTGCGTGCGTCGGCCTCTAATAGAAATAAGAAATAAAGACAACTGCTTTAATAAGACGCAGCGCACACCTGTTATCTGCCCGCGCTTAACATCGCCCTGCCATCAATTCCCAGTAAATGCTTTCCGAGGGACAGGAATGCCAGCTACCGGCGATTACAAACTGTAGATTGTGTCCATTCTGCAGATAAAAGGCAGTGAATGCACAAAGAAAATGTACGAGCTTTGATAGTGCACTAGATTAATACAAATACTTAGAACTATCTCCTTGAAAAAAAAAAAAGCCTATTCAAATATATGCTTACATTTATGTATAGATGTAATTAGAGCCGTCACGATAACTACTATATCGACTTCAATAAATGACAGATAAACGATACATTTTTGTACTCAACATTCATTTTTCTTTGTCATCATTCATTTATTTAACTGAACTGAATTTTTAACATATACAGGCGAGACGCTGCAGGTGAACAGAAATTAAATGTCGAGGTATCAATTTGAAACTTTCGCTGTAGATTTCTGGCATAAAAATGAGGGGGGAAAATGTATTGCAAGTTTACTGTCGTTTACTGTCACATTATTAGGCCTTTTATGCCCTTTTATGGATTAAAATTCAAAGGCAATAAAAAGAATGAATCTTCCAAACCCCTCCATCCGTTTTTTTTTTACGAGGGTCATGCCATCAGAGTTATAGGATCATTTTGAGCTTATTCAACATTAATTTATGGAATATTTGCCATTACACATAGCAAATCCAAATGTTATTTAGGTTGCGGCTTGCCATACTACATACCTTTAGTACCGATGTCTCCACTTGTGAAAATGTAGTAAATAAATGAAGAACCTCCAAATCCCGAAGAAATGAATAAAGAAAGGCATAAAATAATAATATAGGTTGTTTTTAGACCCACTGTTGCAATATTTTTTTCCACAGGAAGAAAGTTCACGGCTTGAATAACCGTTTACCTTTAATAAAAAGGAGCTGGTGAAAATGCGTCGAACACTGACCAAGACCAAGAAAATAGATAGAACCATAAATGAGCAGAGCAGATGAATATGCAAAGGTATAATCTACGTATAGAAATGTTGTATACTGTGGGAGAGAGATTAAAATGTGTGCTCAATTGTGTACCAACTGCCCTAAAACCACTTGGTAGGATATATTGAACATATAAATTCACTATTCATGCAGTTTAAATTATTAAAACTAAATGATTGTGTAGAATATACAACGGCTCAAATAATGTGCAGGGCAAACAAAAACCTGGAAAACCCGAATTTATTCAGACGTGAAGACGGAGGGCATCGACTAAGGGGAATTGGGAACTTTAAACGCTGGTAAAACACGGAAAAGTTTTGTGTGTGTGTGTGTGTGTGTGTGCGGTGTACGGCTCTGAAGAATAAGCACAAGCAATGCAAAAGTATTTACATGTTAAAGACAACGTAAAACGACTTACAATTGCAAAGTATAAACCTGAGAACTGTAAGAGCTCACGTGGATTATTGTCCTCGGAGTTTGTGAATGTGTTCATGTCTATACTACTGCCTGATGATAAGTGCTACTTCATCCCACTCCCTTTCGAGCATGAACATAAGTTTGTATCCCATGTATCTATGTTCATAAGTGTGAAATATAATGCACATCATTGTTTGTTGTTTGTTTAGTTGCTTGAATAAAAAAAAGATCATCATGAAGCAAACTAATGCTATAATGATGTTCATTTCCATGAGTAAAAACACAATGATTACCCCACAAGAATGCGTTCAAACTAGGACTATACAAAGATGTGGGAGTTAGCCTGATTTTTAAATAATACATTCAATTATTTGCTTGTTTTTAGCATCCGAAAAAATAATTCTGAAGCCAGTGTAGATAAGAGAATAGCAAATGTACAGAAAGCTAAACACCGTCTTTGTGAGTGCGTGCGATGAAAACAGCGCCGTGGAGAAGCACCAGACTTGTTTCCTACCGTTGTCGCTGTCAGACTTGTTCTCGTGCTCGGTGTCGGTGAGCGTCAGCACCGAGTTGGAGCGGCTGGACAGGCAGGAGCTTCTGCCGGAGGTCTTCCCCAGCCCCCCGCGTCCCCACAGCCTCATGGCCCGCTCCGGGGACATGACCGCCCCGCCGTCCGGCTCGGGCTCCGCGGGACACGTGCCCACCGAAAACCCCCGGTGAGGGAGGCCCATCTCGGAGCAGAACGCCAGGCCCCGGCGGGGAGGGGGCGGCTCGCAGATGCCCAGCTGGCGCAGGCTGAAGTGCTGACCTGCAAGAGATAAACCGGAAACAACCATAGGACTTGGCGTTTCACTCAAATGAAAGGTCGAGCCCGTCCCTGTTAAAGTGTGACTACAATCAGTGGTGGTCAAAGCACGCGATTTCATTACATGGGTAAAAGTACAGATCCCCCAGCTCAAATGTTTCTCCAAAAAAAGTTGCTCAGTCAGTTGTAGTACAGAATGATTCAATGTAGAAAGTAAGAGTCAAGTGTTTTGAACAGTGTTGGGGATAATGCGCTACTTAGTAACACGTTAGAGTACTCTGATTCCGTTTTCCGTGTAGTAACAAGTTGTTTTTGCATCTGCAGGTAATAAAGTACTAGTTTCTTTTTCAAAGTTGGTTTGGTCCTGATCTCTCACTCGTCTCCTTTCTCGCATGCGCACTGTGTCCTCCAGAACTTCACATCGAGTCAGCAACATGGGAGCGCTTTCACAAATCGTGGAGGTACTTACATTATTCCGAACTTACTGGCGAAAAGGACAATACAGCGCTGTGTCGAAGCTAAAGAGCAAAACCACGATAAAGCCCTCGTCGCCCAAACAACAATGCGTAGCTTTTTCTGGTTATGTGGTTGAGGAAAGCTGTACAATTCATCTACATCGCGTTGAGTATGTATATGTTTATTATTACCAATTGAATGCACTTTGTACTGCTTAAAAGCTCCTTTCAGGTGTTCTTTTTGTTGAAAAACTGGCACAGTTTCTGATAGAGCCAAACTGTTTACATAAAGTGAACGAAGCCCATTATTGTTGCTTTTTGCTGTAATTTGTTCAAATACAAAATAAAGCTCAGAAGCGAATTGATTGTGCTGTTATTGAATACATATACTGGGATCGGGCTGTTTGCGTGAGGCTGAGCTAGCTTTGTGGAACGGAGCATTCCACATCAGAAAAGAATTATCGACAAATGAAGGTGATGTAGATGTTTATTATTGGTAACGCATTACCTTCATAATAAAGTAGCGCAGGGACAAACCTTCCTCCTTCTCCTATCAATAGTTTGGCTGCTCATCGCCACCTACTGTTTTGCAGTAAGCATTTTAGGGCTTATTTTGGACAAATCCCGCCAGAACGTTACATTGTAGCCTTCATAGGAATGTAACGGAGTAGTGTTATATTTATCTTTCAAATACACTGGGATAAAAGTAAGTTCTCAACATAAATCCGTACAACTCAAGTAAAGTACAGATCCTGACAAACTCTACTGAAGTACAGCACTTGAATTTATACTTAATTGAGTGACCTACTTTTCAAACAAAACAAGTGTGTCTTGATTATGAACATGTTACATCTGACACAGATGATTCAAGGTGAGAAGAATAAGAGAAAAAAAAATACAAAATCCCGGGAGCTTTGGATGAAGTGTGAAAAAAAGGCGTTTGTCAGATGAAAAAGGTGATTAGTGCATTTTCCGCTCAAAAGTCATCAAATCAGAATAACAGCTGAAGGCCAGTAATTAATTACACCTAAGCAGGCTGTTATGTAAAATAAGGCAGAAACTATTATTTATACCAGGAAAAAAATAATGTTTCTTGTCTTATAGTATAATATCCTGTGTTAAATTAAACAACAAATTAAAAAGGGAAATATGAATTCAACTGACATAAATGTAGGTCAGAAATATAATGCAAGGTGTTTTTTTTTCTCATGTAAGCTTTCCATAATACTAAAGCATTTTAATCCCCAAGAATGACCAAAATTGTCCGTGATGGTGAATAAAGGATAGGTTTTAATTGGTAACATACTGTATTTTGTTAACATGTGTTGACAGTGACCTTGAAAACAGACCCTGCCAGTTGTGAAACGTGCCGATAAACTCATCCCTTTGATGAACTGGGATTTTCAAAAATATGTTGGGAAAGTTCAGAAAGAGTTTGGAACACAACTGAGAATTTAATTAACTCACTCTCTTTCATTGTTTGTAAATGAAAAAAAAAATTGTATTGCTGGGTTTCAGGTGACATCGCAGCGTTCTAAAGGCCTATAATATTATATAGAGGTACATTAATTTTGTTTTTGAGGACATTTTTGGTCTTGTACAGAGAGATCATTGACCCAGTTACTGATATTAATGATCATTATTGTAATTCATACATTTTATTTTTAGATACGACTTGTGAAAGTGTACTGCAGTTAATAGGAAACAAACTGGCTTCTGCCCCCCACTGGGTCCTGTGACATCATCACATTCTAGGTTTTCAGAAAGAAAATGTATGAATTACAAAAATTATCCTTAATATAATTTACTGGATCCATGATCTCTCTGTACAACACCACACATCTCCTCAAAAACAAAATAATGTTACCTGCCCCCAACTCATTTAATATTATAGTCCTTAAGAACAATGTGAAACCTGAAACCCAGCAATAGGGCCTTTAAGTACAAGACTATAAAAAATATATATAAATATTGTTTTGCATAGTGTGTGAAAAATGCGTACTGAGAAAATGGCCTTCAAAGTGACAAATGTCCATATCAATATACGGGGAAACAAGGATTCTGTGAAATAATACAGAGTTTAAACTATGATGCATTATACCAATTTACAACGCAAATATGAACTAAGAAGACACAGAGAGAAAAAGAGAATTCAAGTAATTTAGAGTCCGGTGAATCATCTTTGGTCACCAAATAATTCAAATGAATATTTGAAAAAAGAGGCATTTTGCTAATTAATGAAACAACAGAAGATAACGGGAGCTGCGTTCAATTAAAAACAGTATTAATTTTAAAGTAGCTTCATTAGGGCGACAGAGAACAGCGAGGCCTAAGATGATTGAGTAATTATGATTTTTTAATTTCTCTAATATTGACTCGCTGCTAATTGGCAGTGAAGAACAATGGATGCATTCTACGGAAGCAGGACAAAGAACGTGAAATTTGTTCATGAACTAGAAATGAATAACAGTTTTAAAGATGCATTCGGAGAGAAGACTTTAATAATAAATGAAAGTAGAATGGGTGAATCAACTTCTGTGTAATGTTTTAAAGTATAATGTCTTGTTTTATGTATCTTTAACTAAAAAAGTTTGGAAAACCTAGCTGAAGTTGGCTGCCTATTGGGGTTAGAAACGTAATTAGTAGATAGTGATTCAAGTGGCTGCACCAGTGTTCATTTAATCGACAAACATTTTAAAGTCCTACTTTTACCGACTGAAATGAGACAAAACTACAAATAGTTAAGTCAAGATACTGCAGGTGAATAGGAAAACGTTTTTAAATCAAGAGATAGCGATTTGAAACTTTTGCTGTACATTACTGACACAAATATAGGAGAACACAATTATTGCACAATGTTTTAGTTACTTATCAATGAAATGTTGTAGGACAAAACGTTTTAAATTAGCATTGTAAAGGGTAATTTTCGGGGTTTTTTTATACTTTGACATCAAAACTATGACCATGTTATGGGAGAAAAAATAGATACAAATCTCAACATTAACCACTTAATATAAAGTCTATGTTGCCACGACTCGCCTTAATTACTCAAATCAGGGACACATTTATTTATTTCTACAGGACTTTTTGTTGTGTACATCTATTTTGCAGAGAGAATAAGAATCGCGCGGCGTTCCAGAGGACAGCGCTGTGCGAGTGTTGTTGACAGGGCCTGGTCTCATGAGAACTTCATCCTGCCAACTCAACACAACCCTGCATACATTTGTTATGGAAGAGGATGCATATACATGGCAAAAATATATATACATAATACTCCCAGGTACCTCTGCAGCTGTGCCCTTGCAGTTTCCGCGTCTCTCGTTCGATGCAATAGCGTTGAATCTTAGAGTTGTCGTGAGAATAGTACGGCCTTAAATCCCATCACGACAATGCCACGGGCCGGTGACGTAACGCGGAACGAGTGCCGCATTGAAAAATTGCTACAATTTAAAATGTTGGTTACGCTATTGAGCTCTAAAGGACATTCCCCCAACAGTAACAGTGGATACAAAAGGTGGATAAGGCCGTGAAATTTGCAAACAATGAAAGAGGGCGCAAGGAAATTTGAAAATGTTACGGTCCAAATTCTAACTTTCCAGATGCAGTTTTAATGTGCCAAGTCTTCCTTCTTGTGCGTGAGCTTCAAAACCTTCAAGGAAAAACACGCTCACAATAATCTAGGTATTGTACTTAAAAGCTTGTGAGGATCTGCACTTTACCTGAGTAGTATTTTTGTGGTGAACTCATGAGTTTTAAATTTGGCCACGTGTTTGTTTTGTTTTAAAAGCCTTCAAATGCACACTCCAGAGCAGTAGGTGGCGCTGTGCTGGTGTTATGTCAAGGCCAATGACAAACAACAAGGAAAAGGGTTTGTCCTTGTTGTGTTATGGATAGGGAATTTATTATTTTACTTAACAAACAGCTTTGACATATTTTAGATTAGTTTTTTTGCAGCAAAGGGCCCTCAACATGTCCTGTAACAACCAATAAAGAATTACCCAACAGTAAAAATGTACGATGGTCTTACCTGGTCTGGTGTAGTCATCGTGGTGGTCATGGTGCACCATGTCCTTGTGTCCTTTGGTCGTGCCGTACAGTAACCTGCGCCAAAGACAATACAACAATCTGAGAAAACAGGGCTTCTTAGATATTTATCAACATAAAGAGGGTTCATGACTCAGTATAAAATGAATAAATAAATGTTTCCCATGTGTGTGTGAACCTGGTCTGGTCCTGATGCTGGTCAAAGGCCTTGAGTGTCTCGCTGGATGAGTAGGACTTCTGTGTGGGGACTCTGAGCCCCTGTGTGCCCAGGCCGCAGTCCTCACTGTCTCCTGAAGAACCTGCAGAGACACATAATACACAATTAATGACTCCTACTGTGTCCTAAATATCACTCTGCTTCTTCCAGAGGACAGAACTCAGGCGCCATTTACTGTCTCTAGGAGAGTCTGTCAAATCACACAATCAACGCATGTGTAATGTGCAACACAGTCTCACTCCGAAAGCGTCATAAATTGACGAACGGTCACTCGCCTTATGCGTAATATAGAACACAAAAGGTCCCCGTTTGCGTCTCCATTAATGCAATGGGTTTTTAATGTATTTGAATGAGAGTCCAGGCGCGGCTCATTTGACGATATCGGACTGCTCATATTATAGAGTAGTACAAATTCTGCTCGGTTTAGCCAACTATAAAGCAAACAAAAAATGCAAAAATGACTCACAGTGTATTTGCAATTACAATAATGCTAAAGAAACATGCAAAATCACAGTCATACACTCGCTTGAATCCCTCGCAAGACAGGCAAAAGTGCATTCAGCACACAAACACAAGCGCAGAACGACAGTATTCAAGTCTATTTGCGTGAATCTGTCGGAGCTACTAAAGTGGAGACATTGCAAGAGTGAAAAAACGGGACCTAAAGTTTTGTCTTTAGGTCCCGTAATAGCAATTTAACATATTTGAAATACAGAGTCCTCTCTGTCACGTTTAGTGATACATATATATATATATATATTTATATATATATTTTTTTATGAAAGACATTATTCAGTCAATTTGTTTCATGTTATTCCATTAATCTAGTAGTTTTTTGGGGGGATTGAAGACTGATGAGGAACAATTATAAAAGTTATATCTTTTGGTTTTACCCAGCCTCTTAAGGACACTGAACTCTGACCCCACTTCTTCCATACCGTTTATATGTATTGTTGGAGCCATTTTAGCACCATGTACACGTTTGATCCTCCTGCCACTATGTGGCGCTCTGTGTGTAAAGTTGTGCAATTACCTGCCCTATATAAGAGGGGAGGAGGGGGCACTCAGGTGTTGCAGTGTGGAGGCAAACATCTTTTGACCGTGTCTATGGAGTCTGAAACCTGTGTATTTATTGATGGCGTTGAGGTATGCAAATAAAACTTGGAACACAGTACTTTTCCGGTTCTTATGTTGGAAGACACGCGTCCGAGACGCCTTAAACACTGCAGCCAGAGCGGATGTTTGCACAGGGCAATTTGGCCGCTACATGCATGTCTCTCACTATGTGTTGAAACTGGCAATAAACGGTCGGGAAAAATTGCATTATATTATTATAACCATTTTCCTAAGAAGCAAATTATCCTGGGCTAACTAAAAAACTAATGAAGTTGTGATTTCCAGTGAAAGCCCACACAAACACACACAAGCACATGCAGAAAAGACGACATCTTTAGAGTGTATCCATGACTCATCTGCCCTCCTGCCGCACAGGAGAAGAATACCTCCCTGTTTCTTTTTATTTATGCACACGTGCTATAAATAGATGAAAGGCAACATCACATGCGACTCAGTGTCTCAACCCGGTCTTAAGCTTTTCCGTCTTTAATGCCAGGTTTCCTACTGTTATTGGTTAAGTCATCTCCAGACGTATGTGATCCCACAAATACTCAGGTCGGCGGAATATAGTCAAATATTTAGAGTTACTTTACTTTGACGTACAAGTGTTTGCACATTTAGTTTTGTGTTAAAGAGGAGTGAGAATGAAATAATGTGATTAAAAGCCTTTTTAGAATTGTTGCTTTAGTAATACATTTAAATCAGGTGTGTTAAGACATAACATGACTCCAATTAAAATCTTTTGTAGGCCTAGTAGTACTTCCAAAGTCAAATGGTGACGCTTGGTAATAAAGTGAAACAAATAGTGCATTACATTAAGTAAGCAATACTGTACAGACGCCATCTCGGGGAAGAACCACAAATGGCCACAGTTGAGGGGAAAAACTAAGAGGAAAAGAGCCACTCTTTAACCTCCACCTTAAATCTCCACCACTACTTCAACAGATGCTGAATTAAGGAGGTCCCTGAATCTTTATTTGGTTCAACAGCCCATAAATGCATACATAGCGAAGAAAACTAACCAAACAAGGAGAAGATGGTGAAAGACTGATGTGGAGCGGAGGGAGTGGAGGAGCTGAACAGTGCAGGAAACCACGCTCTGAAACAGAGACTCCTACCACCAAAAACTCAGTCGCAGTGGCTCAGGACTAACCCAACACTTGAACGCAATTTTGTACAATGACAAATAAACCACTTACTTACTTAAATTTCGAACGCTAACGTCATGCCACAAGCTAACAGCTAACTTTAAGTGCTCTTTGTTAATTTCTTGTGGACAACCTGCTTTGTAAGAACATTCATGATGACCCGATTTTTGACTAGGCTTTATTTATGCGTGATATATATTTATAGTGCACCAGAAGATGTCTAAAAGAGTTCAAAATCATGATTTCCATAACTCCCTTGCCCCCTTGCTAGGCCAGGGCAACTATAACGCATTGCCATCGGTATTTACTGTATGTTCCTGAATTAGAATAAGTCTAATGCACATAGAAATGGACGTGTTGGTCCCAGTTTTTCTTTTACACCTGACAATACAGTACAAGCTTTGAAAGAGTCTCCAGTCTGTTACCATCAACATGTGGTCAAGGGTTTACATTAACGGGGCAGAGCAGGGTCTTCAGTGCCGCCTCATTTGACCGCAGTCCGGCTCGTGTCCCGCCCCATTAAAACGCACCCGTCCACAAAGGAGCGCGCCCCCGAAAGACCCACACGACAGCTGAACTCTGACCCTGTGAGCGTCCTAATGGAGTCTTTAGGAGGAGTTATCTGTGGAGAGGAGCTGACTGCCTCTGATCACCAGCAGATGTGAGGCCCCGAGGGAGAGAGACTGGCGACGCTAAGTCACTCCAGCCATAAAAAAGGTGCAGCCAGAGCGTTACCATCCAGAACAAAATAATGGTTGAAAGAAAGAGCTGCACAGTATTTGGAAAATGTAGTGGCAATAGGTATAGAACTGGCTAAAACAATCTTCTAATATTGTACCTTTGTGTATAGGCTTTCGCTGTTACATATGGATGATGATGGAAATGTAGCTGACAATTTACAGAAACAGGGCCAAAACTCAGACTGTTTACATAGAAGTAAAGTGGGTAAAAAGCATTAACGGAGGAGGTTTAAATAACGTCCAATCCAACAAGGTATATTTCTATCTGCGTACATTACTCACACATAAAAACAACAGTTAAAACAAAAAATATATATATATAAACAAGTACTAAAATGCAATGTATTGTAAATTAAAGACTGGTTGCATGGATTGTGTGTCTGTTTTGCATTGTACAATCTGAGCGCTATGAGCGGGGGGCATGAGACACTGTGAGGCATGGCTGTGAGTGGGACAGGGGTGTGAGGAGGACAGGGCTGTGAGGGTTATGGGGCCGTGAGGGGGACAGAGGTGCACAACTGAGTGAAGTGTGATGGTGCTTGGTGATGCGGCTCACAGACACATTTTGCGTTTCCTTTGCGCTCGAGAGCAATTACTTTCAATTGACTGAACTGGATAAAATGGTAAACTCATTCCACAGAGAGAACTCGTATCCTATTATTTGAAATCATTAATTATTTTCAACTATAATCCGCTAGAGGCAATTCTAATAATATACACGGATTCTGTATAAAATGTACAATTATCTTATTGCAAATTGAGGGAAGTTCATGTACAAGAAATGTATTTTCAATGCTTCTTTTTATACACATTTGTTGCTGATTTTGTGCAGTTGCTTCTTTCTGTTCTACACTGGAGAAATGCCGTCTTATCTTAGATACATGGCATTAAATGTGCTTGAAGTAAGACCATTTACGCTGATTTTGTGTAGGTTTGGACTGTCTTGAAATAAAATTGCCAACAAGCATTCATTTGCTTGAAATAAGATGAATTAACTTGAACACTTAACATAAGACAAAACAACACTTGAAATTAGACACACACACAAAAAATCATATTTGGCAGTAATATCAAAATCAGCAAATTCCAATAATTTGTACCTTTTATGTGTTTAAAATATTTTTTATCTCAAATAAGATTCAATTTTTCCAGCAGAAATTACATTTTCTTTGTTCTCGCATTTTTCCTTTAAGATACTGAATTTGACCAAAATATTTTTTGTAATTCCAGGCCTCAAAAAGGTCTTAAATGTCACATTGCAAAGAGCACGGGAACCCTGTGCAACCATTATAAACCATCCACTCCCTATATTCTTATGGTGCTCAGTACAAGACATAATGAACTTAATTTCTCACCGGTGTAGGGCCCGTCCCTGTCCTTGCGGCCCTTGGTGAGAGAGCAGTAGGGCCGTCGCTCCTTCACTTCCATGATGCTGCGGCTGGTGCTTCGGCTGAACATAGAGGCATGCTGCGGAGCCGCTGCCCAGAGAGAAACGCACGGGCCAGGCACGGAGAGGGGAGACAGAGGGGCGTCAGGAGAGGGCTGCTGGGGGCAACCTGGGGAAAAACAAGAGGAGGTGCAAAATACAGTTCAGTGGTGATGATTCATGAACGTGTCTGGAGGTAAAAATAAAAAATAAAACAACATATATAAATATCCAAGAAAACCGCAACAAAGAACCTTCATTATTGCAGTTTAATTTACTGTGGCATTTTTCATATTTAAAATACTTGGAATAAATGTGTTTCCATTTAAAATTATCCTCTAATTTGGGAACATTAGTTTGAGAGGAAGAAAAGGGATTTATGGATGTACAAGCTTGTTTATGTGAGCGCGGAAAGGGCTTGTTTACGGTGCTCTTCAATACATAAAGATGTACCGTTGCACTGAAATTCTTAATATAGTAGAAGCTTTTAGAGTAAGGAAGTGGGATTTTGGAGTAGAGCTCTTATGCTGCGTGTGTGCCATTAGTGTTTGCACGTAAACAGGGTTGCAGTGAACTGGCTTTTTAAAAAACATATTTTCCCCTTACCATCACACACAGTCTGACTCGTTTATCCAGGATAGGGGAAGTGTCTTAACCAAGGACACAACATTATACAGCTGCAAAGCAGGAACTGCCAGCTTTTACAGGCTACTGCACAGAGCTGCTGTCTGACCACATAACTGTTTTAAAAAATGCCCACAGGTCTTTTCCCCCGACAATGATACTTCCCTGAGGCACTCTCCCTGGAGGCTCAGCTCCCGTCTCGTAATGGACATAAGAAAATACTACATTTCAGACAGCATAAGCATATTAATTTACCATTCCCACCAACCAACATTATGAACTAATCTTTACCTGTTTCTGATTTACACTGCAGAAAACAATAATAATTAAAAAAAAAACATAATCAAACAATTACTTTGATTTAGACGTCAGCTGTCAAGCTGTGACAAAATATGTCATAAAAGTTCAATAAAAATACAGTTTAGAAAGGCCTGGCTGAGTTTGTAATTTGCATTTGTAAGTTAGAGGTGGCCATTTTGTCCAAGCAATAGCTTCTTACATAAATTGTATATTTCTAATTTTCCAGCTAAGATGGAACTCTGTTTATATTAACTTGATAAAGTCCTTCATATTTGTAGGAAGTTATGTTAACTTTCTGCAACTGGGAGCGGAGTGTGACTGCAGTGCTGCAATCATCACAAAATAATGTCCTTGGTTTGGTCAGGATGACTCATCTGGAGGATTAGCCTTTTGGGTCGGGGAGAAATTCACCAGACATTTGAATAACGTTTTATTTTATTTTATTTATTTATTTTTTATTTACCATTATGCATATTTACATATGTACATTATTTACATTCGTACACATTCACAATCATTTCAGTTTTTCCTTACATTGCTTGAGGCATCATACAATACAGATATTATAGTTTAGAGTTGATATCACATCGTTAAGCACCATGGAATCAGCAGCAGGCGAACCATTTTCACATCAAAACACTTTGACAGCATTTTGTTTTTGTTTTTTTTTCCTTCCTCTCTCCGTTTTATATACTGCATTTAGCAAGTATAAGTCTATGGAGAATGCATGTCAACAGCTACAGACATGGCAGATCTAAATAGTAACAATTAATTTTCCTAAACTCTATAAAGGCTAAAAGCAGACAAAAGGGCAAACAAAAAACAAGCAAAAAGACAAGAAAACAAAGTCATAAAGAAAACTAAAACTAAAAGAGACAGCATATTTAAGATATCAGTTCATAGATGTTATTTAGATTTATTGCTTGTTTGTTAGTTATGTATTTGGTACCGTCCATGTGATTTTTAACCTCAATTAGGAGAACATGCAAACTTCCATACGGACAAAAACATGTCACACAAAGGAGCGTGGCCGAGCCGAGAGCCAAAATCTCTCATGGGAATCTTTTCCCACTTTTTAACCGTTTTTTGGCGGACTATAAACTTATTCATCACACATCAATTAAGTCAGTTCAAAATAGGGTCCATATGTTTCAAGTGAAAAAAGCGAACTTGTTGCTAACATTAGAACATGTAGCACAAAGCTAATTTTACCATTGTCCATTTTTTTTAAGTATTGATGGGCTGTTGAACCACTTTGCTCCTCTTTGTGTCTCTGTATCTTTATTTAGTAGAACAATATATCCATGAATCAGCATTTGTTAATGTCATGGTGGAGAAATGGGAGAAAGTTTAGTTTTTTTCTCTCCTTCGTTCTCCTTCTGGCTGCTTCAAACATTACCAAATGTGGGCAATTGCAAAGATGCCATCTGTATCTATACGATCAATCGCTGTTGTTTAATTCCATGAATTGTGTTTTGTTGAATAGACAAACAGCTGATGCATCCAGGCCTCTAACACTGTTGGTTTTTGTTTGTTTGTTTTTTTTTTCATAAAATTACCGATCTGTTCCAGCACAAGGGAAGCAATGCCCTGTTTGTGAACATTGTTTTTGCCTATCATAGACCTATCACCATTTATTTAATACATAAAATTTCCTACACCACAGCCCCCCGGACTTGACAACTTTGTGATTACTAGATTGGCCTGAACACTTTCGGCTGTGAGGTAAGTGCACTAACCTCTCAACCACCCGTGAGATAAAGCGATTGATCAATAAATACTTAAATAAGTGATAGTCGCAGCTGCCCATAACTGACAGTTGCACAACACATTAAGACAGTAAAGTGTCTTGTCGAACTTTGCACAATTTCCCCATTTCATTTCAATGCAACGAGCGCCAGTACCCACATTCTGCTTATATCACATCCGTGCTGTTGGCTGTGTGCGTTTGCGTGGTTGTATGGAGCCAGGGCCTCGAGAGTGTTGGCTGTCGACCAGGAGGGAGACTGCCAACATGGCACTGACACACGAACTGACACGGCCCTCTATACATATGATCCTTATGCGAGCTCAACATGATGTCTTTGCTGAAGTGCTAATGAGAGACTATGGGTCCATGCATTAGCTGCTCATCGGCGGGCACATCTAATCATAGCGAGTTGGAGAGGGGCACGTATGGGCAGGGGGCCTACACCAACCCTTCACCATGATTGGTTTATACGTTGGTCTATATGGGATGAATAAAACAAGACCACTCTTGAATAGTACAATAGTAAATACTTGAAAAAGCTGGGGGGTAAAGAAGTTGGTATAATGTACAATGACGCTTTATAATTTTCATTGCAAAGTGTTGAACATTAGCGATGCACGGGTCAGTTTTAGTTTATGGCCATAGCCAACCCGACACAATAAAAATCCAATCCAACTGGCCCAAAACAATGGCTGGCCATCCTTCATGCACGAGTATGCCCTGTGAATGCATGTTTACTGCAGTGACGTGACGCTTATGGGTATATCTAGTGAGCTGCGGATGCTACGTTCAAAATCGCATATGGACTCATCAGGAAACATGGAGCACGAGCTGTCACAAGTCCATGCACAAATTGAACGGGTGTTTGGGACTAAAGCGGCACATGCAGGAGACACCTGACGCCGCGTGAAGGTGCTCTCTCTTCATAGCAAGAAGCTCTCACCGTGGTATTTGATATGGCTTCTTCATGCTTCAGCATCTTTTTAGTCAAATAGTCCCAGTAGCCTAAAGCGTGCTGTGCACTAAAGCCGTACCGCAGCTACATCCAAACTCGGTACAGTGAGGAAAAATATGTTTCCGAACTGGAGATTCAACAAGACATGGGCTACTTTGAGTGAGTTTTATGGATAAGAATGTGTTTTTATGCAAAAAGAAAAGGAAAAAAAAGAATATTCTTTAACCCAACTCACCTACACCCAGCGTTCGTCATCTCATTGGGTTTCAGACCTAGTGAGGCCCACAGGCTGATATTGCATTTTGGGTGGACTATTGCACACTATGCAAATCTCACTGTTATATGTCATACTTTCTTACTTTCAGAAACTCTTCAGAAACTTTTTTACACATACATCCTTCATGCCTATTTTTAAAAGTCTAAGGGTCCTATGGAATCACATGCACTTTCCACTCCCACTGTCGCATGCTCTCAAACACAAAGCTTCGTATTAACCGTGTCGGTAAATTGAAGCCCCGTATTTAATAATCAATTTCCTGTCTGATAAATAAAGTGGTTTTAGATAATATGCTTCCTCTGGTTTAGATTTCAAGGCAGTTGCAGCAGTTCATTAAATAGAACTGCGGATAATATTAAAGTGCCATGTAGAGTGCCATGCAATGACACGTGGACAGGCCTGTAAAAGTATAGAGTATTTTTACCTCATTATAACGAATGTAATAATAGTCTGAGGTGAAGGAATGGGTTTTCCAAACCCTCTTTTGGGAAATTCAACCTTTTTAGTGAGTTTGTATGTTCACCCAATTTAGTCAGGCATGAAGCTGGATTGGTGACTTGGGAAGAAAAAGAAAAAAATGAGCAGCTTTGTTTTGTTGTCAAGAATAAATTTACCAATTATGGCTGGAACAATGTTATATTTGGTAACTCCCCATGTCTTTTATATCTTAAGTAGTTTATTTCAGCAATTTACAGTGGGAACCTGATGTTTACATACACTATATAAAAAGACACATACGTATGCATTTTATTCTCAGTTTCTGACATGAAACCAGAATTAACTTTTCCTTTTATAAGTAAATTAGAATAAAAAAATATATATTTCTATTTCTTAAGTGCCGGAAGAATGAAAGACTTTCTACAAAGTCAGAAGTTTACATACACTAATAAATATAGCCTGGCCTTAGCCATCCGTAAACTCCGGTGAGTTTTCATTTCCCTACACGTTATGTCTGGGTCTGATCTCAGTGGCCGCGTTACATCGGTTGGATTTCAACCTACCATTCAGATAGCGGGGGAGGCGGGTGTTGTAGGTGAGGTCAAACAGATTTGCTGGTTATATTTTGACTTGAACAGTTACTGGATAACAAATAAATAACACAAAATCGGGTCACTGTCCGAATGTGAATGGGCCTCTGTTTGCTACTTGTTTTTGTTTTGTTTCTCTGGTCCTAATCCCTCACTGAAAAGCCATCTCAGTAATGCTGTCACCGCAGTGTTTCCCCATTATGTGTGATCACTATTGTGGCGCTGGACCACTGACAACAAATATGCAAATGTGTAAAACTCACTGACAGTTCCTATGTGGCTGTCATGTATCCCACATCGGCCGTCAATCACACACACAAACACTGCAGCCTCCTGCTCCACGTGCTGCTCCAAACCCGTCATTTCACTGTTGTACCACACACCAACATGTCTGTCAACTATTGTCAGGCGTTTTGCTTTGGAAAGAGTATCACTCAACAAGGGAAGTTGATTTGGAAGTCCTCTGACCAGGAAGGATGTCAAATATACATTTACATTTCAGCAACATGTGCTCAAAGAAAGAGATCAGCTGAACATCCCAAATGACAAGGTTACTTTATTAATGGATTTCTTCATCTCTGATGGCATGGGCTTATTCCATTGAGTGAGTTAGATATGAATATTCTTTAAGAAACGATTGTCTCTTAAACAGACAATTGTCTCTCCTTAATCGTCTCTCCTTTTTTTCATTAAAAAACTTATATTTGAGCAAACAAAAACGCCGTACTGATTAACTATGAGGTTGAATATAAAAAAAACTAGCAAAACCAATCACCAAGTCATTTTGGTTGTATGTTTGGGTTTTCTAAGTCCCATCCTAACATTTCCTATAACCAGGGGTGTGAAGGACGACCAAAGTAGAGATCTATGAATGACACATACGTACAAAGTTTTCAATCAAATGGACTTGGTGAAATGTGGCTGAGTTGTTTTCACTTCTACATCTCAACAAGAATCATAGATTTAATAATGGTACATATTTGTTTATCAAACATTGCTTTCCAAACTTTTGGAATAAACTCTCATATTCAGTTAGATTAGTACCATCATAACTTTCACTGAATACTATCATTCTGACCGATTGTGCAAAACTTTCCATTTACATTTTCCCGTCAAACTTGTGTTTGGAGTGTGGGAAGGAATCTGGCTCAGTGTTCACATTTTAGAAGTGACCTTCAAAAGTAATGAATAGTAACAAACATTTAAATGTAATGTTTTTTTTTTTAACAAGCTACAGTTCAGTCGACCTGAACACAATGATTTTTGGTTGAGTTATTTTTTTATTTTTATTTTATTTTTTGCATTTCTTCATGTTCATGGTGATGTTGAGCCTCTCCTCTCGAGCCGCCTTGTCTCACTGTGGATGAGTTGATTGAGAGCATTTGGGCACCTGGCTGTGTTGTTTTAGCGCTCAGCGGCGGCCTCACCTGTTGGGAGTCATTCAGCGCTGCCTTGGGAGTGCGACTAATTTGACATGCACCTGCGTCTCGGCTTCGAGCGCTTATTTTTTTTCTTTTTTACAAATTTGGTACTGCCTTCAAACAACAAGCAGCACATGTGTCAGATGGGATCTCTATCTGCCCGGATGTAGGAATATGAATAGTTTGAATAGACCTGGCTGTGCCATATTGGAGAGTTGCGCGGTGTGGTTAGCACTCTTGACTTCACGTTAAAACTGTGGCCTTTTGGGAAGTATGCAGGAGCCACGTCACATCTACGTTTACGACACATGTTCACTTTTGAGGTCCTGAATGGAAATATGCAACAATATCTCAGCTCATACTGGGCCATCACTGATCCGTCTCTGGTCCTTTGTCATGTAGCATTTCAGCTGTGCCTCCTGATTTACGCTGCAGCAGCATCAGCGAATTGACTGTTGAATCACTGTGCTCTTCTCCATGTCTCTATCTTTATTTAGCAGAAAAATGTATTCATAATTCAGGCCGTTTGGGCAATTCAAAAGATGCCATCTGTATCTATACGAGTCATCTCACAATGATTTCTTGACAATAAATAAAGGTGAATACAAAATACAAAACAAAACTGGTCTCCGAATGGTTTTCCTCCATTATCCATCAACATCCTACTTCAGGGGCTATCGGGATCCCCAGGCTAGTGGTCAGATTCAGACTCAAAACTGCTTCCAGTATCAATCCTCACTTCACAATATTAATAGATGTTATGTGTGTGGTGTCACAACAGAGCTTTTGTGTGGTAGTTAGCATTCAATCACAGCAACAGCAGCATATTGAGTGTTATATTGTTATTTTTTATATATTTTTTCCACTCAATTTGCAGTGTTGAAGGTTCTATTCCTGTTTAGATGTTAAATGTGCATACGCTCTATATTTCTGTGCGGATATTATAATATTATTGCTTTTCTTTAGATCAGATATTCGCTCTTGAAGTTTGCCAAGCCACGCTACTCTGAGGCCAAGTTCAATTCTCGGTGAGGACCACAAACCAACCTTAACCTCAACAAGCCTTCAAGTATTTACACCCATTTAAGTAAGTACTAGGACATTGACAAAGTTTTCCGCGGAAACCTGTGCGGTAGCCGAAGTTTTACTGTTTTATCAGCTGCAAAGGTGGGCAGTGAAGCCACCAGGAGATAACGCGGAGCAAAGTGCACACAACTATCAAGTTTGCTGTTGTTTTCTGTTAATAAGTGAATTAGCAAGGCTTGATCAGGTGCTTCATCAATAATTAAATTGTTAATTAAAAACACTGTGCTTCACTGAGCAACGAAGGAAAGTTAATGGGGATTAAAGCGCGGGTGCTGGATTTCTGTTCTGTGACTGGATCAATTAACCTGCCGCGGCTGCCGGAGGAGAACTTTGAAATATTCGGATGGTTTTAACGTGTGGCGACGAGTGAAGTGATGCACAGATGGATGGGAAATTTGGTGGTGAGTCAAAAAAAGTTTTTGGTATTTTTCAGGGAAGATGTAGAGCAAACAAAGATCAATCAAAAATAAACTGCAATCACGTTTATTCCCGGAAGAAGAAAAGATGCAATGAATTGTGAAAAGTCAAAGAAAATTCCAATGGCAAGGCCATCGCTTTTACCACAGGGTGTGAATGAGAAATGAATAAAAAGTGAAGCCTAAACTCTTGATAATTGTATGTTCCTTTTAAAACTGGTCGATAAAAGGCTAAATTAAATTTTGCAATGTGAATATTAACCTATTATGTATGTTTTATACTGATGGGGCAAACTTGGCACCCTCAGGAAACCCAGCCAGACACGGTGAGAACATGCAAGCTCCACATAGAAAAACCCCACACCGTCTGGAACCACAATGTCGCCAATATCTCACCAGAGTTCATGAGGTTTGGAAGTTTTTATGCTATTGTTTTTACTGAAATTGTACCTATAAACAAATCATCTCTCACAAACCAAACATACATTTCCAATCTCTTTAGGGCCACAAACGGTTGTGACTTTGTGGTTTGGAAAGATATCAATCTTTCTTTGAATTATAACTTTCTAGCGTCACAAGCTCCATCCATCCATTTTCTTCCACTTGTCCGTTGCCGGGTCGTGGGGGCAGCTGTTGGAGCTGCCCAAATCACATTGCACCAGCCCCTATGGCTCCTCCTGCAGGTGGTGGGCCCACAGAAGGACGGCCTCATGGTTCTAACCGGGCCTGTTGGTCTCTCATAAGGGGCTTCTATTGTACATGTTTTTAGTGGTAGGGGAAACCGGAGTACCCGGAGGAAACCTACGCAGACACGGGGAGGACATGCAAACTCCACACAGAAAGGCCCCGGCCTTGGTGGAAATCGAACCCGGACCTTCTAGCTGTGAAGCACAAGCGGTAAGCGCTGTACTACCGTCCCCGCCTAGTGTCACAAGCTAATTTTTGTATCTCTCAACACCTTTTTAAAGGGCTGGCTGGTTGAGGGTTAAAATACAGTAAATATCTGATCTTTGATGTGCAAAAAAAATTGAAATATTTCCAATATTTTGGTGACGAAATGTTGGATATGGACATGGATAGAGACAGATTTTATGTTTTTATTTTGTTGATAAATTAGATGCAATTTTTCAAAGCTTAAGTTGTGCAAGGAAATGTAAATCAAAAACCTTCTTGGCAAAGAAAAAAAAATCTTTAAAACATTACTAACTGTACTATACCTACCTTTTTAGTCAAAATGTGACAAAACTGGTATTTTTACAGTCCTTAGGACATGTGACAAAAAAAAAGACATAATCCTTTTTGTCACATGCAACAAGAACAAAACAATACAATAATGTAATGTCACGCATCAGGCGAATTTTTTCACAAATTAGTACTTTAACTACATATATTTATGGGCAAACAGAACGTCACCCAAAAAGAAAAAAATATGACAAGTATAGGGTATTTAAATACCGTATGTTGTCACCATAAAAAGAGGCATTTTGAGAAAATGGCCCTTGAAGTTAAGGTGTTTCATGTAGAAACAGTGACTCAATGCATCTTATTGTGAAACCCGTGAAATTGACACATTGACCCAAAATATGAAGTCGTCTTATCTAAAAGTGCTTATAGAAATGGCTGTAATATTTGCTAGCGTTTGTAGAGTAAGTGCGAGGTTATGTGCCGTCTCCTCTGAGGTCACCCTTCCACGGAGCTGGGGGGTGATCCGTGCACACTCTCACGCACTGACCTGAGCGGCGTTTATCTGAGGCCTGAGGGACACACTCACCTCCTGACGCTGCTGCTGTGGACTAACACTGTCCACAGCTTCCATACTCGTGAGGCTGTAATGTCTTCACTTGATTCAATTTGCAGGCGGATAATATCGGACATTATGGAGATATGAAAGAAGGAGTTCCACGTGAAGTACATTAAATATTCTTTTTTGTAATCACTTTTATCAAATATAAGACTGGGATTAAACAAAAAGTTTACTGTTTGCACCATATATTTGTCTGCTAATCTTTGTCGTAGACGGCCACAAATTAGCTTATGTGCTATGTACATTGAATATTGAAAAATAATTGCTTTCTTTGTGTTTGCTTCACACGTGACAAAATTAAAAGTGACAATAATTCTTACAAAACTAATCATTTCAAGGCTTTTGAATTTACATACAATATTTTAAGGCGATACGCTGCAGGTGAATAGGGAAACTTTTCAGATATAGAGATATTACTTTGAAACTTTTGCTGTAGATTGAAAAATATGAGAAAAAATTGATAAATAGTTTTCTTCATTTTATGTTTTCATATAAAAATAAGGCTTAAAGTGCCCTAAATTTCCCATATTTTTGGCAAAGAAATCTGAATAATGAATATAGCCAGGTTTCTGAAATTCAAAAATCAATACATTAGTTAGGAATTAGATATGAAATAATCCCTCTGAAAAACCTTCAAAATGCTGTTCAGTCCAAGGCTGGAAAATAAGTCTGTAGAAGCACCGATGTCGAACCAATGTGAGAAAAATGCATTTTGAGAAAATGGCCCTTGAAATTACAATTTCCCATATAAGTCTACAGCGAAACATGTTTAAACATGTTCTTGTGAAGATTGGGTATTTTTTGTTTTGTTTTCACGTGAAAGTTTATATGTTAAGAGACCAATTTGGCCCAAAACCTAAAAATGTGTAAATACATAGTATCGCCCGCAGTGTCTCCGCTTAACCTTTCAGTGCCCCAACATATGATTCACTGCTCAGAAACTGCCAACTGTTAGCTCTTGGTGTCAGACAGCATCCAAAAGTTCCAAACAAAATGCATCAACCTTGCAAATCCTACTGGTATTTTTTGGAAGCGAGTCTGGTATTTTCCATACAAGATAAACAGTGCGACAGACAGTCGGACTTGAAAGCTCATTGCCCGTGAATCCACAGGTATAGACGGATGTTTGCTCAGGAAGGAGCAGCTCACTGAAATATAGAGAGAAGCCGGCACATGTTCAGGTTAAGTAAAGTCTGCCGTCTGAAAGATACAGAGAAAACCATGCGGACTTATTTTATTTGCTAAGCCCCTGATATTGTATGGCGTGATTAAGTAGACGAGAGCGTGCGCCATCTTTTCTCCGGCAGCACAATGTGTGTGTGCACAGCTGCCTGTTATCTCCTGCAGGAAATCTCCGGATACTTTGGATATTGTGGCCTTTTGATGAGTAAAATGTAGATGAATGAAGAGGTTTCTCTCTATGTTCGGACTTGGCATTAATCTGTTTGTTTTTGTAGAGATTTCCATCTTTTGTCCATGCTGCCCATCCTTACGCCCAGTATCTATCTTGTTTTGAAGCACTTTTTGCAGCTGCTTTAACAACTGTATTGCTGCAACAATTTTTTTGTGATTGTTGCGGACAAAAGTTTACAAGGAACATTTGCAGTTTTTATACATCAAAATCTAACTTTTATTAGCATTTTACAGCAGTTTTAACCAAATAAACTTAGAAATAGGCGTTTTAAATAGTTGTATCATCTATAAAACCAATTTCCCTCAAGGCTTCGGTGACTCCTAAAGTTCGCCCATCAAAGAAAGCGCCTCACACGACCACCACCGCATCACACGGGGAAAAGAGTCGATCTAAATGTATGTAGGTGTTTATCTGTCAGTTAATCACCAAATAAATGAGTCTCCAAAGTCAGATATTTGAGTGAGAAGAGGCGGGAACAGGTGCGACCAGGGGCATACTGGGACCTCATTTGATAATTAGAGGTTGTAGGATCGGTTCTAACACATTCTCTTTTCACATGGGCCGCTACACAGTGTAATCTGGGCCAGACACATCTCCACAGTTAGTTTTTGAGTTATGTAAAGGAAAAATATATTATTCATGCACTTTTTTATACATTGGTCGCAATTGCCTTTTAATTCTTTCTTTCTTTTTTTTTTGCCTTACCTGCCCCTTTTTCTGACCCCTTATTTGCTCATGCAGACAATTGTGTGTTATCTCCGCTGGACTGCACCAACTTAAAGGAACAGGCAGCCATTGTTTCTATACTGGGATATGTTCTGACCTGACCTTAGACGAGTTGATGCGTAACTGTCTGGTCTTTGTACGTGCGCTCAGTCACGCAAACAAGACCAAAGATGTTTTTAGCATTTAGCCTCTCCCAGCATTTTCCCATGGAGCCAAACGGGGGTGAAGTTAGAAGCGACCAAGCTCTTTCACGTTTTCCCTATTTAAATATGGTTACATGAGTAGATACACAGTCCAAGTATAGCATAGTATAGTTAAACATGTCAATTTTCTAAGCGGATAAAAAGGGGCTCTATATTGTAAGGCATAACAACACCTTAGGAGCACTTCGACGTCCGTGCAGTAATATCATTAGAGTTCTTTAGGAGTAAGTCACAAACTATCGCTTTAGTTGGCAATGGCGCACTGATTTCGCGGACTTTGCTTGATTTTGCGTTTGTGAAATCCTGAAGGGGATTTTCCACATCCATACTTTCATTGTATTCCGCGTCCTGGTTGGCTAGTCGCGGAGTGAGCCTTTCGTTGCATAGAGGATCTTTGTGTGTCCCGTCAACACATCAGCGCACACACTACACGCCGCAGAGTCACAGCAGCACAGGCCGGGCATGAGCGGGTCCGAGTCCGCGTTCACGTTCTCTGAACTTTTCCGCGAAAATAAACACCGCTAGCATTTGGCGCTCGCCTGAGCTAAACACTCGCCTTCTGAAGCCTGAAACTGCTACGAGTTAAAACTTTGGTGGTAGCTGTGACTGTCTTAGTTTGAAGCTGCTCACGATGTTTCCATCCCCACGTCTGTAATGTGAATCTAAAAATCTTATTAGACAAATAAAATCGCACAGTGACACCAGGCATAAGGGAGAACCCGTGTGAACTAGTGACACAAGTGTCTAAAGTGTGTGGTGGTTAAGGTTTACAGCCTTAAAACATATATAATAATTGTAAAAAATAAAGCTGCCTACTTTGCGGATTTAGTTTATTGCGGGTTATTTTTAGAACGTAAGCCCCGCGACAAACGAGGGACCACTGTATTGAAAAAAAAAGATACAATTTGGGTTCACGTGGGGTCTTGTTTCTGTGTTAGCAGTTCAAAGCTGAGCCCACGGGACAATCCGGAGTTGCCTGGCGGTGATTGCGCCGCATATCGCACGCTGGAGACGTGTAATCAGGCGAACTGTGACATAATCCACCTGCCTCGTGATATTCCCTCCCTCCTTCATCGAATCTTTTCTCTTCTTTCTCCGCTCGACAATGTTATCTAACCTTGGTTCTGGTGGGTGCACAAGTGCAAATCCGCAGCTATAATCTCTCCCTCTTTTTAACCTGCCCCTCTTCTTCCCTCTCCTCCTTAATCCGCCTTGTCTCTCTCAGATTAATCAAGAATAAGGGATGAGGAGAGAGAGATGAAGGTTTTGTTTTGATATGCAGATAAAACATGTAGTGGCGTGA
This sequence comes from Proterorhinus semilunaris, assembly GCA_021464625.1. NCBI lineage: Eukaryota > Metazoa > Chordata > Actinopteri > Gobiiformes > Gobiidae > Proterorhinus > Proterorhinus semilunaris. The sequence goes on from CM038349.1 coordinate 16,772,342, forward strand.
TGAATATACTCTATTTACAAGCCTGATTTATTGAGATCAAGGCAAATTGTTTTACAGACTTTGTTAGTAAAGTAAATTACAAGATAAACACAAGAAAATGTTCCTGTGTTTGTATAAATGGGGCTCAAAAACATTATTTTGGAGTATGTACGGATAAGACGACGATTCTGTGACATAAGCATAGAATTCCTCAGAGCTGATCGGATGTTGGATTACGATCTTGAGAAATGTGGAAGTTTTATGTTGGCAATGTAATCCAGGATATACAGATCGCTTCTGCACTTCAGATCTCACCAATCTGAACAGGAATACTCAAAACTGAATGACTGAATCGAAATGCTACTCCTTGTATGTTTTTGATGGGGAAAATTACAATATGGGACAAAAAGGTGGATTCCCTAATCTTAAAGGATCTGTATCATGCTATTTTAGCCATTCCAAAGTAAAGTATAGGCATTTATATGATATATTGTACCTCTACCACTATGGAGCACACATTTTTGTGAAGTATTTTCTGGAGGTATTTTTCCAACGAGGAAGACAAAACGCTTGGAGTCAGTTAACTCAGCCCCCTCTCTCCACTCATACAACTTTAGCAGTAGTAGAAATATATATATCACAGCAAAAAGTGAAGTTACTTCATGATGCAGTTATAAGGAGTTAACATGTGCAACACAGCTTCATAAATGGCTCACACACACGCTAACACGCATTTTGATTTACTCACCACTCTGATGTTTCCATTATGGGACTCGCGTTGGTTATAAAAGTGAATCCACTTTGATTCTGGATAAGGTTCACCAAGCATCCATCAGTGACGGTCACAGACAAACACTATTTAGGCTGATAGTCGCTGAATCCCGGAGGGAAATTCCAACTTCTGGTGAGTGGCCTCTTCTTTAGGAAGGTTGAATAAAGTCCTTTCCTCACCTTATTGTGAGGTAAGAAAAAAGAACAGGTGTCCAGACTCCAGAGTAGGTTAGAAAAAGCTCCTTCTTCACAACTTTCGGTGTAAACATGACATCTGTTCAGACGCTCAGGGGGTGCGTTTGTTTTCTCTGCAGGGGCAGCATGGACGCGTTAGGCACTTCCTCTTTTTTTTATTATTATTTCTTTCTTAGGACAGAAATAATGAAAAAAGCTGTTTTACAAATTAAAATCAGGCCGTAAGGCATTACATTACAGACGTCGAGCACTTCCGTTCCGCTCTGACACAACGGAACAACTCAGTCGTTTTCCAGGAGAGGGCGGAGCAGCTGCTCAGAGAGCAGGATTGAGGTGGATTGCAGAGAACTGCGTGAATGAAGCCAAAAACCGCTCTGGGGTGTTTTTGATAAGGAAATAGCATAACAACATGGTTAAAAGCTCCAAAAAGTCGATTTTGCATGATATAGCTCCTTTAAGATAAAACTGTATTTTATTAAAGCGAGACACTTCAGGTGAATGGGGCAAAAAGTAAACTTAGAGATATCAGATAGAAAATGTTGCTGTACATTACTGATATACATATAAGAAAAAAGTGTACTGCAAGTCCTCTGTCCTTTTATGTTTTCATATTTTTAAAAAAATGGACACTTCATGCATTGCCTGTATGTGTCTGCGTAGGTTTATTCCGTGTACTCCGGTCTCCCCACCACTAAAAACATGTACAATAGGCCAGGATGAATGAAAGTGTGTTTGAGAGTGTGCATGGGGGACGACGGATGGAAATTATCCCAAGGCTACAATCCGGTGTGGCTTGTTTACATGCATGATACCCATGCATGTTTATTAACATGCACTGTCCCGACCACATAAACCATTAAATACATTTAAAAAAAAAATAATCCGTAAAATATCCAATTTTGTCTTGATTTTTGCTGTTCAAAGTGTTTCAAATATTATTTACTACAAGACTGAAAAGTTTGGAGTCAGTAGAAGGCTACGACAGTGGAGATATTGTTGCAAGAGTGTAAAGAAGAAAACAGTCGTTGAAGTCTACACATCCGCCTGTATATTTCTTCAGTTTTTAGCCGCTGCTATGTCCACGGCTAACTTCCAGAAAGGACATCACCATATTTGGATTACAACGTCATCTCGGTCGCCTTTTGCAGCGCGCGTGGGTAGCGAAATGTGTCAATACTTATGAATGAATGCGCGTGGGAAACCGGCCGGTGCGCCGCATTGTTGTTATTACTTCCGCGAAATCTCCGGCACTTCTCAAGCTCTTTATCCTGAATCCTCTCTCAATGACATTTCAGTTATATTTATTTATTTTATTTATTTGAACAGGGACAATATACATTAGCCTCAGACAGGAGAGATGCATTGTACCAGGTTATAGCACTTGTGCTAATTTCCACCTGCAGTCCCTGGGCCTATTGTACATGTTGTTAGTGGTAGGGGAAACCAGAGTACCCGGAGGAAACCTACGCAGACACGGGGAGAACATGCAAACTCCACACAGAAAGGCCCCGTCCAGGTGGGAACCGAACCAGGACCTTCTAGCTGTGAAGCACAAGCGCTAACCGCTGTGCTACCGTGCCGCCAAACGTTCACCACTCTTCTCTTCCTTATCACCACCGCGGCAGCTGAACCATGAGCCTTGTCAACGTTCCTCCGGTGTATAGGCCAATGCATAGAAACGCTTCCAAATAAATAAACATTGCATCTTTACCTTCTGTTGATGTCTTGGTGCAAAAGTTCAAAGTTCATTCAATCAACTTTTCATATAAATCTTGAAATCAGACTTCAACAGTCTTCAGTAAATGCAGTGGTGGGGGTGAGTTCAAGGACAGTCTGTACAGATGAACTCCTTGCTGGTTTAGTGTTTATCGATTGCTCGTGGCCAGGTCGCACAGGTCACTGATAAGTTAACTGGTGTCTGCTCAAACTGTCGCCCGCAATGCTTTCTCCTCATGCCAAGATCAAACGTAGCTACGGGACACGGCTGATGTATATAATGCTGGGTTTCGGGTATCATTTAAACACCCCAGACTTCTGTTGGGTTTGATTAAGGTAAGGGCAAAAAAGTGGGGGGCCTTGTCACTTACATCATAAAAAAACATAACATATAAGGGCAGGAGCACCCTATTGCTATACCGGTATTTGTTTTAATTTAGTCTCAGTCTAAAGTATTTTTTATTTAATAATGTTGCCTGCAATGTGAAACTATCCACCAGGGTGTGCTGCAGCACCCTCAGCACCCTGGGTTCCCATGGCCTTGAATGTGTTAGTACGTTACTAAGTCACTTTCCATTTTTATATCAATTCATTCCCTTGTGAGATTCAATATAACACAGCTCAGTGGAGTGTCTTCCCCGAGGACACAGTGAAAGCATGACGATACTGAACCGATCAAAGTGCCAACATTTAATAGGACTTCTCAACTAATCCCTGCCTTGTTTTAGTCATTTCAAAACCTACCAGATATCCTATAGATTCAGCAGTAAAATGTAAGTTTTCCCTTTGCAAGGTAATGCATAATCCATGTAAATTCAACACGGTAGCACCTTGTGAACTGTTGCTAACCCGCGCGTCTGGTTGCCGCTCCATGTCCTCTCGGTGCATACGAGAAGGTCTTGGCTTCTGTCTGCGGCCTATATGTTCCAGTGACAATGCCTACACTCAGCTTCATATACATAAAGATGAGCACAGGCCTATAGCTGCCAGTTACAGCAGCACAATCCCTTTGAATACTTGTAACAATCAATATCTGAGGAAAACTTGATCAAGAAGGAGTGACATTTTAACTCACTAAAACAGAACTGGTGATTAAAAAACACTGCTACAAAATTGGATAATTAGAAGCACGCATTGATATGTTTATTATTATTATTTTTTTATATATATATATGGAAGTGTTTCTGCCATAGAATCTCGGACGATTCTTTGAACTTTGGTGGTTCTCTCTGGGGGTTTCCATCAGCTTAAAGCAGAGGCAAACTAAGACTTGGGGACCAAATGCTGTTTCATCCGGCCCCAACATGACCGACCCCCGAATGCATTGGCTAAAAGGGGTGAATAACGCCAATATTGTCATTAAAAATGCACAACTGCTGCTATTTTGCTGCATTTTTCTACAGCGATGACAGTTAAGTATAGAATTTCGCCCCAAACCGCCCCCTATGGCTCAAGATCTGGAGATGATTTAATAGGCTATAAACAAATTGCCTGGGAAAAAAAAGCAAACAGGAAGCAGAGTGAAGCAATCAGCGGCGGCATTAGTTCTATGTTAATATTCGCACATGAAGTACTGTCAATGTGTTTTTGGTAATTTACCGTCGAGTAGAGAAAAGCTCTTGGCTCTCTCTTGCGCCGCCCGTAATTGAGGGGACTTCTGCGTCCCGAGAGTGACGCTGCTCACAGACAACATGAGTCCGCAAATAAAAGATTCAGATTGCACTGATCTGTTTGAGTTTGGCAAACGCAAGCCCCCTGCCCGGACTGATATCCCCGTGTATGAAATAAAGGCGTATCATTCTGGATACTCTTGAACTGTGCTGTCTAGGTGTCCCTGGTGAAACTGAAGTTGTAAAAAAGTCATTATTTGATTCATTTGCAAAATCATCACTTTTTGATTTTTGCACAGAAGTTGCCAGTTTTGTCCGATTTCCTTTCCTCTGTTTTGTGAAAGGTTTGCAAATCTTACGACAATGAAATATGCATTAAAGAGCATTACATTTGACTTGCTTTTGCCTGTTTAAACTCTGTATAGGCAGGGATGATCTCCAAGAAAGCCAAATGCATTGCACATCAATTAATGAATACGTCTTTATACGTATACGTTGTCTAAGTGACAACTTTCATCATAAGTTTTGCGAGTCCCTTCAGGTCAGCGCGTTTTTGTGAATCGCGCTTCTATACATCTTCATTTCGCAGACATATGGCGCACCGAGCGATCCTCTTTCCATAGTTTTAGAGTTTTCTATACAGAAGTGAACTCTCGCGGCGCGTCCTTCCCACCAGCATCTGTTTAGCGGCATTAGCTTGAAACTTGAGGTGACCAGAGCCGACATTGCGGAGCGTTCGGAGAGATAGAGAGGAGGAGAGCTGGAGTGGGGGTGTGGAGGGCACAAAAGGTCCACTTCGATTTTCAACAATAAGCCCATTCATCCACACCATTCCCAAGCCTCTTTAAGCGCCACGTTTCTGTGCCCCCCTCTGTCACTTCGGCCTCTTCTTCCCGCCCTATTCTTTTAATATCAAAACCGCCGGACACTTCATATGCAGATAAATAGGTCTGTGTTTTAATTAACAGTACTCGCGCCGGTGCCAGTCGGGCGATACTCCATCTTAGATTAAAGATTTTGCTTTTTTCTTCCCCCGCTCTTGTTGTCACCAATCCCGCCGCTTCCTGTCCAGGTAGCAGGTTTCGCCGTCACACAAAGGGGCGATTGTGCAGCGCGCGTGTTAGTGTGTGTGTTCGGAATCAAAAGATGAATTTGTGCCGTGTTCCTCTTCATGGGATAACATGGGAGTCCAGTGGGCATGTGACCATTATGAGTGGTAGCACAGGCAAATGGAGGAACAGAGGCAGCAAATAAATAAGGTAACAATCTGCAAATCGTTTACACTTAAAAGCCATTTCAGAGTATATCTTTACTGTATATGTTCTCATTCTTAATTGTAATAGCTCTCATTTGTCACATTGTTCATATTATTTTAACTAATATAAAATATTATATAAATTGTGTCTAAAATGCTGCATTTACAATTAGACTTAATCATCTTTTCTCTTATTGTTTGACCTTTAACTTTTGTGCGAGCATGTCTTTTATTGTGCAGCACTTTTTTCTCTCTCTCTCTTGGTACTTGTGCTAATTGTACAACAACATAATGATTTATCCTGAATAACCTTTCCCCCTCTACTACATATTTGAGTCAAGCTAATTCTATAGTCGCACAATATGAGGAAAATACATATACTTAATTTGAAAACAAATATATGACCAGGTTGTGTGTATGTTGCAAAATTAAATGTAAAGCACTCTGTTATGCACTTGTGTATGAAAAGCACTTTATAAATACAGTTTTAATTGATTGACTGGAAATTGTTTGTTTCTATCATAATCTGGTCTGGTTTTGGTCTTGGTGGCTGGGCATTCATTTCAAAGTGACCCTTTATAAGTCGACATTGTGTTTTTGTTTTTTTACATTGTTATTTTGTGTTAAAAGTAAAAGGATCCAAACACATCTTCAGATCACAATCCAGTTTCTGGGAACTAATCCGGCCTAGCAAATGCCAAACAGACATTTGAACTCATAATCACCGCTGGGCACGGCCTTCTCTATTATCAAACCTGCCTCTGACCAAATAAATAGGATTATTGTTGGGAGATTACAATTATCAGACCTGGAGCAGCACAATCTGGGCGCAGTAACCAGAGCGCTGCGCTCACAATGGGCAGAATGGCCCAAAATTACAGTGTTGGAGAGTGGGTCATCACTGAAGAGGGAGATTCCACGGACTGACAAAGGTACAGGGCATGGATTATAAACACAGGGGGGCAGTCTACTTGGTTGACTTTAATAGATGGGTAGATGTGAGACTCATATCTGTCCACAACTAGTTTTTGTTTTTATTATCCTTGTTATAAGATTTGTGATGACTGGATATTTTCCATCATGTCAGTTCTCTTCTAAAAGTACTTTGGACACTTTAGTCTTGGTATTTCTCTGTACAGCTTAGGATAAACATGTCAGACGTGCAGCCCATGGGCCAAATCCGGCCCTTAAAAAAATGTCTTTTGCCCCCCCCCAACAAAATGAATCATATAAATTACTATTACTCTTTTTAAATGTTGCATACATTTTTCTGTAAAAAATATTACGTGTATCTAAGATATTGTAAATTGCGCATCTGACCATCAAGGGGGCACCTATTACAGTTTAAGATTTGTCTTCTTTGTGCTCCTTTTCAATCATGTAAACAAACGTAAATGACATGACAGAAATAAAGGTGGGGTGCAGCCACATGCATTGAAAGGTTAAGCACTGTCTCTGCCTTTCACATTTAGTAGAAAGGCACTTTATTTGAACATCTAGTTATAAAACAAAGTGAAACAAATCCTTGCCTCGTGTAAAAGAATAATCTGCTCTCAGCTTCCTTCATTTTGTCATGTCTAGGACTAACTCAGTTGTAATGTGATAAAGTAGTTTGGTGAAAAGACAGGTATTTAAAAAGAGGAGTGTAAAGTCAAAGAAGAAGGTAGTCTGCAGGGTCTGAAGAATGTATCTATTCATCTATTTGAAATTCACATTACTTTCTGCGCTATAACCATCAGTGCGTGTGTGTGTGTAGAAGTGTGCACACAGTTCTATTATTATCATGAAGAGTATTGCTTGCAGGCGAAGATGAACCATTTGCATATGTTGGCGAATCCCAGGTGGAATACCTAGTTAATGTGCAAAACAACTCTTTTTACAGGCGCCTAACGGACTCACAATTCGATTTGGAGACTGTGCCAGATTTTTTTTTGCGAGTGTAATATACGTTTAAACTCTGGGTAACCTCGCCCGGTGTCACTGCACAAACAGCTGGTACATTCAGGAGGAATCCGAGAGAAAAGAAGTAATCTATCCGTGGATTGTGCGTCCTCAGAGCCGCGGTGTTCATTATTCCCACATTATGATAACACGAAAGGCGGATGGAGTGTACTTAGTAGATACTGCTTTCTTCCGTCTATATCAAACCACAACGGACAATTTGTGTAAAGCAGGGGTCATAAATTGAAAATCAGCAGGGTCCAAATAAACAACCAGTGAAGGGCCAGGAACATTTTCTAAAAGGAATATAAGAAAAGGAAAAGATCCGCACAACTGAGGTTTGCTCACCGATTTATTGTTCACCGAAGGTGGTGGTTACGTTTCGGGTCTAGCCCTTCATCAGACAAGGAATATAAACCATGCTCTAATGGTTTATGCATCGGTAATTTAACGGTTTCTCATGCAAAAGTGCTTCAAATAATACATATTTTGTTTGCATCAAAATAAAACATATACGCATTTTAAATGTTTTATTTAAAAAAAAGTGCTTGTTGCAATGTCGAATAAGACAAGTAAGACAAACAAGTAGACATCAGTCCCTTCTCGTTTGACCTCTTAAAGCAGTACTAAGTAACTCTTGCCCCTAGAGGTCATAGGGGCAAGAGTTACGCGGCACGGTAGCGCAAGAGCACGGTAGCGCAAGAGCACGGTAGCGCAAGAGCATGCGGCACGGTAGCGCAGCGGTTAGCGCTCGTGCTTCACAGCTAGAAGGTCCCGGGTTCGATTCCCACCTGGACGGGGCCTTTCTGTGTGGAGTTTGCATGTTCTCCCCGTGTCTGCGTAGGTTTCCTCCGGGTACTCCGGTTTCCCCTACCACTAAAAACATGTACAATAGGCCCAGGGACTGCAGGTGGAAATTAGCACAAGTGCTATAACCTGGTACAATGCATCTCTCCTTTCTGAGGCTAATGTAGATTGTACACTGTCCCTGTTCAAATAAATAAATAAATGAAAAATAAATGAAATAAGTGCAACTGCAGGTGTCGTAAAATGTTTTGCGGTTTTTTACTTATTAATTGTCCGTGAGAGTAAATACTACGGTAACAGAAAAGACAAAGGGAGAGAGGGATATTGTACATCCTATTACACAATGGAAATCATGTTTCTACTCAAACGTGGCTGTCAATACTGTTCAAAGTGGCGCTAGCCCGCAGTTAGCTTTGCCCGTTAGCCTGTTGGTTGCTCCAGTCCAGAGGCAGGCAAGTTGCAATTGTGGTTTTCTGGCCAGAGACACCTAAAAGGGGGAGATGAAAGACCCCCCAATCATCCCATTAACTCTTGTATTACCCCAGAGCAGTGCTTTAAGTGGGCCGGTACGCGCCGGTACTCAGTACCGCCACTTCCAAAAATAGATCGAGCGTACCGCCACCTCTCGGTGCGCCAAGAACGTGCTTTTAGCGTACCGGTACGCTCATTTACACATTTGTTTTAATCCTTTAGCTGCTCCGCCGCTTTTCAGAGCGCCATTCACAATGCACGCTTTCTATTTCGTCCCACCGTGAGCAGAGACTACAATACCCAATACACCCTAGAGAGCCGTGTGCCGCTGTAAACAACTTGACGTGACGCTCGTCCACACAAACAAGCGGATCCCGGAGAGGGTGTGTAACGCAACCATCGCTGCTCAGTTAAAATACATTGAACACCTGACTCTGCTCTCCTTACTTCAGAGTAGTAAAAGAACAAGGTCAGAGTCAGCGGACGCGTTGGCTGACCCCACCTGTGCCGCGGTCATTGAGGTTCTCACAAGTGGCGACGAGCACGAGAGTGATGTGCCCCGTTTGACCTCGTAGATGCGATAAAAACAAAACAAAGGGGTAAATATGGATTGAAACAAACTTCTGTGCCCTGAGATGAGGCGGACTGCAGACAGAATGGAGCCTGACAAGCTGCAATGACAGCACAAGCTCCAGAACATGGACGTGTTTTGGACACTTTGGAAAGCACAGACACTAGCCTGTAAGAATCACATCTGTAACAGAGCTTCAGAGACATCCATCTGCAAGAGTTCAGCTAAAACTGTCTTTCTTCTAAAGGTAAGACTGGGCTTTCATTACTGTTATTTATTATGCAGATGGACGTTCACTAAGCTTATTTTCTTTGCATTGGACTGTCATCATGAGTTGTTTATTTGAGCAGATCTGAGTGTAATTATTATTACATATTTTATTCATATTTATACATGATATAAATGATACAGTCAAGCACTGCCCCAGAGGGACTACGAAAAGGATTTATTACGGTAAACAAGTTACTTAGTACTGCTTTAATCCCCGCTTCACCCACCTTGCCTCCAGTGTCTGCGTAGTCTGGGTGAGAGGTTCCTTGCTGTAAAGCGCTTTGAGTGCCTAATGTAGGTGGAAAAGCACTATATAAGTTGAGACCATTTACAAACTACTGTAGATCCGGTAACCAAGCAGATCACTCCGCCGCTGCGTAGCTTACAACCAGGAAGCTGATGCTGCTCAAACATAAGTTATTTTAAATGCAACATGGTTATATTTCAAAAGTTATTTCAAAAGTTATTCAGTTATTTATATCGGTAGTCTGGTGATATAAGTGATTTGCCTCATGTGCACTGTGCTTGGGTCAGACTGTTTTTAATGCAGGCTACTAGTTACCATAGACATGCACTAGCCTAGCACTAGCCTAGCACCACTAAACCTTTCAAATATAAGGACTGCATGAATAAAAAAAACAGTATATCTCCAGAAATCAACACTCCAGAAAACAACACTCGATAACTAGGAAATGTCAAAAATCCTGAAATATCCCTTTAAGATGTTAGAAGTCTACCTTCCTCTGTTTTGAACTCGCCATTTCACATGTCTGTTGTCTGTTTGCACTGCTTCCTCACTCTTCACTTATCTTTCGCCTGTTGCGTTTCTCTGACTTGCCGGTGTACAGTATATTGTCTACGTGTGCCCCTGGGTCTTAGACTGAAGTCGTGCTCCGCTCAATCTACCAATAGCAGGCGCAAATAAAGTTAGAATAGACATGGTGCTATGTGATTTGGGCAGCTCCAACAGCTGCCCCCACGACCCGGCAACGGACAAGTGGGAGAAAATGGATGGATGGATGGATAGACATGGTCTGAGGTGTAACCTAAAGGCTTAAAATGGCATCCCAAAGCTTCAACATAAAAGATGTCCAAACTTGATTGCGATGAATGCCTCTCTTTGTTTTGTTTTTCTTACATTTGCTTGGTTTATTTTACATAACCTTTCAACCAAGACTACAGGTTGGCAAATCAAGGCCAAGGAGCCAAACACATGACCAACGCTAATATGCACCAGCAACAAGAAAAAAAGGGTGCACAACAATACTGTACACTTTTTTCACTGACAAAAATAAAACTATTCTATTTTGAAATGCCCCAAACCGCAAACAATCTGGCCTCCTGGCAAGTTCAAAACCCCAAGTGGCACTGCTATTTTGAATTGTTGTTACACATTTGCTTAAGCACGTACTGACTATGTGTGTTGTTGAGCGCGGGTGCTTGAGACAAAAACAAAAACAAAAGGTGTGTTATTTGAATTGCCTTAATTATTTTAAATACTGTGGGAAGTTTCTCAATTCAAATAAACATCAAGACTGAGAAATATTCCTTGGTTATAATGTACTGTAATGCATTGTGTCCCATTATCTGTGAGAACAAAAACACTGTTGGGTTAATTTGGGGCTTTGATGACTCCAAATGATGAATTATAAATTCTTTCTTATGTTTCTTGTTCTGGCTCTGCCTTTGTCTGCTGCTGATATCAGATGCAACCAGCAGGCTCCAGCGCTCAGGATATTCCCTGCAGAAATCTATTGACTTTTGTTAAATCTGTGCCCAAAATTGACATTTATTTCAGAACATGTCTGTGGATGTCTAAATTACGGTGTTGGCAGGTTTTACCCAGGCCTCAGCTTGTCTGGGAAGCAAACCCAGGACCCTCTCAGTAAAGAGTGGTAGCAAGTGGTTCACTGTGCTGTTCAATAATTGCATATTAGTTACTCCATGTTTGTGTAAGCTCTCAGTCGTACACGAGTTGTTAGAAAGGACATTTATTTCAAAATTGATTATTGTGTGTTTGGCTTGAAGGATGAACTCTTTGTGTTATCTTTCATGGATTTATTTTTGAGCCTTTTCAAATTAATCAAATACAGTTCCTTGCGAAAGCACAAATACACCTTGAACGTTTGCCATTCTGTCATGTTTACAACCCTAAAAGTAAAGATTTTATTTAGAATTGTTTACTGAAAGTTCACACACAAGTATCAGACAACTGTGAAGTGAAAGCAAAATGATACATGATTCTGTTATTTTTCAAAAAATAGAAAAGTGAAAAGTGGGGCATTGATAAGTATTCATACAGCATGACTTAATACTTTGTGGAACCCCCTTTTGCTGCAATAACAGCAGCAAGTCTTCTGGGGTTTGACTCTACAAGATTTGCACATCTAGAGACTGACATTTGAGCCCATTCCTCTTTACAAAACAACTCAAGCTCTGTCAAATTAGAAGGAGAGCGTTTGTGAACAGCAGTTTTCAGGTCTTTCCACAGATTTTCAATAGGATTTAGGTCAGGACTTTGACTGGGCCATTCTAACACATTAATATGTTTGTTTTTAAACCATTCCATTGTAGATGTAGCTTTGTGTTTAGGGTCATTGTCCTGCTGGAAGGTGAATCTCCGCCCCAGCCTCAATTCTCTTGCTGACTCCAGCAGGTTTTCCTCCAAAATGTCCCTGTATTTGGCTCCATCCATCTTCCCAACTATTCTTACAATCTTCCCAGTCCCCGCTGAGGAAAAGCAGCCCCATAGCATGATGCTCCCCCCACCATATTTGACACTGGGGATGGTGCACTCAGGATGATGAGCAGTGTTAGGTTTGCTCCATACAGAACGTTTTGCATTTGGGCCAAAAAGTAAAATTTTTGTCTCATCTGACCAAAGCACCTTCTTCCACATGGTAGCTGTGTCCTCCATATGACTTCTCGCAAACTTCAAACGGGATTTCTTATGGCCTCCTTTAAATAATGGCTTCCTTCTTTCTCCATGAAGGCCAGATTTGTGTAGAGTACGACTTATATTTGTCCCATGTACAGATTCCCCCAGCTCAGCTGCAGTACGTCGCAGCTCCTCCAGAGTTATCTTGGGGCACTTGGTTGCATTTCTTGCCAGTGCTCTCCTTGTTCGGTCTGTTAGTTTAGGTGGACGGTCGTGTCTTGGTAAGTTCGCAGTGGTGCTATACTCTCTCCATTTCCAAATGATGGATTGAACAGTGCTCCGTGAGATGTTCAAATCTTGGGAAATCTTTGTTTAACTTAACACTGTTTTAAACTTCTCCACAGCTTTATCCCTGACCTCTCTGGTGAGCTCATTGGTCTTCATGATGTTGCTTAGTGTCCAATACACTCTGACCATAGCTCTGAGGCCCTCACAGAACAGCTGTCATTATACTGAGAGTAGATTACACACAGGTGGTCTCAATTTAATGCACTCAGAAATGCTGTATGAATACTTATGCAGGCCCTGCTTTGCACTTTTCAATTTTTTGAAAAATAACAGAATCATGTATCATTTTGCTTTCACTTCACAGTTGTCTGTTACTTGTGTGTGAACTTTCAGTAAAAAATTAAAATAAAATATTTATGTTTATGGTTGTAAACATGACAAAATGTGCAAAAGTTCAAGGTGTATTTCGCAAGGCACTGTATATCCTAAAATACCCCAAAATGCATGTAAAAAAAACTGAACAAAAGAACCAAAACTTGGCCACAAAAGCACAGCATTTTCCCTTTAAACCCTCTCCTCGTTTTGTGCTTTTTATTGTATCTAGTTTAATTGTGATTATTCATTTGACGCAATGGTGGACTCACTGTAAACACTGCACTAAACCAGCTCCAATAAAGAGACTAATTACAGCAGATGTTGGCTCATCTGGAACGCCGGCTCTGTCTGCGGATGTGGATACGAGGGCAGGTTTAAATATATGTAACACAGCTGTTTTTTTAGCACAGCTGCACCTGCCAAACAATAGCAAATTTCCCCTTCTTAATTTAGTGGAATGGCAAACTGGTCGATCTCACCCGTTGAAGTGTTCTCTTTTTTTCCTTTCTCTCATTTTTTGTTCGGTGTGTCACCACAGATTATGAGCTTAACTGGTGGGACAGGACCCAGGACCTCTTCTTAGGGAACAGAAAATTTACAAAAACACAACATAAATCTCTTAAAAGGACAGAGGCCGAGTTGTTTTGATCATGATTTCAGTTTCATAGGTGTACTCAACGCTTAAAACAACAATACTATTTTAAATTCTGAGTTGGGATGCGGTGGTGGGTCTCAAAAACTCCTTTATGCCATTTACAAATTGTATAAACTTCAACAATCAATTACAAAACATTTTGAATGAACATGTCACAAAGTCATATTCATTAAAAATGTATTATAGAGACACCATCTAAGATTCAATGAGCCTGGACCTTTGCAATATCTTTAAATGTAGCTTTCGCAGAAGGTTCACCAACAGCAGGAGGCAGCCATTTCCACACAGTCATCGCTCTAAACCAGATTGGCATCGGGACCCACACTGATCATCGGATGACGAAGGAAGAAGAAAATGTTTTTTGTTTTTTTCCCAACCTGTAAGACATGTCGGACCTTACTAGTACCACGAGGTTGAGCTCAAGATGGAATCAGGAGCAAACCGGGTCTAGAATAAACATGAATTGAACTAAACTATGTTAAAAATGGGTGTAAATGTAACTTACGTAGCTGTCCAGTCTCGTTATGTGCGGGAAACTGATGTGCCCCTCTTTCCTCCTAGTAATAATCCTTTAAATCTCCTGTATTATAACCTGTATTAAAAAAGAAAAAAAAAACATTCTTCTGCCTCCCCAAACTGAACTCTAAAGGCGACATGCACGATGTCCCCACCTGATCTCTTCCTGAACAGTAAGATCGGTGCTGTACTTCCTGTCCCGTATCTTTTACATTCAAAATTAGCAGGGTCCCAAACAAATGAAGAGGTACCTCAGGATTGAGTAAAGGACAGCGAGTTACTGATGGACAGTCACTGCTACGGGTTACAAACATTTGTCTTAATCAAATGTAAACTACTTACAGGCCGATTATTTTTCGTTCTAAACTTTGCTCTAGTTTAACATTTTATTTGGTGTTAGCCGTTAACCTAAAGACGAAAAACCCCTCCGTTCTGAACACAGGGGTTTCCTCCAGTGAAGTCGATACGTAATGTTTTTAACCTGCTCCTGTCACATCCTATAACTTTTACTTGCTGTCCTTTACGGAATCTTGAGCTATCGCTTCATTTGTGTGGGACCCTGCTAATTCTGAATGTGAAAGATACGGGACAGGAAGGACAGCGCCGATGTCTCAGGCAGAAATCACGTGGGGTCACTGTGCATATAGCCCATTGGTTGGGACGGTGGTGATGGTTTGCTGTGGGCGCTGGAAAATTCCCCTTATTTTCAATCCAAAACTTTTCCCAAGCACACAGTTAGTTGGAATCTGTGCTCAGTACAATGCAAAATACTGCATTTCCCCAAATATTATTGTTTATTTAAGCTTTAAATAAACGTATAGAGTGGAAATCATGACTAGAACAACTCATGTGAAGTCATTTTAACAGATGGCTGTTGTTGGGGAGCCTTTGCTTATACCTTTTCAGTATAACTATTGAAAAAAAAAAATTCCGACCCACCAGTTGAAAACCACTGCTCTAAACTACACTTGTATACACTCCTCAGTTCTGGGTGTTGGACATGCTAAATGGCAATGAATGGCTTGCCTGGTAGAGTAGCCAAGCTGATCTCTGAGGCATAGTTTTCTAAAGAAAACAATATCGACAGCAATAGTCTGTCTTCTATCTTGTGCTATGAGGGTTGATTACTTTGGCAAGGGTCCTAATTTCTCATCACGTGAGACCTATGGAAAAGTGACACGTAAGGTATATCTGAATGAACACCGTGAACATAAAGTCCATCTAACAGGCTTTGTGCATTGTTTTGTGCTGCGGTCCTTGCACATGCACAGAACGTGGTTAGAGCCCTTCATCGGAAACAGCTTTTTCTCAAGAGCCGTTTTCCAAAACACTTGACTGGAACAGAAATTGGCAATTCACTTCTTTTACTTTTTCATTTTATCGAGTTTTTTTTTTTTTTCTGAGCTCGTTTCAATCGATTGCAATCACTTGTTCGCCGCACGTGTTCAAATTGCACAGCCTATTTTCCACGCTCTCGCTCCCTCTCTCTCTCTGACTGTGAGAACCATAGCCCAATCAGGGCAAATTGGTGCTAATCTGCTCACTCTTAAGCTGCAGATTTTTGCACAGAACGTCGGGGGAAAAAACAATTCAAACAAGGAAGGGAAAAAATATCTAGAAAGAAGTGTGAAAGGAATAAATATTGAAAAGAGCAAGTGCAGGTGAGAGCGTGACCTACTGACTTGTTGAATGCTTCTCTCGGAAATTCAGTCTGTTCTGAAGCAACCCCTGGTCATCTTCTTCAGGGATATCGCGACTAGAAAAGAAAGAACATGTATTACATTGCAAATCTGAAAGCACATTTTAGTAAGTACTCAATTCACATGTGTTTGGTGTCCTTCACACAGACACTTTACCCACTTTGTCCGTGTGAATGTTTCAGAATATGTTGGCACAAAATGGCTGCCATGTGCTCATAAATTTTCCACAGGGCAGTTAAGACGTGAGTGAGCAGCATATTATGACCTAGCTCTTTCGCGCGAGGACAGATATTTGGATATATCCAAAGCATACGCTGGAGATAGAAGTCGTTTCAAAGATAAGGCGTGTATTGCTGTTGTTCCTAGTTACAAAGAAGTATAAACAAATGGTGACATTTGAGAGAAGAAGTGAACTGAATCCCGACTTCCTTTGGCAGTCAGGCCTGTCTTATCCAATGGGATTGCCTGGACTGGAGCCCAGGGGCCTACAGTAGTCAAGGGCCTATCAGAATTCAATAAAAACAAAAACAAAATCCAATGTGTTAATTTTTCTGCCAAACCCTTTATATTTGCGGCATGAGTTGACCCACCCATCTCTACCGTTACCGCTGGCGTGCCTAGAGAGGGCCTCTGCCTATCAGAAGTCATACGAGTTTTACAGTATTCTGCCAGTTATTCAATTTTCTGTCTAATGCCAAAGGCGCCTATCGGAACGATAAGTTATTTTGCCATTTGTTTATTTATCTGTCAATCACATCATTGCAGCATCACTTGACCAACCGCACAGCCGTATGACAGACTATGCAAATCCCGATGCAGAGAAAGTTCACGTTATCAGGTGTTTTTGTTCATAGTATTATATCAGTTGTCGTAGTGAATGGCAATGAAGAAAAGAATGGCACAAAAGGAGAGAGAACGTCGCGATAAAGAGCTGAGGAGCCAAATCACAAAACAGGAAGGGGGGGGGGGCTATATTTCATGGTTAGCCCAGGGGCCTACGGGTAGGTTAAGGTGGCCCTGTTGACAGTCCCTTTTATCCTTTGCACTCCTCTGCGCAGAGAGGGTGACTGCCTACCAATGAGTCAGTTGTTTGTTGCTATGTGTGTTTGTACTTTATCTGTATTTCCCGTTATGTGCAGAATATGGTGATGGCCATTGTCTATCGGCTAATCTCTCACTGATATGGTCTTCATGTTCTGTAGCATGCAAACAAAGCGTGAGTCAGAAGCGTGTTCAGAGTTAGTTCAAGCCGGACAAGAACATGCATTATTTTATGTAAAAACCAAAACAAAATACAATGATGAGATTGCCCCCCTGGGCCCCTCTGTAGCTACGCCCCTTAGTGCCACAGAGGCAACCTGTCAACAGCATTATCTCCAGATAACAGAGGTTTGGTCATGAGTATACTAGCTAGGCCCGGATCTTCAGGGGTGCAAAAGGATACATTCGTGGCATCACAATATATTTTGATGGCGAGAATCCCCTTTGAAAATCTAATGCGGCCTCAGTCAGTTTGTTCTGGAGCCGGCGCTGACACTAGCAGGGTGATTAGACTTTTGGGGATGTTTTGGATCAGGGAAACCAGCAACCTTGATTGCAAGCTGAATTCTAGTTGTATTTGTGAGTTCACATTCACAAACATATGAGAATCATGGGAAGAACGTAACATTTGCACTTTTACAGGTACTAATTAACAACATGGCGAAAAGTCCGTCCTCTCTCCAAATGATTCAGAGTGGAGCAATGCCAGATTGATATCAGCGCTCATGTTATTGATAACAAGAGCACTTGGAAGAAACCATCCAGATCCAGAGAGAAAGGCTCACACGGGCCTCGACAAAACCAGAGCAATATTCACTGCGACTTCTCTTAGTAAACAGAATGTGTTCAAGGTTAAAACCGAATGTTTGAGTCAAACTTTTGTTTCCGTAAGTACATAAACTACAGATTTGGAACTTTCACTCAAGGACGTTGTTTTGTGTCATCAATGCTTCAAAAACTGTAAATATCTAAAAATATTCTAATGCTCATTTACTGGAAGCAGCTGATGTTTTCGCTAATGTCTGGCACACGGCAGAGAGAGAACAGTCCAGAGCTCTCCAAAGTGACATTGAGCTAATCAGATTGGAGAAAAGTGTTTGAAGAGATTCCCCACTCGCGCTTCCTCTCCTCTCCCTCCGTCACTAATCACCGCGAGAGCTTTCGAAGTGAGCGCAGATTCATACAGTGTCTAGTCACTAATTCAAGTCAACAGCCACATCTACTCCAGGACGATGAATAAACAGATCTTTACCGCGCAACCACTTTTTCTTTTCTTTTTTTCCTTGAATTTGCAAATGCCGTAAAGCTTTTAGCAGCGATGCGCCAGAAAAGATCAGAGAATCTATTAGCTGGCGTGCTATTCAATTCAGTTTTGTATCATCCCAAAAAGCCTCGCGTGGGGCTACAGTTGAAATAAACGTGTGAGAAGTAGCTAATATATTGAGTGTGATGCATAAATGTAAAAGACAGTGAATGAACCACCAAAGGAGCCATAGAAAACTCAAAAAGCTTTCCTGGCGCTTTCCTGGGTCAAAAGGGTCCATTTCCCAAAAAATACAAGACACAAGAGTAAAAACATACTCCACTGGTGGGGTAACCTGGTTTGTTGATTGGTTGATGATATTTGTTAAAAGCCCATAAACGCTGGCACAAGTTCAACTCTGAGTAAAAATCTACTGCATGGCCTTCCCACCTGACATCACTGGTTTCAGAAAGACAGCTTTTTTTGTTATTTGACAAAACATTGCATACAAAAAAATATGTTCTGCTTTTGAGGAAGACGCACTAAGCAAAGTTTATTTAGTCACAAAGTGCTCCACAAAATGATAGTAAAAATACAAAGTAATAGTCGCAAACTGATCATATAACCATTAATCTACTGGAATTAAAAAGGCTTTCTGTACTCCTCTGGTCCTTACATGAGTACGAGGGATCATGAGAAGGTTCTGATCCAAAGACCTCAACTTCTGAGAGCAGGTAAAGGGACATAACAACTATCTAATGTAGGAGGGAGCCTGACCATGCGAGGCTCTGAAGGTCAGCACCAGGATTTTTGTATGGAAATGGGAAATGACTGGGAGCCAATAAAGGGCTTTTCGAATGGCGTAATATAAGCCCATCTGTTGGGGCGTGTCAGTAACCTTGCTGGACAGTTCTGTACCTGACAAAAACAAAACAAAAATTACTCACTCAAGACAATATTTCAAGATAATCTTTAGACACAATTGTTCTAAGTTTAGAGATTTTCCTCAGCTGATAAAAACAATTCCTTATTAGCAGTTTTGAGTGATGCTCTAAGGACATTGCTTTGTCAAAGATTTCTAAGGCTTTTAGTGGACAAGCTCAGGAAGCCCCTTGGAGTGAAACAAAAGCGCTGATTCCTTTAGGTGAAGAACAAATCCTTAGCTGCTCTTTCTACTAAAAAAGTGTCACAGACTGAGAAGAATTTTACTTTTGATGGGTCCACTATGTCGCAAATCATTTGTGAAATAAGTCAGATGGGTTTGTCAAGAGAGCGAGTGTATAGTGGAATAACAAAATTCTCTTTTTGATAACAGAGAGCTGTTTGGGAGCTTTAAGAGCCGGCTTTTCACCGGTAGCCATGAGAACCATATCCCCGTCCTCAACCTGTTTGAGTGGTTAAAAACTTACAGCTCACCGTATGTCTCAAAAATGAATTCCCCCAAACAGGTGGTTGCTGACTTGAGGAAGCGTTTCAATGAGCAATACCACTTTGTCCTGCATCTGTCCAGCCATCCATCCATTTTCTCCCACTTGTCCGTTGCCGGGTCGTGGGGGCAGCTGTTGGAGCTGCCCAAGTCACATGGCACCTGTCCCCTATGGCTCCTCCTGCAGGTGGTGGGTCCACGGGAGGACGGCCTCATGGTTCCAAACGGTTCCAAACGGGCCTGTTGGTCTCTCATAGGGGGCCCATTCACACTCTCATTCATACACCAGTGTACGCAGACACTGGAGGCAAGGAGGGTGAAGTGTCTTGCCCAAGGACACAACGACAATGTGCACCTTCAGGAGGCGGGATTCGAACCCCCGACCTTCCGATCATGAGACGACCCGTTCTACCATCTGCGCCACCGTCGCCCCCTGTCCAGCCATTTGGATTCTAAATCCTGCCTCAGAATTTCCACACTGCTATTGCGTCGCACTTTATGTGAAGATTTTACAATTTGACTGGTTTTGTTCGTGAAGTGTCATAACATTTTAAAGGGCCTGGTTTAAAATAGTAATGGATAATAGTAAGAGGCGCATGAGGCTTGGGGACAATCTCTAACACCGAGAAATGTGTGTGGGTTTTATGTTATTAAAGACTTTATGTTGCTTTAGGAACTCTCCGTTAGCAGCAAAAATGTATTAACCATGGCAAAAATAAGATACAATACAACAGAGCGGGCACATCCAAAATCTATGAAAGTGTGCTGTAACCAAAAAAAGGCTATGATGAGGCAAAAATAAAAGGTCTGCACAGAAACAGAGACATTTCGGTCGTCAACTTAACCCTTCAGCAGAGGTTTGTTGTGATGGGGAGCAAGAGGACAAGGCCTTAAGGGGACAATTTGAACACATGTTGAAACACTTTGAAGCTGTTTTAGATCAATACAGCATTTTCTAAACAAACACAATGTAAGATAGTGATCAAGATGTGTTTGAAATGATCACCAACCAGCTGCAAAAAGCCTAACACTATGTTAAGATTTTGAAGCTTTGAAAGCATGACCCAGTGTTGAGTGAGACATGTAGTAAGGGTTTAAAAGGGTGGGATGAGAGGAGCTCCACAAGTCGGCACTGAGCTGGTGCTAATGAGAAGCATGTCACCCCTCGCCCTGTTCATGTGACACCGGTCTCACCTCCATCTCACTCCCACGCAGGCCAGATACATACATGCACAGCCCCATCTGGACAACCACGCATTGACCCCCCCAAAACTCTTCGAATACGTCTGAATTCACAATCATAGTACATGTCAGAAACGTTTTGTTCAGCCCAATCATCAAACACTTCCGGGCTACATGAGGTTGATGATTGCCCACAATGCGAAACCCCTGACATGCGACATTTGCACGACATTAGGCCCGTGTGTCGAGTTCATTATTGATATTTTTTTCAAGTGCAATTGATCTTTTTCGGAAACACTGACGAGGCACCTGCAGCACAGTGAAGACGTCACCCAGAGGGGCGACAGGAATTCATTCACTGGAGAATAAGACGGATGATAATTGTCTCCTATACGCTCTTCCCAGGAAATGGTGAAAGACTGTATCCGTCGGAGGGAGCGGAGGTAGGAGGAGTAGGTAGTGGAGCTGACCACGCTCTTAAACAGGTACAATCCCAGGAGGCGGTGGACCGTTTCAGAGGCAGCATAGACCGTAAAAAAAAATAATAGACAACTCCTCCTCCCTCCTCCCCGTTTGCCATAAAAACTACGTTCGAGGGGGAAATCATGCCGGATTTACAGACTCCTCCCACCCCGCTGTGACGGAGCATGTTCCTAAAAAGGGCATAAGGACGGGATCTTCACTGTAGACTCACTGTAGTTTAGTCGTAGCCGCGCCATTAGCTCTAATGCTATCAGCCTGTCAATCAAAGTCTGGCCCTCATTAGTATACGAGATTTCTAAAATGCTTCTTGCAAAAACCGGCCTGGCGTTATCACAGGAGGAATATCTAGATGTAAAAAGTTCAGGAAAATTAGAAACCAGGTTTTTAACGTGTCTAAAGTGCAATGCTTTCTAATGGGAGACTAGCGGCTATATGGAGGAGGTACTACAGCAATGGTGTTAGTGGTCAGGAAGCGGAGCAGCCAGCGGCCAATGGAAGGCAGCCAGCCAGGTTTCCTCCGGGTACTCCGGTTTTTTTCCACCACCAAAAACATGCTGGTCAGGTTGGCCCACAATGGCTCGGGACTAACCCAACACCTGAACACAGTCTCGTCGTACAACTGTACAATGACAAATAAAGCACGACTTAAGGCCTATTCATACTCCACAAGACGCAATAAATTTGCCTTGTAGCCATGGAAACGTTTTGTCACTGACGACCATGGCAACAAGGCAAAAGTGACTTAATTTTGTTCTTGCAGCTCAGGGTTCAAGAACACATTTCTTGCGTCTTGTGGAGTATGAATGAGCCTTTACTTACTTTACTATACAGGTGGCTACGCGTCATACAAGGGGTGTGGCCTAGCAAAGAAAACCTCTCATGGAAATCACAATTTGTTCACTTGTGTTAGCTGTTTTTTGGTGGACTATAAACATATTTATTACACACTAATAAAGTCGAGCTAAAATCGGGTCCATATGGATGTTTTTTTCCACATCAAATTGTTCAGTAGAAGCGAAAAATTCCAAAGATGCCATCTGTATCTATTGCGAACAGATTTGTGAAATTTTTTTTTTCCCATTGTGTTTTAAAAAAAAAAGACATTGGCAATCACGTTAACATTAATGCAATTTCGCAAGTCGTCTGGTCCTCATCACAAGCCATAGAAAACAGTCGGGGGAGTGTGAAGCAGTTTTAATTAAAGTTAAAAACATTAGCTGGATGTCGGCGAGAGATGCACCGTATTTAAGTTAGTTTGAGTGGTGAAAAGATCCGTTCGGTGAAGGTGTATGGACAACGGACAATTGTTTTCCTACATAGCTATTGCAGTATTGCCATCATTCCTACTGTGTTTTCAATTAAATTCTGGTTGAGCTCTTATGAGACATTAGGGAAAAAAAATCTAACTGTGAAGTACATACGGTATCTCCTGCCAAGAAGAAAATAGGGCATCATCAGGATCATTGCACCTGAATTCAGAAGCATATGGACGTGCACAAACAGGTGAAATGACGGTGTTCACACCCGCGGGAAGTGTGAAAACGGTGATCGTTGACGCTAATGGTGTTTGACAGACGCTATATTCATGTCCAATGTTTTGAATTCATGACACACCGTAACATTTCTACAAAAGTAATCCATGCCACGTTAAACAAAATGGATCTGGCATGTTGCAGAACGTTTTAACGCTCATCTTGATCAGTCTTAATGAGAATAGTGAACAACACAAATATATTAGGAACACGTCAGTTTGGAGACATTTTGTGGACTCTTCAATGATGTAAGAAGAAATTGAGGCTTGAAGATTTAAGACAAAAGAAAAAGAAAATACATATGTTGATATGTTGATGAAGGAATGATCGGCACAATAAAAAACTTTACTTAAATGTTAGTATTGTCGTGTATATATTCTTCATAATAGTGTAATGGTTGTTTGGTCAGCCCATCTGTTCTTCGGCCTTCGAACATCAAGAACAAGTTGATGCCAGTCAAATAGTGAAACTTTTCTTATCGTCAAAGTCTCGTCTTGTTGCCGGGTCTATATGTTCTTTAGGGTTCGGTCCAGTCGTGTGTCCTAGTTAAAGGTTTCGTTCTGCCAAAGCTCAGGCTAACATTCTGCTCGTAGGAGGCTGGCTGAGGCGCGCTGTTCTTCGTGCATATTCATGACTAACGCGCACAGGCTTTTTCCCACAACCCTCCTACCTCCTGCCTCACCTCGTCTCTCGTCCCTGCACCCATCTGTCCTTCAGCCATTCCCTCCCCACAAGTGGATCCCAACCTGTTCGGTGCAGTGAACCCCCTTCCCCTTTTGGATGTATTAAAGAGGAGGAAAATTCATGAATGTTCAACGTAAAAAAATCTGGGCCAATACCCAAATGTTGTTTTGGATGTTTTTACTGTAACACCTTTGCCAATAGAAATTTAAATAAAAAAAGAATGAATTTGTTTCTTTTTTTTTTTTCATGGGAATAAAGGATTTTACCTGTAAACATGGCATTGAAAAAGGTATCTGTTGGTGCTTCTTGAAGTGGAGATTTGATTGACTGTGAGAAAGGACGGCATTTTGAGAAAGAAAATAATTTTAAATCACATAAATCTGTGGCGGAATAAGATATAAGATGGCTTGTTGTGTTGACTGGACTATTACTCTGTTTTCAGATGCGAATTCACATGAAGAGACCACACTCGCGTAAAACCTGCAATCTTTTGACAGTCTGCTTTAAAAATGCATTTGGGCTTGGCCTTTTTTGCAACAGTACAACATGAAAACTCCATTATTTATGAGTAAATTGCATTAGATTAGTGCTCATTTACCTCTTTGTACGGCTGAATGAGAACACTATCTGCTCCTCACAGGTTTGTAAAGCGCTAATTAAAACACATTTGTTTGAAATGGCCCCCCGCAATGAGGCTGTGACATAACGTTACCTCGCTTATAAGGAGCAAATGATGCCAACCTCTCCGTTAGTCCACATTTATCCACAAACTGCTCTGGCCATTTCAGGAAGGAGGAAACTTTGACAAACTTCTCATGTAGTGTACCGAGATGAGTTACAATGTACACCTATAAAGTAAAGAGCACATTTGAATCAAACCAAACATAGGCTTACAAATATATAATTTCATGATGTGTTTTGGTTTGTCTTGCATGTATAACCAATTATTTTTGCAGTCATTTTCGAGGCTACAGCACGTTAATGTTACAATGTTGGTTGTGGTTCAAACTCAGTACAGCAACCTCAGGTCTTACGCGTGACTGCAGTTTCTATATTAAGCTCCTGCATGACGGCACTTTGGACCCGAATTAACAACGTTTTGAGAGACAGTGCAGGATTGTAGAGGCAGTTGTGGTGAACAGGTCTGGGCTCATTCTACACATTAGGACATTGCTGGAGCAAGTGGAGGGTGGAAAATACATAGTTTATAGTCCCTTTAAGCATGTTTTATACAGGGTTGATACAAGAAGCAAGTGAAATGTAATGCTTTTGAATGCCATTTTAATGCCCAAATACTTGCAATTTTTGACCAAAACATTTCAGCAGTTTTTGGGTCGGGACCGAAAGATGGGTCACGGAATCGTTTTCAGTGGGTCGCGATCCATGTCTAGAAACCATTTATTTTATGTACAGAAAAAGTCTATTGAAGGTGCAATATGCAACTTTTATTTTGCTTTCCATCAAAGTGGGTCTCTAGGACGCTCCAGGGTCAATTGTTTGGAAGGTTGTCACTGCTGAAGGACCCTGTGATGGAAACTAAAGGCGCCATGCTGACCACTCTTTCAGCCGTTGGGTCACTACCAGGCCAAATACGCACAAATACAAAGTTATATAATGCACCTTTAAAATATTATTATTATAATTTTTTTATCAGAACCAAAATTACTTCTGGCAAAAAAGACACTAATTAACAACGCGGCAATCAGGAAAAATACAACATAACACAAACACACATAACTTTTATCAAAACCAAACATTGCGTGAATTTGCAGCGTTCTTGATCCCATCAGCAGTAAACGCTGCTCCAAACACGAACGATTCAAGCCGGCGCGGTCCAAGATTGATATCAGCGCAAATGTTATTGGCACTGTAATATCAATCTGGCTTTTGCCAGGTTACACAAAAGTCTTTTTCCCCACAAAAGTCTGCGTTTACAGTATAAAACAAATGTCAATCCAAAATAGGAACAAGTCCTTTAATAGACTAATAACAAAACGCAAAATGCAGAGTATGAGGCGGTCAAATTGTATAGTTAAGAATGAAAATGAAACACAATGCTCTGTCTTTTAATATTTTAATTTCCCTTGATTATGAATTTGATGCGCTGACTCTGATTGGACTGCTACTTGATACAAATGCTGCACTTTGATCGAGCAAGTTGCAATGTTGTACTTATTTAGACAGAGTTGGCTGGAAGTTTGTGTCCTGATTGGCTGAGGGTTAATGGCCAATCACAGGGAGAACATTCACAAACAAAACAGAACTACGGTCCGCATACTTTATAATCAGAGGCAGAGATTGCAACTAAACAGCCTTTACATAATGAGACGTTCAAACTAATCGTCTTCGCAATCAATAAACAACAACAATAGCATTACAACGGAGGCTTTTGACCCTTTGATGAGCGCATTCCTGAAACTCAGCTGCATCTAAGATCACAGCGGAAGAAAAAGGAAATGCATAACACGGGCGGAACGGTGGCTCAGTCATTAGCTCTTTTACCTCACAGCGAGAAAAAGGTCCAGATGGGGTTGATTTACGGAGTGGGTGCCCTGGTTTCCCTACACCTCTGAATGCAGGTCAGGTGGGCCCATAATGGCAAAGTCACAGCAATTGTATTACGACAATAAAAAGCACGTAACCTTAAATATAACTTCATAAAATATTAGTATTACAGTGTAGTGTAAGGACAGTCCTTAAATGTCCAGCTTTTTGTAATAAGAAGAGCAGTTGTTGGAGGGGTTTATCTATGTAATAGCTTAAGTGCTTCAAAACAATTCAGACATTTAAAAAAATCTATATATCAAGCAGTATGGTGCAGTGTGATACGAGCAGCCACCACAATCTGGCCACGGTTGCGGGAGAAGATGGATGGGTACTTCGGGCATTATATAAAACTGTAGAACACTTGAATATACTGTATGTGTTAAAACACCTAGAATGACATTAGACTATCCATCCATCCATTTTCTCCCACTTATCCGTTGCCGGGTCGTGGGGGCAGCTGTTGGAGCTGCCCAAGTCACATAGCACCATGCCCCTATGGCTCCTCCTGCAGGTGGTGGGTCCACGGGAGGACGGCCTCATGGTTCCAAACGGGCCTGTTGGTCTCTCATAGGGGGCCCATTCACACTCTCATTCATACACCAGTGTACGCAGACACTGGAGGCAAGGAGGGTGAAGTGTCTTGCCCAAGGACACAACGACAATGTGCACCTTCAGGAGGCGGGATTCGAACCCCCGACCTTCCGATCATGAGCCGACCCGCTCTACCATCTGCGCCACCGTCGCCCCGACATTAGACTATAGACATTTAAATAAAATAAAGTGCATAGTCTTGACTTCTTTTCATTTCTGATTCTTGATGTTTATTTTGTGTTTTAGCGCTAATTGTAATTGGTGTTGAGAAATGATTTTTTAAATAATGTGTCATATTGTCACAACTGTATATGGGGTGAGGCATTATGCGATAAAACTTTGGCCTATACCAGGGTTGTTCAAAATGTTTCCCTCGAGGGCCGCATGTTGAAGTGTGTACAGCAGCCATTCCCAAAGTCTGGGACATCGTGGCCCCCTCATCAATCTGAAATTCTCTCAAAGGAATGTTCTCATTATTATACTGCTAAAAGTTACAGAAAAAGCATCATCTTGCTATTGCTGTAAATACATGTTTTCTTTTAAAATATATATTTTTTTCAATGTACTAATTTTGTAGAAAGCTTTGAATCCCCCCTTGTACCTCTGAGGCCTCCCAGGGAGCTCCAGACCCAACTTTGGGAACCACTGGTGTACAGCATGGGCAGATCACTGGTTACTGAGGTCAAACATTCCACTGGGTGCATTTAAGAGAGGTTTAAATCGTTCTCCACGCTTGACGCTAATGGGGTTCTTAATAAACATAAACATTTAAGCCTGTAGCCTTACTGCCAGCTCTGTCTTGCAATAAAATGTTAGTTTTTGAGGTTTAAATTAAGTGAAATTATCAAACCTGTCAAAAAAAAGTACCTTTTCCGGTAGAGCCACCAATACTTGGTCCGAGGCTTGGCCCCAGGCAGCACTTTGGACAGCTATTTGGTCAGGTTTAACCAAAAATACTACCAATATGTGCAATGTGGTGCAACGATATTAAACATACAAATAGATAAATAATCAACTAACCAAACTAATAACATCTAAACCTGCAAAATGTCACTACCACATTATGACCGTCCTGTAAAGTAATGTGCCGGGCCAAACTTGATGCAGCGTTGTTGAATGTGTAAACTGCATCTTCAACTCTTAAACATGCTTTTGCATTTCAAGTTTGTTTAATCACACGGCCGCTGTGCAGACAAGGAGGAACGAGGCGCCGGAAATAGACCTGTAAACTGCGTTCCTATAAATATGACTTCTCGATTCGCTACGTGGCGGCATATTAATCATAGCCACTGCTCAGGACCCAACATCATCACCATCATCTTTCTTACTACTTTATGTGCGCATCCTCTTTGATTGTCTGTGTGCTCGATCCTATTCGCCAAAGCCTGGTGTTACTGCACAAAGCCGCCGTTGTGTGGGAGCACATGAAAGCTATAGGGTTTTCTTTGTTCTTGGTTCAATTCTTCTGAGTCTGCAGCTGGCTAAAACAATGCACTATTTCTGAAATATAAATGCTGTTTATTTTGTCTTATGGGTTTTTGTGTCAAGTTTGCAGTCGTCCCTCCACGTAAGTTGTTTCATGAAGCAAACATACTGTAGTCCAGTACTTAAATAAATCAAAAAATATAAAAAAAAAATGTTTTTTCCCTTTAAAAATCAAAATTCTCTTTACAGCTTATTATTGCATGACCCCTGAAATCTTTAAAAGGAGAAATCAAGCTTCTGGCAGCTGTTCTGCTTCATCACAAACATGCCGGAGTAGAATTTCACTTCGTTCACACATGTAATTTTCACTTTGGCTGTTTCTTCCTCAAATGTTGAAGTGCTTTCGAGATTTTGCTGCATCATACGGGAAACAAAAACCTGTCCTCCACGTGTTTAAATATCCATTACCGAAACCATTAAATTGTAGCCTCTAAGTAGTAACACTAGCAACTAATCCGTAACCTTTTCATGGGGTCAACTGTTAGAGCTCTATGCAGTTAGTGAACTGGAGCTTCAGCAGCATTTGCCCAATTCGACCGTCCTTACCCAGGGGAAGTGACATCACCAACAGCTGTTCTTCTTCTTCTTTTAAGTTCAGTGCAGGCCAAACAAAAGCGCCACCTACTGTATATTGTCCAACAACAACATAGTGTCCAAATAAAGACATTTAAGGTGAAACAAAAATACATCCAAATGATCCTTCACATTTCCCTTTATTTTATCTGAACAGCGGTTTCATAAAGCTCCAGTATGCAAATTAGCCATGTGGCTTAAGTTTCTACTAAATGAAAGCAAAAGCACAAACTGCCTTCATTTAGGCCATTTACTGAGGCAGCTCTTTAAAACCATGTGACTGTGCTGTGGTGACTCTAACATGTATTTAGTCACTTTTATAAAGTTTGGCTTGTGCAGAATCTTTTTTTTAATTATTATTTTTAAATGTGCACCTGAATCACTCAAGGGTGGGGGCGAGGGGGGCGGGGAGATTGGTGCAGTGGCTTATGGGATGGCACATAGCTCCTAATCGCCAGTGAGTTAGCACCAGATGTTTTCAGCTGTTGTCAACCCATCCACCAGATATAGGTGAGGTCGAAACCTTGTTATGAATCATGCAATAATGAACAGACCTATTTTTCTTTAGATACACATTAGCGTCTACAAGTGTCCTCTGTGCGATTCATATTCAGTTACATTTCTGCTTTTTGTGCTGGACACATCCAATGGCCACTAAAGATAATCTTATAATATGTTAATGATAAAGAAACTGAATTGATGTAAATGCCATAAATTGGACAAACACGCGGTGATCCGTCCCTCTAGTTGCCAAGTTGAAAGTAGATTAGCACATAAACATGTACTGAGTAAACTCCATTTATTTTGCAGGCTTTTTTGTATTCAGTTTATCACATATTTTGTGCACAATGCAGTCCATAAATCTCCCGTCTGCCCAATGCCTTGACTGCAAACGCTTTGATGAGGCTGACCATGAGGCGCCGGCTCTACCTGCTGTTTTCACTTTTATTTATTTAGCCGCAGATTGTTTGAAAAGCGAATTTGCCTTTTTTTTCCCCCTTCTCTTCTTCTTTACGCGGTTCATTTGACTCCGTTGCCATGGATACTGTGTGCTTTTTCTTTTCTCTGTCTGTTTTTCCCCCTTCTACAGGTAAAAGTGATTATTTGCATTCTATTATTTATTTATTTCTGTAGGAGTAGTAGGAAGATGGTAGTGACTGCAGCAACAGTAGCTCGGGTGTTGGTCGTCTTATGACTAGGTAAGCTGCATGTGTACTTTTATTGCAATGTGTTTGCCACTGGCGCCGAAGACCTGAGCATAATGGGCTGTAAATTACACTGATTCTACAAAAAATTAAAATAAACAAAACTATGAGGGTCATTTACCAAGCGTTTGATCATGTGCTCACATGTGTTACTTTCGTCAACTAAAATATCCTGTCATTATTCCAATCAAAGTAAGATTTTTGCGGATTAAAAATAATGCTAAGCTAATTTAAAAGTAGATAATGAAACTATTACTAAAATTAGTGCTGGACGATATGGCAAAAAAAGAAAAAATGTTTCATATTGATTGATCTTGATTCACGATTAAATGTAATATAAAAATGTTGTATATATATATATAAAATAGATGTAAATGTTTCATGAGCTCAAACAACAACAAATGCTTTCCTCCAGTTACATTTAACCCCAAAACTAGGAGCTTTTTCTGCCAAAAAAGAAATACTGTAAACCTGTCGATTATAAAGTCCCATGGCGATTACTGAGACTGACAGAAGTCGAGATTGACAGTTTTTTTTAATCAAATTTAGATTTCAAATTGAACAGCCCTAATTAAAATCTCCAGATATTTTTTGTTGACCAAAAAATTAAAGCAGTTAAAATGATCTGGTGACATAGTTTGAAAGAGCCTCCAACCATTTAAATGCAATACCAAAGGAAAACGCTCTTCGTGCATGTGGCAGGATGTTCATAAAGCAGCGGAATTTGAACGCTAAAACATTTATGTAAAGTTGACTTGATTATTTTCAGATTCAGGCGACAAAATGAAGATGCAGTTACTAAAAACAAACAATCCAAACTCCAACACACACACACACACACACACCGTGCCTGAAATTTCACATCGAATTCTCCACGTATGGCTCGTACTCAATGCTCAGTCGGCTTTCTCTCTCTCTCATCTCAGCGGTGAACAAGGTCAGAGCTGCCGGTGACCTCGAGTGACCCCTGGTTGTCATGGCAGCTGCGACTTCATTCCCACGGCGAAGACTCTGCTCTGTCCCGTTACTGAGAGGCATGATTTATTTATCCCACTGTATCTTTACTGTACGGCAGGTCTATAGTGAGCGAGTGCAGGGAGGTCAGACTTCAGTGGTAACAGGGAAGACACTGTGGGATCCTTCAAAGATACTCCTATTCAATCATTTAGATTTTCTTTTGAATGGTGAACTCGTCAAAAAATGTTGCTGACAACATGAAAAACACGTTTTCATTTCTTGGATATGGATTACTTATTATTTTCACAACAAATTATATAGCCTACATCATGAAAAATGTTATGAAATCAGCAAATAAAATAAGAAAAGGGAAGGTAGAATTAAAAAAAAAAGCATTGCGACACTCAAATATAATGACTATGTAGTGGCGCTTTGGTGTGGGCACACGGGAAAACATTATGGCTGCCTTGCATGTCCGCACGGGGGCATTAGTGCTTGTAATTGCCTTTTGGGTTACAGTGCAAGTCCTGGAAAATATGTATTTACAAACGCATCAACTACTAACTTAAAGCTAATTACTACTTAATCTAATTGTAAAACTAATATCTTCATCATGCCATGTAATTATATTGATGTTTGGCCACATAAGGTGAAATGTTGGTATGAATGAGTAGAAACGTAAACAAAATCAACTTTTCATAATCCATCCATCCATTTTCCCCCACTTGTCCGTTGCCGGGTCGTGGGGGCAGCTGTTGGAGCGGCCCAAGTCACATTGCACCAGCCCCTATGGCTCCTCCTGCAGGTGGTGGGTCCACGGAAGGACGGCCTCACGGTTCCAAACAGGCCTGTTAGTCTAACTTTTCATAATATAAATAAAAATGTAGCTTTTCGACAAAACGTGAATAAACAGAAGTATTGAGTCAATAATGGCAATACTGTGCAGCTCGAATCAAATCTGTGTGTGGGACATGCACAATCAGTGATTGTCATTAACTTAAAACGATCAAGTTGTCCAATTGGAGTTGTCTCAAAGGGCTGCACATACATTTTCTTAACTTAAATAATTAAATGAAAAGAAAAAGTACATTATGTATATTATAAAATTGAATGATTTTTGTTGACAGTGTGACTTATATAGAGATATTTGGTAACACTTTACATTCAGGTGTGCCTATTAAGTATTAATAAGGTATTAATAAGCATTAGTAATAATAGGCCATGAATAATATGTTTAGAAAGATATTAACATTCATTATACTTTTATCAACTACCATGCTAATAACCCATGAATAATATGCTTATTCATGGCCTACCGTAATCTGAACCCTCACCCTTACCCTAACCTTAACCCCTTCCCTAACCCGTAACCCTAAAATTACTAATGCTTATTAATACTTTATTAATACTTAACAAGCACCTCTTAATATAAAGCATTACCAGATTCTCTTTTTTCTTTTTCTTTTTTGTTACCAAGCATTGACATTTGTATCAAGTGTCCAACTAATTCCTTGGTTACAGATACACTTATTATTAGGGCCGGGACTTTAACGCGTTAATTTAGATTAATTAATTACACAAAAATAACGCGTTAAATTTTTTTGACGCATTTTAATCGCACATGTTTTTACAACGCGGAACGTTTCTCACTGGATGAGTTTAGGCGGACCGATTATACTGGAGCACCAACCTGTAGCACAGTCAACATATAATTTATGTTTAACATTATTTCTATTGTAAACACAATCCGGTGTGTACTTTGTGTTGTTATTTACGTGCCCAGCTGAGGCAGGCGCGCTCATTGTATTTCTTCACGCATGTGTGTGCGCGCGCCCTCGCTCCCACTCACACGCAACACGGACTATTCCTCACATGGACTAAAGCCCGGGTTTGAAGCGGGGACACGACTCTGAAAGACTTGGAGTTTCTGACACTGCTCAACAGGACCGGTGAGAGTTTTCCATTACGTTGGTTTTCGGGTTGCGTAGTGTGCCTGCACGGGCGCTTCAGCTGCGACCTCGCGCTAATAGTTTACGTGCCTTTAAACCAGCTGTTGCTAAATCAACAAAGTCTGTTATGGCCTCTAAAGCAACAATAAACAATATTTTGTTGCTTAAGCTCATGTATTCAGTCATTATTCAATGGTATACTAAAAATCCATATGAAAAAACTTACTTCTCACTGTTCTCAGGTCAAATATTTATATGCGATTAATTTTCGATTAATTAATTACAAAGCCTGTAATTAATTAGATTAATTTTTTTAATCGAGTCCCGGCCCTACTTATTATATATATTTATGTTATTGGACGACTTTTTCACATGTTGTCCAAGCCCTGTTTTTGTTCCTTCGTGTCTCCGCGTGAGAAATGCCTCTCACCGGCTCTCATTTACACTTGAAAGCGATCAGATGAGAGCCTGTCCCCTCATGTTCAGAGGAGGCTCCAGTTAATGGGATTAACTCATGAGATTGTAGTATTTTTAGTTAAAAAAAGAAAAGACGCTAAACCTGTATGCTCTTTACAGTCCACAACCGACGGGAAGTGCAGGGAGAGACATTTGTCAAGTGTTCGGGGTACGGATGAACATACAACAAAATGAGGATAAAACTCAACATCACTTATAGTTTAATGTAGTTGATGTAGACTCTCAGTCATCCAGTTGGTTAATTCAATCTTCTGGGTCAGTCATAAACGTGTCATTACTACATCCCAGTGGTGTCACCAAATGCAGCTCTAACCCAGGCCGATTGAGGGACGGGCCTCCTTCAACCCTCGTTTAATCCACACAGGATCCCTGTCTTCAAAAGAGTGACCGGCCTCATTCGGGCGCATGTACACAGCAGAGTCCAGATTTTACGGGAGTGTTGTCCGAGGCGCCTCTCAAATGGCTGGGACGTTTCCCCAGTGTACGTCTTGTCACAAACCTCTGTACTGCACCCGACTGCACTATATTTTACGGAAAAAAACATATATTAGTCGCTCCGGAGTATAAGTCGCACCAGCCTGGGAAACTACCTGGGCAGTGAGGAGTAACTCCACCGTTTACAAGCCTCTCCCGGCATCACATTATCCAAGCAACCATTTGCAAACTCGATCCTCTAGCTGTGGCCATCTAGCTTTTAGCCCGCGATTAGCTTTTTTTATTTTCGTCATTGCAGTAATAGTAACTTCGACAGTCCCTCACAAGTTTCTCGCTCACTTCAAACTTTACTATTTTATTTTCAGTGGGAGAATACATAAGTGCGTGCTTATTTGTCATTGTACAACCGTGCAGGAGTAACATATTGATATTGATACACAAGCCTAGAGCGCCCTCTAGCAGTTGTCAGCGTGAAAATAACACAATGTGAAATTATATACAGTGTTTTGATATATAAGTTGCACCCAAGTATAAGTCGCACCCCCAGCCAAACTATGAAAAAAAGTGCGATTTATAGTCCAGAAAATATGATACTCCTGCTCTCGATATAAGCCCCAGCTCGAAGCAACAGCCAGGCAAATGTTACCCCTGACATTCATAATAATGATTTATTATAAGTAGACAAAGGCTGCTGTTGCTGCTGTGCGCAGGTGACTGGCCGAAAATGACAGTAGTTAATTATACGTTTTGTTTACATAATTAAGGAGATAATGAAAAAAAAAACTGTAAAGTATTGATACTGCAAAAGGTATTCATTTGGGACCAATCTACTGATCGATCCGCCCATCCCTACATTGCATATCCACATTGCATGAGACCTACTTCCACAGTGTAAAGTGAATACGTCAGTCTGTCCACATTATTTTTTTTTTCCATCCTTTTGCGAATAAAGCAAATCCAAACCATTTCCTTCCCCTGTAACCCGACCCCTCTTATCAGTATCAGTTGAGTAAGTGTAATTCTGTTATGATCACGCATCAAAACCAATCTCCCGTTCGACTTTTGATCACCGTTCCTCTCGCGCGGCTCCAGTTTCACTTTAGTTTGAAGGGAGTTTTAGGAAGCTGGCGACCATTAGGCGTTTTCGCTGATAGGTATTAGCCGCGGCGATACCTCGGCGGGCTAAAATGCGGGGGCCGCGGCGCTTGCATATACCTGGGATATCCTATACAGCCGGAGTGTGGGAGATAACCTTGCCCATGTCCGCTCGCTGTCACTAACGGAGGCGCCTGCAGTCTGAAGGAAAGCATCTCGTTTCAGCATCCACGGAAAGGGAGGAGGGAGAGAGACACGGGCGGGGGAGGGAGGAGATGAGGGAGAGAAAGAGAGAGAGAGAGATGATCGGACACGTGGACCTACCGGGGAGTGGACACGTTCTTGCAGTCTTTAACAAATTCCTCAAGTTAAACGAGGCCGAGCGAGACACTTTGAAGGTTTCTTTATCTTTATCACGCATTCCCCCTCGTGAACAAAGCACAGAGCCGTTTCTTTGGCAGTGATTTTTAATTATATAAAGCTCTTCCAAACTGAAGTCCACATGTTATCAGTACCATCACTTCATTTTTATTTCGTTTTTAAGACCCGACGAAAAATATCTGGACATTTTTTTGTGATAGTTTTCCCGTTAAAGGACCTATACCGCATTTTCTTTTTTAAACAAACAATGAAAGAGGAAGCAGTACATTCAAATATTAGTTGTTGTCAAAAGTCATGCCTAACTTTCCTTATATATTTGTAGCATCCCAGTTCTTCCCAGGGGACACATTTTTAGGCACATTTCACAACTCAACTTGCAGGGTCACTTTTCAGGGTCTTTTCACTAAAATGTTCAAAAGAAGAAAAAAAAAATTGCCTTTACTGTCAATTTTGTTAACTTTATTTGTATTGCACATTTACAATAACGCAAATTGCTTCATAGTAAAGTCAAAATGCAGCTCAATTTGAATCAAACACAGATTTGTTTTAGTTTGAATCTATTTAAAACTGATTATAATCACTAAAAATATGACTTTGACTGTGATTATGATTAGATATATTGGTCAATGGAATCAACACTGCTCTGGGAACGCCCTGCAATCGCTGGCGCTCCCCAGGTTGGGAACCACAGGGCTAATTATCAGCTCAACTGTGTATAAACAATGTCTAAACCAGAAGGAAAAAAATGCATTTGCAGTGTAATTACAGCACATTTACCTTGGTCTTTGGGGTTTAACGTTGATATGCAAAATTAAATCTTGGTGCGCTGAAATACTATAAGTACAGTAAATAAATAGATACATTTGCAGTCCCGGGGTTTGTGTGGCCGAGGAGGCAGAGCAGAGGCAGGTGAGGGAGCGGACATGAGAAGGTTATCTGGGATCAGGGCCCACAGTCACTGCACACGGCCGCGGCGCATGCACACAGAGAGAGAGAGGATGAAGATATATCATCCACAAACAACTTTCTACAGACTCAATGTCAACCTCTGTATACGCTTCTGTACGTGTCTGCACTGTGGAGGTCGCACAAAATAATTATGTGCAGAGTCTATGTTTTCGCTGTGGATAAAAGACGTTCAAATTTGATTAGCACTTTTAATAGGAATCGGTGTATCATTGAATAAAGGCACATATAATGAAAATATATAATTAGTGTTTTTCATGCAAATATCCTGGCTACTTTTATACCGTGAATGGGGATTTCATGAACAAAAGTCAAAATTATCCGGGTTGCTGAAGAAAAGGTGATGATTCCATTTTCCAAGGACAGAACTATTCACTCATGATGGCCGTTGTGTAAAGAATGACGAACAGGAACAGTTATTGCATTTTAATACCACACCTCGCTGCCAATCTTCAGCGAGAAAGTGAAGTAAAACACAGCAATATCTACAGGGACACCTAGTTAACTTGGTATTGTATCTATTTTCAAAATTTACCATTT
Source organism: Proterorhinus semilunaris (assembly GCA_021464625.1). Taxonomy (NCBI): domain Eukaryota; kingdom Metazoa; phylum Chordata; class Actinopteri; order Gobiiformes; family Gobiidae; genus Proterorhinus; species Proterorhinus semilunaris. The sequence continues at coordinate 16,809,132 of CM038349.1, forward strand.
TATTTGGTGAACTTTAGTGTGAATTCACTAGGTGTCAGTGCAGGCCCTTTTCCTCTTAACAAACAGGCCTCTACACTGGAAAAATTGGCATCTTAAATTAGATAAATTGCTTAAAATTGTTTGAACGAAGGCGTTTTATGTTGAATTTGAGTCTGTTTGAACTACTCTAAGATCAGATAAAAGATGCTAATGCCAATGGAGGGAGCATAAATCCCACTTGAAAGCAGACAAATTCACTTTTACGTTAACTATTTACTTGAAATGATACAAAATAATTACAATTGGGAAAAAATTTGCTTGTTCCGTCAATTTTTCTTTTTTCTTTATTTAATATGGACATATCAATTACATTGGAAGAACCAGATGCATTGTTTAAAGTGTTATAGCACATGTGCTAATTTTCAACACCTGTCCATAGGGGGGGACAGGTAAGGTTTTTATCTCATCTAAGACTGGCCCAAACATACTCAAACTTTAGATTTAGTCCCTTAAGTTTATGTAATTTCTTCTTCCTGTGTAGCTCCGGTGTCCACCTCACAAAATATTTGACGTTCCAAGTAGCACCAGGCCTAGATCAAGTTTAAATCCGGAGTAAACGTGGCTATAAAGAATGAAATCATGCCTAAATCGTGTATATATATAAAAAAATAACCTCTGGAATTTAAGCAGGTGCTTTATCCAGCCAAACGCACATATCTATTTGCATGATATTAGCAGAGATCTAAAAGCCCCTTGTCTATTGATATTATGCGATTCGTCAGTGGTACATCGGGACACAATCTTATCTGTAATCGCACACAGGGGTAACAGTAGCAGCCTGTCGCCACACGATCATTCAGTCCTCCGCCGTCAAAGCCTTCAGCGCTGCTCCCTGCTCCCGCTGCACGCCTTATCAGTGCAATCAAAACACTCTGGCCTTACCAAATAACAGCCTGTTTTACACGTCCACAAGAAAACCACTGTGCGCTGGAAATCTGGCTTTGCGACCAAACGACTTCAACTTTCGAGACTGTATTCAGATGATACATATGATGGATATTGATTTTTTTTTTTATGAAGACACACGTTTTCAGGCTCCAGCCATGCGCCGCCGCTGTACTATACTCCAGACATGATGTAAGAAATAACATAAAACCAACTTAAGGAGCCCACCAGGAATCATAAAGCTTCAGTGATATAAGAATTGCAATAAGAATGTGGTTTCAAATAGCTCCACTCACTCTCAAATGATTTTGCTAATTTGAAAATATCCCCCGCTCTCTTCACAGCTGTCATGCAGGGCCTACAATGCTTGCCTGGCCAGTCGTCCACTCTAGCTTTTTGTTTCTATTCAAAAGCAGGACCGTCTGGAACTTTGCTAACAGCCAATCTCGACATTGTCACAACAGGAACCACATTGACCACAAGTAAATATATATTCCTAAATGTACTTAAGAATATGCCTGTAGATGTTGATACTTCATCTTCTCTAAGAGGATTTTCTTCATGTTTCCACCTGGGGAAAGGATTTTTGTCCCGTTGCGCATTTGTGTTGAATACCCCTACATTTAAAAATCTGAGCTGGTTCTGGATACGCACTGAAAAATACGATCAATCACGCCCATGTGGAATTAGAAGAAATCCCCCTGATCCCAGATACACCTTGTAAAGAAAAGGGAATGGCCAGGCTACTACAACGCTGTATTCAGACTGTGCTTTCACTTTGCTTACCTCAGTTTTGGTATATGCACTGAACAACAAATCAAACTAGCTCATGAAATAAAAATGCAATGCAAAGTGGAACAAGCAAAAACAAAAAGCTGACTCTTTGGGAAAGTCAAAGCGAGTCAAAGGGACTCGCTTGTTTTTTTTTATGACGCCAGACAGATACTGTACATCGAAGACCGGATAGCTGACTTAATTTTATTCACATCATCCATTATCACGATGGAACTGATTTTCACTCTTTGGAAAATATTATTCCACAGATAATGAAAAGAGGATACAACTGTCTGTCAGATAATCTTTTGTGCACAAAGGTTTTCCCCGCTGTTTCTTGAGTTATGTCTGACTACGTTGAGTTACCGTTTGTAGTTCCATTGCTGTAATGAACACAAGAAAGGCGAAGGTTTATTGACTTTCAAAACACAGAGAAGCCTAAAGGACTACAACCAAAGACATATTTCTAAAAACAGACCGTTATTCATCACTCCTCCCCCTTCACATTATCAACATGAAGTCTGGAGAGAGTCCATGTTGACAGATCTGACTCCTCCAAAGAGCATGTCCCTAAAAAGCCAGTCTTTCTTGACTAACGTAGCAAATGCATCTCGACCTAAATATGTTTAATGTTAGATATGTTTAGCAGCTGCCAGAACGAAGCGGATTATTCCAGAAAATGCAACTCTAATGCAATCCAATCCAGTTCATATATAAAACGCATTAAACATTTCCAAAGTCATGAACAAAAACTAAAAGCGTTACTCTGTTTAGGCCCAGGATTCACTTCAAGTTAAAGGGTTAGGGTAACTTTTTGGACTATACTTGTTGCCATCAGTACAATATGCTCCTAATGACCAGCTCAACACAGAAAATGCAGTGGGTAATCAAATCATTGATTGGCATGAGAACCAAACTTGTTGAAATCTCAAATTCTGCTGACTTTAGCCACATCTCCATGGAAACGAGTGTGGCTTAACTAAATGGGTACACGGCCATGGAGTATATTGTTCTCGCTGAGTCCGCAACTACCGTAGGAATTTTAAAAAGAAATTGAAAACACTGATGGAAGCATCAGATATCGATCTGAATCCAACTTGTGGAGCTGGCTACCTACCCATACAAAGACATTACCTTGAAATGTGTGGTCTGAACGGTAGCCTATATTGCTTTTAGTGCTTGCACAGCCTGTCATCTGGGGTGGAAGTTTCCGGCGCAGAATCTATAGCAAAGTCTATGGAAGGATTCAGCTTCAGCGGCGTCAAAAAGCAGTGACAGAATATAGAGGCAGCTGTCTGTGTCCGGCGCAGAAGCCCGAACATCAGCACTTCCACCAGGGAGAGGCACAATAATGTCATGCCGGGGTGATGACTGGGCACAAAAAAGTTCCATAAAGTAAGATAACTACCACGGACAACTTCAATATTGATGGGATTTGTGGTGCGGATCGGAGTATCGTGAGCTGTAATGTCATATTAGTGTGGTGGAATGCCAAATATTTCAGGCACGAATCAAAAAGCACAAAGGATGTGTGTGTCGCTATATAAATTGAGATTAAGTTTAATACTATCCGATGAAATAATTTAGCTCTCTGCATTATTATATTAGATTAGGAATTCCTTTATGATATGTTCCTCGAAACGATGGAATTCATTTGACTTTTTGACGCCTGCCCCCGAGTTGTGAAGTTAATCTCTCGCTCCTGGCAATGCAAATAAATAGATCTGGATATCTCAAATAATTGGTTTATTTACCCTTTTGAACTTGCGCCTTCTTAAGCAATCAGTAATTTGTGCATCCTTGCAAATATGGGAGCCCATTTGTGTCGAGACAGTCCTGGGGGCATTAGTGAGAGTTTGTGCGTGGGCTGTAAGTTTCTGACCGAGTGTCTTTGACCAAGACTTAGCTTGTAACTTTGATGAGAAACCACTTGACTTTAGACTTGCGTGTGACTCCTGTCCCCTCTATGAAACCTCCGAAACTTCTCAGTCAAAACACCAAGTGTCCATCTGTCGCTCTTCTGCCAGACTTTAGAGAGACTTTGTATTAGTCTCGACTTTATTTATTTATTAAACGTCAGAACAGCATGCAATAAAGCTCGATTTATATCAAAACATTTTTAGTGACAAGACTCAGGGCCCGATCTTCTGCAACAACAGCGTAGCTCAAGACAAAGTTGGAGTCTTGCGTACAAACAACGGTGCACCAGTGCTTTCGCCAGTAACCTGAGGGCGTCGCTTAGGAAAAAAGGGGTTGGCTGAACTGTGGTGCGCTACAAGCAACGTTGACTACAACAAACGCTGCCCCTTCGCTCTCCTCTTCTTCACATTAACATTGGGCACACTTTCGTGTAAGCGCTCGTAGGACAAACTACAAACTACTATTTCTCCAACTGTGAGTTAAACACTGTCCTTGTCCCGAATATATAATAATAATAATAATACATTTTATTTGTAATGCACTTTACATTTGACACCAAATCTCAAAGTGCTACAATGGACTGCATAGTTAAAAACAATACAATATACAATATAATACAACATAGAGAATAATATCCATGGTCCCGCTCCAGCGCCAGTGTTAAAGAGCACGGGGCAAACTTCACGCCGCAGTAACGTGATCCAAACAACAGCACGTGCGCCACCCATGGAAAATATTCCAGTCTGGTGCCGTCCGTATAGAGGAAAAGGTTGGGGAGGGGCCACTGCTGTGCAAGATCTCGCCATGGGAGTCTGTCCAGCCCCTTAATACATCAGGTATGAAGATTTCACACTGCGCATAAGTCTTGTTTACAGTCTGCGTACAGGAATGAAAGATCGGGTCCTCAAAATGTATTCCATTTTGGCTACAACTACTATGTTGGAAACCTCTAGCAAAATTAACTACAGGACTCATTTCATGATTGGTATGAAATGGGAGGAACAGTCACGCAGCGCTTGGCTACACCAGGACAAACTGTGCCTGCCGATCTCACGTCGGAGACAGTACTAATTGTTTATGTGTGCCAGCGTGAAGATGAATGTGCGCTCGTGGGGACCCTCGGCGTACCAAACCGCAGGGACCACTGACGGTTCCTCCCGGAGCAATTTGAGCCGATGAAGATGTAGCAGGGCGGCGCTAATTAAAGGGAAGCAACAGTCACAGAAGCGGCTCGTGCGGATCCTTACACCGAAACTGGATATGGCATTCATTTATTATGTCTCCGTCCCACGTGGAGTCGCCTGCTTTTCGGGAGGGGTCCCGCCTGACAAGCCCTTTAATGCGGTTCAACGAGCGCCGCGTCCCACAATGCATTAGGGTCTGCAAATGGAAGACGGGTTTAATATGTATCTATGCCACCACCGCAGCAGGAATGAGTACAATGCGCAGTGTTTTTTCCCTTTCTTATTATTTAAAATCCCATTCAAACAATCTGAGTTTTACAACAGAGAGGAGCCATTGATTCTAAAAGTTAATCCCTTGTCAATTCACACAATAGCAGGGGTGACAGACGATGAGAAGAGAGGATAAACAACGGCTAAATAAATGTGTAAAAACACATTTCCTGACACATTTCTTACATCCCGATTCTTCACAGAAATTATAAGCACGTTCTACAACTTTCTGAGAGCAATAATTAAATGTAGAGCACACAAGGCTATTAAGTTATTAAATTATATGTGATAATGTCAATTACAATTAAAGTCACTCAGGTAAGAACCTAACATGTAGCAACAGACAGATCTGAGAAGTTTTATAGTAAAAAATACTCTGAGGAACACGGAAAGTTCTGCCCACACTGTGATATTTTCACAAAGGTTACAGCTGCTCTTGGGTTTTTCCCATTGCAACACAAACGCAGAATTTATAAAACAAAGAACAAAGGTCCATAGAAATTGTCACTCAAACCAGGACATATTTTTTTATTTGTATTTATTTTGGATATGTAACAACTCAAAATGAGAAAAAAACAAAACAACAACAAAACAAATGACATCCAATTACGTATTTGAAAAGGAGTGAGCCGAAGTACACGGTCCTTATGTGGGCTCAGCCCCCTTAAAATCACAAAATGTACAATAACGCATCCCTTCAAAACAACACAGTTACAAACACAGATTATTTTTTTTATTTTTTTTTATGTTTACAAAAGGCCTGCCTTTAAGCTATAGTTTATTTGATTAATCTTCTTTGTACTTATTCATAAACATTGATTTATAAATCAAACAGCAGAATGTTTGGACTAAGTTTAATTTATTTTTTGAGGCTATTACACTGAACCACTCCACACTCCTGTCTTAAGGAGTAACCCCCTAAGAAAACAGCTCCTCTAAATTTCCATGAAACTTTCTTTTTTGTTTGTTGTATATACTAATTGAGCAGTTCTATTAACCTACAAGATCTTTGAATTTTCAAGATTCAAGAAGAGCAGTGTACTATACGTATGGCTTTCGTTTGCAGTATTTGCAGTGTGTGTTGTAGTTCTAGGTAGTGCCATAACTACTAGCTATAATCACATATTGAAATGTTACTCACAAGTTTGATTTCAACTCGCATTACATCACACTTTTTTGAGACAAAAATTACAAAGCTAGACTATTATTACTGCACACAAGGTCATAGTCTAAAACATTGGCTTCGAGACCCAATGTCCTAGTACAGTGGTTCCCAAACTTTTTGGAGCCGTGTACCCCCTGAAGCTTTGGGTGAAGAGTTGCGTACCCCCTACTTTGACACGAATTAAAACACTGGGAATATAACATGTAATATTATGTTTATTTCCTCCATTATTACAGTTAACTCAGGTTAAGCAGGTTTTCCACATTCAACATTTTTTTACTCGTCTGGGCTATTAAGTAAATACAAAAATATTTATGAAAATGCCCGTTAATTATTATTTTGGAAACGAGGCTTTTAGTGAGAATGGGTAAAGCCGAGTGTTTTGCCAGGACTCTGCTGCTTTTTCACTCATTCTGAATATCAGACTCTGGTTTGACTCCGCGCTCTGGCCCCGCCCCCTCTGCGTCTCCTTCAGTCGTACTGTCACCACCGGCACAGACTCAAATGTGCTGGTTTAAGCTTTTGTTAAAGCGAAGATAATGTGTATGCAGGACGTAACCATCTTTGCACGTGCCACCGCACATCAGCTCGTAAATGTAAACGTGTCAGATACAAAGCCACGGGTTCAGCGGCAGAGGAAGAACAGCCACAGACGCTCCCCCTTCTCCCCTCACTCCTTGGATCAGAATGAGAGGGAAACTCCTGTTGCAAGTCGAAGTCGCCATCAGTCTGACACACACACACACACAGGCTCCTCTCTCTTTATGACAGATATTACAGAATATCGCTGCTCGATCAAACTCTGGCACAGTTCACGTTAAAGGCGCTGCTGTTGTAGCGAGGGCCGACGCCTCAGCCGCGCTCCCGGCCTCCGCGGCGCAGAGTTTTACCCACTCCAGTCCAAAGCAGCTCTTGAGGTTCGGTTTTGGAGTGGACACATTTAGGTCCAGGACAAGCTTATCCACGTCTGAATTATAAGACTATTTCGCCTGTATAAGCACGATTCCCGTGCGGCGGTTTTAACGGGTCGATATCGATCAGATTGTGATAAACATTTATTTTTCTCCAAAATGTCTTCGCGTACCCCCGGGAACCCTTGCCCTAGTATGACAAAGAACATTTTGATTTGATATATATATAATGCAAAATAGTGTAATTTCGACTTGATAACAGATATTTTAACAGACTGTGGGTGTTTCTATAATCTCTCAGAAATGCTCCCTGGGAAAGACTCACGATCCACTGTGATGGTTCCGACCCACCAGATGATGCTCTAAAACATATTCATCTGCAGTTTGGGCTGAAATTGGTTTTATTTTTTTTAAGCCCGATCTATCACAACCTTTTAATGTAAGCCTTTAAATGAGCAGATTTGTTCTGATAGTGATAAATCCAGGTGAACCCGAGGCAAACGTGAAGTTGCTCCGCTAAACATACAAACTGCACACACAGCCCCGGCGAGTTTGTTCACCGCGCTGTGCTATAACCACATCGGGGACGGAGGGAGCGCAGTGATAGACGGATGGGACTGCAGTAACATATTGTGACAAGTCAATTTCGCTCTCTCACCGGGGAACAATGAAGCACAAAAGCACCATTTGTAACTGGGTGTTTACACAGCCGCGCAGCAGAGCCCTCCGCCGCGCACTTTCCCCATTCTCAAACATCGAACTGATTCAGCGCGGTCGGGCCGTGGGCGAGCGAGGGCCGTGGGGCCCAGGGGTCAGCACTTTCCGAATTGTACACTCCGTGAGCTGCCCGGTTCGGAAAAGAGATAGCATGGTGCGCAATCGTCACACCAGAAGAGTGGAAGACATGCGCTTAAAATCATTGTATCTTTTGTGGAGAAATTGGAATCAACATCACAATCCGCATGAAGAGCATTTAGACAAAAACTAAATATCATGCATGGGTTTGAATGACTTGATTCCATCTCGTTTTGAGCGGTTTTCACTCATTGAGTTTTTTCCTGACTTTACTTTGCTAGTTCAATGATATTTCAGACTTGTTCTAATGTAATCTTGCTTGGAATAAGAAAGTGAAACAGCAATTGTCTTACCCCATTGGCAAAGAATAAATGTACTGATATGAGGTCAACTAAATCTTAACTAGTCAAAACAACTCACATCGAAATGAATATGCTAAATTGGAGATACGTTTTTGACTGCCATATTGGTTGACGTTCGCAGCCTTAAGGAAGCTTTGTGGATGAAGAGCGAAATGTTGACACCTATCTATAAAAACGTGGGTCCGGTTGTTTTTGTTTTTAAACCGACTGGATTGAATCAACTACCTGGATGACTGAGATTTTACGTCGTTTGACAAGATATGCAAGATTTATCAGCTTCCTGATCTGGCATTTGATATTATATAGTTTTTTAACACTTCCACACATTTTGAAATATAATGTAGAGAGTACGTATTATTTCCCCCTGAAAATTCAGTTTTATCTTATGATTTAGAAAAAAACTAAAAAAGTCTTCTATATTGACAGTCTTGTCGCCCGACTTTTTTAATTGACCTAATTAGTTACAAAATCCTCCTTCAGCTCTTTTGATAATCATGATCATTCTTCCAGCATCATTGCAAATTAAAAAATTTGTGGTTTAAAAGCCTCTTGGGTGCTATGACTTCCTCCCACTGCCCAGAGACATGTGCTAGTTCATTTGGTGAATCCAAATTGCATCAAATGCTGGTCTAATTCGAAGTGTATGGATGCAGGAGAGAACGCCTTAATGTTGTATCAGTGTGCTTCTTGAACAAAGGGTCAAAATAGTGACAGAAATTAGAATGAAAGCGCAACAAAAAAGTGACAAAATAGATGAAAATGAGCGACAAGGTAATGTGCCAGAAAAGCAACAATAACACGATAAAAAGTGCCAAAAACACGACTAAAGAGTGATGAAAGGGCCACAAGAGAGTGACAAAAATGTGATGAAAAATTTAGGAAAACCAGACAAGAAAGCACCGAAAAAAAGGGATAAAAAGTTAAACAGTTTTGCAGGTCTTAGCTTTCAAATGAGTCTGGCCAAGCTCGCCAATCGAAAAACGTATAGAACTGGACTAAAATAATAAAATTTGACTTTAACTGGCATTAAATCTAAACACTTGCATTTGTAGAAAGTGCTATACTATACAGTCTTTTTACAATGAAGTAAATCGGCCCTTCACAAAGTAAACCTGCCTACCCCTGATTTAGGAGTTGATGTATTCTGCAAATAACAAAATACCAAAAAATATTTTCTTTTTACTTATTTTTATTTCCCCAACCTTGTGAAGCCCTATAGAATGCCTTCCTGTTCTTTGATTTGCCCTTCTCCTTCTCACCCAACACCGTATCATGTCCTCATATCTGTTAATGGGTTTTCATTTGTTTTCGCGCACGCAGGCCCAGACATGAGCCGCCGCTGCAAGTGTCAAAATGATGTCCTATTTTTGGACGTTGATAAATACGTACAAACCCCACCAAAAAAATGGGTCTCGTTTTGCCGGTTACTTCATTGGAAATTCATAGGAGGCAACCGGTTTTCATTGCGAGGTGCAACACTTTTGTCAATTAGAACGAACGAGTGTGTTCGAAGCGCCCGGTTTTCTGTAAGTGTAAGGAATTTCGACAATACGTCCTGAGAATGTGAATGTTGTTTTTACCATATTGTGCGATTATGACTTTTTGTTGAAGGTTTTCATCAGTGAGAGTGGACTCACACAACACAACCAATTCTTCGTTTTTATTTTGACCCTTTTTTATTGTGAAGTGTTTGATGAGATCTAGATCAGGGGAAGGTAAAGCTTGGAACAGGAGTGTTGGGATTTTGATTGGTGGTATTGCTTTGCTTTTCATCATGTAGAGTCAACTACACTTATTATTAAATGTTTTTTTTTTTTATGATTTTGAAGTCATATGGATTTGAGCAGAAGAACTCTAGAGTATAGTGGCGCCTGGTGTGGGAGCGCGAGAAACTGAAGGGGGTACCAAAGAGCTTTGCCTGGCAGAAAGTCAAGTTCTAATAAATATGAATAGAAAAGAAAAACTTTTTTCTACCTTACGCGATGATGACGGAAATTTGCCTTTGGCTTGCTCACACATTCATAGCACATTTTCCCAGCAAATATGATAAACACATTTAAACTTTTTGAACGCATTTTTTAAATGTATTTTTATAATCAGTTCATTGCAGCAGATTAAATAGTAAAAAATCCACACAGATGACTTGAAAAGGAGTTCAGGTGCAGATAACACAGCTATTCATTTGTATTTATCTGGAATAAATGCTGCTTGAAGAGAAAGAAGAAGTTCTAAGGCATAAACAGAGCATTTGTTTTTGGTCTTTAAGTTGGCATTATTAGTCAGTTAGTTAGTTAGTTTGTTTACTTAGTTTCCTTTATTAATCTCCCGGTTTCTTTTACAGCAACAACAACTCGGCCAGTCTTTGATCAGTACGATACAGAGCAATGCATTTGGACTTTGTTTTTGTCTTGTTTTTCCACAAAAAGAATAACTACTGCCCCTGCCCTAAACAGCACAAAATAAAGTTCAAAGAATGTAAAACTTCAGCAAAAATCTAAACAAAGTAAAACGCTGTTGGGGGCTTGTCACATCAAACGTCACTGAAACATAAAAGAACTTCCAACTTTAAGATTTAAAGACACAAAACAGTAAGTTCCAGTTGATATTTTGATCTAGGTCACACTTTCTTCACATGAGGTTGTTTTTGTGGTGCACTGTTAACAGGTGCATGTCAGGGTTTAGTGCGTGGCAACCGAATTGTGTTTGGTATTTTTGAGCTTTGACCTCCTGATGTCCTCTTGGACTTGACTCAGGCCTTGTCCACACGTAGCAGGGCATTTATAAATCCGCCCTCCGCCTAAAAAAAAACTTGAGTCCACACAGCCTCGGTTTTTTAAAAACCGGCATCCACACTTTACCGTGCACATGCGTTGTCAAGTACATTAATTGTTCAAATTTCTCCACAAGTTTCTGCAGCACATTCATAATTTTCTATGCAGCTGTATAAACTGTGGTCCCAAATGCATTGTTATAGCTCTACAGACCTGCCAAACAATTGCGAGGCCACATAGGTTATACCTTGACAAACAAACGCATTTCTTCCGTCAGATTAACAGTACAACAGGAAAACAACTTTCTTGAACAGACTGACCAGTGATCGCATGACAATAGACTGACTTTGCACGTAATGACTCCCACAACGGCAGCAGCGACGACAGTAGCATTCGTTTCACCGTGTCCCCCGGGAGGACGACTTCATCCTAAAGTCTCCTGCATCAGAAACCCTCCTGTCTGGTGTAAAATAGTTGTTTCATCTGTGCGCGGTAAGAGGAGGTGCATTTCTCGGCAGTCATGCAGTTTTGGGCGTAACGCCTGTCTGAACCAAACCCGCTGTTACCGTCTTTGAGGAACATGTTGGATGTGGGACGGTTATTTGGCATAAAATAACTAACTGTAAAAGCTCTTTCGTCTGCGCTTCAACGTGAAGCAGAACTTGAGCTTTAGCAAAAAGCATCTGAAGCCAACACAGTTTTAAGGCATCCATGCTGTTTCTGATGTAAACACAGGTCGCGCGTGTGACGTCAGAGCAGCACGCTGGCAGTGACGTACGGCCGAATACTCCGGTTATTTATGTCCACACTCAAACGCATAACCGGAGAATTCCCAAATCTTCACTTTGGCCGGAGTTTTCAGAAACCTTCGTTTTTATCGACAGAAAACTCCGGTTTTGTGTGGATGATAGGCCAGATCGTAGGAAAATATTTGTGTGAGATACCCTGCTACGTGTAGACGGGGCCTCAGAGGTGCTATGATTGTGTAGGTGTAGATGATGATGCGCCATATGTTACACACATTTGCCCAAATCCAACCTCAAATAACCTTTAGACACTCTCCGAAATCAAGATTTTATACATACTAAATGCAACAATGTGTAAGCTTGTACACTTGCTGGTTATATGGAATATTGGCATTTAAAATATAAGGAAATGTGCGATTACATTTGGAAATATAACATACAGACCAGATAGGTATGATTTAAATTAAATTACCACTTTAGGTTATGAACATTCTGGACAAAACCCTAACTGATGAGGGGTACAGAAAAGAGCAAGCAAACATTATTTTCCTGGTATCACAATTTCAACAGGATTTCATTTGTTAAATATACTTTTTGTTCTTTTTAAATTTTATTTTCTCTGTATTATCAAGATTTAGTTATTTACAGTGGAGGCAATTGGCGCAAACTGGCAGCTTCAGTTCTGCCAGTCTCCTTCATGGCAGCTGTGGCTACAATTGTAGTTTACCACCACAGAGTGTGTAGACTGAATCAATTATGACTAATAAAAACATGTCAACACAGGCTTGTGTAGTGTAGGCCATTGATATTAAGAATACTAAGTGTACCACTGTAATTACAAGTAAACTTATCAAAACTTTCTGCTCAAAACCTTCCAACAAAAACTAAATAGTATTATAAAATAATACATTATTTTTTTTATTCATTTTTAATGTACCTTTATTAAAGGAAAGATCCTTTTCTTAGACAGATGAGTCCAGTGCCCAGAGGTGACCCTTTTGTCATCAAGGCGCATTGAGTTGCCTTGTGTACGAATTGCGCGGTATAAATAAAGTTGCCTTGCCTTTGTATGTGTTTAAAGTGGTGGGAAACCAGAACACCTGAAGGAAACCCATTTGGAGAACATGCTAACTCCACAAAGATTTCAGAATCAAACTTTCCTGCATGAGTAACCAACCACTGTGCCACCATGACCAATCCTATGTACTCCCTGCTCCTGCAGGGACGTATTTCATTCTTTCAATTATTGTCATTGCTTAAAATAACAGCTAATGCTAACAGCTTTCACTTATGGACATAGCAAGGCAATACAAGTTATTGAAATGTTGTATTTTTGTTTTGGTAATGACCTAAGATATAGTAAGATCTGTTTCCAAATATCATAATAGTCCAATATTCCATCAACATCAAAATCTGAAGAGGCCCCATCGCCATGCACTTGAACGCTCTTTCCTCTCAGTATATTAAGAAAACATCACGCATCAATTACACAGCCAATCCACGCTATTTGCAATTAGCTCTAATTAGCAATTAAGTGTTGAATCGCATCAACAATATGCTGATGAGCCACTGCTAATAACTGTCTTGTTCTCCTGAGCTCAGGGCCGCTGATTGCCCGAGTGTGAAACGGCTCCAATATGGCGGCTTTTTGGCACTGATTGGCCCATTCAAATATTAATAATGGCTGATTTTAAATTCCCTCTGATTTTATCACTACTATTGGAGGAGGAATATGGAACTACAGCGAAGCAACTGCAGTGAAATAAGACAGGTCATGTTGTACAGCAAGGCATTACTTTTAATGATAAAATATTAATATGCTATATCTGTGGTACGGTTTTGCCAAGTACAGCCTGACCAGCTTCTTGTCGTAAGGAATAGAAAAATAAAGCATACAATGAACACATATAAATTAGGAATGAAAATAACATGATCATGATGATAATAAAGAAACAATGGGACAGTTATCCTTTTAGCTAATTATGCTATTTTACTAATGACTAATTCTGGTCATAAGCCTTTTTAGCTAACCTGCTAAAATGCTCATGAAAATCACAGAAATGCCTTTGGCTAGCTGACTGAGCCTTTTGATACAAATGCAGACATTTTGTTAGCCAATAGTTTATCGGACCTGTTTAAATGCGTTCTACTCCCATACAAATTAATGGTGATGCCAGATGCTGAAGCATAGCGAGGTATGGAATGTCCGTTTCATGACATTTGTATATTTGCTGTGGTTCTTCTATCATCATACCGTATTATAAGATGATGTTTAGTGACAATCAGATGTGTAATTGACCCACAAAAAGCAAAAACCTAACGAACTATGATTTTACAGGTTTTGGTATCACTGAAATGTGTTCGATGAGATGACAACAGCTGAAAACATCTGGATCTATCATAATTTGCTATGTTTAATGCATGGCTAATGGCTGACGGCTATAGGAAAAACACACTCTCACACGGACTCTGAAAGGTTTCCCGGACTAGCTGACTTGCTAACGGCCCACAGGCTAGCTTTTCATAATAAAGGCTATCTTATTTGAAAGCTAGCTTTTTAGCTTTCGAATAAGATAATAGCTTTCGCTTATTTTGAAGGGATTTGTTGCTTTGAAATGGTCTAACCTAATCTAAAGGTGTTGCAGTGTTGAACTTTTAACTATGTTAGTGTTTTTGTCATGATTCATCTTTGTTTCCCTGTTTTTGTATGTTGTCTATAGTCTAGTCCTTGTGATTTTGCCTGCCCCGCCCTGATGTGTTTCACCTGTGCCCTTTCCTTGTGTATTTATACCCCTGTGTTTCCCTTGTTCTTGGGCATGTCTTTGTCTACGTCAGCCCCGGTTTGTTTGAGGTTTGTTATCGCTGGATTTAGTTATTTTGGTGCAGTCTGGCATTTTGGGTTTTATTTTCCTCACTCCACCTCCAACCATGACAGTTTTATCGCCATCGAAACATACCAAGAATATTCGCTTGTTTCATCCATATTCCTGTAATTCTTATTAACACTTCTTGTATAAGGTGCCTCATGCAACTATTTATGTGTGGGGAAAACATTGATATTTGTGCTTAATTTGACCTTGTAGTGACCCAGCGGCTGTATGAGTGGTCAGCATGGCACCTTTCCTTTCCATGACAGTAGTCTCTAAGATGCTTCAATAGTTTGGAAGGTTTTCCCTGCTGACGGACCTTCTCACTAGAAAACCTACAAAACAATTAATCCTGGAGCGTTGTAGAGGCCACCGTGATGGAAAGTAAAGGTGCCATGCTGACCACAGCCTCTGGGTCTCTACAAGGTCAAATATGCACAAATATACACTTTTTTTTCACTCAAAAGTTACACAATGCACATTTAAATATTGAACAAATAGAAAGAAATATCATTTAAAAAAAAAGCAATATAAGTAAATGCACATATTTGTGACTATTTAGACTATTTATATAGTCACAAAAGTGATGAAAAGCAGAAATCACTTCAGGTGATCCATGAAGTGCCTCGTGAGTGGAGTTGGCGAGGGCAATGGGAGCGAGGAGGTGTATGGTGGGGAGCTGGAGGGGGGAGCGGGCGGGTAGTCTCTCTTTAAATGAATCGCGTCGTTTCTGGGGATGAACTGACTCTTAGCTGCGCAGTCATCCAGTCAAGCTACACAAAGACTGATCATCGGGAGCTTTGGAGGAAAGTAGGGGCCCAGTCGGACGCTGGTGGCGGGGGAGAGGAGAGATGTTCAGGTGTGTCTTCAAAAAGGGTGAAATAACCTGGAAGATAGACATTGTGGAATGGGAAAAGAATGACTGACGCAAAAGCCTTTCTCTAATACTCACCCGCCTCCTTCAAATCATGAATAAATCGAAAAGTGTCTGATTATATTTGTGATAGTCTGTAAAAACCTCCAGCCACTGCTTCACAGGTCGATGGTTTAGTCCCTGTCGGCAATGGATGTTATTGCCGTTTGACATACTGTATGGAGGCAGGAAAATATCCTGATAAAAGATCATATTAAGAACCATTTTATAAACTTCCGGTGACGCCATGAGAAGAGAAGCAACTTGATTTCTGCGCTCTGGAGAAAATCCCTAAAATCTAGCTTAAAAATAACAAATTTGCACATATCGAGACCCCTTTCAAGTTGATAGGAAAATCCTAAAATGTCTGGACCAAGAAAAGAGACCCGATCTACCAAAAAAGACGACAAGCGCGAACAAGTTGAAGACGCCGACACGAGAGACGACGAAGACAACATGGCGGCGATGCTAGCAGAATTGAAAGATTTCAGAAAAGAACATGCGGAGGCTTCTCAAGATACTAAATCAACACTGACACGGGTGGAAACCGCCTTGAAAGATGTGATTGTCAGAACGAACAGACTTGAGGAACAAATGACCAAAACCGAACAGAGGGTGAGTGACGCTGAGGATATGCTACAGCGCCATGATCGAGCAATGCGCTTCATGCTACAACAAGAAGCGGTTCTCTCCGCAAAATGCGAAGATATTGAGTCGAGGGCCAGGCGCAATAATTTAAGAATTTATGGTTTAAAAGAAGGAGAAGAGAAAAATGACATGACTCAGTACATAACTAGTATGCTTCGCACTGCATTGAAAATCCCAGAGACCGTAGACCTGGGTGTTGAGAGGGCGCACCGGTCGCTGACCATGAAACCGAGAGACAATGCACCGCCAAGATCTGTAATTGTCAGGTTTCTGGACTACAGAATGAAAGACAGAATACTACAAGAGGCATGGAAGAGTCGTGGGATCCTGTACCGAGACCAGAAAGTGTTTTTTGATCACGACTACACTGCGCATGTGCAGAAGAAGCGTAAACAAGTGAGAGAAGTTATCAAACAACTTAAAGAAAAGAAAGTTAAAGCCGCGTCACCTTTTCCTGCTCAGTTGAAAATTCATATGGACACTGGAGTGAAGACGTTCTCTACCCTCGCGGAGGCGGCGCCGACCCTCATGGAGATGGGCATAAGCGTCAAAGTGGATGAGAGAGAGAGCTGCCGTGAGGATCTGCTCCGCAACGCCTGGGCCACTAAAGGAGCGGAGGGAGGGACGCTTACTACCGCGGACCTGCAGCGGTTCATACGAGGTGATACATGACTGAGAGGTGTCCGAAAGATGAGCGATAAACAACGTTTAACATGTGCACATTTCTACTTTTGATAGTAATCACTTAAAGCTAGTAACATGACTACGTATTATTAGAGTTACGTTAAAGGGATCAATCTCCTGCCCAGAAGAAGGTGGGATGACTTTTTTGTTTTATTCTAATTATTTTACGTTGGGTTTTGCAAAGGCAATTCCTCGGGCAGCTTTTTGCTGTCAGACTACTGCCAATACACGGAGTGTATCACACGAAGGTGTCCCGTCACGCCCCTTCGTTTCCATAGCGACCATTGTAAAGGACGTTCGCTTGGTTGGTTTTAAGTTTGGAAGTTTCTTCACGGTTCTGTTCGCAACTTTTGTTCCAATAGTTGTAATTAAGATTTTAAATTTACAAGAGGTGCAAGCACAAAATAAGAGACACAAAGTATATTGTATTAATATCAAGGAAAGAATGAACAACTTAATAATACTTCCATGAGAAAAGTTAATATTATTTCCTATAATGTCCATGGCCTGAATCATCCTATAAAAAGAAAGAAAATATTTAGCCAGTTAAAAAAGATGCAGTGTTCCATAGCTCTGTTACAGGAAACACACTTAAGTGATTTGGAACATAAAAAACTTAAAAGGGAATGGGTAAACCAATCATACAGTTCATCATTTGGGAACAAAAGAGGGGTAGCTATTCTGGTTAATAAATCACTCCCATATTTGAAAGAACATGTGATACAAGATAAACTGGGGAGATATGTAATGGTGATTGGTCGTGTGGGAGATGAGGAACTTTCTATTATGAATCTGTATGCTCCAAATGAATGTGATGAAAAATTCTTCAAAGAGATTGCCAATGTTATAGCAGGGAATGCAAAGGGTATTGTAATAGTTGGTGGCGATTTTAATGCTGTCCAAGATGGTAAGCTTGATAGAACACCAGCTGAAATAGGTCCACAGAGTAGAAAAACAAAAGTGCTTAATAATATGTTGGTAGCGCTTGGTCTAGCTGATCCATGGAGGTATGGAAACCAAAGTATGAAAGACTATACATTCTTCTCCAATGTTCATAAGAGTTACTCAAGAATAGACTTTTTCTGTGTCTCTCAACAGCATATACATAAAGTAACCAACTGTCATATAGAAAATATAACACTGAGTGACCATGCACCCGTGACTCTACAACTTGATCTTTGTAAAGATATATTTTTTTAAATATTGGAGGCTGAATGTATCATTACTTACTAATTTAGCTGTAGTCCAAGAGATAAAACAAACAATCGTAGATTATTTAGAGATAAATGATAATGGTGAAGTTACTCCACCAATTCTTTGGAGTGGGGCAAAAGCGGTGATTAGGGGGAAAATCATCCAGATATCAAGTCAACTAAAAAAAAATGCGGCTACAGGAACAAAATAATCTTGAACAAAAAATAAAGGTGTTAGAAAGGGAACATAAAAATACAAATAATGGTGACGCTTTACTAAAACTGAAAGAAGCTAGGAAAAGGTTGGATACAATTCTTACATACAAAGCAGAGGGGGCTTTAAGATTCTCCAGACAAAGATACTACGAAATGGGAAATAGAGCAAGCCGCCTTCTTGCCTTTCAACTCCGTAAGGCACAAAGTGATAGAATGGTACACAAAATAACCCACCCCACAAACAAAATAACTGTACATCGACCTAAAGACATAGCCAATGCTTTTGCATCCTTCTATGAAAACCTTTATGATGAACCAAAATTGATGAATACAGAATTTAAACATAAAAATGAAGCCTTTCTCGCTAATCTAAATTTACCAACTCTATCTACTGAAGAAGCTGCTGGAATGGCTTCTAATATAACAGAGGCTGAAATCAGAGAGGCAGTTAAAAAGTTAAAAAACAATAAATCCCCAGGGACTGATGGACTCCCTGGGGAATTTTATAAATGTTTTATCGAGACTCTGCTACCATTATTGACTAGGGTTTTCAACTACACTCTTGCAAATAATGAAATGCCAGATTCATGGTCAGAGGCCATAATTTCAGTCATTCATAAAGAAGGGAAGGATGCAATGCACTGTGAGGGATATAGACCAATTAGTCTTCTGTGTAATGATCTAAAATTACTGACAAGTATATTGGCTAAAAGGATACAGAAACATATTAAAAAACTCATACACCCAGATCAAGCAGGTTTTATCCCAAGTCGGTACGGTGCTAATAATATTTGAAGAACCTTAAATGTTATAACACAAGCAAATAATCACAATAGTGCTATGTTGATTAGTTGTGATGCACAGAAAGCCTTTGATACTGTTAATTGGCATTTTCTTTATAGTACTCTTTCGGTTATGGGCTTTCATCAAAAATTTATAGAATGGGTAAAAGTTATTTACACAAATCCAAAATCTTGTGTCAGAGTTAATGGATGTTGTTCAGATTTCTTTTATTTGAAAAGAGGAGTTCGTCAAGGTGATTGTCTGAGTCCGTTGTTATTTGCAATTAATATTGAACCTCTCGCAGCCTTAATTAGAACAAATGAAAATATTAAGGGCATTAAAGATAAAAATAAACATGAACACAAGATCTCCCTATTTGCTGATGACATTTTAACATATATAAGTGAACCAGTGACATCCATACCAGCACTTATGGAATCTTTGGAATTATATGGGGAATTTTCTGGCTATCAGATAAATCAATCAAAATCGGAGGCAATGATGTTAAAGGGCCAATGGCCCATAGGTATAACTAATAGATTTAAATTCAGAATGAGTAACCAGGGATTCAGATATCTTGGAATCATTATAACCCCACAAATATCACAACTGTTTAAATCAAATTATGGGAAACTTATGGATGAAATAAAAAAAGATATTACACGGTGGGACATTCTACCCCTCTCACTCGTGGGGAGAATAGAAACTGTTAGAATGAACATATTACCACGGCTTCTGTTTTTATTTCAGTCATTGCCTATAAGACTACCAGATTCTGTCTTCAAAACCCTTAATAAATGGATTTCAAAATGTATCTGGCAAAATAAACGTCCAAGGATTAGACTTAAAATACTTATGTGCCCCAGGGAGCTGGGAGGTCTGAATGTCCCAAACTTAAAAAATTATTATCTGGCTGCCCAGGTTAGGTCAATGCTTGTCTGGCTTTCTCGAGATGAAGAAGCAATATGGTATAATATGGAACAAGGTGAATGTTCAGGTATATTTCTTGATACCTTTCCATTTGTAAATCAGGACACACAAACAAAGAATAAAGTTACTAATGAATTAGTGAAAAATACCTTGACCACATGGTCAAAGGTTAAAAAAATCTTGAACCTCCCCAAGTCAATTTACAGATTAGTACAAATCAACCATAATTCAGAGTTCCCACCAACTTTAAGTTTAAACAATTGGGCTGGAAAAGGACATATATCTCATATTTATCAAATATTACAAGAGGCCTCTACATTGAATACCATATATATAAAAGAGAAATGGGAACTGGAAATGAATATAACAATTCTAGCTGAAGATTGGGAACTGACTCTTCGGGAGGGAAATAAAATTATTAACAGTCCTATATTAACTGAGTTTGAATGGAAAACAAAAGTTCGATTCTTTAGAACCCCCTCGGTTACATCTAAATTTGGAGGTAATTCAAATCTGTGTTGGAGAGGCTGCGGTCTGGTGGGAGATCACACGCATATATTTTGGGGGTGCCCTAAACTTTCAATCTTTTGGAAAAATATACAAGGTGAAATTGAAAGATGTCTAAGAACTAAAATTATATTGGAAGCACCCATTGTAATATTGGGGATCTTCCCAAGGGAATAAGATCAAATTCTCATTTTAATTTGTTAAAAATTTTAATTTTAATTGCCAAGAAGATGATAACAGTCTCCTGGCTCAGACCGCTGCCCCCCACGATTGAACAATGGAAAGGTAAACTGAAAGATGTATATCATATGGAACAAATAACTGCTAAATTACAAATGAAGACTGATTTATTCAATGACAGATGGGCCCCGATACAACCCTATATTGTGAGTGTATGAACATGTATTTTTCTTTTCTTTTTGTATGTATGAAAGCTTTGGACAATATTATGGACAATTATTACTCTTGAAAACATGTTGAAAAAACAAACAACTGTTATATTTTACTACTGTTTGACAATATGTGATTTGCACTGAACTATCTTAATAAAAACTAGTTCAAAAAAAAGAACCATTTTATGCCGAGATAACTATAACAATGACAATAAACGTTGTCAAATGAGCAAAGATGACGATCAAAGGCAAACACTGAGACGATGGCTGTATTTGGGGCTTCAGAAGATTGATACTGGGCCCAAAAATAAATTGCTTATTGTTCATTTATTGAACGATAAGTCCAGTGGTGTGCCGTCAGGGCCAGCAGGGCCTTCTCTGCTGGCCTTGACCAAATGAGGAACAAAAAAGTGTAAAATGTTTTAATGGTATATTTTATTTCTAATTTATGTATATAATGTACAGTTGAGTCATTTCCTACTCAAAAAGTGCCTTAGGCCGTTTTCACACATGTTGGAGCTTTGTAGGTCGTCTCGAGGCCGCTTTAGCTCCAACTGTATTTACTCCAAAGTTGGTTAAGTCCATGTTTACACTTCAACCTGTCAATGTGCCGACACGCGCGCACGTACAGGCGCACTTCCCCGATGTTACGCGGTGGTCACTCCTCTCCCTCGTGGTTAAATACACTGAGGCTTATAGACGTCCAGCGCGGAGCAATGTACTTAATCAGCACATGGAGAGGAAAGTTTCACTGCAGCAGGAAGGGGAAGACAGGAAATAGAGGCGTACCTTGATGATTTAAAGTTAATCCATTTTGCCTCGTCAGAGTAATCCAAACGTGCAGCACGTAGTCAAAAAAGAGGCGTCAAAGCGAGAATAGTTCACCAGAGGTCGGCCGCATTCACACCACAACCGCTCCGACGCGGCTGTTTAGACCGGCGTAAAGTGCTGCGGTTAGATTCACACTGACCCTAAAGTGCCGCTCTCGGGCCGAAAGTCCATTTAAGTCGACCTAACTAGAGCCTGTGTGAAAAGGCCCTTAAACACCTCTGGGGAGCTGCTCCTCCTCAGGGCCTTCTCCACACACATGATTGACAGCCAGCGTGACTGACAGAATTATCAGCCAATCAGAATTCGATGTACATTGACAGTCCGCCCCCCAGGGCCTGCAGTAGCTCAGTAGCTTCCCCTATGTTTTGTTCGGCTGGGAAATCCGCTAATGTAACCGCGTATGGGCAAGACGTTCCAAGAAAACAGAAGTAAACCGTATAAACAGATATTCCTCTTGGAAATATCCGAATGAAGGGGATTTATTGGTCACAGATTTTTGGGGCCCCTCCCTCCCTCTCTCCTTCTTCCAAGAGCAAAGCAAGAACGTACTGGTTGTTATGAATTACGTGATGAATTAAACTTTAGGATTCAGAAACATAGTACAACTTTGAAAAGTTTTAGTCCAACAGTTAATGGTGTACAATTGTGGAATAAACTGGAGATGGAATTGAAACGATGTCCAAACATCAACCTGTTCAAATTTAAATACAAACAAAAGACCTTTGAAATATACAGACAAGAAGAAATGTGTTGCCACTAGGGTGAGCAGTAGGATCCATTATGTGTATTTTTTCCTCTATATTCAAGGAAGAGTGTTGCTGCTTGGAACGGTTGTCATTCTATTGCTCAAATTCACAAATGGAGAATTAGGGTTGGCAGGTTATGGATCTGTTGAGAGGAATCCTCCCAACGGGCTCTAAACCTTGTCCTTTAATGCACCACTCAGCATAGGAACATATTCTACAAAATCAGCTGTTAGGGCAGCCGTGTGGGGGTTTGTTGACGGGGAGTTACTGCTCTCTTCAGCTGGCCCGCTCTACACTCTGGCTTTTTAATGCACCACACTATGCAGGGCTACAGCATACTTCATATATAACTCAATTAAATAAATATATAATAATAATGATTATGAAAATTACACCCAAATTAAAATTATACTGAGAATGGTAATGACAACTGGGAAGTATCAAGATCTCGGAGTATAATATCTATAAATGTACCTTCATAACATAAAAGTAACTCTCGGTTATCAAGGGTAAAAATCTGAAAGAAATATATTATGGATTACATTTTTTTTTTTTTTTGACTGCTTCGTTCTGGACATCGTGCATGAAACGGGATTGTTGTTGTAGTTGTGCATTGTTTCAATTAATTGTATAAACAGTTCATATATTTTTTTTGTAAGTTGTAAGTTGGTCTGTATGAATGTAGCTGCTTGAAATGTTCTGAAATGTTCTTTTTTTATTTTTATTATTGTTATTTTATTTATTTTATTGCACTTGGGGGTGGGCACTCATAAGCTTTTGCTTCAGTCCACTCCTTTTGAGCACTATGTGTACTGCTCAAATAAACAAATAAACTAAACTAAACTAAACTAAAAAAAAGCAGCGGGAACAACAGCGGGACGTAGACACTTGGCTCCCCCGACAGGAGAAGAGTTTTCCCGCGTCAGCTGCGCTGGGACTCGGGCAGGAAAGAGGTACGGGACTACGAGCGCTAAAAAGCATCTCACATAGCACCAAACTGTAAGTTTAGTATCTTTTATTACGGTGGATTTTGCGTTTGAGTTGATCTCTGTTGTCTCGCTCTGTCAACAAAACATCTCCTAAAACAGCCGCCTGTCTCCACGTTATAACGCGCTCGTCTCCACCTGTCATGTGTCGTGTGTTTCCGTATACTAGTACGAGTGTTCCTGAAGGTGTTTGCTTTTGTTTGGGAGTGGAGGCACCGCTGGTTTGGTTAGTTGTTGATACATCCTTTAGAGAACAAATGGAACACAAAAAGGCAGTTTTATCCATACGCCTGTTGTCGATCAGTTTATATGTGTTTGACTGTGTGAACCCAGGTTTCTATTGAAGGCCCTGTCTGAAACCCCACAGCCCGCATATAAAATTACTATGACATCCTTTAAAAGGAACAGGCCACCGTTTTTACATACTGAGATTATGTTCTTACCTGAGCTTAGACGAGTTGATACGTACCTGTCTGGTCTTTGTATGTGCCCTCAGTCACGCAAAACGACC
This sequence comes from Proterorhinus semilunaris, assembly GCA_021464625.1. Taxonomy (NCBI): domain Eukaryota; kingdom Metazoa; phylum Chordata; class Actinopteri; order Gobiiformes; family Gobiidae; genus Proterorhinus; species Proterorhinus semilunaris. Next base: position 16,833,161 of record CM038349.1, read on the forward strand.
AAAGATGCTGTTAACATTTGGCCTCTCAGAGCATTTTCATAGCTCCAAACGGGGGAGAAATTGGAGGCAACCACGCTCCTCCACGGGCACGCACAAAGACCAGACAGGTACGTCTCCTGGTGGTTCCCGGAGTCAATAATAAACACGGTCAGTTTCATGCAGCTAAAATCTGGAACAGTCTTCATGAGGATGTGAGACAGGCCTCAACTCTGACAATGTTCAAATCTAGGCTGAAAACAGCTTTTTTTACCCGAGCATATGAAAACTGAAAGTATTTTATCTGCACTCTTACTCTTACTTGCCTTTTACTGTAATTGATTAATTTTTATGTTGATGTTTTAATGATTGATTTTATCTATTTCCTTGTAATTTTATGCAACTGTGAAGCACTTTTTAATTGCCTTGTGGTTGAATTGTGCTCTACAAATAAACTTGCCTTGCCTTGCCTTACGTATCAACGTGTCTAAGCTCAGGTAAGAACCTCAGTATGGAAAAAAACGGTAGCCTGTTCCTTAAAAAAATAAAAATAAGTTGTAAAGTTTCTGACATTTTTTCAGACTAATAATAAAAACTGAAATGGTTAAAGGCCTTTGGTTATAATCTTCTTGTTGGTCTACTTTAACAGTTGCCCCCTTTGCAGTTAATATAAGGGTCTTATAATATTTATTTAAAAGAAGAAGCCTATACCTGACTTAATTTCTAGTATAAAAAAAAGAAAAAATCATCATCATCCTTCAATATGTAGTAAAAGCAGACATTTGTCAATAAAGAAAAGGAAAAAAAGGAAATTTTTATTGATTGTTAATTAGCGTAGTTGTTGTTTACATTACTGCGTCTGTATTGCAGAGCTTTTTTCCCTCATATTTGGACCCACATTGATATGCATTTTATTAAAGCTACTGACAGAGATTGTGTTCTATGATTCCAGTGCCAGAGGAAAAACGTGGTAGCCAATGACTGACATCTGTCCTTACTTGAAAAAAAAAAAACATTTAAAAGAATCAAAGAAATGTAAAAACGAACTGAGAAAGAAAAATCAATGAAAAAAAGAAGACACTTTCAGAATGGTGACCAGAATTAATGGATTCTAAGTGGTTCAGAATAAGTCTCTCCTGACGCGAAGACTTAATCTAAGAAAACTCCAACCGATAAATCAAGGCGGTGATTCATTCAAAAGCCGCTCCTTGTGTCGAGTTTGGAGACGCGATCAATGGCAAAGTGCAGCATAAGGCTTTTCTTCTCCGTCTCTATCTCGTCTGTGGCGCGCACAAAAGAAACTTCCCTTTAATTAGTCACCTGTCCCGGTGTCAGCGACGCTTCAAAACAACTCCCGCATTTGTATTCATTCACGCACTAAGAAAAAGAACGGAAAAAAAAAAAACACACGTGGAGATTTCAAAATGAGCAGATGTGCAGACTGCTTCCGACGGTGGGACCCCGGAGGTGCGCGGAGCGGTTTGCCCTGACATGCTGCGAGATGAAATAACACGTCAATTACACTCCCACGCCACAGGGGGCAGCAGTCACACAAAGTTAAGGTTGAGCTTTTGTTCTGTCATAAAAAAATATACAACAGTAGACAGTAAACTCGCGGAATAGGCCTATGCTGTGTTTCCAAAGATTATATTATTTTGCTATTACAGTGGCAGAGTCAGTCAAGTGGACGTATTATGCATTGCTAGCAACGGGGGAATTACTACTAAGATAAAAACGAGATATAAAGCACATTTTCTTAGCTAACGGCGTGCTATCAGATCAATAATGATGTGATAAAAGCAGTTTGAGTGCAGAACGGGTCCAGTGAGGGTTCATGGATTTTACAAAAGCAGAACATACTGTCAGGTTTGATCTCTTATACAGCAAAATACAGATTGGCTGGCTTCAGATGAAACGACCAATGGAAAGAGGGATTACTCACAACCGCCTGAATGAAGCAAACTATAGTTCGCAAAAAGAACTAAGAACAATAGGCAGGTAATTAGCAGGGATCAGCCATGAATAGGACAGACAATGGGTAGTGATCATCTATGAATAGGCCTTTTGGATGAGAGGCGAAACGTTCGAAGACTTCAACTACTGAGTACAGAGGATGAATCAAGTACCTTCATTGAAGACAGTGAAACAAACTTCATCAAATGAGCAAAGAGGACAATCAAAGGCGCACATTGAGACGATGGCTGTATTTGGGGCCCCACATTACTAAAAGTCAGAAGGAATGGGAAAATGTGGGAAGGAGGGTGGTCCTTCTCCTGAATTTAAGATAACAGACTTATCTCCATTTAAAATATGTTTTTGGCGACTAGACCATGTTAGCTAAAAGTTGATTTAGCACAATACAAGCCCGGTACTGTTTAATGTGTTTAATGTGCCACACTTTGGAAATTAGAAGGGTTGCTGGACTTAACCTTCAAGCTCAAGTTTTAATAGTATTGAGGTGACAACTATAGGGGAGTGTAGCGCGAACCTCTATACATTCGTCTGGAAATCAGAAGGTCACCAGTTCGAGCCCCGACTGAACCACGTGCAGTCGTTGTGTCCATGAGATATTTAACTGTCATTGCACGCTGTAGTGTGCTTGCAAAAGAGTAAGGCCATCAAGCTGCTATAGAATTAGTATGTAGTGACAGTTTTCTCGTCAAAGTTTACTGAATTTCTCCAGCGGGAAAAGTGAATGTCCTTGCTTGAGTTAATCTGCAATGACAGCACTTAAATTTAGCATAATTTTGAAAACCACTCCATGTAAACAAGAACTACCTGAACTGACTCTCACCAGTACTTTCTCTTTTAAACTCCACACACTACGGAGAGGAGCAGGAGATTTAAGTTTGAATTCTCACGAGCTTACAGTGGAGAATACCATATCCATCATGTATTCAATGTTCAATGTCAAATTGCAGGAACCCTCCAGTTCAGAGAAATTGTCCACTTTTGGAAGGTTAGGCACATTTTCTTTTAAATGTTCTGTCTGTTTGTGTTATATTGTGCTGTAATACTCCTTTTGTCGAGTACACTGTGTACCTCCATGTCTTGGTAGTAGCATGTTAAAGGGCTATTAGTAAGCGGCACATCATTAAGACATGAACAGAATGATCCTGAGTGAGACAATGCTGCAGCTCACAGCCCCATGGCACAGCAGGTGTCAGGAAGAAACAGGATGTGGCACCTTTTTATTCGCTCAGCGCTTCCATTTGTACCGCATAAAAAAAAAAAAGAAACAACACGGAGGGGGCCATTGAGGACAGGAAAAAAAAATGCCATCTTATCTTGGAAAAATGGCTCGAAATGTGCTTGAAATACAATTACATACATTTAATGCTGATTTTGAATATGTTGGGACTCGTCTTGAAATAAGATTGCCAATGGAACAAGCATTAAATTGCTAAAATAAGAGAAATTAACTTGGCCGACAGTGTTAGAGCGGGTCATCTCATGATCGGAAGGTCGAGGCTTCAAATCCCGGCTCCTGCAGGTAAAGACTGTCTCCTTGGGCAAGACACTTCACCCAATGCCTGTGTGTGAGTGGTTAGTGGTGGTCGGAGGGTGTGTTGTGAGCAGCCTCGCTTCTGTCAGTCTACCCCAGGGGAAACTGTGGCTACAAATGTGGCTTTCCACCATCAGCATGGAGTGAATGAACCCCCCTCCCTTTCATGTGTGAAGCGCTTTGGGTGTGACTTGTGTCATATGAAAAACGCTCTACAAATAAGATTCCCTTACCTCCTCTTAAAGACAAGACACGATTGTCTCGTTCCATTGGCAATCCAATAGTCCAGACATACTCAAAATCAGAACATTTCTGGTAATTCAAGCACTTTTAAGTTATTTTTTTTAAATCTAAGATAAGATTATTTTTTTCAGTGAGTGACTGCATAAGGATTTAATCATTTCTATAGCTTTTGTACTTGACAAATCACTTAAGTGATTAAACAAGATATGCTGTTATCAAAAATCAAAGCTGTTCACTGGGCTGGCCTGAGCTTTCATTGGTTCCAAAGCTGAAATTGTTTGTTTGTTTGTTTGTTTGTTTGTATACTTTATTGTCCCCGTAGGGAAATTTGTCCCCTGCGTTTGACCTATCCTTTGATGCTGCTGGGGCAACCCGCGAGGAGCAGTGGGCAACGGCGGGGTCGCGCCCGGAGACCCATCTCCAGATGTAGAGCCAGGCAGATGGTCAGAATCACCGGGCTGGAGGATTCACCCGTTATACATTGACTTGGGGTCCTTCATCAGCTTAATAATTCATATTCCACGACTATGTTTGTGAAAGAAAGTAAACAGCATTTTTAAGAAGACACTAGGGCACACAACACTTGTATGTACACAATGTGGTGCTCTTGGGGGCCCCCTGGTGGTCCCTGAGCCCAGAGCAGCTGCACAGTCTACTTATAGGGTATATGAATTGCGTGCATTTTGTGTTTGCTGAGGTCTAAACCACAACTTACATGTTTTTACTTAATAAGAGGGTTTCCATGGGGCATTAAAAGTAATTGAATGAATTGTACCAAAATCAAATGTCATTCAAAAGCATTACATTGGAATCAAACTGGCATTAAATCTAAATTTATTAGAAAATTATGACACTGCTCAACATTTTTTAACGTGAAAGTTCATCGAAAATACAGAAATTATGAAATATTCGTATTCATTTGCAGTTTTGGCTGAAAATTACCATATTTCTAATTTTTTGTTAAAAAGAAAATGTTTGCAAATCTTAAACCATAAAATGTGCTGATTTTTTTTCTCTACATTTGTGACATTTGAAATACAGTATTAAAAAAAGCATTAAATATGACATGCTTCTGCCAGTTTAAACCCTGTAATAAAACAGCTTCATTATTTTTTTGTAGGATATACACATTTGGGGATGTTGCTGATTTGACGGTGTGCTTGATTGTACTTTAATTGTAATTGAGCTGTGTGTAAGACAATTGAAAGTATCTGCACCATTTGCTTTCAATGTAACTACTTAATGATTATATTTGTAAATCTACGGATTTGAATTATTGTACATTTCTCTGCCGCTGTAGCCTTTCGAATTGCCTTTTGTACACCTTGTGCTCTGCAAATAAAGTTAATTGTAATCGTGAAGCTTTAAGGAAATCTTCTAAGAAAATAGATTTGTCGCACTACTAATATACGCAAAGCTAACAAGATGACGCTTACGCTCAAACTTCAGACAAAGTTTATCTAAAATTTCCTTAAGCTATGTGAATTGTTGCAGTGGTAAATAGGACATATACTTATATATACTTATATTTCATGTACAAAAAACGATGCAGATAAAGGTATATACCAAGCCTGTGTGTGTGTGTGTGTGTGCGCATGTATTGTACGTGCAGCGTTAAATGCCAAGCTTTTCCCACAGGACTGAAACAAGAAAGAAAAGTAGATCAAATAAGCACCAGAACTGTCCACGTGCACTGTATTCCAAAAACCTGTCCTCCGTAAATGTGTGTGCGCGTGTGGTACGGACGAGGAGGGGCTTTCAGTCTCTGTGGGACTTTTTAGTGTTTTAGCCCGACAACATCATACATCATTCTGTGTTTGTATCCAGAGCAGCTGTCCGCAAAAGAGCAGCGCCGTCACTGAAGGGAGGAGTGGCCAATCAGGGAGGGACAGGCAGGGAAAATGCATTACTGTGGTTTACAACCTGGTTCCAGCAGGTGGCCCCCACTTGCATTTGTGGACTCCCCCTAATCCCCGGCTCACATTAACTATGGTCCGGGTTCGGTCCTGATCCGGTCCGGGTTTGCCCCTGATCCGGTCCGGGTTTGCCCCAAACTACCACTCACAGTGAGTCCGGCCGACACTAAGGCTAGCTCCGCCACCTCCGGCGCCAGAAGCTGCGCCAGGCACAAAAACGGCCCTCGCGAGAACAAAAGTGCACGTGAGTTTCCCTCTTGGTGCGAGGTCACGTCATAAATAGCCCCATATATAGGTAGTTTTTGTAAACAAAAGCCATATTTGCCAGAACAACGACTCTCCCCAGTGTAGTGGATGCTTTGCCCCTGTGTCACTGGTAATGGAGAAATGTTTACATTACGACGTTACGACCGTGTACAGGTGGTAAACGAGACCAAATAAGTAGTAAGCAGACATATTTTATGTTGAAATACACCGGATCTTCCTTTCTCACGAGATCCGTTGGGGCTCGGGTCTCCGGCAAAAATAGACTTCTTGCGGATTCTTTCCGTTGCCGCCGGAAGGCCGCCGGATGGCCTCGGTAGCCGGACCCGGACATCGCGGAGCTCCAATGTTGCACATCACTGATGTGCAACATTGGTTTTAATAACTTTCTAAGATTGCCGTACCGGACCTTAACCGGATTTAATGTGAGCCGGGGGTTACTCTAAACAGTGGTTCTCAACCTTTTGGAACCGCGACCCCCATTATAACAGTTAAAGGGGTTTGTGACCCCCCACCTAGGTCACACTTTGAGAAATAGGAACATTAGCCTACATAATTCTTTACCCACGGGGTGAAAAACAAATGGCTAAAATAAAATTAATCAAATTACGAGCAAATAATGGCACACACATGCTACAATAAAATATATTATATGCTAATAAAAAATATGTATATTTTATCTACATGACCCCAAATTTGTATTACGGCCCCCCAGGTTGAGAACCACTGCTCTAAAACAGCAACCCACACAAACGCTATACAAGAGTAGTGAATACTTCCCAACATCAGTTTCAGTATCACTTTTCTCTTTTTTAATTAAGAGCGTCTAATCGTTAAAACTTAATTAGAACCAAGAAATTATCAAGGCTCTGTAGACTGTATGCAAACTCTGCTGGCTCCGTGGCTGCACGCTGAGAGTTAGTGATATATTCCTTTATGAAAAGAAAAATGTTTGTAATACTCTTCCCCAGGTCAATCCACATTCTTAGCCATGGTCTGAATTTGAATTATTCCAACCTAGCAAAACTAAGTGTGTGATTTTTGGAGTTAATTATATTCTTTATTCGTTACAAATTGCGGTTAATACAATGACAATACATTATTTTTAGTTAATTTAGTTCCGCTTCATTGTCAATTTTACCGTACACAGTTCCCACTATATCAATTACAAAGCTATTTGCACGATAGAGGGTAGCAAAAGGGAGGGGAGAGATTTCAGCCTCCTTCATGTTGTGTAAAATCTACTGGACGTTTGGTGAAGACAGACTTTTACTGGGATATTTGCTGCTGATTGGATAAAACACACTTTGTTTAAGCAAAACAACAATGCGCTAATGCAGTAGACTATTATCCTTTTTTTTATTTTATTTTTTAAGTTATTTGTATTCATTAGGCCGCATACCTCTCGTCGCTGCCATGTTGTTGATTTGTATCTGTTGTGTCCAGGGCTCAATTCGTAAATGAGTAGTTTCAGGAACACTTTTGGATTAATGGCATTTAAAGAAGAACTAAGTAACATGTTGACCTTAATAAATCCTTTCTGTAGTCCCTCTGGGGGTAATACAAGTGGTGATGGTATGATTGGGGGGTCTTTTATCTCCCCCTGGTGTCTCTGGCCAGAAAACCACCCTTTCCCTGCACCGGGTCGGAGGTACAATACACACTAATAGAATTACTAAGAAGAAGCTAACAGGCTAACGGGCAAAGCTAACTGCGGGCTAGCGCCACTTTAGCAGTATTTATAGCCAAGTTTGAGTGAAAAAAATGACCCCCATTGTGTAATTGGGCTGTGGCACAATGTACAGTATCCCTCCCTCTCTTTGTCTTTTCTGTCAGCGTAGTATTTACTCTCACGGACAATTAATGAGTAAAAAAAAAACGCAACATGCTACGACACCTGCAGTGGCGCTTATGGCCTCTAGGGGCATGAGTTACTTGGTCCTTTTTTTTCTACTAGTTCAAACTTGAGTTGTTGCAACATGAAGTTGTTTTTTTCTTGCAAAAAGTTGTCCAATTGCAATTAAACATTTTTTATTTCATTTTCATTTTGTTCTGCATTTTCTGATAGAATTTTAAGTTTTTCTTGTAATTGCTGTTGCAATTTAGTTTGTCTTTTCTTTTTATAGCTCGAGTATGATATAATTTTTCCTCTTAAGTATGCTTTGGCTGTTTCCCATAATGTTACTGCTGTTGTACTTGGTTACTTGGTTCTGCTTTAAACACCATTATATCATCTCAAATCTTTCCCGGATCCTCCAAAAGAGGATCAACTTCAGCACTGGTTGTGTCCCATTGACTGGACCTGTGTATAAGCTCGATCCTTTCAAGATGGATTTTGGTGAGGTTGAAAATTCAGATCTCGCAACAAATCAGGTTGCAGCCCAAGGTGAAGATAGTTATCCAACATATCTATAATCTGGTAAGTCTGTGAAACAGTCCTAAGTAGCAACGACATGCCGCACGAGAGGCATACAGGTACATGACGACACTTGTCAGCCTTTTACAACCACCTACATAATTACAATTCTCTTAAACTTGTTCCATTTCATTTGTGCGCAGTGTCTTCAGATGGACCACCCGAATATCCACGTTTTGAATGGAGGATTAGGTATCGCATTACAAAAGAGATACGTTTCACACAGCGTGGTCAATTTTAAATATATCCCGCTCAGAAAAGGCTTAGCGATGAAGCTTCAAAAGTCTACTCCACAGCAAATAAAACCAATTGGAATAAAGTATCACGAATTTGTGGTCTTCTCTCATCCTATTTGGACTATTTTGTTTGTCAAACTGCGAAGATAAGCCGCAGCTCTAAGCCGTCTGACAGAGCGGCGCATAAAGTAAATAAAATTGAATACAATTGAATAAAGTACTGGGTTTTCTAATGTGACACTTCCAAGGAGAATCAAAACCTCGCTGTGCAGCAAACAAGGCTCGAAATATGAAGTGTCAAACAAGGAAACGAGTGCAGAGGAGACAATTTCCCGACTTATTTCACCCGTTACAGGGACAAAACAATGGCTGCGCAATCTGGGCAAACAATAAACAGTCAATAACTGTCTTGAATATTGCGTTAACAATATTTTTGCGATATATTGTATGTATCCGTATCCACACAGTCCAATTTATTTCAACACAATTTGCAAGCCGTTTGTTTTGTTGTTGTTTTTCAGCAAATAGTGTCAGAACAAAATGAAATGAATATTGAATCAGGACCTAAATGAGGCTAAAATCGCGCTAAATTAGGAAAAACTTAATTTGCACATTCATAAATCCAAAAATGTGTACGGTAAATCTTAGTCAGATGGGAGATCACATATCGTGGCATCACCTTTTATTGCAAGGATAATCATTTAGTCATATATTGTGCAGCCCTCGACAAAACGAATCTCTAAAACATGTATCTTTCCACAGAAAACACATCACCTTATAGATCAGATGGGAAGTACATTTGCAACAACATGGAAGTCACTTTACTGCAGATCATTAACACCATAAGCTTATTTCAGTATAACAATGAAGAAGGACTAAGCCATGATCTTGGTCAAGATGGATACAAATCCAAAGAAATCTAAAAGTTAAATCCAGAACTAAAGCCTTACTTTGAAACAAACATCAACAATGTGACTCAATATGCATTTCATTAAACTTGATCTACTCAGTGTCACCGCAAGGCCAAACTGGTGTACTATGGGAAAATAACAAAAATATATATAATAGCTGTCCCCTCACTCATGATACTGTAACTGCTTTGAATGAGACAAATGCATTAGCCTACTGCTGTATTAACGTCTTAACCCCCACCTGCACCTGTTCTCCAGTTTACCCAAAACCTAAAAGCTTGAAAAAAATAAATTACAAAAAAGCATCAAAATAGCGATCAAAATGAGGATTAAAACGCAGCAAAAAAGTGACAAAAACAAGGCTACAACACGACAAAAAAGCAATAAAAAAGCCACAAAAACGCGATAATTAAATAAAATAAAACATGACACAAAAGTGACACAAAAACATGACGAAAACGCCTTCGAAAATGTGACAAAAACTTGGCGACTATGTGAATACAAAGTTACTTTTGTAGGTCTTAGCATTTTTTAAACGAGGCGTTACACTGTTGCTCTCCAGTTTAGAAGCTGTTAGATCTGGGTAATACCGAACTGGAAAGAAACGCACTCGGTTTAGGCGGGGGGTAAGAGGTTAAAAATAATAATAATTACAGTAAAGGCGTTTGTTCACTTGTAAACTGGTCCCACTATAACACGCTGATTATGCACTGAATATTCTTTAGGATGTAGAATGGGTGGTGAACTTCCTTACAAGTCAAGTTACGGCGATTACTGTCTGAGAGCACGGCATCACAGCAGGTTGGAATACTTTGAAATAATAATTAAAATGATTTCAAGCACAGATTTAATTAAAAACTTGACCCAAACCCATCTCCCTAAAGCAAAGTTAATTGTAGTGTTCTCTCTGGGGGGCCCCCATGAGCACTTGCCTGCATGATGCACCCCTGGATCTGCAGGAAAATCAACTAGACACGCCAACTACATTTATTTTCCAGCCCCGGTACTATTTCAGTGTTTGGTTCATCTGCCAGTGACATGTCACAAGATGTATCATAAATTACTGTTTACTGTAGGTGCAGAAGTGAATTAAACAAGACGAACATGATGAGACACAGATCAGACATCAAAAGCGTCGGCACCTTTGCTCATTATTCAGTCAAACAACACCACAAACGCCAAGATTCGATCGCTAAACATGCCCAGACTCAAGACGCCTGTACAACCTAACTGCTCCGCTCCCCACAGTTTGAGAAGCACAGCCGAAGACCCTTACCTGGACTCGGATGTTGCTGTGTGCGGCTGGAGAGTGCCGTTCACGTTCACCGGGAGACCTCCGAACAAAGCTCTGCAAGGGAAGAGATGAGTCACGTTACTAAAGTCACGACTTAAAAAGCTTTTCATGAATATTTTGGATTCCTTCAGTTTTAACACGGTGCAATTTCTGTAGAAGAATTAGATGATTACAGACTTTCAAATGAAGGGCATGGACAAAGGAGATGAGAAAATATCCAACATTTTTTATTTCATTATTGTTCGTGAGTGTGAGGGTCTGCAAAGTTGCTGTATTCTTATTTCCATCCATATCTCTCTTTTCATTTTCGTTTGCAAGTTTAATTTATTGACCTTAAAAAAAACATTGTCAAAAGATGCACCTACAAGCCTGAAGCCTGAACACCTTTGTAATCACTCTACCTCTCATCTTTACCTCCGTGAACACTGATCTTAACTCAAGATTCTTGAGCGATTCTGCCACGGAGCTGCGTTTGTCAGTGCAATGATCTGCCTTTGCCGCCGTGCGGCGCTTCTGTGGGGACTGTCTGGCACCCAGTTTACAATGGGAATTGATAGAGAGGAGATTTTTAACCTCTTAACTGACACTTACACAAGCAAATCACCCAAATCTAAAGGCTTCCAGACAAAAAGCATCAAAATAGTGACGAAATTGAAGTGATGAAAAAGCAACAAAAACGCATGGAAACACGAGATCAGAGATGAGTTTTGTAGGTCTTCGCTTTGAAATGAGGCGTCACACCGGCCTGTAGGCTGTAAAAAGCGTTTACATTTGGGTAAAGTCGAACTGGAGAAAATGCGTTCAGTTAAAGTGGGGGCTAAGAGGTTAAAGGTGTCAGTTCACGAAGCGCCTTTTTAAACACATCAACAGGCATGAAACGCGACTCCCTCGTGAAAGTTGCAAGAGCATGTTTCCAGAGTTGCAGTTAGTTGGAGAGTTAGACTACCTGATCAAGAAAGAAAAAAAAAGTCAGTTCACACGCTCTTATATTTCGTTGGACTGCCTTTAGCTTGGATTACAGCACATTCGTTGTGGCGTTGTTTCAATAAGCTTCTGCAATGTCAAAAGATCCCGTGTTGCGTTCACTTTCCCCCAAGCTCTTGAATTGATGATGGCAGAGTGTGTTGCTGAACCTAGACCTAACCGACTGCAGCGACCCCAGATCAGAACAGGCCTTACCAAAATTCAAACCTTTTGTGAATTAAAGGGATATTTCTGGATTTTTTACATAGGGCCTATTTTCCCAGTTATCCAGAGTGTTGTTGATTTCTGGAGAGATATATTTTTTTTTATTGATGCTGTCCTTATATTTGAAGAGTTTAGTGGTGCTAGGCTAGTGCATATCTATGGTAACTAGTAGCCTGCATACAAAATTTATGATATACAGTATATGATTTATATCTGATTTGTAGAGAGCTCCTTTGCAAATTCCACGTGTAGTAATGCCGGCCACAGGTAAATAAATTACTGTAGATCCTGTAATCGCTGCCGCAGCGTAGCTTACAACCAGGAAGCTGATGCTGCTCAAATATAAGTTATTTTGAATGCAAAATGGTTATATTTCAAAAGTTATTCAGTTAACACATACTACATTTATATCGGTAGTCTGGTGTTATAAATAATTTGCCTCAGGTGCACTGTGCTTGGGTCAGACTGTTTTTAATGCAGGCTACTAGTTACCATAGACATGCACTAGCCTAGCACTAGCCTAGCACCACTTAACTTTTCAAATATAAGGACTGCGTGAATAAAAAATCTCTATATATCTCCAGAAATCAACAACACAAGGAAATGAGGCCCTATGTCAAAAATCCTGTAATATCCCTTTAAGCTGCAATGATCATTTGGAAATTGTTACTTTTTTTTCAACCCAATACAAAACCAGAAGGCACACGCTTTTACCCCACTGAGGTTATCCAATTTTAGCCAGGTATTGATGGATGCATTTCTGTTACTATACTTCCTAAAATGCACACAGTTTGGCTCACATAAATCTCCTTTTGAAGCACCGGGTGTTTTCCGTTTGAGGGATTGATTCACACAAAAAATGAAAAAGGAAAAAATAGTATTGACATTGGACTTAGCTTTCACCATCTGTAAGTAATTTTGTTTCATTCGCGCTACGATTCCTCTCGACCTGCATCGAACAGCCAAGCACGGCAATACAATACAGAACATCTATCTCCTGCACAGGGCCAACAATCACAGGGTCTCTGGTTCAATTCCCAGCCTCATGACCTATGGACCGCTCATTATGTGCACAGAGAGGAGCGTTACAACAGCGTTTTCACTCAAGAGCAGCTTCATTGAGGATTTATCCAATACAGAAAACAAAGATTAGCTGAATAAAGACGCAATTCTGCAATAATAAGGAATTCATAATATGATCAAAATTTTAAGATTAGATTGGACAATTATCCGAATGAAAGGGGGTAAAACTATTTTTCTCTCGGTTTTATGCACTGCGTTTCAGTAAATCGTGTATGCACTTTGATTTGGTTGCCAATCATGAAAAAAAGGCACAGCAACAACGAACAGAATGGAGAAAAGCTACAATTAAAAAAAAAAAGATAATGGCAATGTTCAGTTAATTTATATGGGGGTAGGAAGAACTAATAACGTATGTACTCCTACTTCTTTATGCATCTGACGAAAATGTGCATGTAATTAATCCATGTCAAGAACGGGGATGGCCACAAGGTACTGTTGATTTAGCTCGAAAACAAGTTTGTAGTTGATGGTTGAGCAAATTTAGATCACCTCAAAACTCCAGTCCAGCTTCTGATAAACCTCGTACGGAGAAGCACATAATGTTCTTCTGTCTAGGGACTGGCAAAATCCTTTAAAGTGATGTCTAAACGTTCATGAAAAAGAAATCAGACATGTTTTATATTCTTTTGTATTCATTTAATTATTGAGCATCAGACATATTATCTTTTACCAGAAATGAAAAGACAAAGCACCACAGACATATCATCACTAGGCTGTCATTCACTCCTCCTCGTTTACATTAATAACACCATTCGAGAGGGAATCCATGGTGGCAGATGGTCTCCTCCTACAGAGCATGTTCCAAAAAAGGACAAAAAGGCGGGAAATGGCAATAAGTTCTCCAGGGCCCAATCAATCAAAGCCCAAAGCTTAAACTTCTTAAACTTTAAAAATGCATACAACAAAGACCTGCGCGGTAACTTTGAAACAAGGATTTAAAGTTGTTTTTGATAGGTGTAAAGTTCCCCATTGTTTTTTTCTGAATTCATGCCTTGTCACCGGTTAATCTCGACAAAAACACCTTCAACAAACTCATACCGATCCTGTCTGTATTAAACGCTCTTCCCGGCATATTTATCAGCAATTTAACTAGTACCTAAAGTTTCATTTTAGCCCTGCTGCCCTTGTCATTGAAGCCAGGGTAAGGATTGTGCCCTCTGCTGACGTTTTGAATATAAAATTAATAACATCTGATATTTTCAAGACAAATATATGATTGTAAATTATACTAAAGCAATATTCTAAAGCTAAAGAGTCTAAAGAAGTTGTAAAAGCTGGAATAAAGCATGGTATCGGACCTTTGAAAAGATACTCTGCGGGAAAATACATGAACTATGCTTTTGAGTCATATTCAGACACACAATCGCTACTCGTATAGTGGTTTGGACAGAGCCTATATATCCTACAGATATGCACACATTGAATAACTCACTTGGGACATTACCTCAGCTCATGTCTATAGCCCCTTGCGTGCTCATGTTTCTTGTTTTGTGTGGGATTTTTCTGTCCTGACTTCTAAAAGGTGCCGAGGCAGTGTGTGTGGGCCCATCGCGGCTCCACAAAGACGGAAGTGTCCCAGAGGTGAGAGCGATAGGGCGGATTCAAGCACAGCAGATCAGCTTCACAGGGAAATCAGGCCACGAGAGGATATTGTTTACATGTGCAACATTAACAGCATGTGGAATACGTCATGTAATTATGAACATTTCTTTTTCATTTCAGGGACGTCTTATTATGTGACCTGGGTTTTTCCCAATCGGACTGAACACGCCTGATTTCAGCAGGGGGGAAAAATACATTGAGCAGATATTAGTGGCTAAAGTGACTACACAGCACAACAGCAGTGAAATAATAAAATAATAATAATCAGCCTAATTCATGAAACGTTCTTACGCGTTAATTTGTTCGTAAAGCCTTTTTACGTACGATTTTTAGCATTTACAAAATGTATTCTTAGATGAATGTGTTGTTCCGAAAGAATAAATATAGGAACAGTCAGGAGGACTCTCACGCACGGAAATTCTTCCATTTTAGAATGTTTATCAGTCAAACTGGACCCAAAATAATTCCTCTAATTCCTCTCTCATGGTGAATCACATAATTAAAAGTACAATTACTTCAAAAAGTTACTCAGATGCATGTACTTGAATAGCTGAATACTTCTGGCCTCTGATGATCCTCGAAAACATCAGGCCCAGGGGCCAAATCCGACCCCCAGCACAAAACCTCTGGCCACCAAGATGATTTTGAGCAATGTCGTAATTCAAATAAAATATCAAATACATGTTAAAGTAAAAATGCGTGAAATTCCCGGCAGAACAATAATAATAATAATGCTTATTAATCAGTTTTATATAGCGCTTTTTTGGACACTCAAAGATGCTTTACATTGCATTATTCATTCACTCCATACTTAGTGGTAGTAAGCTACTATTGTAGCCACAGCTGCCCTGAGGTAGACTGACGGAAGCAAGGCAACCAGTCTGCACCATGAGCCCCTCCGACCACTACCAACCACTCACTACATTCCCCAGGCTTCCTGGTGTTACCAAACGGTCTCCCATCCAAATACCGACCGGGCCCTTCCCTGCTTAGCTTCCAAGGTCTGACGGGAACAATATAATGTAAAACATTGGCATTTGCAGGTTCTTTACTTTGGGCTAATGGTGAGGTCCGGCCCTTGATGTTTTGGCAATAATGAAAATCGGCCCTGCAAGACGCAATCTTGTCTACCCCTGTTCTCGGAGAAGGCGTGCCATTGCATTTGCATATTCAATATGATGTACAGTAAATGCCACGATAATGAAGGGGACTGGTTCTTAGTATCTTTGTTTTAAAAAGAGGTTTGGCTTCTTAAGAGCGCTTCATGAATCTGACCTATTATCATCCACAATCTTCTTAAAATGGTACTTTTAAACTTATTCTTAAAGAATATATTCTGATGTGGACCAAGGATTTTTGGAGATTAAACATCCCAAACTCTTATCTTTAAGTACTACGTGAATACTGGCAGACTGACCTGCAAGCCTTTCCTGCTTTCTGTTCAAAAGGAGGAGCGTCTGGGTCTTGCCAATCATTATCCGCTGTTTTATATCGTTCCACAGCACTCAAATGTGGAGGAACTGAAGACTCTCACATTGATTAAGAACACACTTCATAACTTCTCTCATCGGCCGTACAATTACCGCGATATGTCTAGTTCAATTTAATGTTTCTCTCACAGTATGTCAGATGCCCTTCCTGACGCAAACACATCACTGTGACTGGAGTGGGCAATATGAGGGAAGTGTATTATATTATTCCAACCGACAATCCTCTGAATGAATATCCCACTTCTGCTTCCAAACTACATCACATGCATATATACATGTTACGGCACCACAGTTTTGACAGGTCAGTGCCGTCAGCTTACAGTTAACCGAGGGGATACTCCAAACTAATTAAAAAGGCGACTCCCGACTGCATCCGAATAACATCCTGTGCAGAAGTTGAACCGCGCGCACTCCGATTTCAGACGCGTTTTGCAAGTGGATCCGTTTCCTTCCACTCGCTGCGCACGGCCTTATGAATAATGTGTTTTTGATCACGGCGCCGTCTCCTGTATGTTCACACGCATGAGCTCCGCATCTGCATCTACAGCTCATTTACATTATCTGCAAAGTCATCGGCAAGGAGGCTATTTCCAGATTTTGGCGATGATGTGTGTGTGTAAAGATTCGCTCCAGATATGTGTATTAAATATAGGATCTAATTGCAATTTGCAAACCGATGCAACCTAGATTTCCGTTGAATTTTCTGACCAGTCATTTATTGCTATGTATTGTGGCTTTATTGAAACAAGGAAAGAGATTCTTCATAAACTTTTCATTATTTTGACGTTTACCTATATCAAACATGTACAGTATGGACCTCAAAAAGGGATAAACCGGAGAGAACCCAAAAGAGAACTGCACAGACACAGTTTTGAGCCACCGTTAAAGAAAGCTTGAATCAAATAAAAAAAAGGAACCAGTTGTATCTGTTGTCGTCAGCCGCGCACATGTTTGAATCCCCACAGTGGACGCTTGCAAGCACTTCTGCAGAGCCAAGACGACGTTATGACTGCGGATGGAAGCC
The DNA here is from genome assembly GCA_021464625.1 of Proterorhinus semilunaris. Lineage (NCBI taxonomy): Eukaryota > Metazoa > Chordata > Actinopteri > Gobiiformes > Gobiidae > Proterorhinus > Proterorhinus semilunaris. The sequence continues at coordinate 16,850,309 of CM038349.1, forward strand.
AAATCGGGACGCGCTGCCTCCTTGAAACACGCGTTCAATGCTTTCCGCACGTTCATGTGGAGCAGTCGGACAAATCCCATTGAACATCTACACGGCGAAGGCATGTGCGGGGCGAGTGATGCGAACATCAATGGAGGCCAATGGAGAGGAGTGACGCAACCAATCAAAAGGGAGCGCTGCAACCGTGCTCAGCTCTGTTACGATCACGCAGCGAGCTGACAACGCGCCGCGACGAGAACAATCGACTGAACCACCGGGAAAAACGGACAATGTGCACTTGAAAAGACAATGCGACGCGCGCTTTAAGACCATGTTTCTTTTTTATATCAAAAGATCGATATGGGAAAAGGACATGTCACGCAAAATCAACCGTTTACCGTTATACTTTCTCCCGTCAAAAACCTTTTCTGCTTCATCCACGTTATTATTTTCATTTGATATTTTCTAAACGCTCCAATCTGTGTTTCCAAGGTTTCATTGCTTTGAGCCGTGTTTTCCCAAACTATCACTGTACCCATTCTGCACTCAGGCTACATATTTGCAGAATCATAGATTTATCATCATACGTTTAGCAACAATGATGGTTTGTTTTTCATTTAATACCGCCATTTCTCCCTGCTGCCAGCAGTGGGGGCTATAATCAATCAACATGCACAACAAAAATAGTTTCCTTTCCATACACAGAAATAAATAAATTCACTAAAACATTTAAAAACATATATGTGTTTTTGCCACAACCAGGCACATTTAAACTTTACCTTTTAAAATCCATGAAGAATATGTATTGCAAAAAACAAAACAAGGACATATAGGGACAGTCATTGCAACTCCGACCACAATGAAATGCCGCTCACACAGGCCGTTGGTATTGCCATCGCCTCACGTCTCCCAGTTAGTTCCCGAGATTTGACGAGATCGGGGATTCAAAAAGGCACGGCCAACGACGCCGCCCATTATTCAGTGCGACGCTGCAGGTGAATACGGGAGGGGAAACAATACAGATATATCAATTTGAAACCTTTGCTGTAGATTACTGATATGAAAATATAATGTATAAATAAAATGTAATGCAAGTTTTCAGTCATATTGTGTTTTCATTCACAATTACCTATAATATCAGCAACACAATCTAAATTGTGGATAGAGCCATGTTTAAATAAAGATTGTTTAACTATGTAGATATATACATATTTAAATAGATAGATTTTCACAGACGGGATTTTAAATATGAGCTAGTGAAAGAAAACTAAGATCTGTCCAAAAGCTCAAGAAATCAGGCAGAAAAAAAAAGAGAAAAAGACCCTTCTAAAGGTCTCAAAATAAGAAATTTGGAGTCTGTAGGAAAACCTAATTTTGAGAAATAAGTACTGCCGGGTTTATTTGCCGCTGCTGTCTCCCTGAAAGGAAAATAACCATATTTGGATTACAGAGTCATCTTGGTCGCCTTGGATACCAAACGTGTAAATACTTCTTGCTTGTGTAGATCTTTTCGTGAAAACTCTAAAGCGATACTCGACAAAAGGTCTTAAAATAAGCAACATAAAGGGTGTTTTTTTACTTAAAAACTAAGATGTTATGGGAGAAAACTATAGCTGAACAACTGCCGTAAACAACTGTATTTATTTTGATTTTCTTTTGTCAAATTGTGTCAAGACAAGACTTATGGCACATTACATTTTGCTTGGGTTGTGTTTAGTAAAAACAAAAAAGACCTCGGTGATCTTACCTGATATTGCACTGATGATACGTTGGTGATTTAGTTGCTGCCTTACTCATTACTCAAAACCAGGTGACATAAGGTCATACTGCAGGCGCCACTCGATTTGACGAATAAACCAAGAGGGATTCGGACTTATCAAACCGAAAAAAAAGAAAAGCGCCCGGGTACAGGCATTAAACAGATGGCCGATGAGCTGCCATGTGAACTAATAAAGCTTCATGTTTTTGGATCGGGCCCCAGCGGAGATTTGCTGGAGATTTGCCGGACAATGGGCCCGTTTGGTGCGGCAGGTATAGCTTTCCGTGCCGCTGAATGCCGAACGTGGGGGAATTCTGATATTCAAAAGCTAATTGGACACAACGGGCAACTTTTGTGCAAAGAACGCGTACAATGTCAAACTGCAGTTGAATGTGTTTTTTTTTTTTCTGCCATAAAAAAATAGTCAAGCAATGTGATTATATTCCAGGAAATTTAGGTCGATCCTGGCTGCGACCGCTGCACGGGCGAAACACTTCACCCACGCCGCATTACATGGCTGTGAGTGATCGGTCTGAGGGGGCTCTCGGGTGCAGATTGGTCGCCACATTTCCGTTCGACAGCCCCAGAGCTGCTGTGGCTACAGTGATCTGCTTTCTACCTCTTGGGTGGAGCAGTGATGCAATAACGCAATGTAAAGCGGTTCGGGAATCGTAAAAGGTGCCATGTAAGTATGAAAACAATAAAGAGAGAGATGGGAAAGCGTGATATGGCGCATTTCAACGGCTGCAGCTTTGGGATCCTCATGAAGAGCCACCACCTTAATAAGAATGTATGTTAAAATATCAATATCCAAATGTAGTACTTTTTTCTCAGACAGCAAAGGGTTTATTCTCATAAAAAAAATATGTCAGATAGGCCTGTCACAATATGGACTTATCATTCCATAATTGACAAACAATATTTTGGGATCAATATTTTCATTGAACTGCTGATTTGATTTATGTTTTCACTCGCCTCTTAAATGTTTTATTCATTTTAAGATAAGATGAGCCTTTATTGATCTCACAGTGGAGAAATTCGCTTGTTACATCAGCTCTCAAGAAGCACTGCAAAATAGTCAGGAAAAATGTGCAATCAAAGAAACGGGATGATGTTCAAATAGAGGTATATTATTTACAGTGAATGGAGAAAATAACTGTAAAACGGGGCAAAACATAATACAAAATCTGAACAGAATATAAATTATATATACATATTTGCATAAGGGGCCTTTATTTCTATCCGAATTTCATGATCGAATGTTGTCTTTGCACATTCTTTTCTCACTCTTTGCACCCAAGAGCTGTTGCAACTGTTGTGTGGGATTAAAAAAACGTCATATCTTATTTTTCAAAGTCCTGTGACCCTTTAAAAAATATGATGCGACTCACTTTCAGGTTCCGACCCACTAGTTGACCTACCACTGCTTTATAATCACTGGTTTCATCAAATCATGTTTTTGGTCTTATTTCAAAGGATATAATCTTCTATATGTTATATATATGTTATATTGTAAAGGGTAGCGCAGCAATATGTTGTTACAAAAATGTGTATATGTATTACAAAAAACATATATAGATATTTCATGTTTTTAGTCTGTTGTGTGTTTTTTTCACATAATGGCACGTAAACAGCCCACGTCAGCTGGACTGAAGGTTTGTAGAGTCAATACGACACTTCTGGTCAAACACAATGTGTGAAAAATATTCCAAAACTACTCCCTATTCCAAATGACTGAATTACATGCATGTTTTGGCTCATCCTTTCTGTACCGGTCTGTGTGTGTGTGTGTGTGTGTGTGTGTGTGTGTGTGTACGGCTTCTCACGTTACTCATTTTACCACGACTTCTCTCAGGCTCTCCACATTAACACGTCCACCTAAAATAAACACTTTTAAATTCAGATTGCAATAGGGAAAAATATAGAACAAACATGGGCATACAGAAGTTAAACATTGCGCAAATAGGTGTCAAATATGCTCGCTATGTCCAAGGCGGCGGTCAATTGAGGTCATTGCTTGCGCTGAATGCGGTTTGAAAAATGTTTAATCAAAGGAGGCAACAACAAAAATGTCAAAGCAAAAAAACATAGTGCATTTTTATATAGACTCGTGGATTCTAATGTGTCAATGCTCACATTATTAAACTATACAAAACCTAGATCGTTATGTGCTCAAAGAGTTACTATATCTTACACGATGTGTGTAAAAAAAAGAAAAAAAAAAAAAAAGAAAAGGCGAGTTCGAAATGGCAAAAGCGATGGAGAGCTGACAGATTGCAGTTGCACAACGGTGGCTCGTGGCAAATATAGAGCGACAGGATAATAACAGGGTGCCGCACTCACTTAATTTAACAGTGGCACAAGGAGTTTCACTGTTAAGAAAAAAAAAAAAAAAAGACAAAGTGCTTTGGCTTTAATGCTATTTTTTCCCGCCCTGGGCAAAGACAGACAGTACATTTAGCAACCCATAAATTGATGACTCATATTGCAAGAAGTACATGCTATATTAAAATAGGTATAGGTTTTATGATTGGCCACATTATTATTATTATTATTTTTTTACATGATTACAAAAGTTTCTAACATTTCCTATTGTGTTTTATGGCTCTATTTCAAGCCAAAACACTGCTAGTAGGGTCTCATTTAGTCTGAGTAAGTAAAGTAAATGTAACAAATGACGTTCAGGTCACTTTAAAGGGATGGGTTTCAGAGCACGTAATGGCTAATATGTTAATACATTATCACTCTCCACCAGCGTCCCTGTATCATTTAGTGTTGGTGCGACTTCCGGGTTTATGATCATCCTAACACTCTCTTTGTGTCCCCCACAAAGGTCAGCGAACGCAGTGTACTGCAAGGGCGCAGAATTGAGTTCACTTTATTATTAGAAAAATAAAAAACAATATAAAAAGGTACAGAACGTTTAACCCAGAGGTGTCAAACTCCAAAATTCAACTACCACGGCGGGTCAGGGGCCACATATAATGTAAACAGGAAAATAATATTGAAAAAAATGTTTTCACTGAATAAGTAATAATAATAAGGCCCGAACGCCGTACATGGTGTCGGGCCTTATTATTATTACTAATGATAATAATAAAAATAATGAGCCGTGATTTTAAAGTAGTGCTGATTTGGTCAAAAGCCCGACAAGGCTGTAGCCTCATAAATAATAACAATGGTTTACGCTTGTACAAGCCTGTGTCGCAAGTTTCTCAAAGTGCTACACTGTTTTTATTATTCATTCACTCTACACTCGGTGGTGGTAAGTTGTAATTGTAGCCAGAGCCGCCCTGGGGCAGAATGACCATTTACCACGTGGCTATACTGTGTCGTTTATATCCTGATCCTTTATAATGTTAGTGCCCACTACTGGACACGTCTGGAGTTCTTTCTGTTGAAAATTGTGGCTGCCCCCTAGTGGCTGGAAGGAGCATTCTGGTTAATTCACAACTCTGCACAGGAAAGGGCAAGCGACTTACTTTGTTTTTGACATGCTCAGGAATTTATGCTCTACAAGCTGCGGTCTGGATTAAATCATCTCATGGGCCGGACCTGGCCCGTGGGCCTTTTATTTGACATCTTCTTAAACAAAGGATTTAGCTTGTTTGCAGCGTCATCTCACTTTTTTTATTATTATTATTAATTTTACTGTACATTTTGCATGTTTTCTGGGTAAAAATTAGGAAAAAATAATGGAAAGAAATTTCAACCCATTCGCGTAACGTGTAGCCATTTAGTTTATAGATTCTGCCAAGCAGTCCAATAAGACAAATGCAATATTGGGTACTTTCTTATGAATATACAGCTTTTTTTTTAATATAGCTTAAACAAAAAGGTATTTAGCCACCCACCCGTTCAACATGTAGCCGTCGCATTTAGAAAATGTACCGTCATTTGCTCGACAAATACACTATTCATCTAATCCATTTGATAAGAGGAACTACAATACAGCCACTGCGGCTTTTAAAATGCATGTAGTGTAATGGGCAAAGTGTACAAGTAAATTGCACGTGTACCTCATTTAGCTTCTTTATTTTGTCCTCCAAGGCCAAAACAATGTTGTGGCATATTTCCAGAGAGGCTAAATATGTGTCTGAGTCACAATCTGCTCACTTGTTCTGGTGTTGAATGAGGAGGCTGTCGGAGCCATCTGTGGAAACTATAGCGGAGCAGCGGAAACTTGCGCTGTCTGTATGAAGCAATGGGGCGGTAGACAGTGGTGCCACGCCACTCGAAAATAAATATATACGGTGTGTAAAAAACGTAATGCCGAATGCAATTATCGTCCTGGCACTTCTTTTGACAGATTTATGCACTTAATCCCATGGTATGAGGAAAGTATTTAGTCTTTCTCATAAATATATCATTACATAACATATTGGTGAATATTAATTCACTGTTAATTAAAACAAGTGAAACTAGATGGAAAAATTGGCAATATGAAAAATACATACATTATTCCTCTATTTAGTTTCTATTTTGTCATATTGCACATCCCTAATTAATATTCAATTGATTTAATAAAATGGCTGTCAAAAGTCAGGCAAGACTAAACACATAATTGACGGTGGAAGGCCACAGTCAGAAGCTGCTCAGTTTGGGGCTTATTCACCTACAAAAGGTTGTCTTCACGTTGTGTTTTTGATCAACGCGCTACTACAGCTACCGTCTCTGTGCGTGAGCGTCCTTGGGTGTGATTGGTGGAGTTCGTGATTCGTATTCCTCAATTTCAAACAGAAAAGAAAAGAAAAAAACTTTAAAGAACAGTAAAAAGGCGAGAAAGGAGCAAGGAAGAAAAAAAGTATATTTGAAAATGTAAACAATTTTTTTTTTTTTTTTATCACACAACAAAATAACGACAGATATATTTTCTTTCCTCAATGCAAAAACTGGTACAATGCTTATCATAAAATAGTAAAAAGCTTGTCCCAATTAATCAGCACCAAAGACGATGAAACACTTTCCCAAATACGTGATACAAAAACACCGTAAGCTAAAATGATTGCAAACTATTGGAGTAAAAGGACATTAAAAGTGGCTATCACCATGCACAGAAAAGCAGAATTTAAACACTTTCTAAAGTCAAATCCACTGTCCGCCGCGTAGTTTCACATTTCTGTAAAACAACAACTCCGCCATTTTTTGTTGAATTACCGTCACTGTGCTGCGATACTGCGACGGTTTGCACGGTTGACGACACCAACAGGCAAATAGAATGAACAAATCCTGCACCGGTGCTGTGTAGCATTTGAATAGCCCTCATTCAGAATGGAGCGACCAAGGGCACGCTCCTCCATACAGCACCGATGTGGCATAGACTGCACTGTTGATACAACAGAGCGGAGGATTAGGGGGTCACGAGGTCAGTGCAACAAAAGGAAAGAGATAGAAATATGACAAATTGATTGTTATTGCCATGTTATCTGAACAGAAGATACTTTTATATTTGTCTTTTGTCGGAAAGATTTACTTTTCAAAGGCCAAAATAAAAATATGAATTAAGCTTGAATTCACGACCAAAATTCATTTCTTAGTCTGACTTTGACCGTTACGATTAGTCCGAATTGTGTTAATTTTGTCGACTGCAATTTTATTTGCTGACTGAAATGATACTAAAACTAAATGACAAGTTGTTTATGGGAACAAAAACTGTGACCAAAATGTCCAGATATTTTGGTCGACTATAATATGTTATAAAAATGAAAAGAAGGAACAAAGGTAACCAAAGCATCCAATCTCATATCATTTAAATTCACTGTCGAAGGGAGAGGTCTGTGCTGTGTTCATGCGGGAGAAGCTCCATGAAGCAGACGACCTTGATTAAATATGATTATAATAAATGTTATAAATGAGAAGTTCACTTAATTAATCCTAGATTTAGCCAACTACATTTACAGGCAATTTTAGTCGACTAAAACTGGACTAAAATCGAAGAGAAAGATTTGACTAATATTTTAATCAAACGACTAAGAAGACTTGACAGGGACACTGTACATGAATTAACATGTCTGTAAATGCACCAGAATGAGCCAAAATGCTATTTTTCACCCGTAGTAGACTAAAGACTATATTAAAATTAACCCTGCAAAGCGTAATAGATATTAAAACATTGCGGTATGCAGCATACCAATCAAGCAACTTTAAGTTTGTTCAGCCTGTGTCTCTGTAGCCCCAGGTAAGCGCTAAAGCTACCTGTCAGGGCGAAACCGATTCAAGTGTAAGAAAAAAAACAACAACCTGTCAGCCCCATTAGCAGCAAAAGCTTATCCGTACATGCAGAGATAATAAGTCAAGCTGTCATGGGCCAAAAGAGGAGCTGAAAAAAAAAAGCGTTTGTATCACCGCCTGCGTGAATGCAATCACAAGACCTAACCTCACGCTTCCAAGGACGACAATGATACTTGTCAAGTTCTGTCTGCTATTCACACTCGTGGCAAACGAGCAAAACAGAAAAGTTGCAAGAGTCACATGCACTTATACTTTGTGGAATTGTCAAAAGAGAAAACTTTGAAACTCCCCTCCCCCCCTTTTTTTTTTGTTTTGTTCCTTCCTAGTAAGTAATAGTGACAGCTCAAATCAAGAATGAGGTTACTGCTCCTTGAGGAAACAGCAGCACAAATGATAATAAAAGGGGAAGAAGGAAAAAATTATAATTTGTAAAATATTCCAACGAAAGTGTGATCGCAGAGTTTTTACCTAATGGTGAGATAGAGGCTACTGCTCGCCCTGTAAACGCACCTATAGTATTAGTTTATTCAGTAATTGTGACATAGCCTACATACTTGACCTATTTCTTTGAGAAGAAGCGTGTCGCTCTATTCGTGCGTATGACAATCCCAACGTGTATTTTAAAGTCGATGTAAACTTTATTTTAGCCAGTAAATCATCTGCAGCGGTCCACACAGTAAGAGGCACTCTGACACGTCTCTCCATCTCGCGAGCGCCCCGTGTTTACGCATCGTTCGTGCAGTCCCTCTATAGGTTACTGTACATTACGCGCTGCAAATGAGAGGTTTCAGTGATCACGCGAGTGCCTGGGCGAGTCTAAAAGTGAAACCCAGAGCAAAGTACCGGCTCTTTGTTTGGCAAAATGAATCGGTGTGTCGTTCCTTCTTTGCGAGGCGCGTATGGACATGCTGGGCTCCGGCGATCAGACGTGTTCCCCATACCTGGAGTGGCATGTGTCCGTGTTACGATACAAAGTTAACCCGTGCAGAGCGAGGCTAAGGGTAACACCGAGGCGTGCGTTATTCTTAATCGTGTGGGAGTTAAGTATTTCGGCGTCTGTGACCTCCTAAAAAGAGCGTTTTCCGTGCGTTTGTGCGCGAAAATCAGGGTCGTCTTACCTGTTCGACTCAGCGATGCGCCTCTCCTCCTGTAAGCGCGGTGGCTCCTTAACAAGCGCCTTTTCCCTTCCACTTTTCCGACAGTAAACTTGTCGCGCGGGCTTCGTTAATTACAGCAAAAGTGGGTAAACATAAGCGCGAGCGTAATTGGTCGCTCGTCTTGTCCTCGAAGTGTTTAGTTTCCACAAGCGCATGGGTGAAGTCCGAAGTTTGGTGTTTAATTAAGATAGTTCGACAAAAGCAGAAGGTGAAAAGAAAAGACGATGTTATGGATACGGGGGCCGAGAGGTCCTACACATCCCGGCTAGAGCGTCTGTCAGCGCGGCGCACGTGAAAACTGACGTGCCGCTCACTCGGGCGCCGGAGCGGTCAGTCCTCCGCGACGCGTCAAAAAAAACAAAAGAAAGACTAACACCAAGCGTCCAAATAGTCTCGAAAAACAGATGGATCAGTGCGTAAATGAAGTGCTTCCTTGTTGCTCCGCGCCAATAGCTCCTGGTAAGCGTCCGCTGAACAGAGGAACTGAGAGGAGGAGAAGGGGAGAGTGAGAGGAGAGAGGCTGGCACAACGCCGCTGCTGCCGCTGCGCTGTGTGCGAGAGAGAGAGAGAGCGCGCGCGCTGCGAGCTCATCTCCTCCCGGTGAAAGGATGATGATACGCCAAGCGAGGCAGAAACGGAATGCTAGGGGATCCCCTGCTGCGACCAATCCTGACGTTTCTCTACCGGTGTGCCGCGTGCGTGAGGGGGCTGTGAGCGCGTGGTGGTGGTTGTTTTGAGGCGCGCGCGCTTGTATGGAGTGAGAGAGCGATGGAGAGCGCGCGGGCGGCGGAAGGTGGTTATGTGTGAAAGAGAGTGAAGAAGGGTCACCCGTGTCTTTGAACTGTGCGCCCCCGACGAAGCAGGTAGCGCGCGTGCACGGGGAGGTGCGCACGCGGTTAATGAGCTGCTGTTCCCGCGGACAACACGCGTGCACTGCGTCTTCGCGACTTTTAACAAGAGAGGAAAGAGATGAAAGAAAAAGGACGTGTTGAAACCGACATCACTTCAGTACACACCATATTCCTCCTTGTTCAACACCAATGCTGCGTAAAAAATAAAACATAAATAAAGAAAAAAGATATAAAGAGATATAAGATATAAAGAATCGTTTTTTAAAAATATTTTAAAATAACCTGCAGGCTAAAACTGACGCCTGTATAGCCCAAAAGGAGCAGTTCTCCTTTTTCATTTAAAATTATCAATGTGAAATGACAATGTGCGCGTGCTATCTGCGCGTGGCGCGCTGTCTCCAAGGTGTCCGAAGCTCTGTATTTTTAAAGCACTTAACATTTTATAAAACGGCCATGATGAATAATAATAAGTGATGTGGTCCTTGGTCTTTTCGGAATGCATCCTGACAGCTCGTTCAACATAAAACGGCGCAAAAATGCACCTACCCTTGACATTTTTTTATTTTTTATTAAGCTTGAATTCACTAACTGGGCCTGCGTGATGCAAAATGTCACGAAGTTCAACATCTTCTCTGTATATATATATATATATATATATATATATATATATATATATATATATATATATATATATATATACATACTACATATATATAGTATATATGTGTCCAGAGGGGACGAAGCCTTCTCAGTGGCGGCCCCTAAACTTTGGAACAGCCTTTCTCTACATGTACGCTCGGCTCAGTCTGTAGAGGAGTTTAAAACCAAATTAAAAACTCACCTTTTTGCTTTGGCCTTCGGTTCTATGTAGACCTGATACAGTTTGTGCCTTTTACTTGTGCTTAAGTTTTATTGTGTATATTGTACATATTGCTACTGTACTTGTACAGCACTTTGGTCAACTGAGGTTGTTTTGAAATGTGCTTTATAAATAAAATTGACATTGACATATACACACACACACACACACACACACACACACACACGCACACACACACAGACGCTGGAAGTTACTTGTCCGTCTGTGTGTAAATTGAATACGTTTTTTTTTTCCTTCTCCAGAGTATTGATTTCAGTCACTACTTTTACTTGAGTAAAATTATTTCAAAGCAACATTACTTTTAAATAAATATTGTGACTACTCTGATAATCATTGACTACAATGCCCAGTTTCACCCAAAATGATCAAATTTGTGAATGTTCTGCTATGACGATTTATTTGACTCTCCTTTTGTGACAAGCCTGGTCTCATATCAAATGTGAATGATACTAAAGAATAAGACATTTCAGTTTGCAGATTGTAATTGTTGGAAATGGGTTTACGCCGTGAAGAGTCGCATCAAATGGCATCTGATCTCTGTGACATTTTACTGAAAACAAGGAGCAGAAATAAATCCACTCATGGGATTTTTAATATTTCAAATGTAGAAAATTGCGTATAAGGTGAAAATCATTTGATACTGGCACCAGGGGGGGGCCTATTGTGCATGTTTCTAATGGTACGGATAAAACAGAGCCCCTGAACACGCTCCTATGAAGGAATACAATTTGTAATATTTTTTTTACCATGTTCTAATGAAAATGAATTGCACTTTTTATAAAGGTCTATATATACGTTTTTAAGGATAGACAACTTTGGACACATTAGCATGGATGTTTTATGTTTAATGACTTCAAACAATGTACATTTATGGGAAGCAACTCCTTGATTTCCGAGTAAATAAAATGTCTGGACAATGGAGGAAAGCAGTAGGAAAAAAGCTAATGGCCATTTATTCCCTTGACTACAAATCACTTCTTGTCACTCATTGTACCAAGGGGACAATTTGGAGTGGAGGCAAACAGTTCCTAAAACAATTCGATGATGACGACAGCGAGTGGGGAGTAAGTGCTCAGATTTGCATCTCCTAGAATTTGTTGCGAGATAGATCGAAGAATTTTAAAGCCAGTCACATAAACAAGTCACCACACTTGTTTGGAGCAAATCTTTGTTGAAAGTGTGCTCATCATGGCTTATTTACCATCCATCACGGCCGCCTCTCTGATGCTCCAGGATCAGTGGTTTTTAGAGTTCCTGGTAGGTTTTCACAGCTGACGGACCCTTTCACCAGAAGACCTGCAAAATAATTGATCCTAGAGCACTGAGGAAAAAGCCTTGATTGAAAGTAAAGGTGCCATGCTCACCACCCATACAGCCACTGGGTCACAAAAAGGTAAGGTATTACGCACAAATATAATTTTTTTTGTATATTTATATAAAAAGTTCCATAACGCACCTTTAAAGTGGAAGCTTGTTTGCATTGTGCTGTCTGCCCAGGCCAATTCAAATTATGTCTACTTTATAATCATCGTTTACACAAATAGACACGATGAGCGTTACCAAGCTTGTGACCCTCACTTTTTGGAACCCCTGTCCACTATTACTGTATAAGCTCTTGCAATAAAAACAGGACACACACGACATTAACGACAGTGCCATTTTGAAATTAGCCACAGGTGGCTACTCAGTTTGTGCCTTTACTGACCATGCACGCACAATTACGCTAATGCCCATTTGAATTTTACCCATGTTTTTGTCACATACATGTCCCTCCTGATCTTTTTACCCAAATGCTTTCATGTATTTTATTTTTTATTTTTTTTGCGTTGGTTACCAAGCATTTTAAGCGAAGGGCACAGCTATATCACCTCCAGTGTTTAAAACCTTTGTTGCTTGTCGGACTTCAAGTAAATGAAATGTCTTTCCCCTTCACAGCCAAACATCAAAGGAGTTAAAAGTTTAACTCCTAATAACTAACTTCAGAGCGGCATTCGACTTCACAAAGAGAGAAGAACAAACTGCGTTTATTGTTGCTGTTACGTAAAGTGCCCAGGAGTGCTCCGCCTGCGTTTCCATCCATTGTACTTTTATGTAACAAAAGATGCTGTTATTAAGAGTGAAAACATGCTCATTGATTTTTCTTGTTGTTACTTTGACAAGCAAGAACTGTATTTCCTCAAAAAAGCCACTTGTGTCTTCACGGATCAAAACAAATATAATCTAATAAAACTTCATGAGGGGATAAGTTTTAAGGGGGATGCTGGTGTCTCTGAGTGTTCCAATATCGCAAAACTAAAGGGTGCTCTTGGAATAAAAGATATTGCAAAAATAAACTTAAAATGCAGCCGCTCCAATAAATATGGGGAGAAGTTATAGGCAAGGCAAGTTTATTTGTAGAGCACAACTCATACACAAGGCAATTCAAAGTTCTTCACAGTTGCATACAATTCAATAAAACATCAACATAAAAATTAATCAATTACAGTAAAAGGCTAGGCTATTGTCTTATGTATATAGCACTTTGTTTGGTCATGTGACTCAACTTCCTTTCACGCTGCCCCAGGACCCAACAGGCATCAAAACCTGCTTTTATTGTTTTGATACCAGTATACTAGTACCTAAACATTCACAATAGCAATATCACTTTGTTACCAGTTTGAGTTTCATTCTTTATCAGACTTCCCCAAAACAAAACTTTTAATGGAGGGCTATAAATGAGGAAAATCACGACTAAAACTGCACATCTTAAGTTATATGAGACAAGTTGAATGTGTGACGCTAACATCCAGCTGTTTGATGGATCCGTTTGTCAGAGCGGCCGTCATCGCATCACTCACTGGATCATGGTCTGTGTGTACAGTAAACAACATTGATCTGAGTCCTGCCATTCACCACTGACCACATCAGGCATTCATTCTAAAAGGGGCAGATACATCTTCCTCCCAAGGCACGTTTCCAAAGATGAGATAGAAGTAAAATATTTCATTCCACCACCTAACGCAGAAGTGATGATTCATTGCACTTTTCTTAGCATCCCAAGTACGAAGGCCTCCCATACTGTATTTGCACGCCTTTTACTTCAGTGGCTGTAGGTTTTCTTGTTGTTTTACAGTCTGTGATGTCTCTGAGTGATGAAGTATTTGATGTTACCTCGGTGCACATCAGAGCCTCTCCTGCAGGATCACATTAGATTTATATAAACACGTGTTCATTTTAATCACCACGCAGGGATCAAAATTCAATTAATGCTGCACCTTATGGACGGAAGAGGCTCCCGGTAACTAATTAAACAGCGGGGAAACGTGACGCGGCTTCTTTTCTTCACCGACCACAGTGTCTAACGGTCACGAGGAAGGGTTGATAGATTGGGAAGAGGAAGAAAATCTATTTGTCGATATAGTACTAATTAAATGTTCTTTCCATAGAATATTAATCCAGCTGAGAGTTTGGAATAGCTTTTTCCCTGGGAGTCTGAGCCCTGAAGGAGATGCTATTGCATATGTTTTAGAGGTATGTCAGTGTCATGCTGAGAACCTCAAACAACTACAAAGAAGTACTCATGCTACTTTCTGCAGATCAGTTCAATGCCTGTAGTTTAATTAGCCCAACTGTGTTTGTTATTTTTATTTTGAATTCTGGATAGACGGGATTGACTTGTGTGTTAACCGATCAGAGAAAAGCCAAATATGACGCAAGTAGTATTTACTCTGACGGGCAATTAATGAGTAAAAAAAAAAAAAGCAACACGCTACGACACCTGCAGAGGCGCTTATGGCCTCTAGGGGCATGAGTTACTTAGTTCTGCTTTAAGAAAATAATCGGTTCCTGTCGTGACAACATGGTCTGTGATCAGATCAATATAAAACTTTTCGACATTTCTTTGGCTGTTTTCAATGTTCCGGACGGTCCTGCTTTTGAACAGATACAGAAAGGAGTGGATGGCCGGCCAGGCAAGGGTCAGTGCATTGAGTAACGTTTTGAGGTAAAAGTACTGTAGAGTTATCACCCAGTACTTTTTACTTCTCAGTTCTCACTTCTGTTCAGTTTGTTCAGCTTAAACAGTTTTTGATCTGGCCACACAGTATTATTTGCTACGGCGAAGATTTATAATCCAAAAATAAATTTATTATTCTATAGTTGACCCCTAAATTATTTATCGGCATATATGTACCAAAGCAGCTGGAGAGTCACAAGATTAAATACGCACGTTAATAAAGTCCGCCACTCACCCATCATATGCTCTTTCGCCATTACTCTGTGATATCCGTTTATGCATGCAGCCACACGTGTCTCTGGGCGAGCACGAGGCTCACTGACAAGCAGCAGACTTACTCCTGACACAATGACACTCTCCACATCTGGGACACTTCGGGGAGAGAAACATGCAGATTTATGCCTCCTTAGGGTCAGATAGAGAAGGCCCCTCAGAGAAAGTGTGAATGAAGAGTGCGCCCGTGGAGACCTAAATATGAAGTGCGAGAAACAAGCGGAAAACACAAAGGGGCAGTGGTATAGCACAGTAAGTCATGTTTATTTATATTATTATCAGGCCTGGACACTGCCGAAAAAAGATGAAAATAAAATCTACATTAGTTTAATTACTTCAATTCATGAACGCTGCTTAAAATGAAGAAAGAAAGTGTGTGACTTGTGTTGCCGTAAAGAGAAAACATATATTTGCAGCTAACTTGTTAAGGCAAGGCGCTGCAGGTGAAATGCATTTGGAAAGTAGGAACACAATTTGAATCATTTCTATACAGCCTGTGGTACATTGTTAAATTAAAAGTGGCACGAGAGCCATAGTTATTCTACTGTACATTTTGATCGAGATGAACATTGTTACCGGGTTATCTTGTCCGCCGAGCGAGGTGCAGGACAAGAGAGTGGCCGGGGGAGCTGTCTTTGTACACGGGAAAACCCCAGAGGTTCAACACGGTCCGCGCACAGAGCCAGGGACAGGTGTGAATCCGAGCGCATCCTCCCTGTGTCACTGTCAGGGTGCGAGGGGAGCGGGAGACGGGCTGCTGGTGGCGTGTGAACATGGGACCAAGCGCCGCGTTACAATATGACACCGCCGTGGACCACGCACTTTTCCGTCGCTGGCGCCTTAACGTTTACTGGGATCAGTCGAAAGTGTGTGCAGGGAAGTCTTAACATTATTTTCTCAAATCTCAAACACATCTTAATCACGATCTTACATTTGGTTGAAAATGCACTTTTGATCTTAAACAGCTCGCCGGTGTGGCTGTAGTGAAGCTATGGCCGGTGTCTTTACTTCAATCAATCCATCAAGCAATCAATCAAACTTGATTTTTTTTCATACATTTTATATCACATAACGTGCTTTACAGATTTACAAAAAAAACATTCCCGTCCATCCACTCTCCCACATTTTCACCCGTGCCACCTCCCTCCCCAGACACAACACTCAAGCACACTCACGCTCACACACAATGAAATAGTTCCTGGATACATAGGACCTCAGGAGATTAGCCACTGGTGAAGATTCAATGAATACTAAAAGATGCGCGAGTGGGTCGAAACACAGCTCCAGGCCTTTTTTTTTTGATGAGAGAACAACATTGTAACACGACTAAAAGCTCTGAACAAACCTAGAGCTGTGTTGCGATCCGCTAGCGCATCTTTGAGTGATCTTTGTATCTTTCCAGTGGTTGTTAGTATCACAGCAACAGCTCCCAAAAAAACCCTCCACCTTCCCCAAACAGCTCCTCCTGCAGTCCTACGTATCCAGGAAATGCTGTCCTCACTTTTCGCTCTCTTGCTAAGCTTAATCCTCTAAGTGAAAACGCTCGTCATAGCTTCACTACAACAACACGCGCCAGCAGGGGCATTTTTTCCTGTTTATTCTTTATTGAAACAACTGCACAGCGAAGGGGAGAAAGAGGATAGAGGAGTGGGAGGGGCTTATCTTTGCTCACTCAGAGGTCCAGGAAGTGAAAATACTATTGATATTTTTCAGCTGTTTTAGCAATCAATATTGCATTTTCTAACCAACAGTGTGTAAGATAGTGATGAATATGTATTTGAGATTATTACCAAATTATTACCAAAGCATAATTCCCCCTCTTACAATATAAAAAAAAGTCTAAGAAAAATAAAGTAAAATCACTACATGGTAAAGAAAATTGGTAAGGACACAGAACTCGTGGGGAATTAAGTCAATGTCACTATACTCCCACAACCAAAACTAAGACCACAATATTGAAAGCCTATTGGTTTGACATATAACTCTTTCCATCTTTAACCTGAGCCGCAGCGGCAGCCTCCTCCATACAAACGTCAGTGGATACGACGTAAAAAACGCTGTGACAGACACCACCGGCTTTGTGGAAAGTGGAGAAATTGGACACAAGTATATTCTCCCGAAGCGTCCATATGGAGCTGTTTGTCTGTGATACACAAAAGGGGAGACAAATTTAACGCACAATGCCAGACGTTTTCAGATAAGGCTTGCGGGCTGGAGAGCGAGAGTTTGTCACAGTGAAGAGTTTCCACGCGTTGAATTGCTTCCCGTAGCGTATAATACAAATGCAACACAATTAAAAGGAAGATGATCATATTTTAACACCACTTTCCTACCTCCACTGGGCACTTCAAACACTTCACATCGAGGAACCATTCACCCGTGAACCCACACATACATTTATACACACGCAGCACTATTCAAAACCTTAATGTATAATGCACTTTTGCTCTCATCTCACACGGCACCATAGATATATACTGTATTATAAAGACTTGGATAAGGAACCGCCCACTCTGGCTTGTCACCGATTTGATTAGTGGCCGCTCAATGTGATTGCATAATCCGCATAGAGCATTATGAAAAATTACGCTACTAGAAACTGATATTAAAAAGATTAGATTGTGTGGCAATGGACAACATGAACCTTTTCTCCATGAGCAATCCAAATCTTACCAAAATATATCTTGGTAAGATTTAGTTTTGCTCTGCTGATTGGTCAGAACTGTCCACGTGGTACGTAAGCATAAAATGAATGGGCTCAAATATAATATATATATATATATATATATATATATATATATATATATATATATATATATTTGGATATAAATGTACATGTTTTTGTTAAACTGTACTACTACTTTAAATCAGATATATCTGATATATCTATCGTTCTCGTATCAATATCGAGATAGGAACATTCAAGATATCAATATTGCAAAAGAAAAATATATAGTTATTGTATTTATATCGAGATATGAACATTCAAAATATTAAAATAAAAAAGCAAGATATAAACAATATAGATTTTCATCAATAAAACTGCACTCTTTTGTATTATGATTTTAATTTTCTGAAAAATGCGTAGTTTTCGCCTAACCCATAGTTATATCGTATCGTATCGATATCGAGATATCTGGCATGAATATCGAGATATTTGGTCGATATTGGTCCATATTGTTCAGCCCTATTTTAAATAATAATAATTTTGAGCTGGGATTTCTCTTTAGCTTTTTGGTCCGATAAGGGGAATGCCTGTTCTAATAGATGGTCAAAACAGGGCCGTAGCGCAAATTTTCCTGGGCCTGCCAACGAAGAAGCAATAGGGTAAAATAGTCAATCAGCGAATATTTTGGGTATACTGTACTCAAACTACATTTTTATGGAAGCCAAGCTTATCTTATTGAGTATTTTTCTCTATACTATACCTGCCAGAGTCTATGTTCAAATGAAAGGGTTTAACAAAGTAAATATAAGCCTGCTTTTTGCTGTAGATCATGCTAAATAACCATGACTAATTGAAATCGACACTTTGGAAGATTTCACCACCAGTATTAGACGCAGAAGCATAAATGAGCTAATATGTCAATAGGAAACTTAAACACGATTGAGGGCATAAGAAATAGTAACTTGGAATGGCTAAAGTATTGCACTGTAATCACTCGGTCATGGGAAAAACTGTCTGGGTTTACAGCCTTTCCGTGTGGTAGGTCGCCGCTGACGGTCTCTTCGGACCCGCCACTCTGAGCCAAAGCTAAAACAAACACTTGTGGAGAGCTGTAGCTGGAGGCAGCTGGGGCAGAGGAAATGGTCGTAAAAATATATATGCTAAGAGCCTCGGTGTCGCTGAGCAACAGACTAAACTTTGGAAATTGATTCTGACATTCATTACACGGCTATTGTTATACTGTAACATCACTGTTTTAAGACAAGTTTCGAAATCGTTATTGTGTGTTTGTAAATGTATAGCTTAAAACACACATCAGGTTGTACTTTGACATATCTTTACATAATTATTTACTTTAACAGTAACTCAACACTTAAAGTCGAACAGACCAAAAAGTGGGCACCACATTGGGGACCATGAGGGTGCGCATGAGGGTGAGCATGAGGGTGAGCAGGGGAGGAGCAGGGGCACAGGTCTCTGCCACAAGGAACAGCGTGTAGTGATGCTAAACAGTGGCCTGGCATGTTTGGTTGCATTGGTGAATGCTGAGTGAGGTCGAGGTGTGGGTCTGAGTGAGACACTTTTCAGATTGATGTGGACCGATGACATAAGCCACACAATGACCACATTCAATACCATATGAGCAACAGCACACGTTCACTATGGTATTCAAAAAAGCTACTGTAATGAACTGCCAGTGTTGCATCAATACTTTTTCACCAAGATCCTGTATTGATGATGGGAGAGTGTGACCACTGCGCAAAGCCTTCTCCAGCACATCTAAAAGATTCTCAGTTCTCAATCTTGCACCATGAATCCTGGCATTGTCATCTTGACCCCTGGCATCAGGGAAGAAGAAATCCAATGGCGGAATAATCTGGTCATTCAGGATATTCAGGTCATCAGCTGATCTCAATCTTTGGGCACATAGTGTTGCTGAACCTAGACCTGACCAACTGCAGACACCCCCTGATCAGAACAGTTAGTTAAACCCAGGTGGCAACGTTTTTGTTGATCAGGCAGTATACTAACAGACTGGTCAGTTTATCAGCAAGTTTGGATGCTTTAAGTAATTATAATGGGGGTGGGGGCTCATAAGCTTTTGCTTCAGCCCACTCCTTTTGAGCACTATGTGTACTGCTCAAATAAACAAATAAACTAAACTAAATAATTTCTGAAGACATTTAGACCATCAATTTTTCCTCTTGTAAATGAGTGGTATTATAAAATGGAGGTATCCTTGTGTATCATTTCTTTCTGCTCTTCCAAAGTAAAACAAATATCAGGTTATACTTGTGTGTGTGTGTGTGTGTGTGTGCGCGTGTGTGTGCGTGTGTGTGTGTGTGTATGTATATCCACTTTTTACTCCTACTAAGTGACATTCTTTTGCCGTAACATTTCACACTCTTGTGTGTACAGTTTATGTCCACTCAAATCTCCTTCGACACATATGTATCTGTCTCCACCTGTGCACTGAAGAGCCCTATTCAGAAACAGTTTACATTTTATATAAGCACTGTAAAAGTGGGATGGGTTTTTTGTTCTTCCACAGGAACTCAATCATGTGCGGAGCTGACGAACACGTTTCGGACACTGTAGGCTCACACAGTGAGCGGCGCGGAGGAATGTCTCAATGCGAGGCGGTAATGGACACAGAGGCAGCTAAGAAAATAGAGAGAAAGCCACAGGAGGAAGGAGCAGTGACGAGGATGTTTAACTTGTGCCTATATATACGCGCCAGCCGAGGATCGGGTTGCTAATGGCTAAAGTGCCACATGAACTTTACTGGACTTGCGCAAAGGTCCCAAATGTGTTTTTCTAATAGACTCACAAATAGGCCACGCAGCAGCATTTACATTACAGGAAACATGTAACTAGTTTGATCAAGGCCAAAGTGATATTGGTTTAGATGTCTAAAATGCACTTTGCTCGGGTTAAGGCGAGACACTGCAGGTGTATAGGGGAACAACTATTAAATTAAGAGATATCTGTTTATCAGTTTATGTTTAAAATATAATCACGTAATTTCAAAATCTAAAATAAAAATGCAGTATTTTCTGGGAAGTTTGGAGTCTGTAGGCCAGGGGTGCCCAAAGTGCGGCCCTCAGACCAATTTTTGGTGGCCCCCAGGCTTCTTGTTGGAACCAATCATCAGAGATGGAACTATTGCAGCAAGTTTCTAAAGCTGACATTTTGTTGTGAGACAGAGGTGGCACTGAGGGAGCAAATTGAAACTGTCTTAAATGCCCCCAATTGAATGTTGCACTGCACAGACATTTAAAACATCATAAAATAAGCAAGGGGTGAGTATGGTGATTTATTTATTTTTTGCCCTGACATTATAACTCAGATGTTAAGGGAGGTAACAAGCAAAAAATTGACGACTGCGTGAAAAATCGATGTTTTCACATGCTGTGTTAAAGTAAGAAAGGGCTGTGAAATGATACGTACGCTCTCTGACGTTTGGACCTTTTCCATCAAATAAGCTGAACAAAGTAGATATTTATTTATTTATTTATTGCATATCTACTTTTTTTTCCTTTATATTTTGAGAATAAGTTGCCATCCCCATCCCCTGCTTTTAACTAATCCAGACGACCACCTTTTAAAATGTTTGCCGACAAAAACGTTCGAGCTCTCAAAGATATAGAAGGAAACATGTGGTTTAGTTTTCAAATGAATTAGTGACCTCCAAACAGGGTGGCACAGTAGCATTTCCTCCAAGACCTAACAAGTCGGTAGTGCATTCTGCAAAATATGACCTTCATCCATTCATTAAAAAAAGAAGACAAAAAAAAAAAACAGCTAAATGAAAGATTGTGAGAAAGGACCGGTCCAGTACTTATTCCAACTCTTCTTCAGTTTTGGACGATAATTTAATCTGGAAAATTTGCTCTTGCTCTTTTGTAACATTTGCTTTCAATAACCCTGCATTCCAACTTCCTCCCAAGCCCCTGCAGACAAACTTGCTTACTTCACATCTACCTTGTATTGCTTACATTTAGTCCTTTGATCCTAAGTGACACAGTTTCCATCTTGCATTTCTTTTTTACCTTGCATGCAACTCGATCCCCTCCTCCGTTCCCTTCCTGGTGCCACTGTTGGTCCTATTGGCCAGCAGGCTCCTGTCCTAAACATTGTCATTTGATTTCCGTGTCTCTGAAAATTGCCCTGGCCCTATCGATTATGTGAAAGGTACAGTGAGGCGTGCACGCGGCTATTTATAAGCTACGCTCCGGATTGATTTTAGCTCAGGTGCAGGGATCAGGTATGGCCGAATATGAAAAGTATCTGTTTGCTGTGGTTACTGCTGGTGCCATGTATTTGAGGGGTAATTAATACCAGCAAACAGCAGAGGTCTTTGATGTCGCCGGCGCAAAAGGAACAAAGGGACAAAAACTGTAGGTAATGCATCACGGTCGAGAAAAACAGATGCTCCAAGTGTGGATGAACCTTGGCCGGGAGCTGCACACAGTGGTGTAAAGTAAAAGTACAGCCACCGAACTTGTATCACTTCTCTATTTTTCATTAAGTGTAGACCCGGGAGTGTCCAACCTTTTCTCTACCACATGAGCTGCTGTTACACAACAGAAAAGGCAGAGACCTAGACAATTACACGAACAAGTGATTGATTAACTGTTATAATCTCGGGTTGCTGCAGTTGGTCAGGTCTAGGTTCAGCAAAACGTGCCCAAAGAATGAGATCCGGTGACTAGTTTAACATGCAAAATGACAAAGGTTTTACCATCAACGGATCCCTGTTGTCACGGGCATATTCCGAGATGACAATGCCGGGATTCATCAGGCTCACATTGTGAAAGATGGATGGATTAATGCAACAAGAAGCTCACTGCAACAATGTGTTACGGCCCCAGGCCTCCAGTCTCCCTCCGTGTTGTATCAGTTTGTGTGTGTGGCTAATTTCCCATTCTCCTCCATGGACACCTGGCTGTGCGAGCTCTGGCCTGGGATTGGAGGACTGGTTTCTAGCTCGGTTCTGGTTGGCTGCTCATCTCTGGTCCTGATTGGTTCAGCATCTGAACACCTGGCCCCCTATAAACCACCTGCTGCAGCCACGCCTATAAAAAGCCACACATGGAATTTTTCGGGGCTGCTGGTCTTTGTGGCTCGTATGCCATTCCTTCTGTGTCTCTGCGGGCGTTAATGTTGTGTTCAGAGACATGGGCCGTACGGTGAATCATGAAAAGTCTCTCAGGAATTGAATCTCTTTTCACGGAAAGGGAACTACACTATCTCCAATTCATAAATAATAATGCTGTAATCAAAGTTAAAGGTGGTCCAACAAAATATTACAGCATGTGAACTTTTTGTTGTTGTTGCAGCTTTCTTTGGTCACAAGCATATGATTAATTTGTCCCCCCTTATGTTCCACTGTTGGAAGTCATTTGCTTGAAATAAATGATTTATTTGAGTATTTATTTAAACGTGTGCAATATTTGACTACTTTGCTAAAGCAATGGCTACTTCCGAATTCCACTAATAATAGTTTCTGCATGTCCTGATCCTAGTTCCTATCCCCTTGTCACGTGATAAGGTCAACCGTTAGATCCCTATGCAGTTAGGAACTAGAGCTTCAGCTGCGTTTGCACAATCCGACCGAGTTGTATGAGGTTTTAAACTTTAGAAATCACCTGGGTTGTATAATATGGATTATGGACTTATAATGCCATAGTTAATTCAGTTGCTATTTCAATTCAAACTCAAGTGTTTGAAATACCCGTGCCATCTGAATCACCATAACACACTGTTCAACCCTTTTTAAACATGTCAGATATTTTCAAGTCATATTTCAATTCAAACAGTGCTAGTTCTATATGTTTTCATCATGTGGGACTGTATTTGTATTTGAGAAAATAAACAAGCTCTTCCTTGAGTCAGGCTGAGTAACCGTAAGGGTTCGCCGCTGTAAGTAGATGCATGTGTTAGTATCATCATGTTAGTATGCGGGTTATGTCATCGAGCTGAGCTAGTTATGAGGGAACACACATAGCTCAGTAATTGTATCATGAGCTTATGTTACTAAGAGCCAAACAATGGAGGTGATGAGGAATGAGGAATGGATACTTGAAGAAACAAATGAAATAATATCAATTGAAAGGATAAGAAAAAGTTTTTAGTACAGTTTAATTGTTTGGCAGGGCAAAATAAGTCTTCAGTGTGGCTTCTTTGTAATGGTAATATAAAATTGGAGTACAGCATAGGGAAACTGAAAACAAGGTGGTTTTGGCAGCCCTCTGAGTTTTAGTCTTAGTCTTTTGGACGAAAATGCTTTTAGTTGTAGTCAAGTTTTTAGTCGACAAAAACTCCAAAGGTTTTAGTCAGGTATTTGTTTTAGTCAGTTTCATTCAAAAGTAAAAGTATTCTAACAAATTCATTTCGATAAGTACTGAAAATAAGAATTGGAAATCGGGATACAGGTTGACAGGCTGTACTAAGCTTTTGACAGACAGATTACACCACAAAAGGATAATGATATTGTTATAGTCTTGACGAGAACAACACTGATAATATTTTCTTTTTGTCATTTTAATTCCTTTCCAAATGGAGCAGAGCCAGTCCCAAGTCTGTGAACAATAAAGCTTAAACGTCGACCCCCTTTTTTATGGGCCTATAGCGAAGAAAACAAATGTAACTTGGTATGTTTCAAATCTAAAATATCTGATGTTGAACTGTTGGCTGCAGCACTCGAGCGGATGAGTTGTCAGTAGTTTTATCCATTGTCCTTTTTCATATTAGACAGATGAGCGGCTCGGCTCGTTATTGATCAGTGTGAAAGGGATCGGTTTGCTGCGGTGAGATAAGTGAGTTATAGACTCCTGTAAAGAGATATATCCTGCTTTGTGTGCGGTATCACAATCAAGTGGTCTTTATTAAATACAGTTTATAAAAAATAAAAAATAAATTAAGATATAAGTTTAGTTATTTCATCAAGATGTTTCTGTGTATTTAAAAATGTGAAACCTTGACTATTTTATTCATCCAGTTTCTTCTATTTAGTCCAATTTGTATAGGAAATACCTTTTCACCAACTGAGTGTACTTGGGAAGATGAAAAGTAATTAAGTTTGTGTAGTTTTAAGGAATTTTCAGAAGGTTTCACAAACCCGTGTGGAGGTTTATAACCATGCCTTATATTTATTGTATACTCCACCAGGGGAACCATTTATGTTTTCTGAGGGGGCATATCAGCAGCCACACTTCCAGTGGTCTAACCCTAGGCAGCTTTGACTATACGAATATTGAACAAAGTATACCAAGTACCACCTCAGATATATATGACCTTCCAACACCAGACCAGGATCAAGAGCAAATCAGGAATAAACTGGGTCTAAAAAGAGACTACGATTGATCTAAATTAGACTAAACCAGTGTAAACCACCAATCAAATTTATCAAATTGAATAAATCCATGACTAAAGCAGAATTGTATAACATTGCAAATGGTGCCGCATAAGTACACCGGACTTATTTCAAAAAGTAAGTATTTGTGTCCTTCATTTGAGATTCTAATTTCAAGAAATCTGTCCATGGGGCAAGATATTTACACTTAAATTAAGAAACCACCGCATCCAAAGCTAGATGAAAAATCTTAATGTACTTACTTGAAATAAAACTGTAGTAGGTGTGTTATCTAAATGTAAGTGTAACTATCTTGCCCTATGGACAGATTTCTTGAATGTGGAGTCTCAAATCAAAGACAAATTGACCTATTTCAAGAAAATTGTACTTTTTTCAAGATTACTTTTTTGCAGTGTAACACCTCGTACCACAGTTTGAGATCCACTCATCTACAGAGCTCCTTTACTGTGTTGGGACAGAGTACACACTCAGACACAGGCGTCCTAAGGGGGTGGAAGGCGTTTTTCTAAGGGCCAAGGCTGAAGAAAGGCCGCTTTGACCAACAAACGAGGTATGTTTATTGTTAAATCGTATCTATAAAACAGGTAGGGGGCACAGAAATAGTTGTTTCCATCCAGCCCAGAATTTCTGGCGGCGCCGCTGCACCCAAAATAGGTAAATGCCCCGGCAACCAATATCTAAGTGTAAGGACATGAGAAATATGTATTACAAGCAAAACAAAGCAACTAACAAGGAAACATTCCAC
Source organism: Proterorhinus semilunaris (assembly GCA_021464625.1). Lineage (NCBI taxonomy): Eukaryota > Metazoa > Chordata > Actinopteri > Gobiiformes > Gobiidae > Proterorhinus > Proterorhinus semilunaris. The sequence goes on from CM038349.1 coordinate 16,876,224, forward strand.
ACTAAAACTGCTACAGCACATGTGGTTTGAAGCAAATCCAAACCTAGGGGGGAAATGGACAATGAATAAACAATGCAGCAAAACAGAGGCGAGCCAAGTCCGCGGACACCATTTACATGAAATACTGCCAACGCGCCGCAGCCGGGCTTTACCCTTTGGGGGCGAGCGCTCGCCTGGGGAGGATCCACATAAGCCCTGCTGACAGAGCGCTTTTACGCGGGGAATAAAACAGGATCCTGGCCCAGAAGAATCGCCCGGTTGCACGCGGCGCGCGGGGCCTATTGGCTTATGTCCACAGAGGCGCGCTTTCTTCCGTGGCGCTCCTTCCTCTCCATCAGCCGCTTTGTGTTGTCAGGTGCGCCGTTTTCCGTCATCATTACGGCTCTTATGCTGTTTCCACACGCGCCATCGCATCAATATCTATAAAAGTGCCTGTTATTACCAGGAAATGTCCCCTGCCCAAAGCGCGGCCGCAGAATCACTTTTTAAGTCACTGACATCGCAATTCCAGGGGCATTTTGTAATAATAATGTCAGTCCAGACACTGACACTGCAGAAAGAGTCTCAAATAGAGACAAAATGCTGTTACATTGTTGCGCTGCAGTGGATATGCTTTGTGTACACAGTGAACTATTCTTAAATGCAAAGTGAATTTCAATAAAAGTATCATGAGGGGAAATTAGGATAAACGGATAAACTATTACAATGTCAATTTGCCTGTTCAGCCTCTGACTGGTTGGTTTGCCTACATACACATTTAAACATTATTTAATCAACAAAAATGTAGATACGTCTGTTTCTTTTTGTTTTTCTTCTTAGCTCATCTCTGAATTAGCATTGAGTGGCAAAACAGTCAGAAATAATTGGTATATGCAACAGTGGAAGTTTTAAAGCATGGCAAAATAATACCGTTATACAATTTTGAAATGTATATCCTATAACTTGGTGGAGTCATTTGGGGCATAATACGTTTCAGAGGTCCAGTTAATGAGACTGATTCCCATTTAATTGCTCCATTACACATTTCTGTTCATTTTTGTTGATTTATAATCAAATTATTTTAGCAAGTTCCAGCCTATTATAAAATAATTGGATAATGAGTGCGCTGCACACAATCTCGGAAGGCCTGTCCATATACTGGGGTTAACAGTCGGAGTATCAATTAGTCTGCACAGTCCTGCAGGGCCTACAAAGACTTTTTACGGCTTTGCCAAGTGATTAACTCAGCCCATTTCTACTTAAAATTATGTGTTAAACTCTTAAGCTGTAGAAAAAGACTGCTTGAAGTCCACTCTAAAGTTTAAGGTCCAATTAGGCAGTTTTTCTTCTTTGGTTGAATCTCTGCATTTATTTCAGATTTGCTGTATCTCTATTCCTCTTAACACATCTGAACTTATCTCTAAAAACATCAAACATAACTGTCCTTCTGATGTCCGGTTTTCCCAATCCTTCCCATCCCCTCGATCAGCACCTCAACTTCATCAGCCTCATTGCCCCATTGTGTACATCAATTACTCTTTCCTGCTTGTATTCTTTACCATTTTCACCCATCTCGTTCATCCTTTTTGATGGAAACTCTAGACAAACAGGAAAAAAAAAATATATATATATATTACAAAGCGCACAAGCTACGGGAAACCTACAATGCACACCGCAAGCTTTCTGCAGATCTTTGAGCTTGACTTTTGTGTTTTGCAATTACACTCAACAACACATCAAATTGTGTCAGCGGGAAGCGTGATCCAGCCTCTAACCTCCTCCGCTCGTGTTTCTTTGCAGTGTTCATTTAGGTTTCACGCACACTGACATTTGAAATGTACATGGGAAATGGATCGTGTTAAATATCTCACTTGAATACCGATTTGAGGACTTGTTTGATTTATGTATTATGCATTACCATGGACACAGGAAAGATCAGAGAGAAGATATATAGGGAACAGGCATAATTGTTGTTCTTTGCTATGTAAAATATATATAGGCTTTATATCTCCTGAACAACATTGATTATTAATTCTAATTTGAAAAAGTTGTTAATAATTACTTTTTAAGTTGAAACGTGACATAAGTCTTAGTGTTTCAAGATGCTATTTCCACATGTGTTACGGTTTTCACAAAAACAGTTACAAAACTCGCTACAATATAATGTATGCAGACAAGAAGGGAAAGCAGTTTTGTCAAAAATGTTTCCACATTTAATAGATTTGTCTATCTGCATCAAAGGCTTCTTCTTGTGGAGCGAAGGCAATATGTATTTAAGGCAGTACTAAGTAACTCATGCCCCTGTAGAGGCCATAAGCGCCACTGTAGGGAGATTGCACATCCGATTACACAATGGAGATATTTCTTTTCACACAAACTTGGCTATAAATACCGTTTAAGTGGCGCTAGCACACAGTTAGCTTTGCCCGTTAGCCTGTCAGCTTCTTCTTCGTGATTCCATTAGTGATTCCAGTGGCAGGAAAGTTACAATTGTGGTTTTCTGGCCAGAGACACCAGGGGGAGAGGAAAGACCCCCAAATATCCCATTAACACTTGTATTACCCCAAGAAGGACTACGAAAAGGATTTATAAAGGTAAACAAGTTACTTAGTAGTGCTGTTTAAAATGTTGAAATTAACTATTTTCCTCCCCCTAAATGTTCCAGCAATGTCCTAATGTGTGAGCCCAGACCTATTCACCACAACTGCCACTAAAATTCGGGTCCAAAGTGCTGTTGTGCACGAGCTTAATATAGAAGCTGCAGTTGCACGTTAGACCTGAGGTGGGAGTAGTGAGTATAAAAAATGACCAACATGCATCTAGTCCCTTTAAGTTTAAGTGCAAGTAAAGAGGGGGACCAGATGTAGATTAATTTATCCGTGAATCAAAGTGGGCCCAATGTAAAGCCCTGAGGTTCATTTAAGCAACAGGTATAAACAAATTATTATTATTATTATTTTTAGATTTAAATTAAAGGAGACATGAAAATTGAGCTTTTAACCATGTTATAAAGTTGTTCCCTCATTTAAGACCTGGAGTAGGATTTAACTTAATTCACGCGGTTTTGAATAATCCTTTTTTTTCCTGTTTAATACTGTATATCTGTTTCTGCGTCTACACCGTCAGCGCGTCGTTCTGTACTTCCTTGATACAACTGCGTCATAGTTAAAACCCGAAACAGTCCTCCACATTTTTTAAAGTCCATAATTTAACATTATTTGGCCTCAGAGGCATTCTGCGCTCAAACTGTGTTTGTCACAATGCGCTGAAGGTGATAATCACGCTGTAAATTGAAACAGAACGTTCTTTTTAAATAAGTTATTCCTACCGCTGCCAGCAGGAGGAGCCCCAGCCAAAGTCTTCACCAGCTCTAGCGCCAGTGTTTCACTGTTACCATTTCATTCTTAAAGAGACATCATTTCAAATGTGTTAAGTTATGCAAGCACACCCCAAATAAATGACCAATTTGAATGCCACCAAGCAAAGTATAAACTATCAAACTATTTCCCCCAAATGTCCCCCCTTTTTCTGTTTGTTGTGTGTGTCTTTGGTGCCCCTTTATGCGTAGTATCACAATTAAGATATCCTCTCCAGCACAAAGAGATCATAACATCACCCCTATATCCAGCTGGAAAAGAGCTCCTCTTTCTAACTCCAAACACCAAAGACCTTTTTTTTATTCTGACCCATCATTAAAGGCCCACAGCGACGGCAGCGTAGTTTGAACGAGCTCGAATTGGCTGGAATATTGAAAGTGCAGAAGAGGCGGCCGTCCTCTGTGTGATACGCCAAGTCCCAAGCCAAGCATTTGACGCTCGCTGCATTTGAAGAAACGCAGGAGGGGGTTGCTCGAATATCCCCCACTGTGGCGGCTCTTTAAACTTTCTTAGCGCGGGACAGAGATGGAATAAATTTAGCTTCTGCCGTGGACCCGGGCTCATTAGAACGCTCCCTTGTTAGGTTTCGGGATGCACCAAAAAACATGACCCACTTTCGGGGTCCACTCGTGTGACGCAAAGAAGTATCACTTTGGCCCCGAGTATTTAAATGTGTAAGTCGGAGTGTCATGGCTGCCATCTCGGAGCGCCAGGACTTTTAATTGGCTTTTGATCAACACAAAACTTCAAAAAAGTTGGAGGGTTGCAATTGCTCTATTTACTTAAAAGCACGGCATTTGAATTTCAGATTAGTCATCATTTCTAAGTACACAGTTGACCACACACGGTGATCAACTCAAACTTACTGGCTCATTTAAACACATGTATTTTATTTGATCAGTATAGCGTCCAATTAATTAGTTTGTTATGAAGTGGCTCTATGACAGGGGTGTCCAACCTGGAGCTCAGGAGCCACAAGTTTCTCTCAACTCCTTTTTCAAGTAGCTCCCAAAGACTTTTTACAGTTCTACATATGCTTAATGAGTCAAACTTTCTGACTTGGGGATTTTGTGTCTCAAAGTCATACATTTTGATTAGAAATGATTTCAATGATGCTTTAGAATGAGCATTTACGTTAACAGGGTTTCTACAGGTGACCATTTTAATGCCTAAATACTACTATATTTATTGCCACAAATGCAATCTTTTTAAAGATTTGTAAACATTCAATCAAGCAGAGGAATGAGGAGACATTTTGAGATTCAAAACTATAAATTGGACACAACGGAAAACTTTTGAGCAAAAGATTGTGTAAAATTTCAGTCAGAAAGAGTTTTTGTGTTTTTTATGAATCTATGCAGTAAAAATAGTTTGGCAATATGAGGAATGAGTGAGGAAAAAAAATGTTTTGTAAGAAATTTAGATTACTGCCAGTTTTACTATGATTTCATGCATTTAAGTGATTTTAAGGCCGTCATTTTGGCATAATTAACTGTATGACGTTTAATGCTTTGTAAAGGCATAGGCAACTGTTTTTACATCCTTAGATAATGTTCTTTCTTGTAATGACCGAAAGGACAAGATCGCGAATACAAGCGGCCGAAATGAGTTTCCTTCGCAGGGTGGCTGGGCGCACCCTTCGAGATCGGGTGAGGAGCTCAGTTACCCGGGAGGAGCTCGGACTCGAGCCGCTACTCCTCCACGTCGAAAGGAGCCAGCTGAGGTGGCTAGGGCATCTGTATCGGATGCCTCCTGGTCGCCTCCCTCGGGAGGTGTTCCAGGCATGTCCTATTGGGAGGAGGCCTCGTGGAAGGCCCAGGACACGCTGGTGGGACTATGTCTCCGTGCTGGCCTGGTGTCGCCTCGGGGTCCCCCCAGAACAGCTGGAAGAGGTGTGCGTGGATCGGGAAGTCTGGGCATCTCTGCTGAGACTGCTGCCCCCGCGACCCGGCCCCGGATAAAGCGGAAGAAAATGGATGGATGGAGATAATGTTCTTACCTGAGCTATGGTAAGAACATTATCTTAGCTCAGGTAAGAACATATCTCCGTATGCAAAACGGTGGCCTATTCCTTTAATGCCCCACGGAAACCCTGTAATAATACTTACTTATGAAAATGAATAAATCAAATAATTAGTTGGAATGATAGAATAGGCACATACACATTTACTAATATAAAAATCTCCATATAGGATAATATAAATGTACAGTTTATACAAAAGATGGAATCGTTTAAAATTCAGTGCAAATGAACCTGGGAGAATTGGCATGAATGAAAGAGTCAAATGAAACCCCAACATTTTCAAAACCTTTAGAATTGCAACAACTCCATTTTCTCTTGCACCTCAGAGCAACCAACAGCTCCTTTGAGGACAGAGAGGTCAACATTGTAGCTAAAGAAAAATGTTGGTTTGAACGAGGGGTCAAAGAAGCAATTATTGTGAAGAAGGAGAACCCAGCCATGAACAGGAATGGAAGACTTGGATTTCATCTTTCTCCAGTGTACAGAATCCTCTTACGGCTCATTTCTTACGGCTCTGTCATGTTAATGAGGCTGAAACTAAGCCCAGGACAGATCGACAGGCAGGGGATTGGCAGTGATCAGATGAGATGTTGAGAGAGTTGTTTAGACTGAAATTTAGGTGTGATTTAGTTTGTTAGGACAGGTGAGAGTAGCTGTTAATTGAGGGGAGGGACTAAGCCAAGCTGAACTCCTCCCTGTGATCTTCATCTGGGCTGCGGGCTGAGCTAAACCTTAGTGCACTGACGAAGCCTTTTGGATGAGAGACGAAATGTTCGACACTTCAACTACAGAGTACAGAAGATGACTCAAGAACCTTCACTGAAGATGGACAAGGCCTGAACGACTGAGAGCCTGAACACACTTCATTATTTTTCTTTGGCAAAGACTATTATCTTTTCTCCCAACCGTCCAGGATGTACATACAACCAAAGTCCCATAGTCAATATTCCCAAAGTATATGAGCTCATTATCATTTTTAGTTCATGACATTAGCTTATGGTATAGAGGGGTACAAAACAAGAGGGAGACTGCTGCCCTAAGTACATGAATACATGATACATAAAAGATTAAAATGCTTTGACTCTAATTTGGTGAATACTATTGCATACAGTGCCTCTCGAAACTACTAATACACTTTGAACTTTTGCACATTTTGTCATGTTTACAACCATAAACATAAAGATGTTTTTTTAAATTTATTTTTTTACTAAAAGTAAAAGTTATCTTAGGGCACTTGGTTGCATTTCTGACCAGTGCTCTCCTTGTTCGGTCTGTTAGTTTAGGTGGACGGCCGTGTCTTGGTAAGTTCGCAGTGGTGCTATACTCTTTCCATTTCCAAATGATAGATTGAACAGTGCTCCGTGAGATGTTCAAATCTTGGGAAATCTTTATATAACTTAACGCTGCTTTAAACTTCTCCACAGCTTTATCCCTGACCTCTCTGGTGAGCTCCTTGGCCTTCATGATGTTGTTTAGTGACCAATACACTCTGACCATAGCTCTGAGGCCCTCACAGAACAGCTGGAATTATACTGAGAGTAGATTACACACACGTGGCCTCTATTTAATGGTTAGTGCAAGGTGTGAACTTTCTGCAGTCATTAGGAATGTTATAAAGGCAATTTAATGCACTCAGAAAATGCTGTATGAATACTTTTCTATTTTTTGAAAAATAAAAGAATCACGTATCATTTTGATTTCACTTAACAGTTGTCTGTTACTTGTGTGTGAACTTTCAGTAAAAAAAATTCTAAATAAAATCTTTATGTTTATGGTTGTAAATATGACAAAATGTGCAACAGTTCAAGGTGTATTAGTACTTTCAAGAGGCACTGTAATTCATCATAGGGAGTGATAGTTTGGAGTTGCTGGGGAACATGTGAACCCAATGGTACCACACACAGTCCAGGGAATCAAACCCGGGAGCTAACCCTAGCCGGCAGTTCCTGCAGGTCTGATGATATATAATTGGCGGATAAACAGAAGCAGAGAGTTCAAGCTGTATGGAAAGAACATCCAAGAACATGAACGGTAAAAGACGCCAAGAGACAACGTCAGATCGGCCAAACAGAGATTTACGGCTTATGGATGGACAATTAGATTTATAGGTCTCATTACAGTGGTCCAAAACTGAAATTTGTCTTTTTTATTGAACTGTAATGACAATGTTTTGTTCTATTCGGTCTATTTCAGGGCTTGCCTTTCCTTTTACTGAATGCTTGCCCAATAAGAAAAAATGCAAAGCTCTTTTCTTAGTAGTGAGTGAAACAAATCTAAACAAAGGAAACTGTAACATAATCAAAGAATGATGAGTGCACTGCTCCACCTGTCTGGATACATTTACCAAGCGGTTAGAACCTGTGCATCACAGCAAGAAGATCCCAGGTTCGAATCCCACCTGGCCGGGGTCTTTCGAAGTTTGCATGTTCTCCCCGTGTCTGCGTAGGTCTCCTCTTACTGCAGTTTCTAACCTGGCAAGAGCCAGATGGATATTCCAGTGTTAACCACTTAACTGCCACCTTAGGGTTAGGATTAAGGTTAGGGTTAACATTTATTTACATCCAAATCTCAAAGCATATTGACTGGAGAGCTTACATATGCCAGTGTGATACTTCATTTGAAAGCCAAGACACATCAATCTGGGACCGCGCCAGCTGCAATCATAGGAGGAGAGGTCGCACGTTTGGAGCAGCATAACCTGCTGATCTAGAACACCACAATTTGTACTTAGTTCCTTTCAGCAAAAAACATTTCACCTATTAAAGTTTGCCCTATGGTCTCTGTGCAAACATCTATAAGTGTCAGCGATAGCTTCCTGCTGTGATGACGTGGGCTTCCAGTCAGAAAGAGCGGTGCGGGAACAGAGAGATTGACAGCGCAGACTGTATTGTGAGTCCTCAGGGTGGCCCCCGAAAAGGCCACGTCTCCAACAGGTTGACGTGATTTCCATAGCCATTGGACCAGTCATAATATTTGAGACACGTTTGGGACCAATTCTTTGATTAAAAGAATAGTTTGGGGAGAGAAAAGGAGGTTGAAATCACAGGGAGACGAGGATGAATGAGGATCGCGAGGAAGAAGGCGGATGACTGACCTTTCCAATTCAATGCCAATTTTCAACTTAAAGACGGAGCGTGGAGCCAGCCAACTATTATACATTCAATGTCTTTCTTTTCAGCTTGGGCAGTCTATCCAAGCTGAAATCTGTGAATGAGAGAATTTCAATAATCTTTGGTCATTATAGCACGCCATAATGGAAAAATAGATTGACTGTATGCAAAGTTGTCAAAGGCCAATAGTAAAACTTGAAATGCTATATTGTATCTTTCAAAATGCCTTTAAAACTACATGAGTAATGCATCTTAACACCTTTTTTTCGACACACATTGGGATTATTTGCAATTTGAAGCATTTATTTTGTCTCTACTCCAAAAAGAGACTCAATGCAATTTCCAAATTTTGTTACAATGAAGGCACTCGTTAATACAAGCTACTCAATGCCAGAGTTCACTTTTGTTGATGAAAGAGGTCTGAGTGGTCAGTGTAAATATGTATCTAAAATATAAACTTAATTAATGTAAAAATAAACTCATTGTCCTTTATATTTGATCCAATGGACCAGATTTGATTTAGGACCCTGGTCGGAGGGCTGGGACAATATACACTTTTGTCACGATACAATACGTATCACGATACTGAGGGACGTTCCTTTTATTGTGATACAATATATTCCAATGCAAGAAGTATTACATTTACCATTATCACAAACTGCAATACTGATGATTGAATTTAAAGACATTTGTATATATTTTTTTCTATAACTAAGTTGAGTATCAAAAGTATTGTGATATATAGTTTCTGATACGATACACATATCACAACAAAGGAGTATTGCAAAAAGATATTTTGTCCCAGCCCTACTGATTAGTCTAGTTTGTTTTAAAAAAGATACAAAACTGAGGCACTTCAGAAAATAGATAAAAGGCCTTTTTATGTAGCATGGCCATTTAATTAAAACACTACTGCGCGCTTGCCTTGACCAAGACCTAAAAGGGGCGAAAAGGCTTATGCAATGTTTTAATCAAATGGCCATGCAACAATAAAGGCCTTTTAACCATGTATTTTCTTTGAGTGCCCTCAGTTTTGTATCTTATTAAAGTTATATGCTGATCCCGGCACTCAAATGCCCCAAAGCAACCTTTTTGGAAAGAAGCAGTATATCCAAGTAGCACTCCTGCAAGCTTTAGTTCAGTCTAGTTTGGGTTCAAAGTGGAATGGGGGGACCTGAGACATTGTTGGGTCACATTTTATTATAGGACTGCAGTATGTATGTAAGGTTCTGGAGACACTTTTTTTTTTTTAAAGCCCTGGTTAGGTTTCACAGCGCTGTATGTTATTGCATGTGTGCTATACAAACAGACGACTAGTGCAAACAGATGACTAGTGCCCCAAAGGCGAATGACATCATGATGATGTCAAAGTGCAACCTCTCCACTGATCTCAGGCCTTATTTAGATAACACAAAACTGTATTCCACAACTAGAAAAAAGTCAGGAATGGATTATTAAAGAGATCAATGAGAATTGTATGAACTGTCCTGAATGTCATATCCATATTCGATGGCTAATATTGCGTCCCGAGGAGAACAGCTGAAATAGAGGCATGTCGTATTGTCCCGTTATACAATGCAAGTCTAGCTACAAGAATCATTCCTTTTTGGTGCTGTGAAAACTAACAGGCTTGTCGACAATATGCCCGTTCAATCTGTCACTTTTCCAGACGGACAACATCTGAGCGCACAGCTGTTCACAAACAATGGAGCAGGTCTTATTTCGGCTGAAAAATTAGGGAACACAAACATGTTTTAAGCGTTTTTACACTTGTTGCTGTTTGTGCAATGTATGTGATGGATTGTTCTGTCACTGAAGAACTTTCATTATTTGTGTTTTATATACTAAGACAACCTGCCTATGAACATATTGCCTCTCAAATATGTAATAAACAGTATAAAGTAAGTTTCTCTTGCTTATTTTTTTCACAATCAGACGCAAAGTGTAGTGGACAGGCAGCGTGCGATTCTTGTCACATTATAATCCGCTGTTTTAGGCTTAAAAACAGCTGCCTAAACCGCTCAAAAGTCTCTTTCAGAAAAGGCCCAAAAAACACTGACACACGCCTGAGCGTAATTTATGAAATGTTGTGTTGTGGCGCACAGATTACGAAACTTTCATGGTCATGATCCCTAAAAATTGAAACGCACACAACCCATGCAACTCATTCCTAACTTTCCAAACATATTTGTAGCATGCCAATTCTTCACAGGGACGAGTGGATTTGTGGTTTTGTTTGTTCTTACAATTTGGCATTTGATTAAGCATATTTTACATGAAATAGAGCACTAGCCAAAACCCACGACCTGACAACCATGGTCAGAAAAGTAAAGTTCAGGTTAAAAAAAGAGTGTTGTTTCCCTTTTCTTTTTTAAAGCAACCCAGGTGGAGCAGATGTGTCAGAGTCAAGGTTGCCAGATGTCAGCAGCCAAACCTGCCCAAAAGTCTAAAAAAGCCCCCCAAACCTGACTTTCCGCTGAGCAGAAACAGGAGCCGTGGCGGAACTATCACTGCAGATAGAGTTAAAATTTTGGTATAACATTAGAAATAATAAAATAGTTTCTTTTAAACAAACTGTTTAACATTCTGTTTCTACCTCCCACAGAGCGTTGGAGATGGGAGCACTTCACACTCCTCGTATCAGCCCTGTGCATCCGAGGACGGGCCAAACCAGGCAAACAGCTAAGGCAAGGTAAAACGAAAAAGAGACGAGAACCCGCAGAAGGAGCTTGTGCTAACAGAAAGAAGCACAAGCTCTTTCTTCTTCTTCTAACGGAAAGGAGACGGTTATCGAGAAGCCCTTGAATAGGACATTATGGAGGAAAACATGGCTGCGTGCAAAGAAGCTGATCATATTTTCCCCCACTAATTGCAACCGTCTTTTGACAATGACAACGCTGAGATATCTGTCAGCGAACGCTCCTCAGACTCGCAAAGGAGGATGTTTTTTATCAACTTTGGCAGAATGCGCTCTTGATTATCTTAAAACAGATGCTATTGTTTTTAGCCGCTGTAACAAAGTAGAGACAAATGTTGGCCCATCACTCGGAGATTGGTGATAATTATTCCGCAATCTTTTCAGCATAGGAACGGTTTATGTTTGGAAGGAAGTCATCATTCCTTTAAAAAATGGCTCAATCAAACTGCAGTATCACACAAGCCTGAAGCATAAGGTCAAAGCTCCAGTGTGACATTTACTCAGCAGGGCAGCTCTCTTTCCCCGATTGTCTTTCTCTGCCCGCTCCCCGCGCCATATGGAGCCTTATGCCTTTCTTTCCGCCACGATAATTATCTTTTAATTGCTGTCCAATTTCTCTCTTTTGAACTGAATTTTTTTCTTCTTCTTCTTTTCTTTCTCCTTTGCACGTTTTTCCGCATTCTTTTGCTCACAAAAGGTCGGGCTGCGTGGAGAGGCTAACCTGCGCTAAAGTGTGCTAGTGAGACAGACTGCGGCTATAATGGCGCAGCTCATGGTCTTTGTGTGTGCTATTCGCCATGGCAACCGCTGGTCAAAGGGATTGATGTGAAGATGGAGAAAAAGGCCAAAGATGGAGCGTGAGAGGGAGAGGAGACAACAGAGGGGAAGGAATTGCTCATTTCTTTAGTTAGAAGGAGGAAGAAAGGATATATATATATATATATATATATATATATATATATATATATATATTACAACCATTTCTTTACTTTTCCTACATAATGTTCATTCATAGTTTATGTCTTCAATGAGAATCATTCAACGTAAATAGAGATAAAACACCATCTTCAAACACACAACTCAATCTTGCTGGACCTTGAGAACCTTTGTGAACCTGTGAACTGTTGTGTATGTATGGCTGGGTCACTGCTGCAAAGAATTGCCTTTCACAGGATTAATAAAGTTTTCTGATTCTGAAAGCGAAGACACACTTTTGAGAACTATAGTAGCATAATGTCCTTGAAGCAATAAAATATTTCAGTGCTGAGTTTTCATGTCATCTCATGTCATGGCTGGGGGTTGGGTTTCTCTGGGTACTCGGTTTCCCCCTTCAATCTAAAACATGCACAATCAGCTAATCCTCAAGCCCTCCTGATTATGAACCTACCCCAAAGTCTGGACAACAGATCCACACGCAGTGGTCAAAGGCCGCCCCAACACCATCATGGGTCAAATGTGCACAACGAACAAAGTATGGATCGCACCGGCTCAACAAAAGAGAGTGAATCGGCACTATCATTTTGATCTTTCTGATGAGAAATGTATCATATGTTTACTCATGTGAAAAACGAGCTGCACGTGCAAAAGTAGCTGATTACCATCCTTCCATTTTCTTCCACTTTTCCACTGGCTGGGTCGTGGGGGCAGCTGTTGGCGCTGCCCAAATCCCATTGCACCAGCCCCCTATGGCTCTTCCTGCAGGTGGGGGTCTACAGAAGGACGACCTCATGGTTCTAACCTGGCCTGTTGGTCTCTCATAAGGGGCTTCTGAACCGTCACCTAGGACCTGTTTGCCATGGGAGACCCTACCAGGGGCACGAAACCCCCGACAACAGAGCCCCCAGGATAATTCGGGTGTTCAAACCCCTCCACCACGTTATGGTGGCGGTTCCAGGAGGGGTGTAGCTGATTCATTTGTGCAATTTTAACTCAAGCAGCATATTACATATCAGATTTAGGGCCCAAATACTGTTATACAGACAACATCGCGGTCGGGAGGCCTTTAGTGAATTTCACCAGCCGTCTTCTCTGCACCTCGCTGATGGAGACACGTGGTGTACACGAAGGGGAGGGGCTGTGTGTGTGGGCTATTTGGGAGAGACGCGTGAGTGAGAGTTATGGAGGAATAGCTTATAGGGCCACCACATTTTAAACCCCCCTCCCCGCAGTCAAATTGACTGTTGTTGACAGTTCTATACGATGCGTGTTTTAAATAGTCCATCCATCCATTCATTCCTTTTCTTCCGCTTTATCCGGGGCCGGATCGCGGGGGCAGCAGTCTCAGCAGAGATGCCCAGACTTCCCGATGCTTGCACACCTCCTCCAGCTGTTCTGGGGGGACCCCGAGGCGACGCCAGCTCAGAGACATAGTCTCACCAGCGTGTCCTGGGCCTTCCACGACCTTGTTTTAAATTGTGTTTAGAAAAAAATTATATTAATAAAAAATTAAATACGAAACGCAATATGTGTTATCTTACCAAAAAAATAACATATTTTATTCTTCAGTTTGCACCTGTCTTGATAAATTATCCCGTAAGTGTTTGCACAGCAATACGTAATATTTGCTTGGTGATCTCTCAAATGTAAGAAGCTTTCCATCGTAGACAAAAGCTCTTAGGCCATCATTTGTACTGGGTTGCTGACTAGATGACTGGATTTCACTCCCCTTCACGTCACACACGTATTGAAGTGAAAGTATCCGGCATAAAATCTACTACAACTGTGAAGCCGTCGGGAGTAGGGAGTGAAGCTAAAAGGAAACCAGCACACGGGATAAACCCTCCAAAGGTTCAGGCCATCACTCGCCGTTTTCACAGATAGGATCAGCGTGCAGTAAGAAGTGGTTCAAAATGACTGAAGACACGTCACGTACTCCGCTCTGTTGACGCAAATCTATTTATATGTTTGGGTCAAGCGTCCTCGCACACAGCAGGTGGTCCCAAACGCCGCACCCCATTCCCTTACCCATAATCCTCCGCTCCGCGGGCGCTTCACTCTCCTGTGCCCGGCCCCCACGCTGAGATGAAGTTATCACAGTGCGCGCAGTAGCCTCCCCTCTTCACCCCTGTGGGAGAATTTCTCTGTGTAGTTTGGCTGTGCTCCGGGATACGCCTGTTTGCAGCATAATAAGGCGAAGCCGCCAAAGAAAGAGAAAAACATTGATCTATTCACCGAGCTAATAGGAAATGAGTGTGCATGAATTCTGCCTATTCGCCTACTGAGATGGATGAAGGTGTTGCAGTAAGGGAATTGTGCTCACACACATTCTGATGTTATTAACCCAGTTGATAGGTATCTTTAGATGCCATTATTTGAGACCAATAAAGAACACAAAACTGCACTTACATGGACATATAAAGAAGCTGGTCCTGAATGAAATGTTAATGAGAGAGCACTATGATTGAGACTAAATAAATGGTCCCAAGTTCTTTTGAAAAAGCCCTCAATCTTTTCTTAGTTTAAACAGTATTTAAAGGGATTAGACGGAGTTTAAACATTTTAACATCATGTAATTGCTACCCCCACCTGCTCCAGCAACGTCCTAATGTGTAGATTGAGCCCAGACCAACTGTCGAGCTTAATATAGAAACTGCAGTAACGCATAAGACCTGAGGTGGCAGTTGCGAGTATAAAAATGACAACTTCCATCTAGTCCATTTAACTATTATTTTTGTAACAGACAGTTTGTTTGGGTCACATGATTCCAAAGTGACCTGTCTTCTGGCCTGCAAAGATAAATTTGAGTGAAAAGGAGAAATATGGGAAAAAAAGCTGAGTCCTGAGAAGTACCCACCTGATACCTCCTGGTTACAAGGTGAGACTTGTAGCCACTTATGAACTTAGGTTTTTGTTTGTTTTTTACATGAAAAGCAACTCAAGTTTTTTAAACTGCAACTAATGATAACTCCTTTGCTGCACTTGGTCTCCTTTGAGTCTATTTTCCTTGGTTTATTATTCAACAAGACTTTGTTTCTTCTGGACTGACCTTGGTTTAGATATTCTCTGGTCTAAACAGCCATCACCAGAACCTTTCTTTATTCAAAGCTATTGAACAATACATTTTTGTTTTCGTTTTTGGTGCAAATGTAATTTTATGTAATTTTGTTTTAGTCAAGATTTAGTCAAATCATTGTCTTAAATTGCATGCAAATGTGTCAAATAAATCTCAGATTCTTTAGCCATCTTTGCATTTATGATATGTATTAAGATCATATTCAATCAAGGTCCTCTGACCATAATTTTATTTCTATGGTCACGAGTTTTGATGATTTTAGTCTCTTGATTTTTATTTAGTCATACATTAGTCGACGAAATCTGGACAGTTTAGTCATAGTTTTAGTCTCATAAACAGCTTTTAATATAGTTTCAATCTAATTTTATTCAGCAAACAAGTCACTTTAACTAAAATTATGGCGGAATGTTTTAGTCGACGAAATTAACACTGCTGCGGATCATTCTACGTTAAACATAAGCAAACACTCCTAATGCTCAGCTAAACATAGAGAATGCTTTTTTGCTGTGGGTGGGATATCTAACCATTTGATAGAGGACATCATCTGTTTGACCGCCTATAAAGTTGCTCAAAAACGAGCTGGGGTTGTCCCGCTCCCAACAAAGGTCAGATCTGAGGAGAGGTGAGCCTACGTAGTAAATCCTGTACGTGTTTCTACAGGAACATACCCACAATAAATCATCACTAAATGTGAAAATGTACAACAAAATACCACGCGGGGCTGTCTTTAAATACAAAACACAAATGTACAATTCTTCTGAGATTTTAGGGGGATTGGGGGTTGGAAAAACTTCAGCAGAGAACACTTGCTGAAAAGTGTGCACAAACAAAAACGAAGAAAGGTGCAGAAGTTTGTAAGAGCAGCTCTGTGGAGATTTGCGGTGAATGCCAAATGTCACCTCCACATCTCCACACTCTCACTGTGACCTAGTTTGGTGCAAAATGAAGCACTTAAGGGAAAAAAAAGCATAAATTCTCTGATTCAGACGTAGGGCTGCGTGTAGGAATAGAAGGTCGACGTGCTGTAACTCCGGAGGTTGAGCCAGAGTTTTTAGTATTCTCCCCTCAAATCAAGAAAGTCATGTGTCCAGTTCCCTTTTTCTTAGTGGGAAGCTCTTGTTTGCCCATTTAGAAGAACCTCATTATCACAGGAGCAGGATGGAGCAGTTTGGGTTAGGGGAAAGTGCGCCTTCACCTTTATCTGCAGTGGATGGATGGACAGTAAAACAAACTGTTATTTTTGATAAAGGACTAAATTGTTTGTATATAGTTGCCATGATTCCACTTTGCAGCTGTCTCTCCACACCAGCCCCCTCAATAAAACATCACAGACAGAGCAGCCTTTCATTGCCATCATCTTCCACTGTTGTTCTCTCTCCGTGTGGATGTTTTTAAGCAGCTGGCCTTCAGAACAATTTGGGCCTGTTCATGTTCGACTCTGCCAAGAGCAACATCCAAATCAGAGAGAGAGAGAGAGAGAGAGAGAGGAGGGAAGACCGCCCGGCCCAATCAATAAATGGACCTTTGAAGTGAATGCAAATAAAATCAAGGAGTGCGAGGTTAATAAAGTAACATTTTGGGCACATTAACGGATAATGCATTTGGGGAATATTGTCGTTCCAAAGCTGGTGTTGCTAATGTGAACCTAATCATGATTTTGACTTGTGATGGTTTGAACTATATATTTATTATTAGCTATTTTATGTACTGTACAGTGGAAACAACATGTATATTTGTGGCATCCTTTTGAGTACCACCACATTTACATGTTTCAAGATTCAAGATTGTTTTATTTGTCAAACCATGTGAAAGAAATTATATTTCTTTCATCGTTGATTGTGGAGCGGGGGGTGGGGGAAGAGGAGTGGGAGGGAGGGCAGGGTGTTCAGCTTCCCGATGGCCTTGTGTATGAAACTGTTCTTCAGTCGACTGGAGCTGGCCCGTAGATTCCGCAGTCTCCTCCCTGAAGGCATTACTTTGAAGAGACTGTGTAATGGGTGCGTAGGGTCCCTGGTGATTCTGACGGCTTTGCTGGTGAGAGTACATGTCCTCAATAGTGGGGAGAGGGTTATGTTATGTTTCAAAAATGTGAAATGAAAATCCCTTATGGCTAAGAGACTGGACTGGGCAGGTTGAATTACAGTATGTCTCCTCAAACACTGTATTGCATACTACGAATAAACTTGTTTTGGTTTTACTTTATATTCTTTAATTTGCTATACAGAAGTTCGTCCTACATTTGACCCATTCACAGACCTTATTTCTTTTAATAGTTTCAAGTCTCTTGTGATGTCCGTCCAGTCCAGATCATCTCGAACTGGACCCTTATGGGCTAAGGTTAGGGTATACTTTATTGTCCCCGTCAATTTGTCCTCTGCATTTGACCCATCCTTCGACACCTCTGGGGCGACCTGTAAGGAACAGTGGGTGACCACAGTGCAGCGCCCAGGGACCATCTCCAGATGTGGAGCCTGGCTGATGGTCAGAATCACCTTGGTTGACGGGGGAAACCAGAGTACCCTGAGGAAACCCATCCAGGCACATGCAAACTCCACACAGACTGTTACTGTGAAGCAAGAGGTCTAACTGCTCAGCCACCGTGCTGCATTGATAGGTCTCACCAGAGGACTAGCAAATTGTGCATGATTTAGGTTTACAGTGAAAAGGAAACACCTGGACGAAACCCATGACACATTGATAACACACAAGTTCCAAAATGGCCTTGAATCAAACTTGAGACATTCTTGTTTTGAGAGTGCTAATCCCTTTGCCACTCGCCGTCTATTATCTATTGATATTTGTCATAGTTTGGTGGGATTATAATAATTCATAACAAACCTGTATTTACTTTAGATGGAACTCAACTGGACTAAAGTCAACAATCTCCTAGACAATGACCAAACTGTTTTGAAATCCCCCTGAATCCAGTTACATGCATCATCCCGGTCGACGATTCAGGAAGCAACGTGTTTACGCAGCTATCCAGCGACTCCATGTGTTTCGCGTAACATCATTCTTGTGGTTTGTCGATGCATGTAAATTATTTGGCTGAACTGAAGGTGAAATTAGGAGCAATCAAGAGGCAGAAGCCATAACGGCGAGCGAATGGACGAGACGTATCATATGCGTGCCAGATGTGTGATGAATCTCCTGACGATCGTAACTTCATGAGTGAGTGAATAGGAGTGGGTGGCCTAGAAGGACATAATTCAGATTGCACTGAAGACAACAGAATGGATTGAGATAATGATGCGGCCAAATATTTCCTTTGATACTGGAAAAACTGCTTAATTTTGAAGGTGTGTCAACGCACACATGGAGCTGTACACTATTCATTCTACAATGAACTTGTTTGGTTGGTTTGATCTGTAAGCGTGAAAATAACGTGGTTTGTTATTTTCTCTTACCTGTTTAAACAACACAATAAATAGAATAAAACCCAGGCATTATTTTCATTAAATACTTCAAGGGAAACGTGTCATTACAGTGAGTGGGCTTTAATCTCCTGATTACAGTACAATAGGTCCATTTCCACATGCTTTATTGTGATAATCCACTGCAAAAAATAGCATTGCTCAGGTCTTAATTATCATTGGGAGCGTTTACGCGGGTGTGGGATTTTCTTCTTCCCACTCCCCCCTTTCAGGCTTGACTAGAACTTTTTTTGCAAGATGAATAGTGTTCTGCTGTTGGTGTGGCATAACCATAGACTGTAAACCATAGACTAATTATAGCCTCCTTTCAGGAAGCCATGAGGAAATGGCGGCAGAATCCGGAAGTTCCTTGCTCTAACGGACATTTCATTGAAACTTTTGTGCCCCTCTTTAAGACATTATTGAACACAGGCTCGCCATTCTGACCTCCAAGACTCGCAACATCGTGCGAGCATGAACGAGCTTCAGTTAGCGTGCGCTGAATGCTATGGGACCTCATTTCGGCCTGGAAGGTTTATGATTTTAACCAGCCCTCTTACCTCCGACGAAGTTTTAGCTCACCTCGTAGAGCGTTAGTTTTGATAATCAAAGGTGGTAAGATCGGTTCCTACACTTTCTCCACATATAGATAGATAGATAGATAGATAGATAGATAGATAGATAGCGCCACCGGGGCTAATCCAGTGGTAACTTTGGACTAGACAGGGATAAAAATACGGATAGCTCTAACCCACTGTTTTAGAACAATATCCCCTTTCAGTAGGTCTCTCACTTCTGTTGGCTCGATTGTGCTTTGAAGCATCTGCGACTTTCTTCTCGGTTGGGTGTTTGCCTTCAAACCTTGTAAAACCTCCAGATGCAAAGGGATTACAAGAAAGCACCGTCCTGTCCCGGTGTTTTATAACAAAACTAAAAAGGGGCAAAAAATACAAATAGCAGAAGGAAGCCAGGTCAGAACGCCGATGTCTCGCGGAGTTGTTCACACCAGAGAATTTCCAATATAACAAAGTCTTCAGAGGCCTGGATAACAGGTGCCAAATGTCAGCCGCTCCATCTCCGCAGAGCTAAGGCTGCCCTACTTTGTCTTGAAATGCAGCTGTATGCACTGTCATAGAGCCGCCAAATAAGCACCTGAGGGGGTTCCGACAAGCGCTCGCACACAAACACTGGGAAAAAAATATATGCTTCTGTGCCCCCTCGACACAACGCGGCGACACTTACAACGTGGATACAACTCTTTTTAGGAACAGGCTTTGGCATAAACATGTACATAAAGGCATGCATAGCCGGAGAGCGCAGCAGGGGAGAGGGGGGAAAATAGGGCAGCGTGGATCCGAACCACCGCTGTTTTTTGGTGAGGATTAGTGTCAAATATTCAAATATGTCATCGCACTAGTCTTTCTTGACTGTGGTTAAGTGTTTTAAGATTCCATTAGATGTTTCACATTCTTTTAGGGGATGCTAAGAGAGGTATTGAGAAGACGGTTGCAGGAGTGTAGCATAGCATCATTCATTGTGCAAAGGTTATAACGGCAAAATGGCAATAATGTGTCATGAATTTACAAAAATCTTTCAAAATATGAGGCCTCATGAGGTTAGGAGAGGACAGTGAACATCTTGAACATCAAGTGTGTGCAGTATTAATCATATTGTTTCAAGAGTCTATAATTTAGGCCGGTTCTGTTTAATGGGGCTCCGTGTTGGACACAGGCCCGGCCCACTCTTCATACAGTGTTGGTCAGCATCTGTCAGCATCTGTCATGATCTGCGTGAGTGACAGGTGAATTTAGCCAATCACAGTCTGATGAAACGATAAAAAATTCATTAGAAAGAGTATTGAACAAAATATGCGTTAAGGAAAGTTGTGTTATGCTTTGACATGACGATATGGTCCTCACACGGGTCTGGAGTGTGACTCAAATGCATGTTTTATGGTTCAAAAACATAATTAATGGGTAGCTAATAGTTCAGTAATTGTTTGAGCATTTTGACAGTTTTAATGTTCCCCCAAATTTCCGAGCTAAAGTTCCCATTGAAATTTTCGGAAAAAATTCCAGAAATGTATCAGGAATTGTCCATCCCTTTGCAACCACACAGTACGACACCCTTTGCAAACGACAAAATAATCTGTCTTCATGGGTTATTTTTGTGCATAATGCCTGTAAATGTCAGTTTTTCTGTTCAAGTTTACAATGTGCACAGTGAATCTTGACTTAAATTGCAAAATCGTTTACAGCAAAATCTCTGTAGGTATTTTTTTTTTCCCCCAAAGCCATAACGCTCCAATTCAGGACATCTCCCATCACATGCAACAGAAAATATCACAGGTTTTCTGTCTAAAATTAGTTAAGTGAGGGTGAGCACGGAACGAGAGAGAGCATTGACTGTTTTACTTTTGCTTTCAGTTTAGGAAAGTCCAAGAACCTGCCCTTAAAAAGCTCACTGTTTATTTTTTAACAAGACTGATACAAAACACTATATGCTTTGATTCCAGCGTGTTAATCCATCCTGCATGTTCACTCCCATGACAAGAAGCACGCAGCCAACGCGATACATCACTGTAGCGCGAGACATTTTTGCTCCATAAGGAGGTCAGCGGTACACACTTCTACTGGTTGAGAACCCCTCTTTGAATTTCAATAACCTCTCAAGCAGGCGGCACGGGACAAAAGTTATTTTAACCCCATCTTTGTGAATGATTGGGCCTCTCATTTTAACAACTACAGGGACGCGGGGCCTATAATCTCTGCAGAGTCTTTGAATGTCACAGCCATCACAGTGAAGCATTTTTACTGTTTTTTTTCCGCTTGTCACATTGCCTACAACCAAAATTTTGAGTTTGAGCACCATGCCTAAACCATTCAAATGCAGCTAAGGCTTTATGCACCGAATGTAGCGCACGGGGGGTAACGCAACATCCCCGGCCGTGATTGGTCTGGCCGGGATTTCCCCGCAAACGTGATTGGCTTGGCGCCTCCGTTCGTCGCATTTTAATTGGTTCCTCCCGAAGTGAGGTTTCCACAGAGGTCGTAGCATCTTGTTCGGGCTTCAAAAACAGACTCAAAGTATTTCCAGTCAAAAGCAACGGAGGGGTTTTTCCATAGCAACACGCGGCAGCCAATGAGCTCGCACCTGCGCAATACCGTATCGTAACGCGGCGCATCATTTCCGGCTGCGCGGGGTACAACTATGCATTAAAATGGATGAATCCAAGACCAAGGACGGATGTGTCCGTCGGCGAAAACATGTTCATAATCAAGAATGTGACTAGCAAAGTAATCGTCAACTACAATTGTGCCTTAAAAGTAAAAAAAAAAATCAATTATTGTTTGCAAATTGTATCTAATTTCTCAAACATAAACCAAAAGGTAAAAAAGTCAAGGCGATAGACACACAATTTACACAATTCAGGGCTGCTCGATTTTGGAATAGAAATATTTAATTGCTTGTGAATATATTGCGACTAGATTCTGTACTTTATGTTTTAAATTCAGTATTGATTTTACCGTCCTCTTTTCAAACATGCTCAGACTCATCAACACAAGAGAGACGACTACAACATCAGCTTAAAAAACGATCAAAATGTGTATATTGGAACATGGTTTGGGTTTCAGAGTGCTCTTCGAGAACAGTGCTTTTTAGTGCATTTATAAAGTGGTGTGATTATATCTAATGCACCTAAATCAATAAACAAAATGTGTGTATTTACTAATAATTTTCCGATTACATGCTGAGGGTAATTTTTCTTACAGGTGTTTTTTATCTCTATTTTGCAGACACTCAAAAGCTTTTCGGCGCAGTGGACAATTATGGAAGTCACTGCAGAAGGTAGAGTGCTGTTTCGTACAAAAAAAAAGGATAAAACACATGAAGGATTCCTGTTTTCTCCGACTGCTCTGATGGGTTTCGATGCAGCGTGGGCGTCCAGTACAAAGAGCCTTTCTATCAAAACGCCTAAATTCACGGCTATTTGCGTAATTAAATTAACTAAAAGCATCGCAGTGATAGTGCCACTTTGCCACTGAACCCTGGGCACTCGAACATGTGCTTCCATTTCAATTCCAGATGCACCCGAGCGAGAGAGGGCCGCATTTTGACCTCTGGTATTTACGGACGCAGCCATCAAAGAAACAACACTGCGATCTTGTAATAATTGTAAATTCCCCTTACCGCCTGAGCAGGGTTTTCAGTGCTGACCATGCGGCGCCGCGCTCTATGACTCACAGACGGGCATTGCAGTAGGAGCACCAACTAAAAGGCAAGAAGAAGAAAAACAAGCTATTAAGACAAGACACTGCAGGACAATTAGAAAAACAGTGTTCTACAGGTTTTATATGTAAAATGTCAATATTTGTGGGAACCAGGTTTTAACTCCCGGGTTTAGGCGATTGTGGCTATTGGATATAGTAGACTTTTCATTATTTTTAGAGTTCCAAGCTCGATAAATCATGCTAGGATTTAGATATCCGCAATCTTTTGGGAAAAAAACGTCAAAATGAGGTTAAAAAAACATTTGGTATCGTCACAATATCCTGGTCCTTGAAGTTACATTTTCCTACGTGAATCTGAGGAGAGACGTTGAGGCCGTGCAACAATTCAAACCCACATAGTGAAGATTCAAAACAAAAATGGCTGCTGTGTCTCGGTTGAAAACAAATATTGCATTCCATGAAGGATGTGTATTTTGTGTTAACACATCAGTTGCTCGTTTCTGGTCTTAGAAAAGTTCCACGTAACCTCAAACCTTTCACCCCGTCCGTAGCAATGGCGGGAATGCAATAACCGGAACATTCCTCCAACATAAAGCACTATTTGAGTTTCATAAGAGCAGCTTTGTGTGGCACACTGTACAGTACAACCTCCTCCACTCAGATGTGTAGGTACTGCCTTGCACTAAATATGCAGCTGTAGTCAAGAGAAGAATCTGTATCATGAGGATAGTACTTTATTTAAACTTAGGCGCATTTTCTATAGTTCGGCTTTCCCCAAATCTAAAAGCTTCTCAACTGGAGAGCAACAGTGTAATGCCTCATTTGAAAGCTAAGACCTACAAAGTGATAGTAACCTTTGTATCACGTTTGTCACATTTTTGTCTCTTTTTTGTTATGTTTTTTTCCGTTTTTGTTGTTTTTTCATTGCTGTTTTTGCTGGGTTTTCGTCACTCTTTTGTCACGTTTTCTGCCACATTTTTTTGTTGCGTTTCCATCCTCGTTTTGGTCGCCATTTTGATGCTTTTATTTTTTTAAAGCGTTCAGATTTGGGTAAAGCCAAACTGGAGAAAAATGTGCTCAGTTCAGAGGTGGGGGTTAAGAGGTTCAGAAATATTGGACTAAATCAATTTTATTGCGTACCGGCCGCAACATCATAACATCACCCACCTCACACGGCTTTCCAAGTACTGCTGATTTAGACAAACAAGGAACAGCTTGAAAATCAACAATGAGGCAGATTTCTGTCACTGGAATAGACAAGCAAATGTAATGTCCAAATGATATTGACGAGTCCTGAAACCTTTAGGAGAAATTCCAAAGAGGGATCCACTCCAATAAACGGATATAAAAGAACTCAGGGTTGATAGCAGTCCATTTGCAGAGAGTCCTTAACAAAGAGCATTTTGAAACTATACGTTACTGTTGTGCAAAATGAAATCAGAGAAAATTATGAAAAATAACAAGCTTTCAAGGTAAAAGCAACATATCCAAGCAAGTGCAGGTAGTAAAAAATATACCAATACAACTATAAGAAGCATCTCGTTGTGTGTTGTTCTTTAGCCTTGTTGGGCTAAAGAACGTCCATGGACTAAAATAACGAGTTCTCGGTTGAGGAAAGCACCGGGTCACTCTATACCGACTGTACCAAATAGTGAATAGGAGACAGTATACGACCTTCTCTGCTACCCGTTTTAGTTTTAAATATTCAGGACATTGTTCTGCAAAAAAGAAAGGAAATACTTCAAACAGCAGCAGGGGAACCAATGGGCTGCATGTGTATCAACGGTGCTTGTTGCTTGGCGTTTTCCTGCACTCTCAGTGTTCAAGACTACTCATAAACTTGGGTCATGCTACTGGATGAAACCTGTTACCCCGCATTTCCTTGTTTTTTCCAGTTACAGACTTAGGTTTACAAACAGCGTTGCCAGTCGAGCATATCAAGCCCAAACGGCTCTACAAGTAAAAACAACACCACAACCTAATTCTCAATGATGCAGACAGTCGGTCGCATCTACATCTCCCCTCGCTTTGTCAGGAGCGTCGTCCTTGGCCCTCTGCAGCCCTCTTGTTTGTGGCGTCAAAGACTGCTCATGGGAATCACAGTTGGAGCCTGGTGCCCTGATGGCTCGAGTGGCGGCGCGGGTCGGACCCCCGAGGGCATGCACTGTCTCTCTGTCTCTTTCGGTTTCTTGCCCCAGTGTCAAAAACCCCCCGGGCGACCGCTTCGTGTGGCGACTCGAGGGCAGGTACGGCACAGAGGGGAGCCGGCGGATTATACCCAGCATGTAAATAATAGGCACGAATGGAAGATTTTTCAGTCCCTTTTGCTCCTGTGACACCGAGTGAGACACATGATCACCGGCGCATTGGGTCAGGAATTGTCTTGGTGTTAAGGCCAGCCACTGTTGATGTATCAAGTCGTTGTTTGGATCGATTGGGACATCATCTCGCACGTTTCTGGCTTAAAAAAAGGACTACTTTCCGCGGATACATGTGAGTCCTTTACTTGCAGCTAACCACACTGACATGCTAGTACTGCACATTCCACATGCTGTACAATATAGCGCTAAACTACTGCAGTGTAGTGTTGCTGCGTTCTGCTAGCTGTGTGGCTAGTCACGTTATGAGGGAAATATATTTGGGTTTTTAATGTTGCCTTTTGTTCTGCTCCAGGAGCTGTTCATGTTTTGTGTGCCCTTGGTGTTGTTGCATTTGGTTACACTTTACTTTACACTACCTTGATACATTGTACCTAATAACGTGTACCTCTGTAGTACATACACAATGGAATAATGTGTAAAAGTACATCATGTAATGAGACATAAAGCCCTTAAGGTTAGGGTTAGAGTTAGGGTCTCATTACATTATGTACCTCCAAACTATTATTCCATTGTGTATCTAACCCATGTTATTACACGTTGTTACAGCACATTACATTGTAATAAATTTGGTAGGTACAATCAAGGGTACTGTAAGTTAAATCTGGAGTACCTGGCTCTTTATTGTTGTAGAGTACATTTATTTTTGTCACCTAAGAGTATGTTATAAACACAGCAAATAACAGACCTTGGGCCTATGTCTTCACCTAAATGTTTATGGAAGATAAAAGAATAATCTAAATTTAGATATGCAGGAGTGATGGTGAGAGCTAGAAATGAGCTTGGACAAAAACCAAAAATGTCTAATTTTGAACAGTAAAAATTAGGTACTTAATGTTTTTAACATTTTTCTGTCATCTGACCTAAATAAAAAAACATCTCTCTCGATGTCCTGTTGGAAATTGCAGATAAAATCTTCCTAATTGTGACTTTATTCCCTTAAAATGTCACATTATCATGATTTTTATGATTTCGTTCTAATGTGCAAGGTTTCCACGAGTTATTAAAAAGCATTAAAAGTCATTAAATGCATTATGCCAAAATCAAGGCATTCAAGTCATTAAAAAACATTAAATCGGATTCAAAATGACATTACATCTAAACTTCTTAAGAATTACCTGATCGAAAATACCAAAATGATGATCTACATCATATTCAGCTGCAGTTTTGGCTGAAATTGACCAAATAGTTTTTCCCGCTTTGTCTAACTCTCTTTGAAATGTTTATAAACCCTAAAACATGAAATACAAGTTTGTTCTTCATTTGGGCATTAAAATGAAATTAAAAGCATTAAATTCGACTTTCTTGCCTGTATAAACCCTGATGATATAGATGCATAGATTAAAAAAAAAAAACAGGAACTATGGTCTAAAACTAATTCAGCTGCAGTTCTGACTGGAATTTGACACTGTCTTTTCTTCAAACGTTTTCCGTTGTGTCCAATAGTTTGAATATCAAAAATGTTCCCTCATTCCCCTGTTTGATTGAATGCTTACACATCTAACAAAATGAAATATGCCAAGATTTTAAGCATTTGTAGCATTAAAAATTTGACTTGGATTAAACACGACATTAAAACTGTATATTAAAGCTACTCTGCTGAACATCCCAGGTTAGCTCTTAATGCTCAGCTAGACACAAACAGTGCTATATTTCTGCAGTGGGTTCTCTATGTACCGTAATTAAATGTCATGTTTTCGCTACTTTTGGTCAAAGAAAAGCAGCATCATCTCCAAGGAGATTGCAGTGAAGCGTGGCATATACCTCCTGGACGGACGAGGAGCCAAGCATAATGCTACCAATTATGGGAATGGATGCCCTTTCACTGGGTTGCAAGCTGGAGAAAACTGGCAGCGTTCGCCAAATCCAAACTCAGTCCATGCAGTCAATGATTTGTGCCTCACTATGAGGAATACTTCCTGGATGAGTGAGAGCCTACATATATTTCTCCAAGGATCTCGTGACGTCCTGCTTCCAGCAAAGTTACGATTAGGTTCTAAAGAGAGCCCACTCAAAGTAAAGACACGTTATTTTTATTAGGATTTTTCACCCATAAAACCAACCAGAATGAAATAAATACGTTGGTTCTCTTTATTCAACGTAGTTTTTGAATAATGCCATTCTTTCTAGTTGTCTATTACTGTCATAGTTTTTCATGAAGGTTTGTATTGTTTGGTGAGTGAATTCCACGATTGGGAAAAATCCCAATGCAAATGTTTATGACTGTACAGTTGATCTCTGCAATTACGAAGCGCTTCCTATAGCATGACTATGGGTGACATTATTTGATCCCAGCTGGAGCCCGTCGCTTCACTGGTCGATTGCAAGTCACAGGATTGATGAAGCACATTTCTGGACGCAATTCCGAACAAAAATATTTAGGCGGAAGACGTATTGAAAAGTGGCACTTCGCTCGAGTTGCGGCCTACTATTGGACGGGTTATTTGGTTCATATATGGGGCATGATCTAATGTATTTAAACAACGCAATACCACGCATCGAGCTCTTCAAATATTCTCTATAGCCTATATTTATCTGGTCTATTATAAAACCTGCACTACGCCAATAACATGAATTCATAAAAAGCGATGACAGTATTTTGTAAGTGAACGCGGCTTCTAACGTACTTGTTAACGAATGTGAGCGATAACGGGCTTATTCTCTTAAAAATCTGCAGGCATGTTTAGATATGTAACAATCAGGACATAAAAAAGGTATAGTGATGATGAGTTGCTTTTTGCTGTACTTTGACGGACTGAATCATTGTCACTGTGTAGTGGGGCAGGGGTACAAACTGTTTGGACCCCTGCGTATATAGCGTTGGGGCTTATCTTGCCGAAACCCGTTTGGGATAAACATGCCATGAAACACGTATTGCTCAGTAAATATTTGTTGCTGAAACTTCTGCTCTACATGACACACAATGGGTAGTTCATTTGCTATATGCTGCATCACAAACTCTTTAAGTAACTCTTTTTTTTTTTTTTTAGATATCAGTTTAATAATATTATGTACCAGAGCTTACGTTCCATCACGTTAAGTCTTAGGGACGAAGGTCAATCGAAATCATGGAGATAAAAAAGGCAATTGTTCAGGTTTAGGAGAGGCAGGCTAACGCTAATCGTGTTTTGTTTACACTCTCAGCCATACAGGAGTTTCCAAAAGAGAGGGTTTTCCACCACTAAACAAAAACTTCTCTAAAACCCTAACCATTTGCACATAATGAAATGTTTGTCTTGTAGAAAACGAAAATTATAGAAATTCCTCCCAATATCCGTCCAAAAAAAAGGAAAAGAAGAAATCCCCTTATGGTTCTGTTATATGACCGGATTATCTTTCTAAACGGGAGACGAAGACGTGATGGGATGCAAGAGATCTATTGTTCTATCGGCCGAGAAATCCGAAAGTTACTGCGCTGACGGTTTGATCTCGCTTCCTTCAGAGTCCGATGAAGACTGGCTCCGTGTCAAACGTCACTTGACCCGTCCCGATTATCCGCGGTTCCCGTCTCTTGCCCACTGCGTGGGGTGTTTGACGGGGGCCGTTTGACCCCCCGCGCTTGCCCCAGTGTCTCCGTGCCGCGTGTCATTTCATGCCATCACCTCTTCTCCGCGGACGCCATTTTGTTTAACCCCCGCGGCTCCCCTCTGCTCTCTCAGATCCAGTCTTAATCCTGCACTTCAAAAAGAGGAGTTACAGGCCTATTTTTTTCTTTTTTTTTCTGGGCTCTTCATTCTGGACTCTTTATAGTTATCCTTCTTTGTAACTATTTTGGCCGTGTTTAACCCCTTAACTGCCGTCTCCCCAAGTCAGGGGTCTAGGGTTAGGGTTAGTTAACCCTAATCAGGATATGATTAGAGTTAAGAACGGCAAATGTAACATAAGTTGTGTTTCACTCACACAGATCTCACACATATTTGTATAAACTAGAAGGTCTTGGCTTTCAAATTAGGTGTCACACTGGCTGTACTGTAAGCTCTCCAGTCAACACGCTTTGAGCCTTGGACGTAAATAATTGTTAACCCTAACCCTAATCCTTAACCCCAACCCTGGGGTGGCAGTTAAGTGGTTAAACGGGGGAGACGAAAACTAGAAAGAACTAAAGTACCCGAAGTTGCAGTAAAGAATAATTAAATCTTCACAGCAAGTGAGCTCCCAAAAAAAAGTTAGCCCTTGATCTGATATCCTGCGGTGTCCAAACAATGGCCCGGAGGACAAAGGCAGCCCTCAGATTGATTTTTGTTGTCCTCAAGGTTCTTTTTAAATTGGCCCAGAGATGATACAATTCACTGCGAGTTAATTAATTCTACCTGGACATGTTTGTTGTCAGACCGAGCTGGCATTAAGGATTGGGACCGGCTAAATTGCACACCTAAAAGAAGTAACGAATAAAGTGTCACATCTTATTTAAATGCTGTCATTGTGATTGTAATGTAGTTATCCAGTGTGCAGTATAGGC
Source organism: Proterorhinus semilunaris (assembly GCA_021464625.1). Lineage (NCBI taxonomy): Eukaryota > Metazoa > Chordata > Actinopteri > Gobiiformes > Gobiidae > Proterorhinus > Proterorhinus semilunaris. The sequence goes on from CM038349.1 coordinate 16,905,905, forward strand.
CTGTACTCTCTTTGCACATGGGGCGCATTGTGTGGAGTGAAGCCTGAGCCACCCCCCTCCCCCAGATGTCTTTCTGTCCGACCGTATTCCACACCGTCCCGTCGCGCACCGGGCGGCCATTTTGTGCCAAACTGCAGGTGCTGCCACAGTCACGGTTTTGGCTTTTTTAAAAATATATATATATATTTTATTTCCCAATTTAAAATTTACGTTTGCCCTTCTGTTCTTTCGTGGCCAAGCTTATTCATAGCAGGACACTTTCACCTCTTTCAAAGGATTTTTTTCTCCCCTTTCTTTTTAAATCATGGGCACAAAGGCTTTGAAAAAGAGTTCAGCATTTTGAAAGGAAAATTTAGCGTTCCTTAAAATGTTTTTCACTTATTTTTGACATTTCAGAAAAAAAACAAAAGTTATCCATGGAGTGCCTTTAGGATTTGTCTTTTTCATAGTTTGCTTGTTCTACTTTATTTTAAGGTAATGTGGCAATGAGGTCAGGTCAATCATGTCAATTACAAAAAAAATACTTTTATTGACTAAAAGCTTTGGCAGCACCAAATCACCAATAGCTTAAATAAATTCCTCAAAAAAAGACATTTCAGCACACACACATTATCAAAGTTTGCACACAGTTTCTGAAACCTTCCTCCCTCTTCAACGTCAAAGCACCGAGTACATGTTTGATTTGTCATTTATCACGCGCTTTATTTGTATCTTCATCTGAAGATGGGTGACACGGTGCAGCATTACCTCTGAGTGCAAGTTTGAACAACAATGTTTATACTTTACAATAAAATGCTTGTGCAGTGCCGTGTGAAGTGGGTCCTAACACGGAACGTAGCATAGGTTGTTTGGGGAAAAGTGCGCAAACTCCCCTATCAACTGAAGAAGACCCACCCTAAAGCGAGTGACATTACTCTGTGATCTCTTTTGCAGGGCAGTCCTGGCTCCAGACGGAGCCTACAGTGACACGGGACATGTGAAACTCCACAGGAAGACCCCATGCAGTCAGCAAATGAAATTGGGACACGAGTAGCACTAGTCACTAGGGTTTCTACAGGTGGCATAAAGTCCAATTTAACGCTTTTAAATGCCATTTTAATGCTAAAATGCTATATTTTATTATGCCACAAATGCTAAAAATATCTGCATGTACCATTTCAAAAGATTTGTACACATTCTATCAAACAGGGAAATAAGGAGACATTTTTATATTCAAAACTAAATTGGACACAACGGGATACTTTTGGCGAAAGTGAGCATACAATATCAGTCTCAACTGCAGCCAAATTAGTTTCAGACCATAGTTTTTGAGAAAATTTTATTTATTGCCAGTTTGAACCTGATTTAATGCTTCTAAAGCCTTCATTTATTTTGGCATAATTCATTTAATGACTTTTCATGCATTTCAATGACCTACGTAAACCTTGCAAGTACGCGATAAAGTAATATTTGTTTAATTTTTATTTTGTTTTGCAGGAAGTCAAAACCTGATTGAACAAGGTACTCCTGGACGAAGAAATTTCGCCTGAAGAAATGTGGCAAAGGGTGACCCCACTGCTCCCATGGACCCGTGCCGCGCAGAAGGATGGATTGAAATGCACAACAGAAGAAATGTATTTGCAAAAAAGTCATGAAAAAGTTTGCCGTTAACCCCAAAATCTCCCTATTCCCTCACTGCGGTTATAAAGCGTCGCAATGATGGGCTTCCTTATTTCTCTGTTTGAGACGGGAGAGCGATAACCATCTTCCTAAGTCTGTGCAATGGATTTGTGTGTGTTTGTGACCACCTACAGCAGAGGTTGTGGTTGGTGTGTGTCGGCGTGGTTGGGGAGTTTGGGGGTGGACGTTGTGACTAAAAGACTCCCCACCGGGACAGAAGGGCTAAAGCTGCCTGTGTGCCCGGTGATAAGCAACACCAACAATGCCCCCAACTGGGACCGCAGTGTTTACGAATGAAACGCACCCTCCTGATGTTGTGCGTGTGCTTTTGCGTTAGGCCCTGTGACGGCCCCTTCGCTGGTGTTGTGGCAGCTAACTGTTGTGGCTGTCTTTTGAGGTGTGGACGGTAGGAGGCGGCCGGGGATCCTTGGAGTTGTGGACCGGATGACTATAAAAGCGGCATCCGCTGCGCTCACGGGCTCTCTCTCTCATCTGCGGCTCCTGGGCTTACGCCGGCAGGTCCGGGCTGCTGCCTTCGACCGTTATCTACCATCCTGGGTCCGGCCAACGGCATCGCCACGCCAACCTTTATTATTATTGTTTGTTCCTTTTTCCGCACTCACGCACCTCAGCGCTACACATGCATTACACCCGTTGTCAAACTGATACTCATTCGCATTACACCCGTTCGCACCAACAGCACATGATTCACGTACACTGATGACATGCAGACGCTTTTATTTGTGAGAAATAAATGCCCAGCACGGGCTTAAACTCCGCGTGTGTCCTGCCCATCTTCTTTGTTGCGGCCTCACGAGCCGGGGTCGTAACAGGCCCTCAATCTGTTCTGCCTCAGAAAACATTGCTACACCCAGTTCATTATGGGGTATTCACAGCATAATGTCTATAGCTCAGAGGACAATTGCTAATTCTTTGTTTTAGCCGCAATTTTGACTAGATCAGTGAATGAGTTCAGTGAATGCAACGGTAATGTCATGTCCCTTTTGAGGCCGGGCACCTCTGAAAAACAGATTCTGAAACTCAGTGGGGCTTGCGAGATTAATCAGGAGCTATTATGTTTTTTGCAGGTCAAACACATCTTTATCACTACGTTATACTTTGTTGATTAGCAAATTGCTCCAGAACAGCTAAAACAATAAGTAGTTTCACTTCCTGATCCTCCAGGTGAGCTACCAAAAGCCCTCCCCCCCTCTTGCTTCCCTTCGCTGTACAGCTGTTTTAATAAAGATGAAAAAAAGTGATAAGTAGGAGTGTTGTGCTAACAATAGCCACTAGAGATGCGCTAGCGGCTCGAAACACATGTTTTTGATGAAAGAGAAACTTTGTAACATGGTAATAGGCTCTAAAAAGTCTATTTAGCAAACTACTCCTCCTTTATTAAATGTCAAATATCCCTTTCCTATGTGTTGAGGGCCTCGGGTGACTTGTGTGATGTGAAAAAAGCTATACAAGTAATAATTCCGTTACATTCCATGAAAAAAAAGAATACAAAAAATATTTATGGCGTAATTGTTGTATAATTTAATATATAGTGACGAAACAAGATCTTAAGAGCAAACTACACACGGCAGCCACAAAACTGAAATGCTGTAGACTTTTTTAACGCACAGGGCGCCACACAGACGGTTTTTGGGCTCAAAGACAGGATTTAAGCATGTCATGTAAAAAACATGTAGACAACATGTCTTTGACATGTCTATTGGATACTATTTATCTGAAAGAGAAAAAAAAGAATAATAATAAGTTGATTTGGGGAGTTGATTGCTCTTTAAGTGCATTCACAAGTGAATTGCTACTTTTGTGATGCACTTTGTGAAAGCACTTATTGAAAGGCTAAGTCATTTACACTGCATACACTTCATCAAGAGCTCTCGTCGAATGAAGGTCTCGGAAAGAAGCAGGTGAAAATGAGCAGTCACAGACAAGAGCCACGAGGCAAATGTCAAACAGAACAAGCTCAGGCACAGCAGGTACCGTACAGAGATGTAAAAGAAATATACTCAAGAGATAACTTATAAAACACAGAAGGGTGAACAGCATAAGCCATAGGAATATACTTCATTGCAAAGCACAGTGAGGAGGACAGTGTAATGGTTTGTTCTGTTTCTTGTCCAGAACAATCTTCATGAATCACTGCAGTGTTAAGGTCTTCTGAACTAGTAGTGAGCAACTCTTTCACTCGGGCTGGCCCAATTAGTGATTTAAGGCGAGACGATGCAGGTGAATAGGGAAAAGAAAAACACTGAAACTTTTTCTGTAGATTACTGATATAAATATAATGATAACAGTGTCATCTCGGTTGCCTTTCCTGCTACACATGGTTACCAAATATTTGTGAATGAATATGAGTATGAAAGATGATTTTTTTGTTTTACATTAAAACTAAGGTGTTATGGGGGAAAACTAGCTCCAAATCTCAACATTAACCACTGCATGAACAATCTATGTTTTCACCTGACATGGTTTATGTCCTAACATTTGAATTTTTTACTTAAACAATAGATATTAACTTGGGTGCAAATGTTAGTGCTTAGCTGTGGTAAATTTACATTGATTGCATTAGCTAGGACTATATTGTCAGTCACAGGGGTTCCCAAAGTTTTCGGTCAGTGACCCCCAAAATCACCAGACCAGCAATTCGGGACCCCCTGACAAATATAATTTGCAGTTACAATAAATTTGGGTGCACAACATAATCTGTTTTATTAGTCTCTTCAAGGTAATGCCTTCAGGGAAGAGACTGCGAAATCCACGGGCCAGGTCCAGTTGACTGAAAAACAGTTTTATCCACAAGGCTAACATGAAGCTGAATTCCTTCCTGTGCTTCCTCCCCTCACCAACCGTTTGAGAGAATACTCATTTTCAAATCTAATCAGTGAATATCTTTTGAACTAATGTTTGCTTCGATAGTATGTTTTATAGTTGGCTTGATTTCACTATAAATATACTGCTTTAAATCTAAAATATCTCGTGACCCTCACCTCAGTGTCTCACCGAAGGGTCCCAAACCCCACTTTTGGAACCCATGGTCACACCAAACAGTGTCATTTTTATTTTTATGTATTTATTTATTTACATTTTTTTGGGGGGCAAAAGTTCAATCTTGCCTAGGGCACCAAATTGGCTAGGGGCAGCCCTGCAAAGTCCAATGAACACTGTAAGTATTAACAGCTGTATTATCGCTCCTAAATCCCTCTTGTGTGTGTCAGAATTTAACTTGTTCCGAGTTGTGATCACTCCCTAAAGTACTGAGTTACTCCTACTTTAACATCACCCGGAGGACGCATCTCAACTCATTATCTTCCAATAAAGTTCTCAAACCAAATGAAACTGTGCAGCCTATTTACACTGTTAGAATGTTTATGAGACGATGTGGGATAGCAAATCAAATCATTTTTTTGTTTTGCTCCAGTGCGACATGTTTCACGATGGTGTTGAGCTCATCCTGATAACTAACTGTTTCCTTCGGCTTATTACCACAGTGGCAAATATCTTTGGAATTTTTCTTCCAGTCGATAATAAAATGCAAAAACTTAAGGGTAGAAGCTGGAGTTGAATCAGGAAAAAGATTAGAGATATCAAAACTTTTGCTGTAGATTAATGACATAAATACTATGGGGGGAAGAAAAGTTTTCTTTCATTTAATGTTTTCCATATAAAAATAAGGCATTTTATGAGGACGAAATTGCTTGTGATTTCTGCTGCAAAATTAGTTTAAATTAGTTGATATGATTTATTTGTTTGTTTTTTCTGAGATTTTGGATACCTTGATTAGTTTTTAGAAAAGTTAGTTATTGTGATATGTGAGATTTTTTTTTTAATTATTATTATTATGTCTTGTTTTAAAACAACATAATAAATCAAGCAAATAATATATTTTTTGTATTTGTGTTAACACAAATACAGTACAGGACAAAAGTTGGGACATTATTTTATGTATTGGCTTTTCTTTATTTTCAACATTATTAATACACTGATTCTCATTGAAGGCGTTAAACTATGAATTAACACATGGGATTATGAAGAAAACAAAAACAGGTGAAATAACTAAATTCTTCAAAATTGCTGCCCTTTATTCTTGGCATTTTCTCCATGAGCTTCATAAGGTCGTCTTTTGAAATAAGTTTTCAACATGTTTGAAAAGTCAAAACCCTTTCAGGGACGACATTGTGAAGCTCACGGAGAAAATGTCAAAAATGTAAAGCAGTAATCAAAGCGACAGGCGGCCATTTGGAAGAATTGATGTCAACATATTTTTGTGTGTGGAAACAGTTTTGTGGCACCCCCAAAAAATCAGCTATTCTATCCCCCTTAATGGCACACGCTTCCTGTTTGAGTCGTAAAAGCAGGCGTTTTGTCTTGTCACTGTGTTGAACAATAGACATATTATTAATAGACGTGTAGCTCGCGCAGCTCCAATGCTAACAGTCCGACTCTCATTAAGTACGAGATTTCTAAAATCTATCCTACAATAACCAGCCCGGTGCCTCTGATTGTGTCTAACCCAGCGTAATCGCAGGAGGAATATCTAGCTGTAGACGGTTCCAAAAAAGTAGGCACCGGGCATTAAAGTTTTTAACGTGTCTAAAGTGCAATGGATTCCAATGGGGCACTAGCGGCTATATGGCGGTACTAAAGCAATGGCGAAGCAATGGTGGCCTCCAATGGTGTCATTGTCGCAAAGCAGAGCAGCCAGCGGCCATTGTGTTGAACGCAAAAAGGCCAAACTCTTTAAATAAGTCGCAGTATTTTTAAAGAAGCTTTTCGATTTGGGTAATGCCAAACTTGAGAAAATGTGCTCGATTGGGGGCATGGGCGCCAATCCCGTGGGTACTGCGGGGCTGGAGCACCCACTCAAATCTGCCCTAATTAGAAAACAATTCAAGAAATATCGCCTAACCTGTAAAGCTGCTACTCTGTTTTCTACAAAGTGAGGGGGGGGGGAACAAAATCAAGTTTTCACTATGAATTGCAAAATGTTGTATTTTCTTCGGAAACAATTCACTCTGTGTCTTGTTGTTTAAGTTTTTTTTCCCCCTCTTGTTCTGGGCTGGAATTAGAATGCACAAAACATCTCACAAATGTCCTGTAAACTGCTGTCGCAGATCAGACAGCTACATTTATTTGAAAACCCAGTGGATGTTTGACAAAATTCTGTATAAACTCACCACTGCTCTCCGTCTCCAGAAGAGAGCCCAACATTCAACCGTCCTCCAATAAACAACTGCAACAAGTGTCCGGGCCGCATTTTCCTGCCCATGTTTTTAATGAGCGCAGATTTGGCGAGTGAATCCGTGAGGAGCGAGTAGGAGTGAGAGACGTGGCCAAACAACCTCAAAGATATTAGAGTCATGACACCATCCCACTCGCCTGTTAGCGAAAGCCGACCCGCCGGATCCGCGTCTGACCTTACAAAATACACTGATATAATAGCTGTTAGCCACATGGTCCATAGCTCCTCATTAGGGATTTTCGGACTAACTGTTGCCGTTTTTTGACAAGTACACTTGGCTGTCGGTGGCATGAGACGCCAAGATGGAAGAGCAGAGTGGCTGGAAGAAGACTGACATGACAAACCTTAAGCTAGTTATTGGGCATACCATCAGAATGCGCACAGTGCTTTTGCATATCATTTGGGTACTCAAATATGCTGTGATTTTACACTGAACAGGGTGGCTCAAAGGAAGGCTTATAGTTGTCTCACATTACCCAATTGTATATGTTTTTGTTGTTGTTTTCAAACCAGTTTTTATAGTCTGTGTTTCCCTCTTGAGGTAAGTTGGTGGTGGTGGTGGGGGGGGGGGTGTACTTTGCACATCATTTCCTGGGACACAAATCAGAAAAGAACCTCTCGCACACTATCTAATACTGGGTGTACACTGCACGTCTGTGCACAATCATGGCTGTCAGTGACGAACTATCACTCATCAAGGAGAAAATCTTCAGCTGTAGCTCAAAATCACAGGTTGTACAATGAAAAAGGAACAAAGGCTTTATGTTTTTGTTCCTTTTTCATTGTACAACCTGGTTCAACTCCTTTTCCTTGCACCGCTAGCTAAACACTGCTAGCTTGCAGCCTCAGAAAAACACACGCTGTCTGGAAACAGATGAAACCATGGTGTCTTACGATGTGACAGCACTGTTTACATCTGTCCCAACCTCAGCAGCAGTCAGAAGAAGAAGACTGACTGAGGACAGCACTCTAGCTGAAAGAACCCAGCTCCCTCCTGACCACATTTGCCAACTACTGGAGATCTGTCTGAGCACCACATACCTTCAGTTCAGGGGCAGCTTCTACAGAGCCCAGAAGACAAACTACAGAGCCCAGAAGAAAGGGACTTGTATGTAGCCGGGGTCTCAGAGAAACTTCAGAGAATCTTTAGGCAGCACAGGATTCCAGTGAACCACAAACCGGTGAACACACGGAGACAAAAATGTGTTCATCCCAAAGACAAAACTCCGAGCCACAAACAAAGCAATGTGGTTTATTTTATTCAATGTAAAGAACATTATATTGGAGAAACTAAACACATTTTACAGAAGAGACTTTATCAACACCGAAGAGAAAGCACAAGCGGCCCTCAGTAGGCGGTGCACCTCCACCTCAAAGCCTCCAACCACTCCTTTGAGGACGGGGAGGTCAAAATTTTAGCTAAAGAAGAACGGTGGTTTGAAAGAGGAGTTAAAGAAGCTATTTTTGTCAAGTAAGAAAATCCCTCCATTAACCGGAATGGTGGGCTCAGATTTAATCTTCCGTCACTGTAGCCAACAAAAGAATAATAGGCAGGTAATTAGCAGTGATTAGCCATGAATAGGACAGATACTGGGTAGTGATCATCTATGAATAGGACAGGACTGACCGATACTGAAGTGAGCAGATCGTTAGAGACGCTCTACTTCAAAGGTGTTTACCCACAGGTGAGAGTAGCTGAGATTAGAGGGGAGGAGCCGAGCCAACCCTAACTCCTCCCCGTTGGTCTATATCTTAAGTTGCGGGCTGAGTGGGACTTTTGTCGCTGACGAAGCCTTTTGGATGAGAGCCGAAACGTTCGAAGACTTCAACTACTGAGTACAGAAGATGAATCAAGTACGTGTGGACGTAAGATGTATGGACGAAAAAATGACAAACTCCACCAAATCAAGCAGGAAGTTGGTGTATAAGATCTGCAGTTCCATGTAGTTAATGTCGTCAAAACAAAACATGAGCGAACGGGGGAAAGAGAAGGAAAAGGAAAAAAAAGAGTTTGATGTTTGAAAATAAGTTTGCTTGTAGTTTAATCTAGGGATGTACAGTATGACAGAGAAATAAATTGGGTACTCAACTCAGGCTCAAAGGATGCTATTTCCTTCATGTTTGGTTTTAACTGTGCTTGAAAAAAACAAAAAGTAAAGTATTAAACAAATGTTAATAAGATTTTAACAAATAAAAGTCAAAAAATTGGAAATGTAAAGTTCATACCTACTAAGTGGTAAGCACATACTAGTAATACTTTTAATTGGCAAAGATCATAATAGATTGTCAATAAATATTATGGCCGTAAATCAGACCTGGGCACATCCGGCCCGCAAGATGACTCAATCCGGTCCACGACTTGTAGGGCATAAATTCATGAGTATGTAAAAAAAAAAACTAAGTCTCTAGCCCATTCCTTTGCGGAGTTATGATTTTTAAAAGAAATGACCAGAATGCTCACTCCAGCCACTAGGGGGCTGCTAAGATAAAAATGAAAGGAACACATTCCATACGTGTCCAGCAGAGGGCACTGACATGATAAAAGGTCAGGATATAAACAACACATTGGCTACAGTCTTGTCAGGGTCATTATTATTCATTTATTGAAAAAAAGTTACCTCAATAGTATTTTTCCCAGTCAATACATATTTTTATTTTGGAGCTTTTGTTTATGGACTCCGGCAATACACTCCCCTTTTGGCCCCTGCGGAAATTCACGTGGAGACCCCCGCTATCACTTCACTTCCCACAATCTGGTAGAAGTTAAAAAGTATAAGAAGTTGAATAACCTGAATAACGATGCACACACATGCGCGTCTTTGGCTTGATATGGCTAACTATTTACAGAAAATAACTAAATACCAGTATCGGATATTTTAGTGTAATGTACAATAGGATAAAGTTGCAGAATAAGTTCGAGTTATTGTAGGTGCAGCCCTCCGACTCAATTCAGGCTTCTTATGTGGCCCCTTATGATAATTAATTGCCCACCCCTGCCATAAACACAAGTTCCAAATGCACATCACCAGGCTCAAGGTTGACTTCATGTTTTCTTCCCCTGACGCCGACAACTACAGTTTGCAACGCAAGCTAAATTTGGCTTCATGTCTGCCCCGTAACCCAAACAACAAACCACTGAACTGTCAGAAATAACCGTGACGTATCGGTTACTATTGTTAAAGGGGAATCTGCTTTGGCGCCAAAATAGAGGCCTCGCGTGTAGACAGGACACATACATCTGAAGCTAAATGATCCTTCACTTGTAAAAGAAAAAAGAGAAAAAGGCTCCGTGCAAATACAGGCATAAAAGAAACTCAGCGAAGAGGGCTGGAAACTGGAACGGAATAAAAGGCGCAAGAGCGAAAGAAAATAAGCATTGGAACGAGAGAAAAATCCAAGTCCGACAAATAAATCAATGGGGCAGATTGAAACAAATGGAGCGCGCTGCGAGTCTCAAATTCTCCATTGTCTCTGTCTCACTCACGCACCTGGTAGCAATTGAAAAGTAACCCTATTACACAGGGAAGAAAAGATGGGGAGGGGGGAAGAAAAAAAAAAAGTTAAAAAAGCCACCGCTGGTTCGAATGGGCCTGCACACTCGCGCACTATTACAGCGGCTAACAAGGCCTATTTATGGCCGGCATCACACTTACTCCGATTCAGGCTAATAGTGAGATATATTCCAGGGCAAATTGGACATGTCACAGCCACCGCGCAGCAGCCACCTACAAACTGCAAGCAAACAGTGAAAGTAAACAAAAGGCAGTGGCAGACTTTGGCTTTTTGTATTTGTATTTACCAAATTACTAAAAGAATAGAGGGGAAGTCCAGCAAATTTAAATGTGAATTATCGCTCTATTGATCAAGTAAAACTCTACTTAGTTGTAAATACAAGATGTTGTGGAGCCTGTATAGTTTAACAATGGAGATGAGGACAGGCCAGAATTGGTAGAATTTGCTGTTTTTTTTTTTATCAATTCACCAACACATTCACAGTAAACATCCACATATCCACATAAAACAACAACGAAAACGTATCTACATGACAATAAACTGAGTCATATCTCTGTAATTACCGGGCCTATCCACATGAAAACAAAAACTGGCACAAAGTTCAACGACTTTTCTGTCAGCACAAATGAACTGAAGGGATATTTATCTCTATCATTATTCATTCAAAATGGTGCAATTATTGTCAATTGAAAAGACAAATGTGGAAAATGTCGGGCTTGAATCACAAACATTATGGTTAAACATTTGTACCCCGTGAACTGCTACCTTAACGTGGTGGGGTTGTTTGAGTGCCCGAATGATCCGAGGAGCTATGTTGTCTGGGGCTTTATGCCCCTGGTAGGGTCTCCCATGGCAAACAGGTCTTAGGTGACGGGTCAGACGAAGAGCAGTTCAAAGACTTCTATGGACAGTATACTAACAAGGACCGTGACGTCGCCCGGTATGGCGCAGCCGGGGCCCCACCCTGGAGCCAGGTCTGGGGTTGGGGCTCGAATGCGAGCGTCTGGTGGTCGGGCCTCTGCCCACGGTGCTCGGCCGGGCACAGCCCGAACGGACGACGTGGGCCCGCCTTCCTGTGGACCCACCACCCGCAGAGGGATCCGTAGGGGTCGGGTGCAGAGAGGACTGGGTGGCAGTCGAAGGCAGGTGCCTCGACGACCTGGTCCGCGTGCGCAGCTTCTGGCGTTCGGGACATGGAACGTCACTTCGCTGGGGGGGAAGGAGCCTGAGCTTGTGCGGGAGGTAGAGAGATACCGGCTAGATATAGTCGGGCTCACCTCCACGCACAGCCTGGGTTCCGGATCCCAACTCCTGGAGAGGGGCTGGACGCTCCATTTTTCTGGAGTTGCCCGCGGGGAGAGGCGGCGGGCTGGGGTGGGTGTGCTCATAGCCCCCCAGCTCAGCCGTCACGTGTTGGAGTTCACCCCGGTGAACGAGAGGGTCGCGTCCCTACGCCTTCGGGTCGGGGACAGGTCTCTCACCGTTGTCTCGGCCTACGGGCCCAACATCGGTGCAGAGTACCCGGCCTTCTTGGAGTCCCTGGGGGGGTACTAGATAGTGCTCCGGCTGGGGACTCCATTGTTCTACTGGGGGACTTCAACGCCCACGTGGGTAACGACAGTAAGACCTGGGTGGGGGTGATGGGGAAGAACGGCCTCCCCGATCGGAGTGGTGTTCTGTTATTGGACTTCTGTGCTAGTTACGGTTTGTCCATAACGAACACCATGTTCGAGCACAAGGATGTCCATAAGTGCACGTGGCACCAGGACACCCTAGGCAGGAGGTCGATGATCGACTTTGTAGTTGTGTCATCTGATCTCCGGCCGCGTGTCTCGGACACTCGGGTGAAGAGAGGGGCTGAGCTGTCAACCGATCACCACCTGGTGGTGAGCTGGATCCGCTGGCAGGGGAAGAAGCCGGTCAGACCTGGCAGGCCCAAACGTGTTGTGAGGGTCTGTTGGGAACGTCTGGTGGATCCCTCTGTCAGTAGGGTCTTTAACTCCCACCTCCGGAAGAGCTTCACCCAGATTCCGAGGGAGGTAGGGGACATGGAGTCCGAGTGGACCATGTTCTCCTCCTCCATTGTCGATGCGGCTGCTCGTAGTTGTGGCCGTAAGGTCTCTGGTGCCTGTCGCGGCGGCAACCCCCGAACCCGGTGGTGGCGCCCGGAAGTAAGGGATGCCGTCAAGCTGAAGAAGGAGTCCTATCTGGCCTTGTTGGCTTGTGGGACTCCGGAGGCAGCTGAGAGGTACCGGCAGGCCAAGCGTGCTGCAGCTCGTGCAGTCGCAGAGGCAAAAACTCGGGTCTGGGAGGAGTTTGGAGAAGCCATGGAGGAGGACTATCGGTCGGCCTCGAAGAGATTCTGGCAAACCATCCGGCGCCTCAGGAGGGGGAAGCAGTGCTTCACCAACACTGTTTACAGTGCGGGTGGGGGGCTGCTGACCTCGACTGGGGAGGTGGTCGGGCGGTGGAAGGAGTACTTCGAGGATCTCCTCAATCCCACCGTCACGTCTCCCGATGAGGAGGCAGAGGCTGGGGACCCGGAGGGGGGCTCGTCCATCACCCAGGCTGAAGTCACCGAGGTGGTTAGAAAGCTCCTCGGTGGCAAGGCCCCGGGGGTGGATGAGATTCGTCCCTGGTACCTTAAGTCTCTGGATGTTGTAGGGCTGTCTTGGCTGACACGTCTCTGCAACATCGCGTGGCGGTTGGGGACAGTGCCTCTGGATTGGCAGACCGGGGTGGTGGTCCCCCTCTTCAAGAAGGGGGATCGGAGAGTGTGCTCCAATTACAGAGGGATCACACTTCTCAGCCTCAGGATCTCATCTCTGCTGTTTGCAGATGATGTTGTTCTGTTGGCTTCCTCAAATCAGGACCTCCAGCGCGCACTGGGGCGGTTTGCAGCCGAGTGTGAAGCGGCCGGGATGAGGATCAGCACCTCCAAATCTGAGGCCATGGTTCTCCACCGGAAAAAGGTGGCTTCCCCGCTTCAGGTCGGTGGGGTGTCCTTGCCTCAAGTGGAGGAGTTCAAGTATCTCGGGGTCGTGTTCACGAGTGAGGGACGGATGGAGCGTGAGATCGATAGACGGATCGGTGCGGCGTCAGCAGTGATGCGGTCGCTGTATCGGACCGTTGTGGTGAAGAGGGAGCTGAGCCAAGCGGCAAAACTCTCGATTTACCGATCGATCTACGTTCCCACCCTCACCTATGGTCATGAGATTTGGGTAATGACCGAAAGGACAAGATCGCGAATACAAGCGGCCGAAATGAGTTTCCTTCGCAGGGTGGCTGGGCGCACCCTTCGAGATCGGGTGAGGAGCTCAGTTACCCGGGAGGAGCTCGGACTCGAGCCGCTACTCCTCCACGTCGAAAGGAGCCAGCTGAGGTGGCTAGGGCATCTGTATCGGATGCCTCCTGGTCGCCTCCCTCGGGAGGTGTTCCAGGCATGTCCTATTGGGAGGAGGCCTCGTGGAAGGCCCAGGACACGCTGGTGGGACTATGTCTCCGAGCTGGCCTGGTGTCGCCTCGGGGTCCCCCCAGAACAGCTGGAAGAGGTGTGCGTGGATCGGGAAGTCTGGGCATCTCTGCTGAGACTGCTGCCCCCGCGACCCGGCCCCGGATAAAGCGGAAGAAAATGGATGGATGGCATTTGTAGATTTTCTTTTAGGAGATGTCTTTCAAAAACAGTCAATCAAGTATAAATTATAGGCCCTACTATTGAAATTATGACATCAAATTCTTGAAACCTATTATTATCGATAAATACAAGGGAAGTACATCATTGGACTACGAATATGCACCATTTTACTATGGCAAGTTCAGTAAGATTTACAAATCTCTGGTTGCTCCCCAAAAGGCTCCATTGAATTATTTCTGTGTTTGCAAAACTATTGAGATGTCATGGCATCCTGGCAACACTCAGGGAAAGCGCTGTAGCTGTAAAGTTTCACTTGTGGCCTCATTTCAGTCAGTTACATTTTCCACCTATTGCTTTGGGACGCCTTGAGTCAGACCACAAACTGCACTTCGGTGGATAATTTCTCTTGTGTTTAGGCAGTGAAAATCGTGAAGTCACCTCCCCATGCAGGCTGTAATGTATAGCTTTTACACCCAATCTACCATTCAGCCAACTGTTGCAGCCACTAGTGTGGAAATGGCTGCTAAGGCTAAGGAAGTGATGCGTGAAGGCCAAGTGAGTAGCACCTCTAGCTAATTCACTCTGCTACGGTCATTTTAAGGCCAGGCACAGGAAAATCCTTACTTTTGTTCAACTTAATCTTTGCCTTTCCCTAATAATCGCACAGCAGATTTATTTCTCTTGCTTTCACTGAACCTGCACCGGTGAGCGTGCTGAAAATCCATTTCCCAAAAGCGAGTGTTTGAAGTGTATCTAACCATGGCTTTTCTTTGACCACAGCTGCAATTGTAATGGAAGAGAACTATAGGAATGCTTGTACTAAGTGTGCAGCATTGAACTTTTTAATGTGAGTTCTGCCAAGTTTCAAGTCTCAAGGCGGTAGTCAAACATTGTAGCCATTTTTCTTGAGAATGTAAAGATTGTTAGATGTTCCACTTGGTTCCCTGTTATAGAAAGGGTTGGATAAGTGAGGCCGAGTAGGTTATAAAAGCTGCCATTTGATGGAAGCAGAATGGTGTCGGTCACTTGAGAGCGGTTTGATTTGGTGATGGCGTTTCCGGTCTAGACCCCAGTGGGAGTGACCAACGAGCACCAAACCAGCAACAACTATTACAAAAAGCTAGCTAACATTAGTTTAGCTAATCATTAACTTACCTTTCTCTCAGAGTAAGACTGCTGATTGCCAAAACTATTAAGCGCTTGGTTAAATATGACAAATGTACTGATTTTAGGCGTGTTGGATTTGCCCGACTCGTGTTGCATTCTCCCTCATCAAATCAATGTGTCTTCCCCTCACTCATTGCCGAAACCGCTCCAACAAGCAAACGACGGCAGACTCCATCGCATCCTTTGGTTACGGGACAGTTGGTGTTTCCAGCGTTTCCTGCACAAGTGACTCAAATTCATAACTATTTCCAAAATGTATCTTTGATCAAACCACCAACCCTCTAGTTAGTAGTCAAACATATACATTGAGTCAAAAGCTTAACCACTTGCCAAGCATTACTTGTGGCCTTTATCTTTTCATATCAGGGTCATATCGTATGGAACTCTGCAGACTTAGAACAACACGGGGTCACAGTTCTCCCATGATGCAATGCACTTCGGGAACCGTGAGACGTGTGGCCTTTCGGATGTCATCGCCCAGAGGGACTTTGTAAATTAGATTTGTTCATTAAAGACACAGGTGGCCTTGGGCTGTTCCCCTCTGGATAAACCCAACACCGCTTTTCCTATTGTTTCAGGTTCCCGGCTCCAGATGTCGTTCAAACTCGGTGCGATGAAGGTTATGGTTTTATTACTAAGGGAATACAGTTTAATGGCAGACATCAATTATTTCAAAGTCTGGCTATTTTGAAAAGTCTATAAAAAAACAAGTTGTCACAAAGCTTTAGTCGATGATAAGATAAGTAAGCCCCAGGAAAGATATTAGCCCACTGCATTTGACCCATCCCTCGCATCCTTCTCCAGATCTTGAGCTACAGGTTTGTGCAGCACCTGTGTTAATTGATCTAATTCTTGATTCTATTTATGTGTTATGGATTTCTATTGCCATCTTGTAGCCCCTTGCTCTGTAAAGCAATTTGAATCGTCCTGCAATATGTGCTCAACAAATAAAGGGTCAGTCCTCATTTAGACCTCATTTAGTCCATGTTTAGCCCTGGCTTGATCCTCACATTGACAATAAACATATACATCTGCAGTTGCTTTAACTCTTTACAGGTAAAGATTTAGTATTGTCGGGAAGAATCAGTTCCTTGGATCCCAAAGGTTGCAGTCTCCTGATTCACAAGGAAACATACTACATCACATACATATTGATAAAACAATAAAGAGCATTAATCAGCCTAGAATGTCAACAATAATGGAGTTTAAAAAAGTAAAACTGATATGGAATATGTTCCTTGTGTCCAATTTATGTACATTTGTCTTTGAACTTATAGCTCAACATCTGTAGAATTCTTTGAAAAGTCTTGGGCTATGTCTAAGCCACAGCGGCAAGCACAGCCGCATTTTCTGGGTTATAGCTCTCGTGGCAGTTAGGTTTGAGCTAAATGCTATGATGTGCGAGAGGTCAAGAGTCACAAAGCCATCCGGACCGGCGTCAATAAGGCGCAATAGCTGTCAAATGTCACGTTGATAATAGCAAATGTCACGCCGTGAGCCCCGCTGGGATGGTCCATTAACCGAGCTGGAGCAGGCAGAGGAACACATCAAACAAGAGAGAAGGGACAGAGGGAGAGAGGATGGGAGTAATCAGCCCTCGTAATGTTTGTAACATGGCTTTGCAGGTGGAGAACAGTAACTCGCAAAAACAGTCCCACCACAGAAATATTTGGATTGCTGAGATCTTCAATTGGGTTTAAATTAATGTCAAAACTGGATGGAAGCTAAAGCTGGGCCTACACTATGTGATTTTTACTCTCAATTTATTATACATTTTTATCACACAACAATTTAAAAGTCTTTCAGCCGCTCTGTGCGTCTCTGTCTTACAGAGTACAGGAGTCTACGACCCCAGATTAGCTTCTCAGGACGAACGTACGACTGAAATCGCACGGTCACAGGGTTTTCTGACGTGTTTGATATTTTTTCATGACTCGTGAGGTCCTGCCGCTGTGGTGGCGCTACAGAAGCAGGCACAGTATAATACAGGAGATACAGGAGGTGCCAGGACAAGGGGAGACACAGGGAGGACACAGCGCAGAGAGGTGAGCGAGGGCTAAACCCCGCTGATAGCGTCTTCCTAAACATTACACATACAGACACAAAGTCTGCAGAAGTTTGGTGGCTATCGGCTCTAATTTAAGCTCGGCATAATGTCATTAATTGCTGAAGTTAGCCTTGGCAAAGTCATATAAATCAAATCAAATCAAACTTTATTTATAAAGCGCTTTTCATACAAAATGTAACACAAATCTAAAACTATGCGTGAAATAGCACAGGACAAAAAAAAAGAGTGAAACTAAAGAAATAATTGTATAGAACTAACACAGGTAAATCAAGTTAATATAAGTAAATATTAGTTAAAAGCTAAGCTAATAAAGTGGGTCTTGAGCCTGCTCTTAAAAACAGCTCTTCGTTCCAGAGGCGAGGGCCATAATATTGGAAAGACGCCTCGCCATGAGTCTTTCTGTTGACTTTAGGAATAACTAAGAGACGTCTACCGGAGGAGCGAAGGGACCGCGAAGGCTCATATGGTAAAATCAATTCTGAAAGATAATAAGGACCAAGACCATTAAGACATTTAAAAACCATTAAAAGAACTTTAAAATCGATCCTGAAACACACGGGGAGCCAATGCAACGACTCTAAAACCTCCTGGTCTTCGTCAGGACACGAGCTGCTGAATTTTGTAAAACTTGTAAACCTGAGAGACTCTTTTTGGGAAGACCAGAAAGCAGGGCATTACAGTAGTCGATACGACTGGTGATAAAAGCATGCATTAGTGTCTCCGTGTTGGCCCGAGAGAGAATGGGGCGGACTCTGGCTATGTTCTTTAGATGGTAAAAACCTATCTTTGTGATATTCTTGGATAGTCTGGAATTAATGTCAGGTCACAGTCAAAAATCACACCCAGGTTCTTCACCTGTGAGGAAGGATTAAAAGACAATGACTGTAGTTTGGGTAAAGGTTTCTCTCTCTGGGCCTCAGGACCAATGACTAAAACTTCAGTTTTGTCCTGGTTAAGCTGGAGAAAGTTTTTTGCCATCCAGGATTTAATATCTAAAATGCAGTTAAAAAGTGCATCCATTGGCCTGCTGTCATCAGGAGACATGGAGATCTACAACTGTGTATCATCAGCTATGAAAGTTGACTACATGTCTCCTGATGACATCACCAAGAGGGAGCATATACAGGTTAAAAAGCACTGGGCCTAAAATCGAACCCTGGGGCACACCACATGTAATTTTATGGAGCTTAGAGGGTGAATGTTTAGGTGTTTAGACCTAGCCTGGTTTTACCATACCCTCATTTCGTTTCGTACAGAGGGTCTGGAATTTCACAATTGAGCTCCGTTACCGGGTGGGAGGGGTGAACTCCTTTGAAACGATTGGATCTGATTTTCGCTAGCGTTTGGTCGTGACTTATATAATGTGCCCGTGTTGAGTGAAGCAGCGATCATAACTCTATCATAACTCTTGGGAGCATTTCTTGCACATTCTAAGGCTTCAGTTATAATTTGTGGATATTTGAGAGCCGAGCCAGAACGGATTGAAGACCTTCCTTTACGTTCGTATCAGCCGCCATTGCCGAACTACAACCAGCAAATACGGCGCAAATGCTTGACGTCACCTACAACACCCGCCTCCCCCGCTCGCTGAATGGTAGATTGAAATTCAACCGATTAAACGCAGCCACTGAGATCAAACCCAGACGTACATGTAGGGAAAAGATAATTGACCGGAGTTTACGAATGGCTGAGGCCAGGCTAGTTCAGACCTGCTGTTTCACAGGATAATATGACAGACCGAGCTGGTATCCATAGTAATGTACATGTCGTTGGGTTAAGTCACTCGTACAGTGTGAACAGGTCTGTCGTGTGCATTTTCTGGCAATTCTGAAGGAACTGTTGGTGTCTAAAGCAGCTTGGCCAGTAAGACTATATATGCCTTTCTATTCAAAGACTGTAGGACCCACCGTTTCTAATGATTGTCATGAACCAATTATTTTACCCATATCAAAAGAAACTTGGCGACGTAGACGAGTATAAAGAAATAAAAAGGAACTTTTAGAAATCACACAAAGGTGACAAAGAAACAACAGGGTCAATAGGCAAAGCACTTAACCATTAGAGGTGAGAGACGTTATTTCGTTTGCACTTAATGAGATGGGATACGTACAATAAGCATTGGTCAGAGCTGGGATTTGATGTTGTGTTCTTAGGCAAGACACTTCATGAGCCCACCTTGATCAAGGAAACATACTAATATCAAGCTAAATATAGATGCAGGCAAGGTCACGATTATGGTTCTGCTGGACACAGTGGAGCATGGGATCTTACTAGAAACGTTAAAAAACCTGGGTGGGAATCTCTGCAAAGACTCTTGAGTGGTACAGGACCGAACATACTATGTTGAGATTGGTAACTGTGTCTCAGACCAAATAGGATTGACCTGACCAGGGACGGTTTTCTCAAAATGTGTTTTTTGTTCCACTCATGCAACGGCCTTACCACTTTAGTAGGTTCTACAGACTCCAAACTTTCCAGTCAATATTTTGAAGGATTTTTCAGAGGGATTTTTTTAATATCTAATTCATATCCTGATCTTGTGAGCTTTGAACAGAAAAAAAGGTGACATTTGAGATTCTCATATTTATATCAGTTATCTACAGCAGAACTTTCAAATTGATATTGTGTTTTTTTTGTTTTGTTTTTTTCTATTCACCTGCAGCATCTCGCCTTAAGATTGACAGAACGACTGCACTGGACGAAGAAAAAAAACAAAACCTGAATGCTCTTTACTTGGCGCATACCTGCAGTTGTGTTTGAATAATTACATATGTGAAAACTGTATACCGCAGAATGGGGATGTGCATCAGCCTGACTTGCTTTCTACACCCGCATGGGGAAAAAAAAGAAAATAAAAAAAATACAACAAAGCAAATTCGTCTTCAAATGAGAGCCAACAGACCCGAGCATAGTTGTTAAAATGGGACAAAGAGTTTCAAGGGAATTTGCCATTTACAGTCAGCCTCGGCGAACCGGGCTTCTCAATGGGGGCCCGAAACAGAGGGTCCCCCGAGACCCGTGTGCTGTGTTCCTCATGGAAGATTTATGACTGTTTATGTTTGGCTTGGTATTTAAACAAAACAAATGATAAATACCCGTGCCTCTGAATCGTCGTGAAAGTAGGCTGGACTAACAGAAAGGATTTTTAACATGCTCAGAGTTATTTAAAGAACAAATGCCGCTGTAAAACTGTAATTATACTGCAATAAAAGGGAGACATTAAAGTAGCTAAAATTACTTCAGAATATTAGTTTGATTAGTTTGCAATATTTTATGCATTTTTTGACTTCCATGAAACAGAGAAATGAGTGTAAATAGGGATAAAAAAATAAATTAAATAAAATAAACAGCAATGTTATCATTTTAAAAGATACAGTGTTGATAGAATGCTTGTTTGATTAAGAGCTATATGTTTGTTAAGTGTGACGTCACAACTTCCGCTTCCGGGTCCTGGCAAACCAGCAAATATGCGAGACAAAAACATAAACTCTTAAAAACAACCATCAATATTTTTGAAACCCAACGGAGAGTTACTGAACCTACTTATTTTTCAGACTCATTAGCCAAAAATGCCGGACTTACTGCTAAAAAAGTATTATTTACTAAAGTCGGTACTTCCGAGTTTAGAGTAGCTGCTGCGCCGTTAGCATTGTTTTCCGCTAACCCGGAAACTCTCAACTCTCTGTTGAGTTTTAGAAATATTGATTGGGGTATAAAGAGTTTTTTGTAGTTTCTCGCACCTTCCGGACCCGGAAGTAGAGCTGTGACGTCACCACTTAACAAACGTATAGTGGTTCAATGGGTGAGCCATGCAGAGACTGTCCCGTACATGGTTTGGTATCAGGTCATGTTCAAAATTTGAATTAACCACTTGTTAAGCTACATTACGTAATAACACTGCATTACGTACTACCAGTTTAAAATGTTGACAAAAAAATCACTTATTTGTGTAATAAAATCCCATTTTGTAATAATATCCCGCATTATGTGATACATTTGATTACTATGCACCATTTCAACGTGAAAAGACTAACAGAGACATAATGTGTTGGGAAGTTTTATTGAACATGGATCATGGGGCTCAGACCCCGGTGGAAGATTGCATTGACGATATGGAATACATGGCGATGATGTAAGAATCTTCCCCTGGTGCTCAGACACTGGTTTTGGTAGGAAGAGACCTGGCGCGGCCGGTTGACACGACAAGCAGAGCTGAGGAGAAGCCAGATGAAAGAGGGGCGGAGGAGGGGCGCAACACGGCTGGGAAACGACCGGGTTATTGACCGGGGAGCTTAAGAAGGGGATCCTGGGTAAAGCATGGCTGAAGCAGGATGAGCAGCTGCGGTGATTGGCTGACACAAAGGTGCAGCTCGAGATGGGGCCGTTATTGGATGATTGCATAATGAAGGCTGCAGGTAGATCTTCCAGGTTGAATTCGCGCTGAAGCTTCATAAAGCAGTTTGTAATGCATTGGTAAATACTTACTTCCCCATTTATGAGGCATTTATACAGTTTCACAAACCATTGTTAAAATTACCAATCACACCTAAACCCGCCTACAACTTCAAAAGATCCACTTTAGTCCATTTTAGACCTAAAGAGCCACTACAGTATTGTTATATGCAAAAACAAGGAATATATTTTATATTATTGACATAATTTAGTCAGTAAATTATTAAAGTACACATTTAATGTCAATTCATCATGACCTGTGCTCTTGTTCAATTTAGATGTAATATTTTAGCACCTCATTACTCATAAATAGTTGGGTTTTATTATATTTCCATCAAAGCTAACCTAAGCTGACCTAAACAGATACAGTTACAGTCCCTGTGTCTGGTTAAAATAATCCCTATGTAGGTGCTTATAAATAATCAGATTGTTATATTGATGAAGTTATATTGCAAAAGAGAGATAATAATTACAAAATGTTGTTTGATTACACAAAGAAGTGATCATTTTATTGCATTTTGAGGTTTTATTACAAACTCTACCAACCTGGATGATGGTTGTTTAAAACATTTAAGGCAAACTCACTTTAATGGCTACCTCACCAAAAACATCTTATTTTTATCAAACATCTGTCTTTTTCTTTTCTTCTTTTTTTGTTTTACCTATGCCAGCCCATTTCGCCCGTGTAATGAATCTCCCACAACAGCGGGTGTGCACTTAGGACTGCAGGAGCTGAGCATAAACAGGCAGTGACCTTCGCAGCGGCCCGGGGTATTTCAGCCCTGCCGCCTGTGTAAATGATTAGGCTCTTGTGAGGGCAGAGTGATTGTGCTGAAGGGCCCTCGGAGCGAAGGGCCGCTTAAGGTTAGACTCGGACGCCACATCTAAAATCGCAGCGTTTATTTCTTTCCTAGCTCAAAAAAGCGACAGTCTCCGGCAGCGGTTCCCGACTTGTGTGGGGGTGTGACTCTGGCCAGGCTAAAGTCAAATTGATAAAACAACGTTCACGTGATAAAGCTCGAATGATTCCTATTTAAATTGAACGTGAAGCGACTTTCATTGGCCCTTCACTGGTATAGAAAATTCTTGACCACCACCAGTTGAAATCTACTCCAGGGAACACTCTTTTTATCTTTTTCATGCTCTTCATTATTTACACTTCTCGCTATTTTTTATTGGTTGTAAACACACATGACTTCCTCTCTCACTATTTTCTCTATAAAGATTAACGATGTCCTGCACAAATAGTTTGTAAAAACATCACGGACATTGAGTTATGGGTAGTCACTGGCTATGTGTTAAAAAAAAACATTACGTTGGATGCAAATACTGGACTGCAGGAAACGAATGTGTTCATTGAGGTAGGAGTTTTGATCTCAAAGGTAAAAATAAAAAAAATAAAAAGTGTTTATACTAAAGACGGGCCCATTATTTTTGAGCGGCTTATTCAATCTCTTGGTAATTTCTATTTAAACTTTGATTTACTTTTAAGATTCACTCAGAAGCCACGTGATGCTCGCATGCATAAAGCCCATGAGCTTAAAAGAGCCAGTGGTGCATTCATTTGTTACCACGATTTTGTATTGATGACATAGTGACCACTGTGCAAAGCCTTCTCCAGCACATGCCAAATATTCTCAATAGGGTAAAGATCTGGACTCTGCGGTGGCCGATCCATCTCATGCTCGCTGAACCATTCTTTCACTCTTTGTGAGCCCGATGAATCCGGGCATAGTGATGCTGAACCTAGACCCGATTAACTGCAGCCACTCCGGATCAGAACAGTTATTTGAATCAAGGCGTCGACTTGTATATTTGAATTTGAAATCAAAATCCAACCAACGGCACAGACTTACTTGTAGTAGTAATTCTGTGATGCCTCTTTAAAGATTTACCTATCGTGTACGCATTTTTGATTGTGGCTTGCTGAATGTTTGTGAATCCACTATAGAGAGGGAACCCGCTAAGTCTGAAAGGAAGAAGGAATAAGTGCGGAGACGTTTTTTTCCCCCCTCTCTGCGAAACGGGATCTCTCCAAACACACCTGCTTGTAATGAATTTGACCAAGACGTCTTCAGCCGATGCAATGTGTGTGTCCGAAATGGTCTCTACACTTCAGAGAGCGCACGGAAAGCCACACTCGACCACTGGAAGTATGGGATAGATTAGCGGAGGGCAGGCTGACTAAACATACTCATGTAAACAGCCTATCCGCGCGCTCCAGAGGGCACTCAGCGAGCCTCGCCGTCCCACCCGCTCTTAATGGTTTCGGAGTGGGTTATGAAGAGAACATATGTGCATTATAGGATATATTGTAAAACACTGGGCCCGACCGTGTATAAACATGTCATTTTCACTTAGAATTAGGTTTGGGGGATAATGGAGGTCATTATAAACACACACACGCCTCTCTGCTGGATAAATATACAGCAGACGACAGGCCGCCACTCAGCTCCGCGCCAAAGTGGATAATACCGGCTAATATGAGCAGATATAAACGAGAGATGACTGCACAGAGACTAATGGGAGTTCATGTATCATAGGAAAAAATAAGGTACGTGCAATCGCCATTTCACTTGGAGAATGACCCATGTCAAGCAAAATTGACTTTAAACATGTTTTACGGTCGATCCCCCGTCAAGTACATACCTGGAATTGTATTTTTCTTCATTCAAAAAGTTTTGAGTAATCTAGTAAAATGTGGTTATTGCTATTGCTCGAACGCTCCCATTTTCTCTCCTCATTCGCGCCATGCACCCAAAGCAAACCGCTGCCTCATCCTACACCAAACCCCGACTGCACGGACAGCAAGGCTCTCTCTGCTCCCGAGGTCTCGGTAAAACCCTCTAATCGACTCATGTTTAGGTAAATCTCATTCATAAGTTGCATGTCCTTATATGTTGAAAGTGCAGAGGGCGTGACGTGAGGAGGGGTCATGTGCACACATCAGTGAAGGGGCGATTGTGTGGTGCTGCGCAGGGAGTTCAGCTTCCCGATGGCCCTGTGTACGAAACTGTTCTTAAGGCGACTCGACCTGGCCCGTAGATTCCGCAGTCTCCTCCCAGAAGGCATTACTCTGAAGAGACTGTGTGATGGGTGCGTAGGGTCCCTGGTGATTCTGACGGCTTTGCGGGTGAGAGAAAATGAGACTCCTGGATTTTAGACTTGGAACGGTCCCTTGTAAACAAACCTGCACAGTCTCTCACTCCTTATTGTCTTTTCTCTACACTACAAATTCCAAATGTATAATAGCAAGGCTGAGGTAATTATGATAATCTTTAAGCCTCAGTTACGTATATGTTGACCTTGATTTTAAGAATAGGAGTGTAAAAATCTGAAAAGGGGCCTAGAAATCACTTTAGTGTTTCTGAAATGTTTTTATGCTGGTATAAATATCACCTTTGTTTGTTTTTTATTGAAGAAATAAAAGGAGAATGTTTACCGAAAATTCAGCGAGTTTTCAGCGATGTACTTTCTGTCATATGAAATATTTTCAATATACAAGATTTTCTCATCCCCTCCTGGAACCGCCACCTTAACGTGGTGGAGGGGTTTGAGCGCCCAAATGATCCTGGAGCTCTGTTGTCGGGGGCTTCATGCCCCTGGTAGGGTCTCCCATGGCAAACAGGTCCTAGGTGACGGATCAGACAAAGAGTGGTTCAGAAACCCCTTATAAGAGACCAACAGACCCACCACCTGCAGGAGGAGCCATAGGGGCTGGTGCAATGTGATTTGGGCAAATCCAACAAAAAAGTGAAAAGTGGAAGAAAAATGGATGTATGGAAGATATTCTCATGAAATTTGCACTGTGTGTGTAGTCTGGCTCTATTACCACACAGAATATATTGGCCTTATAGGTTTAAAAAGAAAATTTGAAATGGGGACATTTGAATTTAAAAAAATAAACAAAAAAACAAGATGGCCGCTCAAACTGAACTGGCTGATACCAAATAAGTTCTAATATCTTAAAGATTATACAATCTTTTCTCAGGTAATTCCCATTGTATGTATATCGTATTGACCTAATGCATTGTACCAAATTTAATCTTCATGCGACAATCTATAATAATACAACTAAACTGGAAAGACACTGTTTTGAAAATATTTTTTTTTCCTTGATCCATATTTGGAAGAGATCCGATTACAAAACCAGCCACACTCAACTTATGGCTGAAAGTGACACTTTCGTGAGTCTGCAATTTGACCTTAGTTCACATGTGCTCAGAGACGTTGAACTTTGTGGCAGTTTTTGTTTCAGGTGGATAGGTCTAGCCAGCACAGTGTTATAAGGAAGTTGCTTGGGAATATAAAGCGAATACTTTGACCTCTCACTGACCCATTCTTCAGACTTCAAAACCTCAACATACAGTTAGTTTTGTTTAGCCCTGACGCTGACATTCCTCTGCACGCAATGCGTCTCCTCTGCTGTTTATATTCATTTGTTCATGCGTATATTTCGGTCTTTTGCGTTGGCTGCATGTCGAGGTGGGGCAGTCCTTTCGGTTTGAGGCAGTTCTGACGCAGCAGATGTCTATGGACCTCTCCGTGACCCCTCTCGCGCCATGTAATATTCAGGACGGCCTCTTTGGCGCTTTGTCTCACCCCGCCCTGCACTCCTTCAGCAGCTTCTCAATATTTCAGGAGGTTTTAGCAAAAGATCGGCACTCCCTCTGAGGTTAAGTTGAATCTTTTTAAAGGTTGTTCCGTTACACACTGTCTGCGCTCTCTCAAAGCAGAAGGACCACTTCACTCAGAGTGTCTACATCGAGTGAAATTGGTCGCGCTGCCAGTGGGCAACACATTTTGGTTGGTCAAGTCATAGTGTATAGTTTCCTGAGTCAGAGATTCAGTTTTAATAAGCCCCAAGGTGAAATCTATAGAAGTTGCCACATAGATCTGGGTTGGGCGGGTCTATTGAGCAACATTACGAGGCCAAAGAATGAGGCTGATGACATGGACATATTCCAAGGTGACAATGCAAAAGATCCATCACCCTCACACAGTGAAAGAGTGGTTCAGGAGCATTTCAGGAGACATCGTAGACCAGACCAAAAAGTCCTAAACAAACCAATGCCACAGCAAATCTTTATTGTGTGAAAGTCAAACTTAACCCCTTAACCCCCACCAGTTCGGCTGTATCCAAATCTAAAAGCTTCTAAAAATACTAGACATAATAGCAACAAAAATGAGATAAAAACGAGGATGAAAACGTAACAAAACGTGACGAAAAACGAGATGAAAAAGTGACAAAAATGCGACAAAAGCACAAGGAAAAAGATCTGTTTAAAACGAGCTTTGTTGGTCTCAGCTTTCAAATGAGGCGTTACACTGGCCTACAGGCTGTAAGCTTTTAGATAATGGTAAAGCTGAATTGAAGAAAATGCATTTGGTTAAGCTGGGGCTTAAGAGGTTAAAGATGATATCCGACCTTTTTGTGACCCACTGGCTGAATGGGTGGCTAGTATGGCACCTGTACTTTCGATCCCAGTGGCCTGTACAACCTTCCAGGATCAATTGTTGTGTAGGTTTTCTGGAGAGAGTGAAAATAATAAATAGATAATAGATAAAACAACAATAAACAAAACAGAAATTCTAAAAACAATGAATCCTGGAGTATCATAGAGGCAAATGTGATGAAAACCAAAGGTGCAATTATAACCGCCCATACAGCAACTGGGTCACTAAAAGGTTCAATATTCTGTAATATATATATTTTTTTTTTTTTCACATAAAAGGTTCCATAATGTACGTTTAAGTGAAGCACTTTATTCCACACTTACATAAAGATACAAGTTACACCAGTATACATGAAAACTGTCAGTCAAAATTAACAGCGGCTAAACTCAACCACATGCTACTCCGCCGGGAACACCGCCGCATGAGGAACCAGGAAGTGGCTAAGATGGTGCTAAGCTATCGAGTGTTAGCCTGGAGGTCTTGGCCCCGGAGAGGCGCCTCCTTTGGTGGAAACTTAGCCAGCCTCTGGGACAGACCTTCTGACATGCCAAAGCCGAAGTGTGGGAGAGATGGAAAGAACATTTACCACATATAGATAACTTACAGAAGAGCGCGAAGGTGGAGTAGAAATACGATACTGCCGATTTGACTTATCCATCTATCCATCGGCTGAGGTCATCTTCCTATCGCTACAGTCCAACCCAGCACACTATGGGAGTTCGAAACGGATCAGCCTGGACTGGTGCCAGGTCACGGTCGGACTATTGCTTGAAGAAAAACACAGTTTGCAGCAGTGCTCCCCGTCCCCCGCTGTTTGCACTGAGACAGAAGAGGAAGTGTGAGCCCACGCAGGTAATAAGAGAACATGTGGATAGCACAAAAAGGCCACCGCCAATCAACGCTTACAAGAACAAGTGAGACATGTACTGTAAGTAAGAAACCTATGGAAAATGGTCAAGAGCAGCGATAAGAGTCATATTCTTTACAAGTATTAATGCTGTTGAAATGAGGGAAAAAGCAGAATCATACCGCACAAAGTTTAAAAACAACAAACGGACTACCTGATCATCCTTAATGATCAAGTTATTCCATCAATGGATTTATTCTTCCCTAATGGCACGGACATATTTCAAGATGACAATGCCAGGATTCATCGGGCTCACATTGTGAAAAAGTGGCTCAGGGAGACATAATTTTCACACGTGGATTGGCCGCCATAGAGTGCGGATCTTAACTCCATTGAGAATCTTTGGGGTGTGATGGAGAAGACTTTGCGCAGTGGTCACACTCTCCCATCATCAATAGGAAAGGCAAGGCAAGGCCACTTTATTTATACCGCGCATTTCGTACACAAGGCAACTCAATGCGCCTTGAAGATCTTGGTGAAAAATGAATGCAACACCGGTTCTTTTGACACTGCAGAAGCTTATTGAAACAATGCCACAACGAAATGTAATCAAAGCTAAAGCCGTGTCACTTTAAATGTTTTAGGTACAAACATGCCACGCCTCATTTCGGATCAACCCGCGCATCACTGCTGCATAGGGCAGATGAGCTAACTGCTGCGCCAACCGAGATTTTGCATGTTTTTACATTGTGTCAGACCAGTGATTTTCCAATATATTGTGGATATCGTGTATAATGTGGTCCTCCTTCAGAGAGGACATTGTATGGTCTCCCGGCGGGGTCGGTCCATTAGTCCGACAACCCATTAGGCTGATGTCTCATTATTCTGAAAATGTCCCAATGAGTAGGGGTTGAAAAATAAAATTAGGTTCAGGCAAGAGTCCACTGACCTTAAGGTTAGGGCCGATGGTTGCATATGGCTCTCTAATCCCCAACAAAAGGGTTAGAGATTTCAGACTAATGGTACCCAATGGTATATTTTCAGAATAATAAGACGTCGGACTAATGGGTTGTCGGACCAATTGCATGGCACCCTCCGGTCCAGGCGCAGACCAATAAAAAACATATTTTCCTTCTCCATTCCTTAATCGTTTATATGTTTTGAGATTACATCCAATTTGTGTCAAGGGTTTGAAAGTAATACCTTTTTTACTGGTGAACTGACAATAATATATGTCAAACTTAAAAAATATAAAAAACCCAATCCATCCACTTTCTTATCCACGATCTTTTTGCAGATATCCACTTCCACGACATCTATCTCTCCTCCTTTTCGAGAGCTTTTCCCGCCTCGCTCTGAGGTGTCGACACGTCTGTTGTTTCTAGTTATGTCGCCGATGACAAGACGCCCCAAATCCCGCTCTCTGATTGGGTCCCTGTGCGGCTTGTGCATTGTGGGGAAAACAATGACCGCTCTCACCGGCTGACCCCTTCACACCTCTGTCACCACCTAGCAAGCGACTTTGTATCTTACCTTGTTTTTGTGTGTTTTGTGTTTTTATCTTTACTTTTACAAATCCCTCAGATGCTTTTGTGTGCACAAGCCTACCACTTTAAAGCTCTACTTTGTGAAGTAGGACTTTTTTTTTTTTTTTGATTCAAAAACATAATTTCCCCATTATGGTCAGCATCACCGACTCTTCTGTATGTTTCTTCTGTTTATTGTTTACAGGAGATTGCTTACTGCCTGCGTGCATGTCTTCTTTGACCGATCCGTCTCATGTAACAAATGTGGCGGCCCGAATGGAAACAATGCCTAAACTTTAGTTCCAACAGAAATCTGATTACAGCAATTGGGTTTCACTGTCTTTGTAGCGGGATAATTAAAATGGCCTGTTCAGTGCAATATGGAGA
Organism: Proterorhinus semilunaris; assembly: GCA_021464625.1. NCBI lineage: Eukaryota > Metazoa > Chordata > Actinopteri > Gobiiformes > Gobiidae > Proterorhinus > Proterorhinus semilunaris. The sequence continues at coordinate 16,935,869 of CM038349.1, forward strand.
CGTCTGGATAATGTTGGACAATTGTGCTGACATTATTTCATAATGGAAACCTCACTTAGTTACAATGTGATTTCCCTCGCAGGTCCAAATGTGCGCAGTAGGCTAATCCTCTATTTACAGGTGCTCCTGACCAACGTCCTTGCTCAGGGTCTGGCTACTACTGCATATGTTGTTAATGGGGAAACCGGCGCATCAAGACGAAACCTTAAAGGAAAGTATACGGCATGAGAGATCCAATGTTGGTTTGAGCAGATGTTTTGATGTCTTTGTTTGTCTTCATTTCAAATATGTATTGTTTTGCAGGTCTCAATTACTGAAAATAGGAGTCCTATTCTGAACTCAATCACCTTTTTTTTTTTTTTCCTCATCACATTTTTCTGAATAATAGGTCAGCATACGTGTGTCACCATGGGTTTTTGGAGCAGATAATATCAAAGTTGATTGATCTTAAACAAAAAAACATAATAGTACAGGAAGAAGCTTTTGTAAATAACGTAATGCTAACATTAGCAGGAAGAAACTATTTTGATTAAATCTATGGGGTTAGGGGTCTTTTAAACAAATACCTTAAGATGAGATACGACAGGCAAAATTTTCTGAATTTTGGGCCAAATTGGTCTCTTAACATGTAAACTTTCACCTGGAAACAGAAAAATACCTAATCTTCAAAGTAACATGTTTAATTATTGCACCGATAGATTTATTTGAGAAATTGTAACTTCAAGGGCCATTTTCTCAAAATGCATTGTTCTCACATTGGTGTGACAACATCTCCATGCAAGTATCAACTACAGACTTCAAACTTTCCAGCCTTGGACTCAAACATACTTTGAAGTCTTTTTTTTTTTTATTCAGATATTTTTTAATATCTAATCACAAGTCTGATTCTGAGCCTGAGTTTTGAATAATAATAATAAAAAAATTCACAGATATTTTCATTAAAAGATTGCACATTTTTAAAACAAAAAAATTGTTTAGTTTTTTTTTAAAACTAAACAAGATATACAAAATCCCCAAAAGCATTTGTAACAAATATGTCACACAAAAAAACATACATTTTACCCTGGCTTGATCCATTGTTCAGATTTAATCGCCAAAAATATGTGAAATGTTGGCCGATTTTAGGCATTAAAGGCCTTATTTTCATATGAAAACATAAAATTAGAGAAAACTTGCTTTACATTTGTTTCTCATATTTATGTCAGGAATCTACAGAGAAAGTTTTAACTTGATTTCTCTGAATTCAAAAACGTGAACCCTATTCACCTGCAGCGTCCCGTCCTAATTATAGCTTCAACACTACAGGCATGTGCTCATATTCGAACACATGCTGTACTTTTGCACTGTCTAAACCACACAGCCTGTCCCCTCCTGTAGCTGCACTGACACAGCACATGTCCCTGCCCCTTCCATGACCCCGAAATTCACTCTCTGCTCTTCCTCTCTCTGTCTTCCTCTCTGCATCTGCCCCCGCCCTCCTCGCTCACCTCTTTCATATTTCAGTAGGTTTTAGCGAGGATCAACCCTCTGAGGTCAAGTTGTTCCTTTCACGAGGTCTACGTGCATCTTGTCTTGAGGGTGTGTGTGCGTCTTTGAAAAGAGTACAGCAGAGAGAGAGAGGGAAAGAGAGATCCCTGTTTTCACGGGATAAGGAGTACGGGACCTGTCAGTGATTCGCTCATTTGCTACAGACTTTTTACCAGAAATGACACAGATAATAACACTTTCCGCACGCTACAACGAATGACATCCCCATCATGTATCTGGGATTTCGCACCACTCACGAAGCCTTTCTCTTTAAACACTTTCACTCTGATGCAGCCTCCTTGATCTAAATTTTGCACCAAACGCATCCAAATGTTTCCAGAGATTCTCCATGTTGCTTGGTTTGTCTAACTTCGGCATTGGTTTTACAGACTCAAGGAGCTTTTGCAGATATACAGTTCCTTCGCTGTGCTTTGGGTCCAGGTGCTGGTGATGAAGCGCCGTGACTATAATACTCATAAACAAGTCTAACTGTGATTGACACATGAGACCTTATTTGTTGGACCTTTTTCATTCATTTTTACGGCGCACCTGGAGGAAACCTGTCACGAGAAGATTATGCAAACACAGGACCTTATTGTGTGGGGAGAATGCTAACCGCTACGCCACTGTGCACCGTTGACTGGTGAGAAATGATGAACAAATGCGAGAACACCGATAAAAAGCAACTCCCACTACAGTACAGTACATTAAAAGCAGATATTTCCATCGGCCTTTATCTGATATCAACGAATCCTGCTGTACTGGGGACACGGGTAGAAGTTGCATGGTTGCTATGGAGATCCCCTGAACTTGGTAAACCTTTTCAGAGCAAATCCACCAGTCCGTATTGTAGGATTTTGGAGAAGCACGAAAAAACATCTGAGACTCAAAAGTGTGACAAGAAACGCACGATTTTAAATACGATGCCGTTTGGTGTCACTCCCCGCTGCTGTTATCACCAAGCCTTTCATCCCGGTAAAAGCCCGACAGACGCAGCGCTTTCTCGAGTGCGCCAGGAAAGCCTTGGCATTTCCTTTTGGCTTAAAAAAAAAAATAAAAATCAATGTCAAATATCAAATTATCATGTTTGCTTTTGCTCTTGGTTGGCGTAAGGCATTCCGGGAATTTCAACAAACATAGCGCATGGACCTTTCAGCACCGAAGCTTGATGTGGTCTGGCGCAAATCCAGCATTTCATTGAGTTTTTGGACGCAGTGGGCACCGCGAGTTTGGGTGACATTTCTAACCAGTGTTTAGTGCTCGGGTGATAAGGCGTTATCTGCTCGCCGCAAAGCTCACAGCTGCTGCTTTGCTCATATTTCAGAGGGATCCGAGAAGAGAACAGAGTTTGGTGTGTTTTTTGGGTACAGGCTAAAGAAGTGTTAGCCAAAACTTTGTAGTCCAAGCCTGAGCGGCCAAAGAGACCTGAACGTTTTTGGCATGGCTCTTGCGTGTTTTGCACCATCTTCACAGAAATGTATGAACCGGAAGCATGAATTCGACCATTTTTTTTTATTTTTCTCACAGCTTTACATCTTAATCACTTCCAAAATGCCATTGCAATAAATTCACCGCCTCCTCCTCCACCTCATGCAGCAGTACATCCGCCACTTTGCCCCTCTCACTTAAAATATATGATCAGCCCATGAATCTACGCTTCCTGCGTTGAATCGGTGTTGTCCATTGTCATCATTTGATGACAGTCACTGTAATATTTGCAGATACTTCCTCTTTGTCTAGGTAGCTAGATACAGGACTCTAATACCCCGTTTCTACTGGCAGTGCCTTCTCAGGCCACTGGCTGCAACACAACCCCAGGATTAGCAGTTGGACCGATGTTCTCTTCGTGAAATTCTGTGCGCCTTCTTCTCCAAACTAACCGTTGCTCCTTTCGGCCCAAAGTTATAGTTTTTACATGTTTTTTTTTTGTCTCCAAAATGCATGAGGCTTGTCTAAATGTTATGCTTAAACTTTTCCAATCCAATCCACTTAAATTTATATATAACACATTTAAACAACAAAACTATTCCACAGTGCTGTACACGCGACCGCAAAAACAATCCAACCAAAACAATCCAAATGAGCTCTACCGCTAGATGAGTATAAAACAATAAATAGAAATACAACAGTTTAAAAGAATAAATATAAATAAAAACTATAAATAAGAATAAAACTCAATAAAATAAATAAAAAGACACAGGGGAGCTCACAACTAAAGCCACAAAATAAAAATTAGTCTTAAAACGAGATTTAAAACACACGTACGGAGAACGCTCTGTCCCCTCTGGTTTTACGGTTCGTCTTCGGAACCACGAGGTGGAGCTGGCCCTCAGACCTCAAAGCGTGTGGGGGTCGGTAAATTTGAATGAGGTCTGTGATATACTGAGGGGCCAGTCCATTCAAAGCTTTAAAAACAAACAACAACATTTTAAAATCAATTGTGGTCCCTGTTAAAAGTCGTGCCGTAGCGTTCTGGACCAACTGCAGGCGGGAGAGTGCTTTATGGCTGATGCCCGAGTAAAGTGCGTTGCAGTAGTCCAGGCGGCTTGAAATACAAGCGTGCACGACTTTTCCAAAAAAGATTAAAAGATAAAAACGGCTTCACCTTGGATAAAAGACAAAGATGATAAAAAACTGATTTTAAAATGCCATTGATCTGTTTATCAAATTTTAAATCCCTGTCTATGGTGACTTTGGGACGCAAATAGTTTTCTAGTGATCCCAAGTCCGTGAGGGTAGATCCAAATGCCATGACTTCTGTTTTTCCCTCATTCAGTTTTCAAACATTCTGGGCTAACCAAGCCTTGACGTCACCTAGACAGTCGAGCAGGGGTGTCAGTCGGGCTGTGGTCATTCTTGGCAATGGGCATGTAAATTTGACAGTCATCTGCGTTATAGAGCATTTTTCATCTTCCCATGCTTCATTATTCACATTATTAGAAATTCTGATCAGGAGTGCCTAAACTTTCACGCCCCGCTGTATATTGTACAAGTCTATTTCTGTGTCTGTTGACATGGGACTAAACCCCCTTCTTCTTCTAAAAAAAAAAAAACCCTCCCAAACTGGACCACCATTCATCACGTGCAAACACATGGACACATATCTATTCTCCAGAGTGCTCCACATGGGAAATGATGTTCTGCAAGTATGCAAGGCCCTCGTGAGCGCGCATCTCTCCTGGCATGGTTCGGCATGCGGCCATATCATTACGGCGGCGGCGTCTCCCAAACAAATGTGGCTGTGTTTGAGTATGGATAATTGAGTGGCAGAGGCGCGGCGCACTGGAGTGTCTTTCCATATGGCTGCTATGTAAATGAACCGCCACCTAATGATGCGTGCTCATGTGTAGTGTAATCTATTTGTTCACAGTTAGGCGAATGGCTCTGGCATTTGCATAAAGACCTCACTCAATGTGTTTAGACGGTGCGCAGTGTTGAACCCGGATGGCTCGCACTGAACAAGGACAGCGGCCGGTAATAGACAAGGTGAAGGAGGCACCGCTGAAGATATTTAGAAAGGAAGAAAAGATGTGCTATGTGCATATCTTAGAGTGGACAGATATACATAATTGTGTCGTAAATGCATTATTTCAGGAAACTCCGCTTTGATATTTCTCGTTTCAATATTTGAAATCATTTAAATGTAAGAAAAAGACTGAAAGGAGTGAGACATTAGGCTGGAGCAGCCTCTGTAGGCTACAGTGAGAATGGCATGTGATAGAACAGTGAATACAAGCTTTATCTTCTAGCCAAGGGGAAGCTAGCAAATCGATGGCACCGTGATGAACATACTTTGGGCACAGAAATGCTCACAATGGGTCTGATGATGAATAACGGGCTTTTCAAAATGCAATTTTGTTTTCCCACTATAACCAAACCAAACCACAGAGATACAGATTGCATCGCTTCATCGGTAGAAGAAGAAACAGCTGCAGTCTCTGAAGTCAGACACTAGTCTAGGTTTGTCTTTGGCAAGGGAACAACATCGTAACATAATAAAAAGCTCAAATAGTTGATTTTGTTAGACCTGTCTTTAAAAAAACATTTAAAACTATTTTTAAAAGTTATGCATTTTCGTCTTATTTCTACACAAAAATATCTGCGGCACATGTTTCTTTTTGTATTACCTAACAGCAATCTACAAGATATACTGCATCTCAGAAATTATTCTCCGCCTTTTTTTCCACAGTACTTTCCTCTTAAAGTTTTCTGGCGACATTGGACACCCTTGACAGCTGCCCGTGACACTCACTTAATACTTAGTTATCGCGTTATCACATCTGCACTTTGTTTTGTCGTGGCTCTCCGCTGTAAATCCTCACACCCTTTCAAACTTCGTTCACAGTCCGCCGGCTCTCCTCCGCCGCGTCCTCTCTCGTTCCTCTCCTCTGCGCTGTCCAAGCAGATACAAGTGTCCTACAGGGAGCAGCGTCAGGTAGTGATTTATGCTCCGGAGTCTCAAATCCCCAGGCCACTTCTTCCTTTTCCCCAACACACACGGAAAACATGCACGCGCACGTGCACTGTAGGCCTCTGAGTGACCCATAAATCTCTCGCTGACGGACGCAACACGCCCAAACGCATGTGTTCTCTCCGACTGGACGAGAGGTATGTGCGGCCAACTTCCTCCCATGCATCACTCACTCGCAGGCGGGCAGGGCTAGCGCTCAGGAGTTGGACTCCAAAACCATACTGAATTAGTGAATATAGAAACATATAGAGAAATATTTGTGTTGATGAGATTTATGTATAAAAAAATACATTAAAATATGGTGCAAAAAATGAATTACTACTATATATATATATATACCCTTTTTTAATCACTGATCAATTATAGTGCAAAGAGTGGTTCTCAACAGGAGGGTCATGACCAAAAAGTGGGTTGAAAAAAATGACTATTGGTCAAATGTTTTAATAATTTTTTTGTAATATTTTAATACTTTGTCATGTTGTATAAATATGTTGGGCCTATTTAACAGGGTCGAACTGCAAAATGTTTATTAGAAGCCATTCATATTTTGAGTCAAGTTTGCAACACCACTTGACAAACACTGATTTAGAGTATAATTGTTTTTAATTCATGAAAATGGACCATAATCATCAAAATTATAACAAATAAAGGTTTGACATAAGGTAAATGGACTCTACTTATACAGCGCTTTTCGACCTTTATCAGGCCCAAAGGCAAAGCGCTTTACAGTAAGGCAGTGGTTCCCAAAGTGGGGTCTGGGGCCCCCTGGGGGGTCTCAGAGGCACTGCAGGAGGGCCCCCAAAGGTTGTGAACAAAACAAGTACATTAAAAAAAAAAACTTTTTAAATGGAAAAATACACTTATTTGCTATAATGTACTACTTTAAACCAGTATTTTGCCCACCGTCATAGCTGTTGCTTTTTATATGTAATTTTAGCAGTACAATGTTGTAAATTATTATTATCGGGGGCCCCGAGAGAATTTTGGAACGACAAGGGGGGCCGTGATGTCCCAAACATTGGGAATGGCTGCAGTAAGGAACCACTCACCCATTCACTCTTTCCACCAATGTACGCAGACACTGGAGGCAAGTAGGGTGAAGTGTCTTGCCCAAGGACACAACAACAGTGTGCATTTGCGGAAGCTGGGATTCTAACCCACAACCTTCCGATCACGAGACGACCCGCTCTACCAACTGCCCCACTGTCTAGTATGTCACTTTGCATGTAATGAGTCTATATCATATATTAGTTGAATTACAGAATGAACTTTTGAACGATATTCTTTTTTTTTCTGAGTTGCACCTGCATGTACTGCTGGTCAAATATTTCTCCAAAATATAATGGAAATAAAAATAAAAAAAGTTATCCAAATGCTTCAACAGAAGTACTTAGTGAGGAAAAAAGTGAATGTGTTTTGTGCACAACTTGTTAAGGAGCAGGGTTAAAAAAGAAAATTAATGTGTATTTTAGCATTTACGATATGACGAGACAGAACTAAAGATGTTGATAAGGCCCATGTCAATACAAGTTGGAGTATCTCTGCAGTCTTCTCATATTGACATAAAGGCTTTGGCAATTACAAATGTTGATAAAAGTCGAGATTATGCTCTCATAAAAGTAAAAAAAAAAGACTAAATTACAAGTTACTCCAGTAAAAGTAGGGTAAATGTACTTCTCCCACGCTCTGCTCCTATAAGGCCCGTTCTCTTAGTTGGTGACATCAGCCTCTCATCATTAATTTTAATGACCATCAATACGCCATAATAAGTGGGGAGCGTGCGTGTTCACATGCACGGCAGCAGGCGCCACGGATCCTGCTCAGCAATTACTGCCTGCACTTTGTTTATTATCTGTTACGAGAATCAGGGGACTGCGTCGGAGAGAGAGGAGGGGAAGAGTGCCATTTTGATCAAATTAGCCTGGTCTTTTGTGCCCTGTCCACCGCTGGCACCTTGAGATCCGTCAGTCCTTCAACGTGCCGCCATTTAAGCTATAAATATTGGTTGTGGCTTATGGGAAACAGCGCACTGTAAAGGATTAATATGACCAATTCAAGCTCGTGATTGTATTTGATTATGTATCTTTTGTGTCTATGTTACTATACAATATTTTATTACCTTAAACTGCCCTTTTTGCACCGACAGTTTGAGAGAAAGTCTTGTGAATTAACCATAAAGAATCTGTATCTTGTTATTGCAATTTTTATTCTACTGCTCATGAAAAACTAAATACATATGTAATAGGGACTTAACAGTTTTGTGAAAATAGCTAATTGGAAATACATTTTCTGTGATTTTGTGATGTGTCTTTTGTTTAAAATGAAGGGAAAATTCACAGTGCATGTTTCAAACGTCCCAAGGCCTTTTGAGAGAAAACGGAAATATGAACCAGCATCCTTTTTTTAGAGGTCACTGCGGCATTAGCACATTTTACACAAAGACAAACTACTATCAGGACAGTTGTCCCAGGCCCCAGGACCAAAGGCGGCCGGTTTGATTATTACTACATTACTATGTAGAGCCACCAATGCAAAAACAGATCTGTGCATTTATCATTTCTAAAGATTAATATCCATTCCAGTGAACAACAATAACATGAAATGTGGATATTTTCCAGATTTTTCTTTTGGCAAAACTATATTTCATACTTTCATACTTTTTGATTACATGTAAGGCCTTAACTTTAGCACAAGGCCATTGCTATTATTGTAACCCTGAAGAAGGAGTCCATTGTCTCTTGTGAGTCAGTAATTTAAAAGCAAACACATAGGTCTGGGGATCCATGTTAAAACCTCTTGTCCTGGGCAAGTTCAACAACAGTTGCTACAACCATTAAAAGTGTAATTTGGACTTCATCCTGAAGCCCTACAGTATATAAATACGTACAAGAAAAATATATAGGTAAACTTTGGAAAACTACAGATTAGGAGGTACATTTCTGTGCACATGTAATGTTTTGTAGTGTGTAATCGTCTAGTAACTTGTGGGAAAGAGTGTGCTACACAAAAATCTCGTTCATCTAATTTAGACTTCTAACAAAGTGTCTTTCTTCCCGAGCAGTTGATGCCGGCAAATGCACAGCTTTCCCAGAACACAAAGCTTTACCGCTAATTGAAGCTGGCAATGACAGAGTAATTAGACAGACAAGGTTTCAACAGAGACGGTTTTAAAGCAAGACACAGTCGAGAGGAATACACTTTATCCTGTTCAAGGTGATGCCGTAGTGACTGTTAAAAGTGGTTTAGACATGGAAACTACAATGCAGTTACTACAACAACCAGCAATGTGTTGGAAAAGTGTATGCAGCTTTACTAGAAAAAAGAAAACACTTGAGTCCTTTGAGATTTCTAAAGAAAAAAAATAAGCACTATTATTGGGAATGAACTTGAGAGTCCCTTTCCCCAGTCCTGGCCCTTTTATTTGATATGTTCATATTTGAATAATGTATTTTGTTTGTGCAAAAATTGCCAAAATTGCCAGTATTTTTGGAAACAAAATTGAAATAAGTGATAGAGCCAGGTTTAATAATAGATTTTTTTTATTTTTTATTTTTTTTCAGATGGGATTTTGGATATCTGTTTTAAACAAAAGGAAATCTGTGAAGCTTTACATTTCACCTTCAGGGGTGCTCAAAACTCAACAGGTCAGGCTAGAATCATTTGCGTATTATCATCTGCCAGAAGTGTTGTTTCGGCATGATGCTGGAACTTCACAAACGTTTAAGGACTTCTGACAAAATCTGAATACAAAACATCATGAAGGAAATATTGTATGTATCTCGTGAAACATAACGTACATATGGAGAAGAAGAAAAAGACTGATATTTGTTTAAGTTGCTCGAATAAAAATGATAATTCATTTGTTCATGTTATGAGGGAAAACCAGCCAAAATCTAAAAAAAAACTCTGGATGAAAATGTTACGTTTTCACCTGCCATGTCTTGCGTTAAAGAAAACACTGTACTCATTTACGACAAAACTGTCTTGATTCTACGTGTTTTAACAACAACATGGCACTTTACACAATACTAAAAATACTGCTCCGTGTCCTTGCCCCACCACCTCGCCCTGGCTGATCACTGTAATACATTACAGTCACTCTCTCAGGTCTGCAGCCCGGGAGCGGCTGTGGGGATACCTCGAGCACATCTGTAGACCTGACTGGGGGCTGCCCTCCTGCTCCTGTGGACCCATTCAAACACATGGTGCAAGGCCTCAGCTCACAAACCCCAGATGTCCCACCAGACAGGGGCATCCTCACTGGGCCAAACCCACTCTGCTGCATATTAACAAGGATGTCACGAGAAACAGTTTCTGCGTGCTAATTTGAATTTTAATCATAAGGTAAGTACATTATGTATTTGTTTAAATTCCAACATAATAATAATAATAATAAAAAAAAAAAAAAATTGAAGGAAATATTCAAAGAATGTCAAAAAAATTATATAGTGTATTATTATTAAGAGGCTGACAATATTTTGTCATGTAATAAATATGGCTGAGAGTGGCATTTCTTGGCCCATGTTCACGCCCTCTTACAGAGTAAATTATGGAAAAGTAAAAAGGTGACACTTTACTTAACAGCACAGTAACAGTGGATAGAAAAATCACGATAACTAATAGTATATTAGCATGTTAAAGGCCCCAGACACATTTTTTAGTGCTTTTCCATGAACTGATGAATAATGACCATAGATAACACAAGCAAATCGTTTTGGTTCAGTTCTTGATAATTGTAACACAATGCAGAATGCAGGCAGCAGACTCATTTTTGTCACAAATTACAACTAAAGTACACCCACAAGAACAAGAACAAAAATCAGTTACATAGCTTTTAATAATTATAATGGAAAAACCTACATTTCATATGATTATTATACGCCCACCGTGGGCGGTCTCCCTTTTTTCTCCAAGCTTGGGTCCTCTACCAGAGGCCTGGGAGCTTGAGGGTTCTGTGCAGTATCTTTACTGTTCCTAAAACTGCACTTTTCTGGACTGAGATGCCTGATGTATTTCCTGTAGTCTCTCCTCCAGAGCTGTAAAGTAGAGCATGAGTGTAAAATTAGCAAAGAAAAGCATTGTCAGGAGAAAAATAATATCATGGCCTTGGATTTATTGCAGTACTGCCAGCATGACTTATTTTGATACTACATTAATAAACGTCAAAATCAGCTTCTGTAATAATTCTGTACATTCTCAACAATTGAATTAAAGTCACTTAAGGTCTATTACAGCAAACCAACAAACCAGAAATAAAACTCACCCAATTAATTTCTGCGCATATTAGCTGTAATTGAGGTAACAGGAGACATGTGTCACATCTAATTTATAGTAATTATCCGAGCGTGGCTATTAAAAACTATGCAATTACACGCAAAGAGAGAGAAATGTGGAGACTTCTCCACTGCAGCGGGCATGTGATGTTTTATGGAAGCTGACAAATATTCATGTTTATTTCAAAGCATCTTCAGAAATCAATACAAATATGTCAGGCTGTCAAAGTCAAACAGCGTTCTTTAGGAAGTTTGGGCTTAAACGTGAGGGAAAAAAGCAATTATTTTCTCATTAGGAGGCACTTTATGAGATTGCAGTATCAGCAGTAATGAAAAGCGACCTTTCAAGAGAATGCTGTGCATTGCTGTTGTTACTATGACTCACTGTTGCTTATGCTAGAATGTGGCTGCGCAGCTGTGACCAAGAACTGTACATTTCTCATGGACTTAGAGATTGGGAATCCAGTAGGACAACTTTACCAGCCTTGTTGGTCTCTCCTCATAAGAGGCTTCCCTACTGCTGGAAAAAGGTCACACTCTCCAATATTTTGTTGGACCACCTTTAACTTTGATTACAACACTCATTCGCTGTGGCATTGTTTCAATAAGCTTCTGCAGTGTCAAAAGATCCAGTGTTGCATTCATATTTCACCACTCTTTCACAATGTCAGCCCGATGAATCCTGGCATCGTCATCTTGGAACATGCCCGTGCCATCAGGCAAAAAGAAATCCATAGATAATTCACGATGTTCAGGTAGTAAGCACATCTTAATTTCATTCAACTCAGAGGAGAATAGTTAGTTATATCCAGGTGGTGACTTTTACTTACAGTTACTTACTCCTCGGATCATTCCGGCACTCTAACACCTCCATCACAATAAGGTGGTTTAAGGAAGGGCTCTCTTCTCCATGCATGTTTTCTTCCAAACGTCTTGAATTTGTCTATCAGCAAAATATAGCTTACTCCTTTTTACTTAGGGACCAGGGGTCTCATTTATAAAGCACAAAATGAGGCCAAAACTTTGCTGTGTGGACATAAGTCTGACCAAGTGGGTTTAGGTCCAAAGCTCTGGTCACTTGCCCTTCAGACACGTCTTTACGCACCGGCCCCACAGCTCCACCTCCCTCCACAGACACTGACCTCTCGTCACTCACACCATCCAGACCGAACCACTGCTTCATCCTTCACAGAACCTGAGCTTGGAGTCAACAAATCTAAATCTCAGAGTCTCTTCTTTTGTAGGTTACTTTGCATCTTGTACTTTCTGAATCCTCTTAAGTGGAAAATGAAGATTGATATGAGTCAGTGAGAAGCTGTGAGATGTATCCACGGGTGACGGGGCAATAAGTATCCCTTTTATAGACAGACTGAACAATGTCATCCGGTATTAACACTGAATCCGGTGAGTCATCATGCGTTTGGCGTCCTCCGTCTCCCATGGCCATGACGACCGGGCGAGTCGGCGTTGCCGTGGAGACCAGGGTCGAAGCTCGGGCCATGTTTAATAAGGCGGAGATGGCACAAGCTTCTGATAATTGTCAAGGGAATTGTAAAGAAGGAACAGATTTTCTATGGTGATTTTTAATTGTACAGAATGAGCCACTATTGTGTCTTCTATACTGAGCCGAGACGAGACAGCATGGAGAAAGAAACAGGAATGAATTCAAATCTAAAAAACATTCTAACCCTGAATATTGTTGACTAGAAGAGATACAATACACCAACTTGAAATCACTCAGATTTGTTGAAAGTCGTGGCTTTTGCAGCAAAGTTGGAACTAAAATCAACCTTTTGGGGAGGCCTTTTTACAGTACGCTAATGTTATGGTCGCAAAGAGATGTAAGAATGTCACAGACAGTCAAGAATGTGTTGGCAGCCCGCTGGTTGAATGGTTAGTTGCTTTCACCTCACAATAAAGTGGGTCCCGGCTTGGATTCTTAGACCGTGTTGGGCTGAGGAGTTTGTATATTCATCTAATGTCTTAGTGTTTCTAACCATGTACATAGCACAAAAGATATGAAGATGGGTCCCTGGACAATTTTCTGCAGCTCTCCTGACAGGTTTCCCAAGCCACATTGAGGGCAAAAATACAGAGAATGAGTTTCCTTCCGGAGACCAGAAAATAAAACCATCCAGATGCAGGATGGTCAAACACAAGATCACAGTCGTATCACATGGAACTTCTTCACAATAGCAACAAGGAAAAAAAAAATAACTAAAACTTTCTCTAAAGTTGAGCTTTGAGTGAGAAGTACAGTGCTCATACAACATGTTTTTTTCCGCTGCCGGAGCTTGATTTGTGCCAAAGACGTCCCACTGGAGAATGACATGACCATTTTTAGCTGGACTCAGTTAACTGTTCGTTTTCGAATGCTCCACTGAGGCCATTTTGTTATTTGTGGCGGCCACATGCTGTGCTTCTGAGTGGCAGAATGTGTGTGTGGGTGATTGTGTGTTGGCCTATACCTGCCCGCCCATCTCTCGGTCTCCTCCTGCCTGTTCGCTTGGACATTTACTGCACAGGTTGAGAGAGAGTGGGCTCTCGGGTATTGTATCTTTCCAGCTCTTTCCAAGCAGCTAATTTCCATCGTCTCGCATTCGCACTCACAGACACTCTTGTACATGTTTTTAGTGGTAGGGGGAAACGGAGCACGCAGAGAAAACCTACGTAGGCACGGGAGAGAACACGCAAACTCCAACAGACTTTCTTGCTGTGAGCAGTGTTGATTTAATATATTTTAGTTGATTCAATTTTAGTCAAGATTTAGTCATTTGATATGGCGCTTTTTCTGGACACGATGGTTTACATTGTGTTATTCATTCACTCCATACTTGGTGGTGGAAAGCTACTATTGTAGCCACAGCTGCCTTGGGGTAGGCTGACGGAAGCGAGGTGACCAGTCTGCGCCATCGGCCCCTCCGACCACCACCAACCACTCACTCACTCCCTACATTCACCCAGGCTTCCTGGTGTTCCCAAACGGTCATCCAGGTACTGCCAGGCCCTTCCCCTCTTAGCTTCCGAGATCTGACGGGATCAGGCAGAGCAAAGGCGGTATTTACTTGACTAAATCTAAAATGGATTTTTCAACTTTACATTAATGCTATTTATTATAATCATATGTAATAAATAGAATTAATGAGAGACCAACAGGACCGTTTGGAACCATGAGGCCGTCCTTCTGTGGACCCACTACTGCAGGAGGAGCCTCAAAGGGCTGGTGCAATGTGATTTGGGCAGCTCCAACAGCTGCCCCCGCGACCCGGCAACGGACACGTGGAAGAAAATGGATGGATGGATATTTAATTAAGGTCCATTGCTCCATGTTCTCCCACACAGACAAAATCCAGACCTGTTCCTATGATGTTATAATCTCTTCTTTTCTTTTCTCTTTCTTATTTAGTCATATTTAGTTGACAATATCACCTAGACATTTTAGTCATAGTTTTAGTCTTATTAACTAGACTTTGACTAAAATTATAACAAAATACTTAAGTCAATGAAATTAACACCAGCTGTGAGGCAAAAGCGCTAACTGCTGCGCCACAGTAACTGTGGTAAACGTTATACAGAGAAATCCATTTAGTTTTATTGTCTTGACCGTTTTACAGTTTTTTGATACTTTCCATGGTCAAACTCTTTTATTATTATTTCTTCAATTGGAACCACTAATTTTCATAGAAGCAGTCATATTTTACAACTATATTTTGTGTTTTGTTTGTATTTTGTTCGTTAGTCTTTCTGTATTCCCTACACACAATACACAAAGAGTATCGAGTTTAAAACGAGTCCATACGTCGGCGCGTCAACAATGAACGGCAATTGTTGTTGATACTCCATGCTGATTTCAATAATTTTATATCAAAATGGCAAAGAGGCCTCTTAACTCCGTGAACCCACTAAGAATACTGTATGTTGAAAGGATCAGGTTGGTTCTCTGCGCTGATCAGACCCAGTGCCGTCAGCCACAGGTGGCAGCGACAGTGCCATGGAAACGGGTCGCCTCCATCTGTCTGTGCTCCACTCAGGACAAATCCTGTCACTTTAATTAGAAGGTGAGATCTCTCTTCGCTCACAACCACACTGTACAATTTAGACGGAGAAAAGGAAATCACAGCGGAGGCACGGTTAAATTGCATTACAGTGAAATAATTTCTTCTCTTGTGGTTGGAAAAGTAGAACAAGTGAATATTGGATTTTGTAATTTTCGAAACCCGCCTCATCAGGGTGGGAAAAAAGAGAAACCACAAAAAAGACGGACCATGAAAGAACAACGCTGCTCACTTCTCGCCGGTGTAACGTCCTTTCTTGTGTATGTAGATATACAGCTCTGGAGGTCAACGACGCCGAGAGGTGTGCTTCTTTCGAGTGCTCTCAAAGCCATTAGACACTGAAAAGCTGAGTCTTCTCTTCAAATTAGCTTTTTATCCAACACTCTAGAGCCCTCCACGCCTTTAGAAGTCTACAAAACAATGCAGTCAACGAAACACTCAGAGACACAGGGTCAAAAGACAAACACGGCAACATAGATGAACAAGAGAGGTGGGAAACGTGGCTATTATTAGGATTGACACAACGAAAATGTCACGCTGTCAATATATGTCCACAGACACCAAAGCAGTAATTTCAGTAATGTCCGATTAATTATGGACCTGTTAAATTATGGCCATGCGAAACAATGTTGTGCTTGTGATCAACCCATGGCAAGCTAATCATGAGCTGTTAGAGCCGAGGCTCGAGCACCCACACACAAGTCACGAGAGGGGTGTCTTTTTTACCGCTCACATTCAAGTGGAGTAGCCAACTTCAAGCCTTTTTTTTTTCTTCTTGATCTTGGTTTCAAGAGGGAAATACAGCATTTTCCTAAACAAATGATCCCTTAATACAATTTTGAGCAAGAATTTTGGTCATGAGTGCAATTTTACGCAATTTTACAAGAAAAACTAACAGTACTCTTGAATATTGTGCCACTATCTGAGAGCGGCACACTTTGCAACATTGGACTACAGCACTAGGAGCTCCACAATCTGTAATGAAAAACTCTGGACAAGCAGAGAAAACATCTGTGACCTGCCCTGGCATATGTTAAATTACCAATCAGCTGGTAGCGGCGCCACTCATTCTCCTCGTCGCGCTCCAATATGACAGGATACGGGAACTGTTGTTTTCCACGTACCATCTTTAAACCTTCTGAAGTGGGCAGGTAAGGCTGCATCATCTGGCGCCCTCCCACTCCCCCGTCAGCGTGATATACGTCAGGTGTTAGTCGAGTAAAGAGAAGAAAAACAACTTGTTACATACCTTGAGTAACTTTCACGCACAGTTTTGAGCAATTCTCTTTAGTAAAGACATTATATAACGCCATTGATTTGTTTGCATGCCGTTGTAGGTGGTTTTTAGGTTGTGCAATCCCCCTGCTGCCAGCGGAGGGTGCTCCATCCAAAGTTTGAGGCTCAACCCAACACAGCTTATGGTTTAAAAAGCCTCCTTTCCTCAAGCAACATGTTATTTCAGCAAACATATATAAAATAGTATGTAAAATAGCAATGATGATGTACCCGAAAGCAGGTTCTTAAGCCAAAATTATGCATGTCATCTCCACTTTACGACTTGTTTAGAGTTTGATTTCGCTCTGGTGAGTTTCCCAATTGCCATGAACACGGCTTTTCTCTTTTGCAACGCCCGGTAACTGTATGATGCAGGGTGCTGGTCTGTCACTGCTTCTAACCAGCTCCTGGAAAACCATCAGTCACTGCACATTTAACTGGCACTGGGCTTTAAAACTCTGTCCATTAGGCCTGATTCATGAGCCACTCTAAAGCGTTACAACTATTGCCATATTTTCTTTAATAGATAAGGTTTAGGTGCCCCGCTGTGGCATTTCCATTAGCCCTGTTTACCTGCACACAGCACGGAGGGCCGACGTCTATGTGTTCGCCGGCGATTTGTCAAAGCAATTAGGGCTCCAATGGAGGCTTGTTCCCGCTTTCAGCGCCACACAAAGTCCTCAGCTATGACAGAGGCGTAATTCAGAGGCTGATTATTACGCGATACCCGTGTGATGTTTGTAGCACGGTAAAATAATGTTGAAAGCGGCTCACGTGGACCATTGTCATAAAGAACTGTCAAACGTGCGATTGAAGAACATAGAGTATAGTGACGTGTGTGAAGAGAAGGGAACATGCACCAGTTTTTGTTTTAACTGGTCTGATAATCATTTTTATGTAGCCTAAATTACAGTGTTGTACAAGTTAAAATAGTGTTGTTTTTGTTTTCATTAGTCCATTATGATAAAAAAAAATCTGTTAAGTTTTCATAATTGTCTGAGTGATATTATATATATAATTTAGTGATTCCCAACCTAAGGGACAAACCCCATTTGAATGAATATGAATGAATAATATGATGTTAGTAGTTTGTCGCCTGGTTTACATTTTTCAAATTTGCAACGTATTGATTTTTACATAATTGTGTATTACTATAAAGTTTACTTTACTTGTCATTCAGCATCAGACAGCTTTTTTAACAACCACCAAAAAGACAGATAGGAAGTGCTTTGGACAAAAATAAGCCTCAGCAGTCATCAGACAGTCTGGCCCCTCATCTCTTCACCGCATTTAATATCTTACACATTTTTTCTAATGACAAACAGAGATAATAGGCCAAAATGACAAATTAAAATCAAAATAGCGTATTGCTTTCAAAAAGGTCAGGTTTTGTAACGCTCTTGTCTCGCTGTTGATTATAGCATCCTTCTTCGGGAAGGAGCAGGCTCCGGAAGTCCCTTTGCTCTAATGCAGCGATTCTAAACTGATGGGTCGGGACCCAGAAGTGGGTTGCGTAACCATTTTCAAAGGGTCACAAGGGGACATTTTATTCACTATTTTCCATCTGAAGCTGCATGGAAACACATTCATTTTAATTCTGTTAAAATTAATGTTATTGGGTTGTTTTGAGAAAAATGTCAATGTTGAAGGCGTATAAACTGCTTGATCAATAAACACTTGTGTGGAAAATACACACTATATTTTATTTGGGTCGTGGCTTGTCATCCTAAGACAGGCTTCTCCAAACCTTTTCACCTGGTGAGATATTTTTATGCATCAAAGTGTCAAGAGGCTACTTGTGCAACTTAGGAGTAATTCACCCTGAAGAAGCAGGAGCCAACATGATATTTAAACATGATTTAAGAAAATATATTGAATGTTGTCTTTTTAAGTCGGTTTAAATTCTTCAAAACAAACTGCTCCCGAGCTGGTTGGAGATACTGTATGTGTCCAATATAACTAATATGCACGCTAGTTTAAGTAGCCTGCCAGAAGCCAGAAAACATGATGTGTTAGCTGTAATTATTAAAATAAAGATGAAGCGCTGCTCTATTTCTGACGTGCGGGGCTCTCTCTACAAGCAGCTTCACTGCGTGGTTTCACTTTGCTTTTCGTACGGAAACGTAACAGTTTTAAAATGCTGCGATGGATATCACAGCGGAGCTGAGAGCGCATGGGTGTGGATATTCTCACGAAGGAAGAAAGGAGAGAAAGGAGAGAGAGGAGAGAAAGGAGAGAGAGGAGAGAAAGGAGAGAAAGGAGAGAGAGGAGAGAAAGGAGAGAGAGGAGAGAAAGGAGAGAAAGGAGAGAGAGGAGAGAAAGGAGAGCGAGGTAAGAGAGAGGAGACAAAGTAGAGAAAGGAGAGCGAGGAGAGAGAGGAGAGAAAGGAGAGAGAGGAGAGAAAGGAGAGAGAGGAGAGAAAGGAGAGCGAGGTAAGAGAGAGGAGACAAAGTAGAGAAAGGAGAGAGAGGAGAGAGATGAGAGAGAGGAGAGAGATGAGAGAAAGGAGAGAGAGGAGAGAAAGGAGAGAGAGGAGAGAAAGGAGAGAGAGGAGAGAGAGGAGAGAAAGGAGAGCGAGGTAAGAGAGAGGAGACAAAGTAGAGAAAGGAGAGAGAGGAGAGAGGAGAGAAAGGAGAGAAAGGAGAGAGAGGAGAGAGAGGAGAGAAAGGAGAGAGAGGAGAGAAAGGAGAGAGAGGAGAGAAAGGAGAGCGAGGTAAGAGAGAGGAGACAAAGTAGAGAAAGGAGAGAGAGGAGAGAGAGGAGAGAAAGGAGAGCGAGGTAAGAGAGAGGAGACAAAGTAGAGAAAGGAGAGAGAGGAGAGAGAGGAGAGAAAGGAGAGAAAGGAGTGCGAGGTAAGAGAGAGGAGACAAAGTAGAGAAAGGAGAGAGAGGAGAGAGAGGAGAGAAAGGAGAGCGAGGTAAGAGAGAGGAGACAAAGTAGAGAAAGGAGAGAGAGGAGAGAGAGGAGAGAAAGGAGAGAGAGGAGAGAAAGGAGATAGAGGAGAGAAAGGAGAGAGAGGAGAGCGAGGTAAGAGAGAGGAGACAAAGTAGAGAGAGGAGAGAAAGGAGAGAGAGGAGAGAAAGGAGAGAAAGGAGAGAAAGGAGAGAGAGGAGAGAGAGGTAAGAGAGAGGAGAGAAAGGAGAGAAAGGAGAGAGAGGAGAGAAAGGAGAGAAAGGAGAGAGAGGAGAGAAAGGAGAGAGAGGAGAGAAAGGAGAGAAAGGAGAGAAAGGAGAGAAAGGAGAGAGAGGAGAGAAAGGAGAGAGAGGAGAGAAAGGAGAGAAAGTAGAGAAAGGAGAGAAAGGAGAGAAAGGAGAGAAAGGAGAGAGAGGAGAGAAAGGAGAGAAAGGAGAGAAAGGAGAGAGAGGAGAGAAAGGAGAGAAAGTAGAGAAAGGAGAGAGAGGTAAGAGAGAGGTGCGGAGGTCCGAGGCTACGAGCTCACGGACCGAGCGGCGCGTGGAGCAGCTTCAAAAACGTAGGCTACGATGCAAACTTCTAAATATTGTCCCGATCCCCCACTGTCATAAACATTACGTTAAAACTGAGCAAATGCAAATAATAAGCTCCGATTTACATTTGTATACATGTGATAAGAGCCTTGGTATTGAGGAGCAGATGACGCTCTGAATAAGTCGTTCTCCTCTGAGACTTTTACGCACGAGTTTTAACGCATTTCTGTTGTGAAATTCGTGTTCCATGACTCTGTTCAGATCATGTTTAGTTTAGATACATTCATCCTGCAATCTCACATTTTGTCCTAACATAAATAATATGCAGCCTATATATTGGCTGTGTAAATATCTTTAAAAAATGCTTATAATGAGAGATGGACGATGGTTCACTGTAAACATTGTCAACTGCCAAATAAGGGGACATCGCCCAACCCTACTGTCCAAGGGTAACGGTGGGTCCCGAAGCCATACCACTTTGGGAACCCCTGCTCTAATGGACTTTACACAGACATTTGTTGGACCTCTTTAAATCATTAATGAATACAGGCTTGTCATTCTTAACTTTTGTAATTTTTCCTGTTATTTTTCTGCTATTCCAAATAATTGAGCTTGTTTTAAAAGTCCAGCCAAACGGCTTGCCTGAACGAGCTTCAGTTAGCCCACACTGAACACTATGGAGGAAGCCATTCACTTTAAGTCCATTGATATCTCGCTTAGCGTCCCAGATCCGACGGGCATAGCAAAGGCGGTATGTGTGGCCTGTGACAGAAAAAGGCAACTTTTTTTTTTTTTTTTTTTCATGCGCCAACAAGCACAGATTACTGCAATAAATAGATGGCCATCTTGGATAACTGGGGTCTGTTCATGTCGGTTTGAAATTCATATAAAAAAAATATTATTTCCTTTATTGTATGAATTCATAAATAATACTGTGCTTTTGCGGCTAATACACTCCTCAGTACATGTCGCCTGGTAACGGATGTTCAGCGGGGTCCCACCTTGCGATTGACGATGATATTTTGTTATGTGTTTTGACGTCCGTGAGGTAAAATACCACTTAACCTCGGGCCGCAGCTCAAACTGAAGGCGGTGACGTGCGCATTAATGAGCTGCAGCACACGGGACAGATGTAAATGTTTCAAAATGTTGTGATGCGTGACCCCATTGTGTCACAGAGGAGGGGGAGCAGAGAGGAGCACGGCGCAGGACAGCGGTGTGAGACAGGACGCGCTCCGAGTGATTGATAGTCGCTCACAATGAAGGCGGTATTTCTTTAGAGGCGCCAGATTACAGGAACACTGGAAAAATGCCATCTTGGCTTCCATAAAAAATGCTTCAAAGTGCTTGAAATATTGGGATTTGTGCTGATTTGGAGCAGATTTGGAGTATCTTATTGCAAATGACCTTCTCACATTTAAACAAATCTCATTTCAAATTCTTTTGCCTTATTTTAACACATAATTTATCGTATTCTAAGGGAATCAATGCTTGTGCCATTGTCAATATTTAGCATCACCTGCTCATTTTTATGTTATTTTTTATTTTGTATCCTTGTTTGTTTATAGCTACCATGTAGCTACCAGACAAATAACACAAATCAAGATCAATATTTTTTTTCTTTGTTCACAATTGAAATTAACACTGTTTGTTAATTAATTGTCAAGCAAATCTTTTTACAAAACCATACAAAATAGTAACCTATTTCCATCCTGGTCACAATTTTGCATGGCTTTGTAAAAAGATAGCTTGGCAAATATGTGCTTGAACAGTGTTAATTTCAATTGTGAAAAAAGACAACAAACACAATGCATGAACCCCTGTGAACACTTTATAAAGCTCAGGATTCTCTTTCCTCAATTGGGTTATTGTTGTAATCTTCGAGTTTAATAACCATATTTGGTATTGAATTTTGGTTAATTGCATCGCCTTGATACAAGGAGTTTACCAGACTCAAGAATCGTACACTGGCTCCTGCACCGTTTGAGAAAAGATCATGATCATTTTACAATTCGGAAACAACTATTTTAAGGTCTCAAAGAAGATCCACAGAAATGCATAGACATTTTCCTGCGCCCTGTACTGCAATGCATGCCAACGTCCTTAATTTACTTTGTTGGTGATTGGTTTAGGCAGTCAACCAATAGCAGCGAAGGAAAGAGAGTATTTTGGATTGTTTTATTGCTTAGGGCAGGGCTTCGATATGGGGCTCTATAATTGGCTAATCACACCGGCCAATCAGAACGACGGGAGGAGGGGTCTTGAATTTTTTAACGCGGAGGAGAGAGGAGGAATGGGGGTCAACGCTGTTTTTGATTGGCTGCCGTGCAGTTGCCGGCGGCGTTTATCCCTACTTGACTTTTGCATTGTAGCACGTCTCTCTCCTCTGCATTCGACGCCCCAGCGATGTAAATATCCTGTCACTGTCTGCTTTGATGTTTGACGATCACAAAGCCGTTCTTCTTTTACACACGGGGCGGCATCAAAACAAGCCACTAGCAAGTCAAGTATAATGTTAACGTGTGCGTGCAAATAACACAGTTCAATAACAAAAAAAGCACATGTCTTTCCTCCAAAAATGTAAATACTCATCATTGATCAGATCACCCACGGCTACAAAACATTTACGGGAATAAAGTAAAGGCGTGCAGGTATTTGCATTGTTCAGTTTTTCTCCAGAAATGTTCTGGAACCTCATCGACGCATTACACATTGCATATTTCATTAACTCCAGACTTAGTGGTGGTAACTTACTACTATACTGTAAACTTACAAAGGCAAGGCTGCCAATCTGCCCCTTCGACCACCACCAAACACTCACTACATTCGAAAAGGTGGGTGAAGTGCCTTGCCCAAGGACGACCCGCTCTGCCATGTGAGCCACAAGGCAAAGGTGCTTTTCTGACATATAAGGCAAAGGGCAGGTAAAATGTCAATGAATATTTACACATTTAAATGATCCTTTTTCATATTGTTCATAAGTTGATTCCATTTACTATTTACCATTTTTACCTGTATAAAAAAAAAGTGCGCAAATGACTGCTGCTGAACCACCTTTGCATGTGCTACTCGTTTTGCACATAAGCAAACACTAAATTGGCCCTTGTGTGACAAACGTGCACATCCCACATACTATTGATGTTTTTTTTACTGTTCCAAATATATATTTTGCATATTTTTGTTAAAATACATTGACAAATATTTGTTTGAGCCTTGAGAAGCTATAGTCAAAGTGCAAAGTGTTAACCTATTAACCCCCCGCCTTACCCGAGTGCATCTTCTCCAGTTCAGCTTTACCCAAATCCATAAGTGCACAACCTACAGGCCAGTGTAACGCCTCATTTGAAAGCCAAGACCTACAAAACTCATCTAAATGGACATTTTTCCTCGTGTTGTCACTTTTTTGAAAAGATTTTTCAGCGCTTTATTGTTGGGGTTTCCTCACATTTTTACCCCATTTCCATCACTTTTTGTCACTGTTTTGCTCTTTTGTGTTTTCATCACACATTTTTGTTTCACATTTTTGTCGCTCTCGTCACATTTTTGGCACTTTTTTGTCACGTTTTTGCCGCACATTTTTGTCACTTTATCATCACGTTTTTGCCGCTCTTGTCACACATTTTTTTTACTTTTTTGTCACGTTTTTGTTGCATTTTCAACCTTGTTTTCGTCTAAAGCCAAACTGGGGGTCAAGAGGTTAATACAAGTGTAAGTTCTTCAATAGACGCTTTAACGACATTTCCAACACGTGTCACGAGTGCACCTATAGCGGAAAAGTGAAAAAAAAAAAAAAATACAGATAAAATCCAATTTACTGAAACCTATTTAGTATTGACAGCATCGGCAACATATTTTCAACGAGCTGGGAGCGGTAGAAAGTGTGGTCTCGTATACAAAGGGAAGCGCCGTTAACAACACACAAGGACTCCAGCGCGTTTCTTTTCACGATTCACCCTCAAGTAACAACATGTGTCTCTATCACAACATGTGCCGCCCTTAAACAGGCTTCGATTGGGGACGTGGGCGGTTGGTGGGTGGAGGAAGCCTTCTGTGCTCCATGATGGTCGCATCGATCGCATGTCGCCAAGTCTAAATCCCCGTCTATTCATCCCCAAACCAAACAAGTCTCTCTCTCTCTCTCTCTGCAGTCATGAAGAGTAGAGTCTGCTGCTTCAGTGTCAAGTATTTCCTCATTTCAAGAGACACTCATTGTTCCTAAATTGTCAGCATCCTCTGCAGTTTGAGATTTAACTAATTTATTTACAGACAATTTAATTTATTCTTCTGTGGTGCATTCAAGGTTGGTCTTCGTGCTGATTTAGACATAGTTTGCACCCATTTAGTCCAAATTAGTTTAATTTTGGATTCATTTAGGCCTATTGGTATCGGTGTGAGCTACTGTCAGCTACTTTAGAGACAACTTCTAGATTTCCGTCAGAAGCGCTTATTCATGTGGGTTGGTATTACAAATGAAATGTCGTTGATTAAAATTTTCTTCAGTTTTTGTATGAATAAAATATTGCCAATGAACATCCAAGAAAGGTTTGACAAAACAGAAAGTCACTATGATTTGAAAGGGACAGGCAGACAAAAACAAACACAAAAAAAAAAAAAAAAATCCAAAGCAACAGCCGTCACAGTGACATGAATTCGTTTATGGAATGCACTTCAGAAAGAAACAAAAGAGCAGAAACTCTCATGGCCCTCAAGAAACGCATGAACGCTACAATGTTAGAGAAGTGTGTAAAAAATAGACCTGGACGTGAATAATGTGAGATATTTGATTTGAACAAACAGGAAAATGATGGTTCTGTATTTTGAACATGGGTACATTTTGTAAAGAAAAAGAAGAAACGTATCTGTGAGAGTTGGATATGAACGATGACAAATTGTCTGGAACTTGCTTGATGGAAACATTGTATAGAGTGAAAGGCAAAAAGGTTCCTTGTGAAGTGCTTTGTGACAATGATATAGTAAAAATGTAACTATGGTAACTGTCAAACAAACAACAAATATTGTCTTTGTTTTTGGCTAATATCTCTGCCATCACTGAGAGAATCCACATGAAACAAAAACTGTCTCAAAGACCATTATCTTCTCTGTCAGCACGTATACATGAAGGTCCAATTGCTTTCTCTGAAATGTGTCCATATTCAAAAACATGTCGGCCAGGAGAAAGTAGGACTGGGACAAAATATCGGATCGGATCGCAATACCAAGTATCAATACTTGTGTATGGAGGATTTTTTTATAATGGGCTCCTTTATTTTCCAGTAACAGCACAGGAATGTTTTCTTTTTACACATTTTAAGGTTAACATTATATTAAATAACATATTATAATTACTTACTGTATCACAAAACATATCTGATTGGTCTTTGCGTTTTTTGTTGTTGTTGTGTATTTATTTTATTTATTTATTTAAACAAAACAATTTTTTGTGTGTTTTCTGTTTCTCTCCCATAGAGTTGTATCGATTCCTGCCCTCCGTCTGAGATTATGACACCATCGCAACCTATCGCAAACTACTATCATCTATTTGGGAGGGAATGGCCCTGCGATCTGCCAGCACGTCCCTTCTCTCTCACCTCGAAAGCTATCAATGTCCAAAGATTGAGAATCTCACACTGAGATAAAAAAGGAAAGAAAAAAAGCCCCTCTCCGTCTTCCGCACATAAACAAGAGCCCGCTCACCTCAGTCGCGCGCTGTTGCCGGGCTCTCATGCATGACGCTGTATTGATCCGCTCCGCTAGTGTGGTCCTGGGCAAGTCCAACCCACAAAGCCAAATCTCGGAGCCAGGAGTCCCGGGCGACGGAAGTGGCTGTGAGGAAGATAGAGGAGAAGTGGGTTCATCAACATGTTCGACAAAAGGCGTCTTCATTCACAGCAGCAGCGGGAAATAAAATCATTGTGCTGTGAACTTTTACTGAGAAGATGAGCAAAATGTTCCAGTCTGTAGAGTTAGGAGAAGGCCCAATATTGATAAAAAGGAAAATTATATATATATACATACATACACAAATTGTATCATATTGGTTGGAATGAAATTAAGATAAACCTAAATCATAACACGAGGCACGATTGTCCTTTGACAGCAAACATGAGCCTGAAAAAGAAAATAAATAAAGTTTTAATATCCACAAAAATATTAACTTTTAATTAATCTGAATTTTCTGGATTCAATTTCAGTAATTCTACTGTAATGATCATTTAACAAACTCCAATTTTAGGTGACAGTGACCAGTAATGCAAAAAAAAAAATGGTTTTGAGATGGTCTTTTTAGAGGATCAATTGAAAGTAAATAAGTTTAATGTAAGAAATAAAATGTACAAAATACAGAATATATATATATATATTCTTAAAGTATCTTTTGTTTCTATAAAAATATAGCCTATAAAATCAAACAATAAATACATTTTTGGCAGCTCAATATCAAGATTCAGATTATTGCAGAAATAATAAATTCATTCATTTCTGCAGAAGGTCAGCAAGTTCACACAATAAGAACAACCCATGGATGATGGTGACAAAAAGCTATTTCGATTTGGTTGCATTTTATTGAACACCTCGAGCTTGCTTCTCTAGCTTGTTGAATGAAAATTATTTACAATCAATAAATACAAAACACTTTCCTTACAGCGACAGGCAAACAGTCGGAGCGTTTAAAAAGTTGCTTTAGACAGTTTCATTCCCTGTTCTATCGGAGAGGGCCTCCCACCAACACAGCACAGATCAGGGACGGGCCAACACTAATTAACGGGAGGAAAAATCTACAAAAACACCCAGTTACATATCGACAGACAAATCTTCCAATGATTGAGGTAGTTTCACAAAGCTTTCCATACTGGGACGGCAACGTTTCAATTTTAAAATGAATTGCCAATTATCCCTGTCTTCAGGATAAGGTCTTAAATGTGTTTTTTTCTGTGAAGGAAAGTATTCATTAAAAAGTGGTAAAATAGGAGAGGAAATAGGAAAGATGACTGTGAAATGCAGGGCCATTTGAATAAATTATTTAACGAGTTGTTCTCAATGTAAACAAATGTTTAAAATATTAATGACTGGTTTAAACAAGTTCATTTCTTTAAAATTATTATTATTTAAAAATCAACAACAAATCCTTGTGAAGATATCAAAGCCTTAAATATCATTAAAAAGCACTGAATTAGATAATAAAAAACCTGGCATCAAATTTAAAAAAATTGGAAAATTATGACATTGCGCAACAATTTTTTAAGTATAAAATTGTGGTCTAAAACATATTCAGTTGCAGTTTTGGCTGAACACATTTTTGGCTCAAAAGCTGCCCGTTTTGTCCAATTTTCTTAGCTCTGTTTGATAAGATGTTTGCAAATCTTAATACATAAAAAATGTGCAGATTATTTCGCTTGTGGCATTAAAATATAGTATTTGGCCATTAAAAAATGGCTTTTAAAGAAGCATTAAATTGGACTGCCTGTATAAATACTACATGAAACATATCTTATTATTTGTATCCTTGTATTCATGAACTGCTTTGTTTTCAGGTGAAACATAGGATATTATTGTAAACGGTGGCACAGGCGCTCTAAATCCAGTGCTTTCACATAAAAAGGCGGCACAAACAGGTAAACACAAAGACGGGACGGAGTGAGCGGTCGCGGAGGCGAATGCTCTTGGACAGGCGGGACGCGAGGAGCTGATCCATTATTTACACATTAGGCCACGCTCGTGCTCTGACCCACACACAATGGGTTTGTCACTTGTGTTCAGCTTCACAACAAGGTTAGCCACAGCTCTGGGGAAGAAGTCAGGCTCCGGAAGCTTGACAAGTTTCTTTCTTTCTTTAAACAGCGGCGTTTATATTTTCACATACAGCCTTTTTTCCCCCCCACTGGATTTAATTCTTATATCAAAATATACATGTAATCAACTATTATTCATTCATTAAATTTCTTATTGTAATGCTCAATATTTTTTTTTATTTAAACTATATTGAATTTTTTGAAACAATATATGGTATTCATTTCTCAATAATGTATTTTAACTATATAATTAATAATATGAGCAAATCATTATGCAATTATTGCTATTGCATAATGATAAAATTAATAATAATTACTTGTTATTATCATTTCTAAGACTTAATTCAATTTGTTTTACATTTAATTAAAATATAAGTATATATTGTTGGAGAAGATTATATACTAAATTGTACAGCAATTTAGGACTTTGCAAATTTGGGACTTATGCACAAGCTTTGTACTGTATGGAACGCCTTCTCTTTGTTGTACAACCAGAACACTTTAAAAGTTTATTGTGTCATTACAGTCATTTTCCGCTCTAAATGGATTGGCTAATTGAGTTTTCTTTTTGTCCCCCACTTGTTTTATTTTTCCAGTGCCCACGCATAAACACAAACGGTTAATTCAGAGCGCGCGTGTCGCCTTGCAAATGTACGGCCATTAACAGAAACACAATCCAATTCAAAAGTCCCTCTAGAAACCAAAAAAATAAATAAACAAAACATGATTATCAAACTGAGCAAGCGAACGAAACAAAATAAGGGCTATCATAATACGACTATTTAAGCGAGGTATCACGGCTCTTTCAATTACAAAGCCGCCACATTTGTTTCTGGCTATTGTCAGTGTTGAGCACAAGCGAGCCCGCATTGCGCCGCTATTAAAAACACCGACTGATTAAAATCCATTTAATTTGATAGCTAAGACCGCACTTCCCCGTTTTGAGACGAGCTATTCATCAAGACGCCCAGACGCAAAACGCAAAATACAATTTGACTCCAATCGCTGTAAGCGCCGAATCACGCTGCGAGACATGCTAAAGCTAATTTGCCAGACAAATTAGTTGGCCGCATCTGAAGTTCATTGACGAAGTTATAAAATGTCGTATGGTGAAGAAAGCGCGGCGTCGTACGTTTATAGTAATTGTTTGGGCAGACCCCCGCTGTGAGGGGCATTTTAGACGCCCACCTCCCAATGCCATCTTTTAAACACTGCGACTGTCAAATGGCTTGGCTGCGGATCCAAACGCGACAAAAGCAGATCGGTTCATTCCCTTTCACGACTGGAGTCCTGCCTTCCCGCCAAGCTAACACATGCCGCCCTGGTGCCAGTCCAGTATTTTGTGTTAGCGAGCCTCATTAGCCCCTGCTGCAACACACGCTAAAAGTTAGCTCTGAAGTTTTTCAAAGAGGCTGTTTAACGTAGATGTAAGTTGTAATGAAATTCTCGACTGCTCGCCAACGGGCAAGTGTGCCGTAAAAGTGTGCGCGCGCGACGAGACACTCGGCGGGACAGCTTAACGTCATGCTAGCTGCAGCCATTTTCAGCTGTTTGCTCATTAGCCTCCCGAAATATTCTGATTCTCTTCTATCCGCGTCTACTTGAAGATGCTATTTGGGTTGCAGTCTTTGTGAACTCCCATATCCAGTTTTAGGCAGCATTTGGCGTTGTGGGTGTCTGCACGGTAGCCTGCTCAAAAGTGTGGGGAGTCCAGGTGTTGCTTCTTCACTGCCTCTCCAGAGCAGCCTGACTTTTGAAGACACTCCCATAGGCATGGCTTCACCAGTAGATAAACGATTCTCAAACTTTTCACACCAACTGGGCCTTCCAAGCACCAACCGGGCTTGGCTCAATATCAATTCAGGACAGAACCAGATCCTAGGGTCCGAAACAGAGCTAAATTTCACTAAATTATGTAAGAACTCAGGGCACCCACACTTTGGAGAAGATCTAAGCCACCTGGGCTGGTCCACTCCACATACACTTTGGTTCAAAGAAGAACAAAGAATGATCTGATGAAGGCTAATGCCGAAACGTAATTACTATCTAAAAAATTGGACATCAGCTAATGAGTGTGCTATGCTGTTTTTTGATTGATGAAGATTTTCCTCAACATCTGCACCTCGGAGACTACTTCTGGTGTGCGTTGCTTCTCTTTTCTCAGAACTCAGGGCAAAACATGTCTAGACTAGAAGAAAAGATGACTGTAAATGCTTTGCCACGTGAGAGCCTAAAATAGTAGATGACTACGGCTGGGACGATATACTTTTATTGCGATACGATACGTATTCAGATGCTCCCATTTTTCATGAGATGGACTTAAAGATCTAAAACTCATTCCAGATACACAATATTACCATTGTTCACAAATCAGTCCAAATGTGTGATAGTGAGCACTTCTGCTTTGCTGAGATAATCCATGCCACCTCACAGGTGTGCCACATCAAGATGCTGATCTGACATCATGACTAGCGCACAGGTGTACCTTATACTGCCCACAACAAAAGGCCACCCTGAAATGTGCAGTTTTTTGCTTTATTGGGGGTCTGGGGTCTCAGAACCAGTCAGTATCTGGTGTGACCACCATTTGCCTCATGCAGTGCAACACATTTTCTTTGCGTAGAGTTCATCAGATTGTCAATTGTGGCCTGTGGAATGTTGGTCCACTCCTCTTCAATGGTTGTGCGAAGTTGCTGGATTTTAGTGAGAACTGGTACACGCTGTCGTATTCGCCGGTCAAGCACATCCCAAACATGCTCAATGAGTGACATGTCCGGTGAGTATGCTGGCCATGCAAGAACTGGGACATTTTCAGCTTCCAAGAATTGTGTACAGATCCTTGCAACATGGGGCCGTGCATCATCTTGCTGACACATGAGGTGATGTTCATGGATGTATGGCACAACAATGGGTCTCAGGATCTTATCACGGTATCGCCGTGCATTCAAAATTCCATCAATAAAATGCACCTGTGTTCTTCGTCCATAACAGATGCCTGCCCATACCATAACCCCACCACCACCATGGGCCACTCCATCCACAACATTGACATCAGCAAAGCGATCACCCACACGACGCCCAACACACGCTGTCTGCCATCTGCCCTGAACAATGTAAACCGAGATTCAACCGTGAAGAGAACACCTCTCCAACGTGCCAGACGCCATCGAATGTGAGCATTTGCCCACTCAAGTTATGGCGACGAGCTGGAGTCAGGTCAAGACCCCGATGAGGACGACGAGCTGGAGCCAGGTCAAGACCCCGATGAGGACGACGAGCATGCAGTTGAGCTTCCCTGAGACGGTTTCTGACAGTTTGTGCAGAAAATGTTTGGTTATGCAAACCAATTGTTTCAGCAGCTGTCTGAGTGGCTGGTCTCAGACGATCTTGGAGGTGAACCTGCTGGATGTGGAGGTCCTGGACTGGTGTGGTTACACGTGGTCTGCGGTTGTGAGGCCGGTTGGATGTACTGCCATATTCTCTGAAACGCCTTTTGGAGACGGCTTATGGTGGAGAAATGAACATTCAATGCACGAGCAACAGATCTGGTTGACATTCCTGCTGTCAGCATGCCAAGTGCACGCTCCCTCAATGCTTGTGGCATCTGTGGCATTTTTCTGTGAGAAAAAACTGCACATTTCAGGGTGGCCTTTTATTGTGGGCCGTATAAGGTACACCTGTGCACTAATCATGATGTCAGATCAGCATCTTGATGTGGCACACCTGTGAGGTGGGATGGATTATCTCAGCAAAGCAGAAGTGCTCACTATCACACATTTAGACTGATTTGCGAACAATGTTTGAGAGAAATGGTAATATTGTGTATCTGGAATGAATTTTAGATCTTTAAGTCCATCTCATGAAAAATGGGAGCAGAAACAAAGGTGTTGCGTTTATATTTTTGTTGAGTGTACGATACATATTGCAATACATGTCATTATAATGAACTACAATACTTTACCTGAAATTAATTGAATTTGGTTATATTAGATATATTGAGTCAGACATTGAGTAAAACATTTTAAAAACTGTTTCCTCTTTCGTTTAAAATTGTTAACAAAAGTATCAAAAGTATTGCGACACATGGCTTCCGATACGACACACACGCGTATCAGAACAAAGATATATTGCGATGTATTGCAAAACGATATTGTGTCCCAGCCCTACAGATTACCTGGAGTACCACTTGCAAAAACCCAAGCCCCACAGTTTGAGAACCACTTTTGTAAACGGTTAAAACGTTTTGTTGTGGAAGGCCAGAACATAACTGTCACAGTCTGTCAGAAAGGAGCATTCGTAGTCAAGGGAATAGATAAGCCTACTGAACAGATTTTATCTCGATGGGGGCAAATCTCACCCTGGCTCATGGAAGCATGGAGAGGCCCCACGCTGACTGAGAATTGAACCTGTGACTTCCAATCCAAATCAATCCAGTTTATTTATACAACACTATTAAAAACAACAACGTCAACCAAAGTCTGTACAAACAGACATGGTCATAAAATACTATATAGAGCATTGGAAAAACACAAAACAGAGACAAGAAACCTCACAATTTTATAGCAGTAAAAGTAAAAATATCTAAACTATGATTAAACGCCATTTGTTTTACTACCAAGTGAGGCCATTCAATTTGTCGCCAAACACTGATAGATTGTTGTCATCAGGTCTTGAGATCAACTATATTGAAAAAAACACTACCTGGCATGAGTAAAGAGTAGGGATGGGCACTGTTAAACGGTGTCTACTTGGTACCGCCTGAAAAGCTCCGGTCAGGGGTGGTATCGGAAAAACTACAATTCTTTCGGTGCCAACTTTCGGTTCTTTTTCTCTCCAGACTTATGTGACCCGCAGCGAGTCTAAAAAAAGCAACATGAACGTGTGTGCAGATAATGAGCCGCTTCAGCGCAAATGAAGCGAAGCAAAGCTATAACTTATAGCTATAACTTAAAGCAAAGCAATGCCATAACGTACTAAACCTTTGTAATAGAGATGGTAGAGCCGCGGTCTGCGGCAGGACTTGGCCAGGACTAAACCAGGACTTACACCGGTTGTAAAACCCAGAGCTATAAAAATAATATAGAAATAGCCAATGTTACATTAAAAACAGCAAGGCAAAAAACCGCGGTCAGTTTTTTTCAACCGCGGAATGGCTTACAAAACCGCCCAATTCGCAGTTTAACCGCGGACCTGGCAACCCTGAGCTGCAGCGAGGGGAATATCAAAGATTGTTTGTGGAAGAGCGTTCACTCTGTGTTAGACATTTTTTGTACATCCATCCATCCATTTTCTCCCACTTGTCCGTTGCCGGGTCGTGGGGGCAGCTGTTGGAGCTGCCCAAATCACATTGCACCAGGCTCCTATGGCTCCTCCTGTAGGTGGTGGGTCCACAAAAGGACGTCCTCATGGTTCCAAACGGGCCTGTTGGTCTCTCATAGGGGCTTCACCCATTCACACTCTCATTCATACACCAGTGTACGCAGACACTGGAGGCAAGGAGGGTGAAGTGTCTTGCCCAAGGACACAACGACAATGTGCACCTTCAGGAGGCGGGATTCAAACCCCCCGACCTTCCGATCATGAGACGACCCGCTCTATCATCTGTGCCACCGTCGCCCCACATGTACATTTCTTGTACAGTTTTGGTAAATTGTGAGTGGCAGAGTGAGCGCTCACACCATGTAAGGATCTTTGATATGTGGAGCGCTTTCGCCTGTCAAAGCGCAGTGTGTTTAGAACATTTTGGCTGAACTGATGTGGATCTGTCCTGTCTCTGCAGCTCAGGAGGTAATAATGTCCTTTCTTTTTTTATCGCTGCTTAAGTAGAAATTGTGCTCAAAATATGAAGTTACTGGCGACACTGCTGCGGCCTGTGTAGCTTCTGTTGTGCTGTTTTAGGACTTTTTAATGAAAGATACTTTTTATACACGTTATTTTAATTGAATTACAATAACATAGGTATTGAAAAAAAGTACCGTTAAGGCACCAGCACCGAAAAGCAGGTATCGTTAAAGTAGTGGTATCGAAAAAAACGAACGGTACCCATCCCTAGTAAAGAGTAAAAAAAAAATGGCTGCTGTGTGGAAAGATCCATGCAGAAATAATAAACAAAAATTCTTTTGTGAAGAGCTCTCAGTTACAAACCTCTTAAATCTCTCCATATTCTGTACGTAACTTGACAAAGTCCCTCATGTGGGTCAAACAGATTGACTACAGTCCATAAATCCCCTTTTAGCTAAATGATTTGTTTCTCGTTTGTAAACTCCCTTTAATACACGTCAGCGTATCAGTCTCGATCTGGTGCTTAAGTCTGGATGTGTGAAACAGCTGCTCACAATGGGCAGATGTGTCTCTTTGCTAATGGTTTGGTCACACTGTCAGCCTGATGACTGACACCATGCAAACCAATTGGTTCTAAGTAAAAACTGTGACCGCCATTCTCTCACATACAGACACACCTACAAACACTCACACCATACTTTATCGTTCTTCTCTCAAAAGCAGAAAAAAACAAAACAAGTTGATGTCATGCCACTAAAGACTGCAGTTTTGCTATCCTCAAACGCTCAATAACGCTAAACAGCCGTATCCACCGAAGCCGTCCAGAGCCCAGAGCTACGACATTGTATCGGCGATGGGATTAACTTGGTGCATGCTAATAGACATACTCCAAGTTCCACCGGGGCATTGGGCTGACACACATAGCGTTTATATGCACAGCTAGAAGGCCCGGTTTCAAGGCTACGGGCTTGGATAATTGTGCGTAGCCTGTTTAGTTCATTTATTTATTTATTTATTTTCATCCCCAAGGTCAACATTTCTTTCCATGAAAAGACAACAAACAATGATTGTACAACAAATGAGCAGTGTCTGAGTAAAACTACAATTGAACTGACAGAACAGGGAGACAATGAGAGCCGATTTTCCATATTGAAAATACATGTTTCACAATATTTCTATTGTATGATAAACTGAATGTACTATTCTTCCACGTCTTCTCAATACTGGATACTGGAAGACTAGTTTTAACCTGTTATCTGCCGGGTTAGTGGTAGAGTTAGGGTTAGCAATTGTGCATATCCAAATCTCAAAGCGTATTGACAGGAGAGCTTACAGCCTATATGCCAGTGTGTTACCTCATTTGAAAGCCACCTTCTAGTTTCTAAAACTATGTGTAAGATCTGTGTGAGTGAAACACAACTGACGTCACCTTTTCCATTCCTAACTGTAATCATTGCTGGGGCTGGGTACCGTTAAAAAGTTTAGTACTGGTATCCAGAAATAAAGGTATCGAAAGCAGGTACCGAAAAAAAAAAAATCTTTAGAGACCAAGTTTTGAATCCTCACGTTAGTCCAGGCACAGTATTAAAGAAAGTGACTTGGTTGTTTCAGCTCAAATAAATGATACTGATTGAAAATATATTTTTTATTTGTTCTGTTTTCTGGTTATATGACAAATATTTTAGTGTAGAAAAGAATATAATTTATTGCCATTCACGCCGGTACAAAACAGTACAAGCAGATTGGATTTCTTGTGCATTTTTCTAGAGTAAGTAGTCATTAGGTATTGGTATAAAAAGGATATTTCCACATGATATTTTGCAGCTATTCATAATTTCATAAACTGAAAGACTTTTAATCAGACTTGAAAGGCAAGATCACAGAGTTGTAGCTCGCCAACGGAGAAAAGGAGATAAAATGTCAAGGTAAAGTGATTTCTCTTTGTAGTTGAAGCTTTGAGAACAAGTGACCAGGCCACAACGTGGACCATTCAAAGTATTGACCTACGGTTTCGAAGCGTTCGGCCCATCTCCCGTCTGAAAAGTACTCAATTGACTGGCATTCATCAAGTGGACACAGAGAAAAAGAAGAAAATGCCCAAATGTCACAAACATCCAGGCATCCACTGTTGTTGTGTCGTCCCCTGCTCGGTCTGTCAATGCAACAAAACACTTACAGGCTTCACTAAAAGCCCAGTGCTGCTTTTCGTCAGTGATTGCTGAGGATGGAAATTAGTGGCGCTAATTACTTTGAGGAGAGAAACCTTTTTGTGAGGCCACCTCTCAAATGCAGAGCACTACTTTACACAGAAGAAACATGTGCAAAATTAAGGGTGGGTGCTTCTTTTGTCTAAGCTAATATTACACATTTGCGATGACTTTTCACATATTTATTTATTTTTTCAGAATAATGCATTACTGCGATGAACCCTAAAGTGTTCTGATTATTTATTTGATGAGGTCAGGCTGAACATATACGAGACTCAAGCCAGTAAACTCATCAGTTGTAAGCCTTTTGGTGTACTTGATGGGCTGCCCTTGATTTCCTACTCTTCAGCGCATTGAGAAACTTGCCAACACAGGCTTGTAAAGCGCGTTTAGCCATTATTAATACCATTATTATCACTCGTAGAGGGAAATCGGTTATGCCTCCTTGCAGTTTATTGTGTTCACAGACATTTGAGGCAAACAAAAACAAAAAAGGTCGGTGTTTGGCGTCTGCTGCGTATTATGGGCGATTCTAGATTCCAAAAAGTTGGGAATTACTTCAGGTCACGTCTATAAATTCAAACAGGAAAAGAACGGGTGCAGGGTCATTAGTATCTTTCCAATCATACGTCAATGCACACAGACACATAATGCAATGCGGGTGAAGTGTCTGGCCCAAAAAGGCACAATCTTCTTTATCTCTTTCTCCTGTCCATCATCCTGCCATGAAAACAAGACATGAAAAGTCAGCCTGTCCGTCTCTCATTCATTGAAATTCTTCCTTTCATCATGTTCTCTCTACATTGCGTTGCTGATGTCTCTACCTGCACCACCTTCTCGATAAACTATTCAGTCATTACCGAGTCTCTCTTTTTTAAAAGCAACAAAAAGCTGACCAGTCACTGCTGCAAGAGGGAGAGAACAGTAAGTTTCCCCCGAGCTGTAAATTCACTGGAACACAAATCACTTCCCGGTACCTGTAGCCCGCAGTCATTTTGACGCCAAAACCAGGCGCTCCCGTCAGTTCAAAAGAGAGGAGAACGCCGGTGCAGGCGCCTTTTCTTCCAAGCACATGCCACTCTCTTTCATCGCTCCCAAACGACCCAGCTCTACCACCGCGGCGCCACTGACAAGCTGCAGTTTGAGCGACGAGAAAAAGTCTACCTGTTAGTCAGAGCCGGAGTTCATTGTGTTTTTGTTGGCGCTAATGAGTAACTTGTAAGGCAGAGCGGGGAGGGTCTCGCTGTCCTTTCAAGCCCCACGTATCGGTTTGCGCTTGAGCGTGTAATTAACCAA
Organism: Proterorhinus semilunaris; assembly: GCA_021464625.1. Taxonomy (NCBI): domain Eukaryota; kingdom Metazoa; phylum Chordata; class Actinopteri; order Gobiiformes; family Gobiidae; genus Proterorhinus; species Proterorhinus semilunaris. The sequence continues at coordinate 16,972,987 of CM038349.1, forward strand.
ACACCGCATTAGGCAAGGGAGTGGGTGCGAAACTACCGAAAACGAGCCAATTAAGCAAAGTGGGTGGACCTCTTTTTTCTTTTTCAGAGAACAAAAAAATATATATAAAAAAAAACACAGGCCGAGGTTTCCTGCAATTTGAGAGCAGGGTACAAGTCTCGGGCGTGGGCGAGCAAGTTGTTTACGCCGTTACACTTTTCCAGCGTTGGACGCCTCCCGCTGTTACATACAAGCTTTATTTCATTTGAGATGTCTTTAGAAAAGCGGAGACGGGGCCGCGTGTCCCCGCGTTGCCCGCCGGAAATGCTTCTGAACTGCCTGTTCAATGGGCCTATAGACACCTTCATCTGAGGAAAAGGACCGAACGAGGCGACGCGCACCGATGAAGACGATGGTAGCAATTATTTGTAGTGCAGAGAGGCTGAGACGGTGTCAAAAAGTTTTAAATAATCTAGGCAGATGTACTGTAGGTAGTTTTGTGTTGTAGCTTTCTGACCCTAACCCCAGCTAACTTGTGGATAGTCTTCAATCAAGTGAAAACACATTGATAATCCATATATTTTGTTCAATTTAAGATACAAGATACAAGTATGTCATGTAAATATCTGGCATGCATGTATCAAACTACAGCTATGTTTAGTGATGTTCTAAGCTCTTTCTACTAAAGATATAAGAACTTCGTAAAGGCCATAGTTAAACAATATTACTGAAGTCTGTGTAAGTTCTCAGTCGTACAGGGGTTGTCCATCTTCAATGAAGGTACTTGATTCATCTTCTGTACTCAGTAGTTGAAGTCTTCGAACGTTTCGCCTGAGAGGCGGATGAATCAAGTACCTTCATTGAAAATATTACTGAAGACCTTTTAATGCCACAGAAGCTTTGTTTCGAAAAGTACTTTGGAGGGATACTTTTGAAATATCCTGCAATAAACATTGAATACAATAAAACTTTGGGTAAACAAATAAAGTACTGTATAACATTAGAAAAGTGGGGAATAAATGCAAATAAATGAACAGACAATAAATATTGGACAACATTATTTATTGTTTAGTCAAAACGTCAAAAAAGTAATTCATTCATATAACCTGACGCACAAATAACCGATATTTTTTCCGAAACCATTCCTGACTTGTGCCTCATCCTAACCAGACATGGGGATGTGTGCAGGGTTGCTATGGCAAAAAATGATTAGGAAATCTTCGAAAACGGTTAGCAAATTCTGTATTTACCAGCACTTTACATGTTTAAAGTTGTGTTGTTACAAAGACACCCAACATCTTTCAGGGTACAGGTTGTATGAAATTGGGATGACAATGCTAAAAATGCTTTTCCTATGTGGCAACTAGGAAAAGCAATCAACCCAATAGGTTCTGTGCCTGGATTGTTGCCCTAACATAATAGGGTGACCACTGTTTCCTGTCCTTGTGTATACGTGTTGAGAGTTAGCTGTTTCTTGTTGAAATAAATACATGGTTCAACAATACGTGGCAGAAATGGATGGGAGATAATCACTTTCACTACCCGATATCAAAAATGTTATGCAGGATGTGAATACTTCATCAGGGGAGACTTGCGTTTATAAATGTGGCTGCTAACGTTAAATTGACTGTAGCGCCACAATATGAGATAATTATAATGAAAACCACCCAACTTGATTCATGTTTAACAATTATTATGTAAAGAAATGTGGCGAGGAGGTAATCGTTACCCGACGCTGGCCAAGTTAGCCTAGCCTTTTCTGAGCTCCCATTTGTTGTTGGCCCTTCTGGAGCCAACCTTCTCGGCCCATGCTCCTCATTCTCAGATTCCGCGGACACATTGGAAACTCATTTCCGGTATCCCCAGGTAGTCTGTTCTTCTTAATTTCCTTCAGACTGCCCCACCACTGACGTTCAATCGACACCGCACCAAACCTGTTTCATCAAGAACCTCACCATGGATGCAAAAGTAATAGGTTAATTTTTTGGAGGGGTATGTAAAAAGTCTTACCTCGACTCAACTCTCAATAAAATCACTGGCTTAACGGCTTTTCTTTAAAGTGAGCTTTTGGAAAGGAGACTCAAAAAATATTTTGTTTTGACATTTTTATATCTTCGCCAAACACACCAACCAAATCTCCACGAATCCCTGGAGCCGTAGAATGGCTTGTTCAGCAAATTATTAATTAATACACACTGCCTGACCAATAAGGAAACCTTCCACCCAGATTTACCTCGGGTTTTCAGTGGGTCAGGTCTAGGTTCAGCAACACTAGCTGAACATTCTGAATGACCAGGTTATTCCATCAATGGATTTCTTCTTCCCTGATTGCACTTGGACATCTACCTAGATGACAATGCCAGGATTGATCGGGCTCACATTGTGAAAGAGTTGTTTAAGGAGCATGAGATGGATTGGCCACTATAGAGTCCAGATCTTAACCCCACTGAGAGTCTTTGGGATGTGCTGGAGGAGGCGTTGTGCAGTGGTCACACTCTCCCATCATCAATACAAGATCTTGGTGAGAAATTAATGCAACACTGGATCTTTTGACATTGCAGAAACTTATTGAAACGACGCAACAGTGAATGTGTGCTGTGATCGAAAGCTAAAGGCGGTCCAGCGAAATATTACAGCGTGTGACCTTTATTTTTGTGGAAACCTTTTTGGTTGACAAAACTCACCAAAAACCCCACACGGTTTGAACCAGCATTTAAACAGGTGCGATCCAATTCAGATAACAAGTTCTTCGATAGCAGCACACACGAGTAAGATTGATTATCTCTCCCCATTGCTCTAAATCATGTGTGTTGTATTTCCCTAATTGATACTCACATTTTGACACCATTTTGGCAGCTTGGGACAAATTATTCATAATCTACCACGAACATGGTGCCAAAGTTACTCATCTTTCTCTCGCCTGTTGTTTATTGGCCCGGTTGTCTCCATCCAAACTTCTTGATAGCTGACATCAAATTAAATTACTTGCTATTCATCACAAGCTGCCGCACTCTCTGCATGTGGCTTTTATTCTGTCACATTGCAGCGTTTTTGGCCTGGGGCTCTATTTTTAACTTAGCTCCGTGAAGCCCACCACAGCACCGTGCTACTTTCTCTGTCAGATTCAACATGGAAGATTGAGATGTTTTTGAAGGCTGAGAGGAGGCACATGACAAGATCCAAATGCTCTGAACTGCATTAGTTAAAATTAATTGGATTTGTCAAAGTGCAGGCTGTAGACGTGATTGTGTCCGTTGGGAAAGTCGTCCTCCACATTTGACCCGTTCCTTCTTTGTCAAAAATCGTGAGCAGCAGTAAGGGGCGTGCTAGGACCTCATTTCGGCCCGGGAGTTTTATTATTTAAACTGGCCCACATTCCCCCGGAGTTTTAGATCACCTCGAAGGGCGTTATATTTGTAAGATTGGTTCCAACTCTTTCTCTTTTCACATGGTCAGCTACACACATAATTTTGGCCAGACACATCTCCACAGTCAGCTTTAGGGTTATGCAAATGAAAATATATTATTCATGCACATTTTATACATTGGTCGCTAAGGCTGAAACGACGCGTCGACGTAGTCGACGTCATCGATTACGTAAATACGTCGACGCAGTTTTTGTGCGTCGACGCGTCGCTTGTTTACATCATGGCAGCGCGCAATGCTGGCGATGCGAGCGAGGGGAAAAAGGCACGCCAAAAGTCATCAAAAGTGTGGGAGTATTTCCAGAAACGGCCAAATAATGTTGTTTTATGCACACTGTGTCGAGCGGAAATGGCCTACCACAGCAGCACAACGGCTATGAACGAACATTTAAAACGAAAACACCCGACAGCCATCAACCAGTCAATCGGCCGCGTGAGTAATTTTCATTACACAAAAACATGAATGTATTATTTGTATCTGCGTTGTAAATTCATAAACTAAAGCACTGTTCCGCTCTGAGAGGCGTCAAAAACGCGCGTGTCTAACGCTACATAACGTTACGTTAGTTGTGTAACTAACTAAACTACCTTTGTACAACATTAACAGTTATGTACAAACGAACAATTAACTTTAATCATACAATCATTTTTTATTTTGCGCATTTTAAAGCAAATAAGCAATACTTTTACTTTTATTCAAATGTTTACAGTGAGTGTTCCAGAATATTTTGATTTGCACATTTTATAGGCTACTGAGTTGCACATTGAGCCATAATTTTATTTGGTTAAATAAAAGCCATGCCATTTGAAAATACTGGCCTACGTCAATTTTTTCCCCTTCATTTTAAATGAAAAAATTATCGGTAAAAGGAAAAATAATCTATAGATTAATCGAAAAAATAATCTATAGATTAATCGATTAATCGAAAAAATAATCTATAGATTAATCGATAGAAAAATAATCGTTAGCTGCAGCCTTATTGGTCGCTATTATACCTTTCATTCTTTCTTCTGTTTTTTTGCCTCACCTGCCTTTTTTCTGTCCACTTATTTACTCACACAGACACGTCTGTGTTATCTCTGCTGGACTGCACTGACTTAAACCGACTCGCAGGGGAGTTAAACCTAACACCACTGCAATGGGGCAGTTTATATATACACACATATATATATATATATATATATATATATATATATATATATATATATATATATATATATATATATATATATATATATATATGGGTATTTATTTTTATTTTTTTTCACTGACAGCAAAGGAATCTTGATTAGGTCTACCAAGTAAGCGTATGCATGTTTTAGAACAGTGTAGTCTGAATACCTTTAGGAGTATGCATTGACAGTTTTAGCAGAATAGGCAAGGCAAGTTTATTTGTATGGCACATTTCATGTACATGACAACTCAATGTGCCTCACAGCAACACCAAACACAATAAAAACAAACATTTAAAAACACAATAAAAAGCATTAAAAACACAATCAAAAATCAACAAATCAATTGATAAAATTACATAATATATAAATATATACATACATACATACACACACACACACATATCCATACACATACACATATATACATACATATATACATACACATGCGTGCACATACACATGCATGTATACGTACATACTAAAATTTGTTAAAAAAAACAAAAAAACAATCAATCTCCATAGGCAACAGTAAAAAGGTGTCCTTTCAGCCTGGACTTAAAAATATTCAGGGTTGAGGCCTGTCTCATGTCCTCACTGAGGCTGTTCCAGACTTTTGCTGCATGAAATTGAAACGCAGCCTCACCGTGTTTGGTGGTGACTCTGGGAACCACCAGGAGACCCCTCCCTGAGGATCTCAGGGCCCGAGGTGGTTCATACGGCTCTAACATGTCAGAGATGTATTTTGGTGCCCGACCATGAAGAGACTTATACACAAGCAGGGCTGTTTTAAACTCTATTCTTTGAGCAACAGGAAGCCAGTGCAGAGACCGGAGCACTGGACTAATGTGGTCGTATTTCCTGGTTTTTGTCAGGACTCGTCAGGAATATAGCATTTGTTGACATTTTGGTATACCGTGGTATATGGTGGTGAAGAATTGTCAGGCACTCTTGAAGTACTTTCCAAATTACTATATTATTAGTGTAATATTGCACTGATCACCCGAACTGGCTTGATTAAAATGTATGAAAGTTAGTAGTACCCGCCTCGAGATCTCAGGCCATCTGCTAGTTCGGCTGCCGTGTGCACTGGAGCAGCCCCCACATAGAGCACTGGACGGCGGTCTTGTTTTAGCCCCGCGGAGAGGTCAGTGCCTCTTCACACATACATGCAGAGGAGCAGAGTAGTGTCCCGCAGAGTGGTCACTCACCTCCAACTCTCAACCACATTCGAGAACTCACTCTACCAGCATGCACTGTTCCTCTAGACTCAAGCACATCTGCTACATTACAGATACAGCTGTGCAGAAATGAAGACACATGCATACTGTACATTTTACCATCAACAAGTGTTAAAGGGACTAGACGGAGGTTAAAAATTTTAAAATGATGTATTCTATAGCCCTTACATGCTTCAGAGATGTCCTAATGTGTATGATGAGCCCATACCTATTCACCACAACTGCCGTTACTCAAAGAGTTGTTAACCGTCATGCATGGCAGTTATGCGTAAGACCGGAGGTAGCAGTAGCGAGTATAAAAGTTACAACTTCCATCTAGTCCCTTTAAAATGGAAGTGAGACAAAACTTGACTTATGAAGGAATAGCGCGGGATCTGCTATACCTGTACCAGCCATATGCAAACAAATTGTGCAAAGGCTTCGTACAATACGAGGTGGAGCACTAAGAGCCAGGGGAAGCCTGCAGTGGCAGATGTTGCATATGGCAGGAAAAACACTCCTAATCACCCCACTCCAAAGCAAATGGGGCAAAAGCGCCACGCCTTCATACGAAATCTAGGACGAACCAAATTACACCCCACTCAGTAGAAAAGCCCAAACGAAGACTCGATGGGTCAGGATCAGAGTCAGATAAGGTTGAGGAAGCGGACGAGAACGACTTGGACGAATCCAGGGGTCGTTTCAAAAAGGGGCTGCCTAAACAGACATGCAGACATTACTCATGGGGCAAATCTAACAAAATGCATCACACCAAGGGCAGCACGGTAGCGCAGAGGTTAGCGCCGCCGCTTCACAGCTAGAAGGTTCTGGGTTCAATTCCCACCAAGACGGGGCCTTTCTGTGTGGAGTTTACATGTTCTCCCGCGTCTGTTTTTCCTCCGGGTACTCCGGTTTCTCCTATACCACTAAAATATGTGCAATAGGTGAACCCTCCAGCCAGGTGATTCAGGCCTGGCTGAGATGGGTCCCTCCTTACAGGCATCGAAGGATGGGTTAAAGAGGACAAATTTTCCTATGGGGACAATAAAGTATATAAAAAAAATAATATGAAATTGAGCAGAGAAATGCTCAAAAACAAAATTCAAAGCAAAAATACCTTTGTAGCTATTAAAAAAAATAGAGAGAGATATTTTCACAGTTGTAAAATGTATTTCACAATTAAATGGTTCTGTTCATTACCTATATGGACAGAATTTCTAGGCGCAGCCAGGGGCCGGAGGGTGTCCGGTTTGGGAACCTCAGAATCTCATTTCTGCTGTTTGCAGATGATGTTGTTCTGTTGGCTTCATCAAATCAGGACCTTCAGCACGCACTGGGGCGGTTTGCAGCCGAGTGTGAATCGGCCGGGATGAGGATTAGCACCTCCAAATCTGAGGCCATGGTTCTCCACCGGAAAAAGGTGGTTTCCCCGCTTCAGGTCGGTGGGGAGTCCTTGCCCCAAGTGGAGGAGTTCAAGTATCTCGGGGTTGTGTTCACGAGTGAGGGACGGATGGAGCGTGAGATCGGTAGACGGGTCGGTGCAGCGTCAGCAGTGATGCGGTCGCTGTATTGGACTGTTGTGGTGAAAAGGGAGTTGAGTCAGGGGGCAAAGCTCTCGATTTACCGATCGATCTACGTTCCCACCCTCACCTATGGTCATGAGATTTGGGTAATGACCGAAAGGACAAGATCGCGAATACAAGCGTCCAGCCACCTTCGCAGGGTGGCTGGGCGCACCCTCCGAGATCGGGTGAGGAGCTCAGTTACCCGGGAGGAGCTCGGACTCGAGCCGCTACTCCTCCACGTCGAAAGGAGCCAGCTGAGGTGGCTAGGGCATCTGTTCCGGATGCCTCCTGGTCGCCTCCCTCGGGAGGTGCTCCAGGCATGTCCTATTGGGTGGAGGCCTCGTGGAAGGCCCAGGACACGCTGGTGGGACTATGTCTCCGAGTTGGCCTGGTGTCGCCTCGGGGTCCCCCCAGAACAGCTGGAGGAGGTGTGCGTGGATCGGGAAGTCTGGGCATCTCTGCTGAGACTGCTGCCCCCGCGACCCGGCCCCGGATAAAGCGGAAGAAAATGGATGGAGGGATGGATGGATGGACAATTAAATGTATGTAAGTGGGAAGTCACAATTCATATTTGGGATGTTTTAATTACTACCTAGCGTTACGCTAGCGTTGCAGTTGGTAGAGCGGGTCGTCTTGTCATCGGAAGGTTGCAGGTTTGAATCACAGCTCCCGCAAATGCACATTGTCGTTGTGTCCTTGGCAAGACACTTCACCCACCTTGCGTCTGTGTACACTGGTGTATGAATGAGTGACTGGTTCCTTACTGTAAAGCGCTTTGGGCCTGATAAAGGTAGAAATGCACTATATAAGTTGAGGCCATTTACCATTTTACAAAAGTGTGATTTTCCACATGTTTTGCCTAATAAGGACTGCTTTTAAAACTACCGTTGTTCATTTACCAATTAAAAAGTAAGTAGTAACAGCAAAGAGTTTACCAAATTGTTCAACACATACTAAAAGGCCTGGGTTCTATTTCCAGACTAGGTGAGACCTTTCCTTTTAGTTCCAAACCACTTTACTTCACCCCCACCCCACCAAAAAAGGTTGCAAACTCAAAAATTTTGCCACGCCATCTGTAGGTTTGGTCACAGCACACATTTGCTCTTGTATTGCTTGAATAGATCCTGTCAGAACATAGTGCAAAAAGCCGTCTCGAGCACAAAGATTATTCATAGGGTTAAGGCCCATCACACCAGGGGGGAAAAAGTAGTGACCTCCATCTTTGGCCACATACTGTAATGTCGCTTAACTAGTTATGAAATGTACAGTTCTTGTGAAGTTGGTCGACTATAAAACAAACATCCTGCTATTCTCTTTGTTATAGGGAAACATAAAAAGTTATTTAAACCTCGCCATGGTAACTGTGCTTCTTGATTTGCTGACATGCAGACGATGTTATCTGAGGCAAACTGTAACCTCGAAAGACCCGAGCCTAGAACCGATATAGATTTGCTTCTCTCTGTCAAAGGCGTTTGTGTAAATAGCTTCTTCAAAGATATGCAGAAGCGCCGCAGATTAAATGAAAAATAAATGGATTATGTGACATACCGGAGAACAGGAGAAAGTAAGTAAAAGGCAAAGAGCGCTGTCCTCATCTGCGCACAGCAAACAGTACAAGAACAAGTAAAAGATTACACGGAAAAAAATGAAAAAGAACAACATTCACAGTGGAGATACTCAAGGTCTGAGAATCAAAAATCTGTCCCTTGCCATGAAACTGCAACATTACTTCACTCAATCGCACTGTCACACAAATACATTCATACAGTATACGTTCAGCATAGAGCAAAGTGAAGTGACATGTCTTTCCCAGGGACGGGATAGAGCTGGGATTGACCTAACATTCTTTGTGGGAGAAAGCTTGGGCCAATGTAAGGGTGAAAATGCATGGCCAAATTTAGCAGTCATACAGACATGAAGTACTATTTCCCAGCATTTTAAGCCAATTTAAACACCACAGCAGTCTTACATTATTTTAACTCTCACTGTGATAGACATTTGCTATTGAGTTCTGACACGGAAGCACTGCAAAGGTGATTCTTTCCGTGGAATAATTATTTTTTTTAGCAGGAGCAGTGCCTCCTTTTATGAAAGAGGCAGCCAATAAATTTAAATGTTAGTTGTGGTCCAAACTCATTCCTAACTTTCCTAACATATTTGTAGCATCTGAATTCTTCACAGGGCCAACTTTATAGGCACATTTCACAACTTGCCGGGTCACTTTTCAGGGTCACTTTTACATAAATGCCAGACAACTAGCCTGCAAGTTCATGGAATTGATGCAGATTTCTCGACACATGTCTGAGTTTACAATATACTAAAGGAGGACCAAACAAATTCTGTTCTAGCCTGGTCTTACCATACCCTCTCCGCTTTGTAGGAGTGTTCCTCAAGCTCAGATTTAACTTTTCTCTTTTCTGCTGCTTCGTTTAGGTTTTTCAATTCTACTTTACAATGATTTAGATTGCGGTTTCCAGTCTCGAAATACTGTATTTCTACGGTTCTGGCACATGTACAGTACACTGATGTATATTTCCGGTCTCTCTCCTGTGTTTGCGCATGCACGACTCGACTCAGCATTGATTTTTCACGTTTTTCAGAATTGAGGAATTGATTGAGTCGACCCGTCAACTTTTCACTCATAAAGACTTAAAATAATATTTTATTTCAGTAAAGTGCATTTTAGTTTTTTGTCACTGGAAAAGGACTCAAGTCCAAGTAAATCATCAACAGCTTTGTTTCATTGGCCAATAAAGCTCAATGTTTTGCCCAAAATGTCACTTACATACTTTTGTTTCTCAACTCGTGTACTCCCTGTTCGCTCAAGGGAGTGTCGGGGGAAAAAAGAGAGGAAAAAGAAAAAAACTCACCAGAAGAATGAGACGTTTAAGGACAGTGCGACGTGACAGCGCTGGGGGCATGTTAACTGTGTTTTCTTTTATGCACAGACACGACTACAGCTCACTAGAACGACATGGACCACTAACACGCACTTAAGCGGTGATTGGTGCGTTACGTATTACGAGCTATTAAAGAGGGCTGTATGGGAGCAGATGTTTATTCATGAACGCAGCAACAGCCTATAGCTCCCACTTAACAAGACGACATGTTTACCATAACAGAGCCACCTTATTCACATCTGTATGCAGCGCGTGTGGACTGAGGGATCAATGCTTATTTAATGCTTCCCGGAGCATGGTATTTACACTGGCGAGTAACTAAATAACTAAATAACTAAACTAAGTAATAACTAAACTAAGTAACTAAACTATTTACGTGGCGAGTAACTAAAGCCTTAGTGAGCTCTTCAGTGAGATATAATTACATGAGTCAAATTAATTATGAACCGGTTTGTGGTAAATAAACCTAAAGAGGGAAAGACGTTAAATAAGATGGAAAACCAGCCAAAAAAAAGGCACTAGACCAAAGCCTGACCCCTGAGGAACACCAGTACATCAAGATAATTAATTGAGGTATATCAAATACAACTTGAGGCTATAGATGAGCTTACTGACCCTGAAATATTTGCGTTTGATCCATTTTAAGCTCCTCCACTGGGGATAAGTCAGACTTGGGTAGTTTATTCTAAATAACCTTCTGTTTGCACTGGCTTCTCCAAAATTCCTTATTCTGTTGTTATTGTTTTGTTTATTTTTGTTTTCATCTTTGAGTGTCGAAAAAAGTGCTATATATATTACTAATTTTATCAAAATCCCATCTCCCCTTTTGGCGTAAGGAATGACTAAAGGCTCATTTATGCTCTTCATTTGAAATAGATACGCATGTAGCATTCTGTCCGTGGGCACCGTCAGACGCTTTGTTTACCCAGAGTCATAGCATGAAGCTGTACTTGAGCTAACGGCTGGTGGCACTACTGCACACATAGCTCAACAAGTGAAGCTGAACAAGCGGCTAAACTTGTAAAAAGTGAAAAAACATTGCGGGTTGCGCCATATTGTTTTGGTTCCAGCTCTTCATCTCTCGTTTGGGTACATTTTCCAGCGCCTTCTGGTGGTAACTTTTGATAACATATGGAAGCATAAATGCAGGTGACAGTAACTACGCTTGAAACGCACAGATCTATTTACACGTACGAAATGGGAGCATAAATCAGCCTTAACGTTGAAGTTTATAGATGTGACTTTGTGAAGCAACTTCAAGAAACTTGTTTGCGGACAATTAGCTTATTTGCGGACAATAATATAATGAATGCATGCTTGTATCATTGTATACATTTTGTTTGTATGGATATTGCTCAAATGAACCCCAGGAAAAGATTATTTTGACAAGTAATGGAGGGCCATACAAATTAAAACTTGAGTACAATAAGAAACTATAACTGGACTATAGAAGCTTTGGTGGTTGAGAGGCAATTCTCTTTATTATTGGGATGTTGGCAAATTTTACACTTTGTTAGTTAAAATATCCTGTAGTGTCACTTGATCCCCCTTGATCACTTGAACCATGATTTCCATGCTCCCCTCTGCTGGGCATTTGTTTCAATAAAATGCAATGGCAAAGAGTTTTACTTCACGATGAAAGAATTAAACTTGGAGATGGAGAGGTGAGGGAAGCATTCCTTGGATAAGTAGAACCTCTGGAGGAGCTGCAGACTCTGTGCTGCGAAGAACAGCCACCGGTGAGGATCTTTCAAAGACGCGCTAGTGGTATGTTTTTGCTGTTATAGAAAGACTTGAAAACCTTTCTCCAATTGAAATCTCCTCCAACTGGGAGCTTACAGAAACAGATAATCGCAAAATAATCATTAGTGTTAGTAATATCGGTGTGTTTACACAGTGGCGCAGAATGTTTGTCCAAAAGCAAGACTTACAGACGTCCTCCCATTGTTTGGATGGGCCTCCCCTGAAACACTGGGCAGTAATAGTGGTGCAGTGGGTTGCAGCCATCAAAAACATTTTTTGGGCAACACACATCACCGATAGGGCCGAGTATAGCAGGATCATGCACTGTGTTTCAAACCAAGATTATGGCTCAAGTATTCCACGGATAGACTGCTTAACGCAATGTTAGATTAGTTTATTAGCCAGCAAAAAGTGGTGAGATAGCCACTGAAATTGCCCCTATTGGTGGATAAGTCTGATCAGTCTTGTAATTAACACTTTTTGCTGTATAACATAAATGGCAAGGCAACTTTATTTATACTGCGCATTTCGTAGCAACTCAAAGCGCCAAATGGTCACTTTTATACAGTAGCTTTCTATTAGTGTACGGCCCAGTCCGCTCTATTGTGCCGTGCGGTTGTTGCGCTGACAGCCTCTTGTTTGGCGACCTGTCTTTGAGTTGCTCTAATGGACTCCCTCTCACACGCAGACAGGAGGGGACTTTGTGATTGCACTTCAGTGGCTCGACTCGGCAGCAGGCATTGCCAAATTGCCACCTTTAGCCCCGCACTCGCCGCATCTCAGCCTCACTCTGTCTCCTCTGCGGCGTGTTTATGTCATCCGCGTTAAAACACGGCTGAAGGACGGAAAAGGACACGCCAGAGAAACTCGCGGGGTCAAGGCGCCATGGCAGTTCGGGAGCTGACAATTGAACAGCGCCCGAGACTAAAACAAAAGCAACATCGCGGCATGCCTGGGCGACTCAGTGCCAATTTACAGCCGGGGTACGATAGCCTTTTGTTCACACCGAAGAGCGAGCCCACCAAACAGGACAATGACTGGTCAGTAAAGTTGAGTCAAAATGGACATACAATTGGAAAACTATCATTAAAACAGGCTTTGATTTAAAATGTTGGGGGCAATGGGACATCATTGATTTCAGTGACATGTCAACAACACACAAATGAAGGGCAAGAAGTGCTTTTTTATTTCCTTTTGCATAAGAAATTTGGCCCAGATCTAACATGAATGAAAGTGTAACTTTTACTCATATCAGTGGTTCTCAAACTGTGGCATTTGGGCTTCTTCAGTTGGTAAGTACAGGTGTGAAGGTGGCAAAGATACAATTGTAGAGATTGTTGTTTTTATTTAGAGATAGTTTTTTTTTTTTAATGCCGCACTGGTTTACACATATTTTGCACCCAAGCTCAAACATATTATTTTCCAATTTTGGTCTACGTTAGGCCTGATTTAATATACATCCCAGCCAATTAAATGTAAACTAAAAATGTCTCGACCAGAGTAATCAGGTAAGATTGTCTTACGACCAAAAGGCCTGTGGTTCCAATCCTGCTCCCTGTGTGTGAGCGTGTGATTGATACTGGGCAGCTGTAGAAGCCTCTTATCACCCAGGAGAGTTGAGGAGTGAATAAAAAAAAAAGTATTAAAGCGCTATTCACACGGGATTAGAATTACTGGGGGACGCCGGTAAAACTGAAATTACCTTATTTTATGGGCATTCACATTGGATAAGCAACGTCAGTAATTCACACATTTTTACAAACTTTTTAATCCAGAAATGACAGATGAATGATGACACTGAACGATGACGACAAGCCTTTCATTCATTTGCGTTTCGAACACTAACTATCAGGTTTGTTTATGAATGACAAAAGCCGTTTCAAAAACCATCAGAGTGGCCTCAGCCATCCGTAAACTCTAGTCAATTATCTTTTCCCTACATGTACGTCTGGGTCTGATCTCAGTGGCTGCGTTTCATCGGTTGAATTCCAACCTACCATTCAGCGAGCGGGGGAGGCCGGTGTTGTAGGTGACGTCAAGCATTTGCGTCGCATTTGCTGGTTGTAGTTCGGCAATGGCGGCGGATACCAAAGTAAAGGAAGCTCTTCAATCCATTCTGGCTCGGCTCCCAAATATCCACAAATTATAACTGAAGCCTTAGAATGTGCAAAAAATGCTCCCAAGAGTTATGATAGCTGCTTCACTCAACACGGGCACATTACATACGTCACGACCAAACGCTAGCGAAAATCAGATTCAATCATTTCAAAGGAGTTCACCCCTCCCACTTGATAACAGAGCTCAATTGTGAAGATCCAGATCCTTTGTACGAAACGAAATGAGTACGAGGGTATGGTCAAACCAGGCTACATCAGAGTCATGTCTGTGGGATTTTGGTCTCCTCATAAAAGAGCGTTTTCTTTCTCTTTTGATCCGTTCGCCTCTGAAACAGCCTCCACCGTTTAAACTTTGCACCAAACGCATCCAAACTTTTCTCCATGTTGGTCTGTCTAATGTTGCCATTACATTGCTTCGGGGAAATGATTTGATGCATGACATTGTTGCTATATCTTAAAGGCAGACAAAAATACACAGTTAAAAAGACTAATCCCGTGTCAATAGGGCTTAATACAGGCTTTGAGGAGAAGTGCGGGATTATTACCTACAAAACAATTCAATCAAATCAGACTAACAGAGGTTTTTAGGCACACACGTTTCAAGTATTTTCGAGATCAAGTCGTGCCAGTGTGATTTGGTTTGCCCGGTGCACCTGCATGAGGCCAATCAGCCCGGTGCAATGGCCATTAGAACGCCTCTTCCCCCACTGTCCTGAACTTTGGGAGCAACTGCCAAGACAATGATGACTAACCCTGCGCTGATGAGCTTTCCTTGGGCTCCTGATTGGACCAATAATGGCCCGTGGTCGTGCAGAGTCGGGGGTACCGTGCCAATCTGTCAGGGATTCATTTGGGTTAAAGTCAATCAACTGGTCCCACCAAGACAGACGGCACTAATCAGACGATTGGGTTAATGCATGTTTTAGACACAGCATCAGACAGGGCAAAAACTGTTACAATCAAGTAAAGGGGGAATAATACTAAAATGTGGAGTTTCTTCCTCTAATATTTATAGAAATGGTAATCACAAATATTAGAAGACTTGTATTGTTTAGTATACAAAGTTGGTAGCAGCTTGTTTGTGTAAAAAAGGGTAACCCCCTTAGTGATATATATTCAGTCTGGAAGTAAAATACTTTTTGCATGGGAGACAAAACGTCGACACTTAAACTACCAAGTACAGAAGACAGTTTAGGAACATTACATTTTGTCTATGACCCCTGTTTGACTGAGAGCGTACACCTAGGGTACCAATTGTACAGGAATTTAAACCGGCCCACAAGACAATCTCTAATTTATATATTTTTCTTTATTGACCGATACAGTTTGTGCCGCATGGTAACAACTAAGACTACTGCCGCAGCCATTACCACTCACGTTTTATGGCTATAAAGTCCTGGGTTCGATCCCCTGCCTGTGTGGAGTTTGCATGTTCTCCCCCATGTCGGTGTAGGTTTCCTCTGGGTGCTCCAGTTTCCCCTGCCACTTAAAACATGTGCATTAGGCCAGTGGTGCGTATGTGGGCAGATGTGGCAACTATGGTAGCTTACCACCACCGTGTATAGAAATAATGTAAATTGGCCCATGTAAAAACACGCTGTGACCATGTCTAAAGTGCCTATGAAAGCCGCTAAACAAAAAAAGTTCTTCCTAAAATATCCCATCATGCAGCGAGGCCACTCCATTTCCTGTGTTCTGGAGACGGCGGTGTCTCTCCAACAGTGAGCAAGATGTGCTCCCAGCACCACAATGGACTTCATGCTTGTTTTGTTATTGTTAAATATGGATAGAATTACCACAGTGCTTATTATTATTAATCATTTATTGAAACGTTTTCACAAAATATTTTCCAATAGTGGAGCCCCTGGCTTAGACAAACCACAAAATACTAATTAACTGTCTGTTGGCAAGCACTAAGAAAAACTTGAACTCTTACAAAAGCAGTTATCTGCAAGTAATGATTATTTAGAAATGCAATTTGGAATTATTGTACATATTCGTCTTGAGGTATTGTTTGTTTTCAAAGATAGAAATGTAGATTATTATAAAGAGAACTGTTTACTTAGTACCAGCTGGCTCAGTACCTCTTTACCCTCTCCATAACTGTGGCCCTGTGGCTTTATGTGGCGCTGTTCCAATCTATTACATGTCGGGGCAATAGATTTGTTCTGAAATCAAAGTGCATCATCAGCTAAACTGTTATTGCATCAGCAGTAAAAAAATATGGCATGAATAGCCTCTAGTATGATGACAACAGGAAAGACATAGAAAGGGGAATCTGGATTATAGATTCACACACACACAAAAAATAAAAATAAAATGAAGAAACGCCGACTGAAGGAGGAAGAGTCGCTGAGTTGACAAATTGAGAAGCTAGAATTAATCCGTCATCGTCATGAGAATAGTCAGGAGTGCCAGTCTTTCCATCTCGCTTTCACTGCGCATTTGTCTGAACCACGTCCAATTTGACAGCTCATGTTTTGGCCTTACTTGTCATTCGGATGCCACTAAGATCTTTTGCTGTTGTTTTTTTTATAATTCGTAAAGTGTGTCTGATAGATGAGTAAAACCAATAAAACAAAGCAACTTGACAAGCAACATGTCTTTAAACTCCACATATAGGTGTCATACCAATATAATAATGCAACTCGACTAAAGGTTGTGCCTCTATTGTCTTTTCTTCACATCCCAAAGTATAAACTCCTTCTGATCTTTGGGGAGTTCGGTGGGTGTTAGTGAAGGGCACAGTTGGACATGAATGTGCTGATCAGGTTTCAAGGCCGCGTTTACACAAAACAAGCTTTGGTCCAAATTCACCTCCTGTTTGCCAATTAGACCGACTCCACTTAGTTATCCATCCATCGTGATGTGTAAAGTGTTGTAGGGCTGCAGTATGTTGTGGCAGAAATGACCTCTAGGGGGTTAGATTGTGAGATAATTTTTCAGAGGACATTATCCATCCATCCATCCATCCATTTTCTCCCACTTGTCCGTTGCCGGGTCGTGGGGGCAGCTGTTGGAGCTGCCCAAGTCACATAGCACCAGTCCCCTATGGCTCCTCCTGCAGGTGGTGGGTCCACGGGAGGACGGCCTCATGGTTCCAAACGGGCCTGTTGGTCTCTCATAGGGGGCCCATTCACACTCTCATTCATACACCAGTGTACGCAGACACTGGAGGCAAGGGGGGTGAAGTGTCTTGCCCAAGGACACAACGACAATGTGCACCTTCAGGAGGCGGGATTCGAACCCCAGACCTTCCGATCATGAGACGACCCGCTCTACCATCTGCGCCACTGTCGCCCCTAGCAGAGGACATTAAGGAGCTCAAAAGTTCTATCTTATCCATCCATCCATCCATTTTCACGACGGCCTCATAGTTCCAAACGGGCCTGTTGGTCTCTCATAGGGGGCCCGTTCATACTCCAGTGTACGCAGACACTGGAGGCAAGGCAAAGCGAGGCAACCCGCTCTACCATCTGCGCCACCGTCCCATTTCACTGTTAAAGTTCCTGCGGTGCAAAAACGCCTAAAGTATAACAATTGGTAAAATAACTATAATAATGTGTGGGGAGAGGAGATAGGACTATTAACCTTTCAGATTGACACAACACCACCAAAATACAACAACACATTTACGAATGGCATTGTAATTTTTTTTTGAAAAGTTTATCTTTTACCACTGTTATTTATATTTTTCATTAACAGAACAGCACATGCCGCTGAAGTGTCCCATGAGTCCACTTGACGCTGCAGCCTAGAGTGCAGTACGAGAACTTTCCGACCGGCACAATTTAGCTTTGCCTTGATTACGACTTTCATAAGATGATTTCAGTCGCCCTTACTTACTGAAGGCTCAGAGAATAGGTACCCATTATTCTCGTCGTGGTTCATGGCCTTGGAGCGCTGTCTCAAGGAACGCTATACAAACCGAGGGGACAAGAATAGGGAGCAGGTAAGGCACGCATTATTACAGACTTACAGACAGAGCTATCAGAATCAGAATCAGAATCAGAATAGGTTTTATTGCCATGGTTTGCGAACAGGTTCACAAACTAGGAATCTTTCTCGGTGCAAACGTGCGACATAAAACATATAACGCAGAGTTAAGATAAAAGATAAAAATTAGCTAAAGAACTTTAAACTATAAGCCTAAAAATATTAAATAAATAAGATACAATAAAAGTGTGGTAAGACAACAACAATTTGACGTTGAACAACAGCGGGATGGTGCGGGATGCACTTAGGGAGGATACTTGAGTTTGAAATGTTTGTTGTTCAAGCTCCCAATGAAGTGGAATCACTTCTGAAACAGAGCAGCTTTCCCTTAGTCGCCATTTTGGGTCACTGTGTTAATTATTACATAAATTACATATTGTGGCCATTCTGTGCCTTTGGCATAGCAGGTGATGGGTCTGACTCGTGGGCGTATTTTGGAACATGGAGAGGTTGAACAAATGAATGGTTAGATTCACTCTGTCGTTACCTGATCTGGAAGGTTTTATGTTTTATTGAAAAGATTCCCATTAGCGTAGCCAAACTGTTGCTATTCTTCCTGGCTTATACCCTATTTAGCCCCGTCTGCCATTCATCTCTCTCCCTTCACTGTAGCCCGAAGTAGTTAACCATTTGATGTCAAGCCAGGACTTCTCAAAATAGATCCCTGCCATGACACAAAGCGGTTAAAGCTGACCAACAGGGCTCTGTTGAAATCTGATCAGACAGATTGATTATCGATTGATAATTACAACATTTACACAGAATAGAACAAAGAGGCGTTAATCAGTAATATGTCAATAATATATCAACACATTTACAAAGTAGTTGTTTCTTCTTTATTTTAAGAAAAGTATAAATGATCACAATTGCATTATTTGAGCACTTTTAAACAATTTACTTCAAGCGTAGATTGAAAATTGTACGTTGAATGACACTCACATTTTCTTTTCTTTAAACTTTATTCATCCAGGAAAGATCCATTGAGATTAAGATCTCTATACAAGGCATTAGGCATCAAGTTATTGGATAATTACTGACAACAAGTTCAAAATTGGCTGTACTTCAGCGCAATACCAGATTTTTAATATTTATTTATTTTCTAGGAATGGAACAACATTTTCTTTGTCCACCTTCAGTATATTGAACACTCATTTGTGGAAAATAAACACTGTGTTTTGTAAGCATTTGTATCACTTCCATGATCTTGAAGCATTTCAGTGACAGTGGCCTTGAAAGTTGTGAAACAAAGTTGTGAAGCACTTTAGACGGTCCCGGGTTTGATCCCCACCTGGACGGGGCCTTTCTGCGTGGAGTTTGCATGTGGTCCCCGTGTCTGCCCAAGGCTACAATCTGGGGTGGCGGGTTTACATGCACGCATGTTTCCGCACTGTCCCGACCAAATACACCAATAAACAATGCCTATAAAGTAAACTCATCATTGGGAGGAATTGCGATGTTAGAAATGTGTTTAAAAAGTCAGGGATGAATTGGACACTACTAACATTTGAATACACTCACTTCCTCTTTTATTGTTAGTAAAGAAAAATCAGGCACACCTTTTAGAGGTTATGTCTGTGTTTGGATCCTGACGCTAATACTCAATGGCTTTTCAAAGCACCATTTCCTCCCCTTTAATCCAATGACTCTCTCTTATATTCACACGCCCTTTTTCTCCCTCAACTTGCCGCGGTCTTTTTCGCTTATTTAACGGGGTATTCGGCGATAAATATTTGGTCTGTCTCCGGATATTGGCTCTCTCACTTTGTGGCCTTTACGGAGCTCATCACTATGTGTGTCGCCATATCTTTAGACAAACACGCACCTAATAACTCGGCCCATCTCTCTCTTGCTCAGCCCTGTTAAAACACTGGCGCCCGCTGGTACTATTGGCGGCTTTGTGAGAGAGCGGGCTGGCCACAATGGATTTCTGCAGGACGCTATTCAAACAGATCAGACCGGAGAACTACAGGGAAGGCTTGATATTGAAATCCGTTTCCAAAGAATGTGGATGGGCTATGCTCACTGACAGAGACTGGCTGGAACCTAGAATAAAAGAGAGATTTGGAAAACGCTTGAGCTTGTCAGAGTGCTTGACATAATATTGTTAACATTCGTGATCATTTTCGAAGAGCGGTGATGACCTTTGCGAGGTGTGTTAAAGTTCTGTTCACTGCCCTTTCGCTCCAGATCATTTAAATACAGAGACATAAGATAAACACAATGCTGCCACGTTTTCCTCCTCAGACATGACTGGAGTCTACCGCAGCGACTGTGGGTTAAATGACACACAGTACAGTTCTGAGGGTGCTTTGAGTGTATTGTTTCTAATAAAGCCTTTCATCGAAGTACCTTTTTATCTGTTCAAATTCACAGGTATGGTTTTTCTGTCCAATGTGGATGTCCTCCTTTTCTTGCGATTTAATTCTGTGTAAAGCACTTTGAGTTATACTGGTGCAGAAATGGTGCTCGTCTAATCAACTTGAACTTACCTGTATGGGCGACAGTTGCAACCAGAGGGCTGGCCGTCCCAAACCCAGTTCCTGATTGCAAGTTTTCTGTCATTTTACGTTTCTCGTATACAAACAAGGCACGTTATGCAAAAATGACCAATATTGTCTATATTTTCTGCGACAGAATTTGAATAATGGTATATGATTTTTCAGAGACTTTGATTATCTTGGCCTTGTTTCTGGGGTTAAAAAAATCAACAAATCCGGCTTAGGAATTAAATAAATATATATATCTTTCATTAAAACTAAAAACCACTGCGTGCACAAGCTATGCTTTTACCTGCCGCGTCTTGCCTGAACTGTAAGAGCGAGTGGCAGGCTTGCTGTCAACCCCCAAGAGAGCTGTGGCTACAATATGGGAACTAAATAAGCCAAGACTGTCTTCAGAAATCGGAAAATTAAATATCCTCTACATCTTTATTAAGTGAGTCTCACATCGTTTAACATACCAGTACACAGAATGCCGAATCCGAATAAATGTGCTCCAAAATAAAGAGTCTGGCTGCTTTGTGTTTGCCCTGAATGCCAGCGGCTTCTTGCTGAATGCGCTGCACAGAGACGGAGACAGCGGAGAGGAGTCGACACAGTCCATTGAAGAGTGCACGGCTGCGGGACAAAGACCAGACAAAACCGTGACAAATTGTTTTCCTCTGGGCTGCCCTCTCAGGTTAGACATCACCCCGCAGCATCCTTCCTCCCAAACCACTGAGTAAGGGGTCATTTACACAACAATAATTACCACTTTCAGTGATCAACTTCGGCATGAACATTTTATGGACAAATGGGACTATGTCTTGATTCCACTGTGGCCATTTACTTCGGAGAGCGCTACACTCCAATGCAAGCTCAGTTGACTCCTGCCACTCGGCTTGACGTTCACTTCATACAAAAAAATACAAATACAATCTGCCACTTTGCTTCTCTAACATGAAGAAATTGAGACATAGAGCCATTGCTAGCGTGTTGGTCGGATAAACAGTCTTATGACACTAATTGGCTCTTTGATGTTCATACACTTGAAAGTAGACATTTTGTTTACCCTACATTTATTAATCTAAAGTTGTGTTGTTTTCGCCAATGAAGACGATAACGATATAATTTTGCGGAGTTAACTCTTACCCCGCGGCCATGTCGTGGGTGCCATCTGAGACAATGTTTTACATTATTGTGTGTCAATTTTGATCCGTAAATGATAGAAACTTACTTTTTTTTGCACCAAAACCGTAACATTCTGAAGAACGCGAGTCGACGGTCCGCCATCTTGAAATGCACTAAACTACAGAATGACGTCGCGGCAAACTGTCCAATAGTAGCATCTCCTTTTGGCACATGGCCGCGGTTCTCCAATTGTAACGCAAGGGAACTTCTACCAAAGAGTGTGAGCTGGCTCAAGATAGTTATGTTTATGTCCTCCGTGTGCAGCGCTCTCTGACCCGGAAATGACCAGACACAGAGAGAAGTGGAATAGTATCCCTATCGCCAAAACAAATGCGGTCTTTGTAAATTTTACGCGTGGAATCTGGATGAAAAACTTTACTACATGGATTACGCGCATTCAAATATGTTTTCAACGTTTATTTGACTATAATAATACGTCGTAGGCCTGGAAAGGATCACACATCAGAAAGTAAGTAGGAAATCTGCGCTAACACCGGCGCAAAATGCTATTTTGAGCCAGACGCACGAAGGATAGGCTCCAGATACAGGCGCACTCACCATTGACAACAGTATACTGTCAATGGTGCACACGTGTGAGGTCCTCTGTCTACAGCTGGGTGAAACACATGCCCTAAATGTGATATTGTAGCTCTCTGTTTATTCTGTTTTGGAACAATTGTTTTTCTTCTAAATCATAGAAATAGGACTTTTTGAGGATTTTGTGAACAAAAAGACACTTATAAAATAGTTACAACTTTGGGCTCTTTTGTTTTGACCAATTGAACCACATACACCATTTTTATAATGTGTATACCCATATTCAGTCACTTTTTGGGGTTTATTTGATGAACAAAATGTCTAAAATAATTTTCGCCTGAATTATTCCCTTATATAATGGTTAAAATAATTTCAATTAGATGCATCTGAACCTAACACCTAACAAGTGGGAAAAAATACAGGCGAGAATCCCAAAATATAGCCCTCAGACCCCTAAGGGTTAAACTCATTCCTAACTTTGCTAATGCATTAAGGCTTAACACAGGCTTAAGTTCCTCAGCACATTTCACAACTTTCACGGAGCAACGTGATGGTAATGAAAACAACAGCTATCATAGTTTATGATTGATAAAAGGCTCTGTAGTTGCATTGCGCACTAAGGTATTTTTATCCCACAAATGTTTGCATTTACAATATATTGAAGGACAAAACAAATTGTATTTAAACTTTCAGAGGTCCAGGCAAATTGTGGTGTGACAAAGGCCAGCATTTCTGCATTATCCCACTTTTGCAATATATAAACATTGTTCACAATACATTGAAGAAAGCAAACCCGTTTACAAAAGCAAGGAGCACTGTTACAAATGGTTACCTTGCGGTTGCCCATGGACTCTCCTTGAACACTTTACCATCTCACAACAAAAATCTGTATTTTCCGGCAGTTCCCCTGGAGCAGCAGCGGCAGAGATTACGCCGCGCTGTTTCTAAACTGAAACCCTTAAAATCCGTCTCCAAAAATCCCAGGTTAACAGTGCCACAAATGGGGCCGAGACACAGCCAACCACTTCAAGTGAATTCTGTCTCTCCCACTAGGGCTGGGCGATATGGCCTAAAATCTATATCATGATATGAACAAATAAATATCACGATAACGATATATTTGACGATATAATTGACAATGGACAAATTAGTTCAAAATCCCAGCCTTACGTCTATTGTGATGATTCATTCAGTGATTTTATTCTTTTTACGGCATAATTGTCTTCCAAATATGATCTACTCAAGCAGTTTACATCCTTCATTTCATTTTTACTTTTTCAGCACGTGTCCCCGTGTTCTACAGTCACCGTTTATGCTGCTCTGATGGAGCAGAGCGTAACATAAATTATATTGTGTCCACAACGATATAAAAAATGACAACGATATCAAAACATTATATCACGATAACGATATGCGATACAATATGGCCCAACCCTATCTCCCACACGAAAATCCACAAAATAAGTAGAGAAGAGAGTAGAAGTGGGCAATATATTGCCTACAAGATACATTTAATATAGAATATATAAGATATGCAAATGTATTATCGAGTTTATCTGCAACATCAAAGTAATAGGGAAAAAATTGGGAAAAAATGTTTAAAAATTGTGTGTGTGGGGGGAGGGGGACACACACGCAATGGAGGAGATAATATGGAATAAATCGGGGGGAATAGGGAGAAACAATGTTTCATATATACCAATTGGGGAAAAATGGGAAGGAAAAAAAAGACAAAATGTGGGGAAATTGGGAAAAATAGGAAAAAAAGGTGGAAAGTCTTTTTCTATGTTCAGGACAATTATCTTGATTAGAGACAAATCAATGTAAATGATGTTGTTTGGAGCAAAATATTTCATATTTCTGATGGTTTGCAAAAACATTGGTTCATCATCGTTATCGAAAAATTCCCCAAAAATATTGAGATATTATTTTTTGTCAATATTGCCCAGCGCTAGAAGAGAGGTATGTTAATCCGCTTTTTGTACAACAGTTCAAGTGTAACAAAAGGTATCACTCCATTACTAAACTCTCTCAACACACACACACACACACATATATATATATATATATATATATATATATATATATATATATATATATATATATATATATATATATATTGCGGTAACCACACGTTTAAGCAATTTTGTCAGGCAGTGGTTTTATTTTATCTTTTTGAAAACATTTTGCACACCGTCCCGGTCTCTGGTTAAGGTTAGGGATGAGTCAGGAATGGTTAAGGTTTGAGAAATGGTTTGGATTTGTTTAAGGCTGAAACGACGCGTCGACGTAGTCGACGTCATCGATTACGTAAATACGTCGACGCAGTTTTTGTGCGTCGACGCGTCGCTTGTTTACATCATGGCGGCGCGCGATGCTGGCGATGCGAGCGAGGGGAAAAAGGCACGCCAAAAGTAATCAAAAGTGTGGGAGTATTTCCAGAAACGGCCAAATAATGTTGTTTATGCACACTGTGTCGAGCGGAAATGGCCTACCACAGCAGCACAACGGCTATGAACGAACATTTAAAACGAAAACACCCGACAGCGTTCATGCCATCAATCGGCCGCGTGAGTAATTTTCATTACACAAAAACATTAATGTATTATTTGCATCTGCGTTGTAAATTCATAAACTAAAGCACTGTTCCGCTCTGAGAGGAGTCAAAAACGCGCGTGTCTAACGCTACATAACGTTACGTTAGTTGTGTAACTAACTAAACTACCTTTGTACAACATTAACAGTTATGTACAAACGAACAATTAACTTTAATCATACAATCATTGTTGTGTGCTGGTTATTTATTTTTTATTTTGCGCATTTTAAAGCAAATAAGCAATACTTTTACTTTTATTCAAATGTTTACAGTGAGTGTTCCAGAAATTGCACATTTTATAGGCTACTGAGTTGCACATTGAGCCATAATTTTATTTGGTTAAATAAAAGCCATGCCATTTGAAAATACTGGCCTACGTCAATTTTTTCCCCTTCATTTTAAATGAAAAAATAATCGGTAAAAGGAAAAATAATCTATAGATTAATCGAAAAAATAATCTATAGATTAATCGATTAATCGAAAAAATAATCTATAGATTAATCGATAGAAAAATAATCGTTAGCTGCAGCCTTAGATTTGTTGTCTTCTAGGGTCTAAACCATGGGGTGCATTGCAAGTTTAGGCATTGCGAGTTACATTTAAAGACAGCATGGCCCAAAATGGCAATATATTTATATTGTCAGCTCAAAATGTGGATAATTTATAGTTGTTTAACTGTTATTTAGTCATTGTTACAGACTAAAAATTAATATATATATATATGTATATGTATCTATTAATATTTCCAATTGCTAAATGATATCAGTTTGATAAATGCTGCTGATACTAGTATATGTCAGTATTAGCAACATGCAAAATATCTATGAGTTGAGGTCTAATGTGTCCAAAAGAGTTATTATAAAGCCTGATATTTCTTAACAATGAACTTGAAATGAAATCAAATGGAGTAACGGTACTGTATTTTTAAATGTGGCTTGTGACTAAAAAATAAAAATACACTACATTTGTTATTTCGGGGCAACTGTTACTCAGTAAACTCGGCCATCTGACAGTCAGTGAGTGGCTACTAAATTTTGTCAACTGTGGCGTCGTTGTGTCTATTTGCTCATAGTATTTCTCATTCACTCTTTAAAAACACGCACACAGGAAAACTCCAGCATCGCTATTTTCCCACCGCGTGATATTGTTTCTCCAGCACAAACAACAGCAGGGCCTCATCATGTTACGCGCACCATTTTAAAAAAAGTGAATTTGAATTTGGATATTTTTAAGCCGACTGCAGAAAGACACAGTAGTAAATTGGGTAGTAGTTTAACCAGTGGTGACAGTTATGGAGGTGGACAGAACAATAGGAAGCGAACGCAATCTAATGCAATAACCGTGCAACAATTACATGCGCTGCGTTCGACACGTGCGAGAGGCGGACGGGGAAAGATGAAAGTAAAAGCATTCTTATTATTGCGTTCAGGAAATGGATATAGATCTTAGAATTGGCCGCTACTAACATTTCAACCACAGCTGAATTAGACCAGCCTCAAATGGTGGAAAAAAAACAAAATAAGGGTTGCAGAACATTTTTTCAGAGAGTATCAATATTATTATCAGTACTTTGTTGTTGCATTCTTGTCATATTTTTGCTACACTTTTCACAGTTTTGTGTCACAATATTGTTGCTCTTCGGTCAAGAAGCTTTTAGATTTGGGTAATGCCAAAGTGGAGAAACTGTGCTCAGTTCAGGTGGAACTAATGCAATAATGTCTGGGAAATATACAGTATTTTACATTCCTTTCTTATTTAGGGTTAGGGCTCGTCATCCTATAGGATTAGCGTGGGTATATATACACTGTATGTTTTGTGATGAATGTAATAGTATTGTTAATAGTGTTGTGTTTCTGTTATAGTGTGTTTTTGAGTTTTCTTTTACCATTTTTTTTTTTGTATCTTGAACAGTTTTTATTATTGTATATTCATTTTTTATGTGTTATGTGCCTTAAAACTCTAAACTAAAGTTGTTATATGTAATGTTATTTTGCATCTAAAATAATAGTGATTACAGGAGACAGGAGGAGTTTTAATTATAGATCAGAGCAATTTATTTTCTTGCTTTGTACACAAAAGATTTTGGGGCCCTGAACCCCCTTTTGGAACCAGTATTTTAGAGTAAAATGTCAATTAAGTGATGTGGCAAAAATAAAAATGTTGCTGTAATTTATAATTATTTGAATTACATTTCAAGTTTATCTTTTTTTTTTTACTTTTTCAAATTTAATTATTGATTATTAGCCTTTTTTTTTATTTTATTTTTTATTTTTATGAGCATAGCAACCGGAAGTATTTTTGAAAGCTGGTTTAAAATGGTTCCTATGGCACATGAGCGTCTTCATCTCAGCATCACCCGCTGAGTGTTCTGCACAGACCCAGCGCCGACGCAGAGACGGAGTGGGGACCATCCAGCCGTGCCTAATTTGCGGCAGCAGCGGCGGCGGTAACAGCGGCGGCAGAGGCAGTGATGCAGAGAGGGGCTGAGCCGAGGCCCGTAAATGTTGGATGAGCCGTATACATGGCACAAGGGCTGTGTGGAGCTGCCCCGCCACTTGTGAGGGCAAGTGCTTTACACACCCACTCACACACATGCGTGCCTGATGTACTATCAGACTGGGGACTGGGATTCAACAGAGAGAACGGGCTGCACGAATGTGGTTCAGGAGTAAGTGATTATCTATTTTGTACATTTCAAGCTTGTATTTTAAAAATGTGCTCAATAGTCTTAACCTTTTATTTAATCTAAGGATTTGTGTGGAGCATAATAACATTTTTATACTGAAACATTGACAGTAATGCAGATGTAATGTAGCCCTTCGTCAGACAATCAAAAATAGCTCAACACGCCTGTACATAAACTGTTACATCAGATACAACCACAGAAGAATACATATGCATATGTACAAAATATATACAATTATTTACGTTTGTATTATAACATTAATATTTACCCCGGGGTAGACACTCTCAAAAATGAACATGAACACTATAGTGGAACTGTGTTAAAATAATAGACACAGGCAAGCACTAGAGTACACCTGTCAGCATTGGGACGCAAATAAAAAAAAAGGTCGAACTCCTCATTGAGGCCTTTGGGACTCATTGTTTCCAAAGTGTATATCCAGAAGGCTTCATTGTTTTAAGTAGTAGAGCGTTGATTTCTAAACCTCGGTTTGATAGTTTGATATGTTCAATCCCCAAGTACCTCAGTGTACTTATATTGTGACGTGCTAAGTGCATTGCTCCAGGGCTCCTAGGATCATGGTTACGAATGTTAGAATGATTCTAGTTTTCAGAGGCCTTGTTGTTTTTTACAATGTAAGCAAGCCCGCACCGACACTTAAGCATATAGATGACCTTACAGGCGTTACAAGTGATCATTCCTTCTATTTTTATTAAATGTTAACGTTATAATACAAATGTACATAATTGTAAATATTTTGTATATATTTTGTACATATGCATAATGTATTCTTCAAATTGTAAAGTGCTTTAGAAATAAACTTTGATTGATTGGTTACAGCACGCATTTCCCACAGCATTGTTTAAATAAGCTTCTGCAAAGTCAAAAGAAAAGATCTTGTATTGATGATGGGTGACCACTCCAGCCTTCTCCAGAACATCCAAAAGATGTTCAATGGGGTTTAGATCTGGACTCTGCGGTGGCCAATCTTTGAGTGAAAATTATGCCTCATGCTTCCACTCTTTCATAATTCGAACCTGATAAATCCTGGCATTGTCAGGGTCAGGCAGTGTATGCCTGACCCTGTTTTTTGTATACAGTTTGTGTATTTGTATACAAATACAGTATGTGTATTTGTATTTTACAGAAAAGCATGCAAAGTCATGTCCAATTTCCATTGTCATTGGGGAAATCTCACGTCTAGAGGTCTAGAAGACTATTTCACACAAGAATCAAGTTATGTCGACAAATGTAAACAAACAAACAAACAAACAAAAAGCTAATGATGTTTGGTTTGATTTTTGTTTTTATGTTTGAGAAAAGTCTTTCAAACTAACCCAGTCTGTGGCACAATCTCTTCAGTATACACACACACGGATAACTGCGAGCTAAAACTTCAATATATAAAGTCCCAAGGCAGCCATTTTGAATTTTAATTGCTTTTTTGATCTTGACAAAGTTCACCTAAAGACACGATCAACTTAAAAGCGCACCTGAGGGCCCCCTCTCCCACATTGCCTCTGCGTGGAATCTTTGCATAATGTTTTGGACCGCTTTGTTACTGTTTCAGGTCATTGAGTGAGAAACGAGAGCGCACAAGATGTTCCCCCCACGACGCGTTCAGGGGACGGTGCGTTCAAGTACATTCATTCCTCAAAGTATTTATAGCGCGTTAACCATAACCTCCTCTTGACCCTCCTCCCAAACTCTTCATTTTCTATTTGGCGGACACTTAACCTTTTGCTGAAGCAAGCACATGCAGCAGAACTACCACACTGGAAATAGAAAGAGGGAAATGTTATGCAAAACACGCAAGGAGGATCACGCTGTTTGGAAGCGTTTGGTACGAGCTGCTAACCTTGAATCGAGTTCAACATACTGTACATGTACATTTACAAGACACATTCAGTCCATGATACTTTCTAAATGTCCGCTTTGTTGACAAAAAACAAGAAATAAAAATGGTGTAGAGATAATTTTGTCAACTAAAATAGTATTTTTCCTGGCTAAAACTAGACTAAAACTACCTAAAACAATAATTTAATGATTAAAAAAACTATGACTAAATCTCCAGATATTACAAAAAACTCCAACGTTTAACTTCCAATTCAAGTCAGACACTTTTGCATGTGCTTTTTGTTTTGCACATGAGCAGACGCTTGGTAAATGACTCCCAAAATGACAATGACAATGATATTTTTGTTGAAAAACGTTATTGATGAAAAAAACAAAACATTATATAAATACATATTATTAAGTTTTTCAATGAAGGTACTTGATTCATCTTCTGTACTTAGTAGTTGAAGTCTTCGAACGTTTCGCCTCTCATCCAAAAGGCGACAAAAGTCCCATTCTGGCCTCAGCCAGAATGGGACTTTTGTCGGACAGAATGAGACTTTTGTCTGTGAGACATAGACATAATTCTCACAGACATAATATGTCTGTTAGAACTTACACAGACATATTATTAAGTTCATCAAACTCCATTTATTCATTGCACATACAACATTATTTCACCATCAATAAGAAAGAGAGAGACTGTGTGACATTACGAGTGATTCAGCACAAAGGGCACAAACAAACCAGGATGAATGAGAGTGCGAGTGTCGGACAATGGATGGAAATTAGCCCAAGGCTACAATAGTGCATGGTGTGTTTACATGGATGAGTCCCATGTATTCCTCCACTCGCTCCCAGTTCGTTTTCGTATTCAATTTAAAATGTAATTTGTTTTTAAAGCTCTAGTTTTCAAAGCTCTTCATATTCGTGCTGCCCATATCTGCCCATATCTGCCCGAGCTTCTGTCCATCCACTGTCTGTGCAGAGCCCAGCGTTCATCTTCTCAGATGCTTTTGGATGTGCCCAGGCCCAGGCCCGGGACCAGGCAGTGGGGCGATCACGCCTAAACTCGAGCTGCGAGTCATCACTGAACTGCCACCATTTAAGTCCAGACTTAAGACTTACTCACAGTATTTAGACAGGGTTTCTATTTATTTTTATTGTGTGGGTGTTTTTATTTGTTATGTCATTTAAAGTGCTATAGAAATAAACTAAGATTGATTGATTGATGTATGTTCATAAACATGCACTGTCGAGACCAAATAAAGACATATAAATAAATACAATTCCTAACAATCATGAAATGTATTTAGTGGACATTTCATTCTAAAATTATGGCTTTGGAACAGTGCAGGCATATGTTGCAGTCAATACAATCAACTGTGCATTAGCCGTGACATGAAGGCACTTTTTGTGTCAAATGATTCGACAGAGCCATCCACTACAATTACTATTCTGTGCACTTATTAATATTTACTCCATGGCTGTCACTGCAAATCATCAACGCCGAATGATCTGTGTCGGCATGTTTTTCCATCACACATACACACATACTATAGATATATAGTATATTTTTATCCAGTGATTTTCTTGGCTTTGCTGCTTTGCTGTGATGCACCGCTTTCTCCTCCTCGGCCTTTTTCTCCATCAGTGGATTTTGTGAACATAGCGCGGCAGACAAATATAGTGCGCCCTATTCCCTTCAGAGGCCCGGCCAGGTAAAAAATGCATGAGTGTTTTAACCTCCCAGTGACCTTAGTGCAGTCATACGCTGATGGGAGGCTTCGTAGAAAGATCCCAAAGAGAGCGAGAGCGAGAGAGAAAGAGGAAGGAGACCAGAGTGAACCCAGACACTGATTACACTGTCTGACAAGCTCCGGCTTTGTGTTTGAATCATTCAGGTCAAATGGAAATTAGAGAGGGGCCGCATGAATAAGTAAAAATTATATCAAGTGACAAAGACACTAATATTTTATTTAGAAAGGATGGTATAGTCAGATTTTGGCAATTTTTGAGTCACAATCGGAAGCTTTAAATCCCCTCTTTGGTCTTCCTGCGTCACCTTTTGGTGCCTTTTCCCGTCCTCATATTCAGACTCTCTCGTCTAGACATGTCCAAACTATATCACACGAGGCACATCTGAGATCATCTAAAGTGAAACTAACCTCTGAAGGTTTCCTCAGTGTATAAAATCTTTACTGAGTAATGTGCAAGTTATTATTATTATTATTTATTTATTTTTTTTTTAAGAAAGAAAAGGCAACTACTAAATAGTACAATGGATTTAGTTTCTGCTACTAGGGGTGGTACTGTTACATGTTTCCGATACCGGTACTTGAACAATATTTGATTTACGATATCGATACCTGAACAACACTTTTTTGATACTTATACTAAAATATTTGTTGTCTAGAACCAGAAAACAGAACAATAATGAAAACTATTTATTTTAAATTTGTTTCATTTATTTGAGATGAAACTTCATTGAATTCTGTCTCTGGACCCAACAGGCATCAAAACTTGGCTTCTAAAGATTTATATTTTTGGTACTTGCTTTCGATACTATATTTTCTTTTTCTTTTCTTTTGGTATTGTTTAATGGTCCTGTTGCTAAGAAAAGTTGAATGTTTTCTCATGTATCTGTTCTAAAATGGCAAATGAGTTGGTACTCGGTCATCCAGGAATTTCCCGGATTTCCAACTAATTGATTTTATTTTATTAGTTTATTGAACAATGCTCATTAATTAACTTTCTTTTGAATGTGCCAGTTTTCGCTCTGAAGCTTGTTTCCAACCGTAGCCCTATTGCTAACCAAAAAATAAGCAAACAAAATCCCACAGGTCTACTACTGTGTCCTTAACCAAGACATTTCGGTTATCGATTCAAATGTTTTCATTGTATAAACAAATACATGTTGCTGATCCATGAACACAGACAAGAAAGAGCATTTCCATAAACCTTAGCTTGAACAAAAAGACAAATGCTTTCCACTTTAATATTATTTTACACATATAAGGTATTACTCCACTATAATCGCATTAACATGCATTGCCTTAAACAATAAAAACAAAGCAAAAAAACTTTCAGTATTAGATTAAGGCGACAGATCAAGTGGCATAATATCGGTTCCTTGCAGCACAGCGCCAGCGGCGTGAGAAAAACAAACTCTTGATTTTGTTTATTGGTTTTTATCACCACAAAGCGATCAAACGGTGTCGGTTTACTCAATGTAAAGAATATCAAACATCTTGAATTCAACATTGCGCCTACATTGAGTTATTGAGTTATAAATACATGTAAGCCGAGTCATTTCCTTTCCAAAAATTACGACGCTAAGCTGTCGTTCCCATATGTCCATCTGCGGCCAATTTCAACACATCCGTTTACGCTTTGCATTGTGTTTGAATTTTAACCCTATTATTTCACAGTTTTCTTGCTTTTTCTGTACCGTCATTATCTTCCCAGTCTTTGTGGCTGATAACTGTAACTGTTGACTTGGCAGGCCGTAATTTCACACCTCAGCCGCTGTGTTTTGTGTGTCTCCGATGATTGAGTAATAATTTCGGAGCAGGAACTTTCCCTAACAGCTTAATTATGTCCTCTGTCACTTTGTTTGGTGAAAATACACCACACTGGTAACTGTTTTACCCATTACCCCCTGTTAACCATTGTCTGGTTCAGAACAATGACTGAGCTTCTCACTGAGGAATTACTGGAGAGCTATTGGTGATTTTACCCAAATCACGAGCATTTGGCCATAAACCAAGGCACTTACATGTACAACATCTCACTTATTGTTAGGTTAAAAAGTGAATAGAACGGGAACATTTAGTTGGTCCATTTTTTGTATGCTTTTCAAATTATTAGTTTGACGGGATAATGCCTGTGGTAAGTGCTAGTCATAGTTTTTTAACAGTAAAGTAGCAATTTTGTGAAGTGGAAAAATAAAAGCTGTCTTATCTGTTCTAAAATATTAGTGCTCTATAGAAAAAGTTTGAGTTGGTACTTAGTTATCCAGAAATGTATTTTATTTCAATAGCTGGGGACAATGCACATGAACATTTTGTGAATGTGTCCTTTTTAGCTATAAAGCTTTTAGTTTTCAACCAAGTATCTGATAGGGCTACATCCCGTTAAAGAATACCAGTATGATAGCGAAAAAAAGGTTTTAGGTACTATATAAAAAAAACAAGTATTGAACGCAAGTACCAAAACAAACAATCTTTAGAGACCTGTTGGGTCCAGGGACAGCATTAAAGGAAGTTACATGGTTGTTCTTTTCCAATTTAAAAGAAAGAGTCTTTTATGGAATAAATGAACATTACTGTTCTGTTTTCTGTTTTTAGACGACAAATATTTTTTGTATTTTAGGTATTGAAAAATGTATTGCTCAGGTATCGATTTCATAAACCAAGTATCGGTAAAGTACTGTTATCAAAAAATATTTAACGGTACCTAACCCTAGTCCCTGAGCAAGATGTAGATTGCCAGATGTCTTCATCATAGGGTTCTAGCTCGTGTGTTTAGACTACAAGAGCGACAAGAAGATTCAGAATATATATATAAAAGAAAAAATATCTCAATTCAATCTGGCGAGTCCAGCTGACAATATTTGTTAAGGACGGAGACTTACTCATGGACCATTGGTATTGCACAGCAACAGTTATGGATATCCCACCTCTTTA
The DNA here is from genome assembly GCA_021464625.1 of Proterorhinus semilunaris. Lineage (NCBI taxonomy): Eukaryota > Metazoa > Chordata > Actinopteri > Gobiiformes > Gobiidae > Proterorhinus > Proterorhinus semilunaris. Next base: position 17,007,116 of record CM038349.1, read on the forward strand.
TATGACACACAAATTGCATACAATATGACATGATATCAAATTGTGTAATATTTAGACTTGTCGCTCAGTATTATTTTGGTACATGTATTTTAAACAGAGACTTGAGGAAAAACTACACATTTTTCAACAGTTTTCTTTCTAAAGCAGTATACATTTTCATTCGCATGTTTCTTTTTTATATTTTACACACTCCTATACCCGGTGCTGTGTTTCTTATTCATCTTGAACTCTGCCTGTCCCTCAGGAGATGGACGTGAAGTCATGTATGCAGCTCTCTCATGTTGTGTATGTAAATTTTGGATGTGTCCGATGCATCTGTCCTGTGGGAACTAACAGTCTGAACCTGTCCACAACGTGTTTGGTATGTGCAGCTTATATTATTCTGCAGCTCCTTACTTTTTCCTGCGCACTGTGCGTTCTCCATAACGATGTACACACAACAAGCAACATAAATGGCACATCTATTTTGAGCCAAACTGTCTCCAGGTATGTGCATGAAAGAGGTACACTCATACCGGCGCTTAACTTTATTTAGACAATCCATACATTTGACCTTTTCAGTTATTCATTTGCACGGAAGAGAAAGGGTTCACAGGATCTGTGTCCATAACTATGAGATAAACGTGTGGAAAACTGGATTTACTAATAGGAATTGTAATGCTAATTTCTCATTACAAACATTTTACAAGTGATACATGTTTAGTTTGTCCTGGAGATGACAATCCAATCAGATATCAGAAAAGGCTACGCACTTTGAGTGGCTCCGATCCAGTGCCGAACCATTTAGCAATGAACATGAAGAGACTCTCACAACTTTAAACATTCCCAGCAACTCCCAAGTCCTAATCAGTGCTCGTGCAGCCTCCATAGTTAAAGCTCAGTGAGGAATATTGTCTCCTCATATACGCAGCCTATGAGAAATTAGATGAAGCTTGGTGGCTGAATTCAGGAGGCTCTGCGCTTGTAGTATGACATGTCCATAAAGTTTTACTTGTGCAAAGTTCTATTCTCTTGGTACACGAGGTGGAAAGTACTTAGTTACATTAATTCAATGCGTACCTGAGTGACTTGTATTGTGATTGTACTTTTTGGAGTAGTTTTATCACACATACATTTACTTACTCTAACAATACTCTTTAAATATTTGTCCAAATCTGTAAGCGATAAAAACTTCATTTGAATTAATTTAACTGATTTAACTGATATTTGATTAAATCTAAAACAGAAATCCGACTTACTTTTACTCGAGCAACATTATTTTATTCCAAAGTTTCTCTTCACATAATCATAGTTTAGCTACTTTACTTACCTCGGCTTACCACCACTTCATACTATGCACCAAGTAATTTAGTGATCAGATACTAAAAAACGCTGTCAATTGTTCCATATTTTAATAGAATTGTTACACTCCTTGTAAAAAAGTTGTTAGCGAGTCGATTATCTGCCACAAATTACTGTGTGTGTTTCTTTGTTAGTTTCGACCACTACATTTCCATACTACAATGCGGGGTCAAAACGTATCCATTATGGGTTGAAATTAATATTTTAATTTGGGTCGCGGCTTGCCATGACTACCATTTGAGACCCAGTGCCTTTTGCGTGGCTTCTGTCAAATGTCCAACCCAGTCCCAGTGTTCCCCTGTCTGAACAGCATCCACAGTCACCGCACATGTCATTGCGCAAAGTGGCAGAGAGACTGGAGTGGACCAAAAGTGCATGGGGCCACAACGGACCCTCGCATGCAAATCAGCCGAACCCCGGGGCCCCCAGAACTCACCCACCTCGCATCCCCTCTTCCCGTCTCTCTCTTTCTGTCTGCAGTGTGTGCTTTGAAATGTCAAAGTCCTGAAAAGTGTGTGTGTGCGTTTGTGTGAACCATTGACGCATGTCCAAAAAAAAGCAGGGGGCACATGGACACCCCTGACGCATCCCCCCGGCCGGTCACTCCAATGTACTCTCTCTCCAGCGAGCCATGCCTTTTACATATATTAAAATGAGCCTTGGGTACAGCGCGGCCCCATAGACCGCCCCAGTCTCTCCCCCCATACACACTGGATTCGCTGGGAGGCAGAGAAACCAGACAGCAGGGTAAAAAAATAAAAAGGGCAGCAGAGCATGTCCAAGGCAACACAACTTCTCCTTTTCTCTTCTCTGTCCAAAACTTTTCTACTTGAGGGGTTCTTTAAGTTTCTCCACCCATGGGAGCACAAAATAAAAAGGCTTGTAGGGGGTCGCGATGGAACTGAGCCATGAAAACAGATTGTTAGATAAACTATGGGAGCAGGGAGGCAAATCGGCCATGGGTATAATAAAGTTTCTGTCATCGTAAGACAATGCAAACTATAATGAAAGACTTACTTTGTGCTGTCTTCAGCTGGTTCTTGTTTCAGGTGATTTCTGGAGCCTCTGGAAGTGATACAGAAAAAAGAAATTAATTGATGTATCAAACACTGAAAACTAAAATGATGGTAAAGAGGCCAATGCCAATAAAAGCAAGAAGGTAAGGATGAAGACAATTTGCAAAACTGGTAAAACAGACAAAACAAAAAGGTCAAATTACAGTCCCTTTTGCAAATATCCTACGCCACCCATTCCCAAGTCCGGTGCGATGCGGCCCGTTATCAACCCAAAAACCCCATGGAGCCCCCCAGTATTCATATTGTACTCCATTCAAATTACACATTTAAAAATTATATAAAATAACATATAGAGATGTCTGTGTGGGAGAAATACTGATTTAAAGTACATTTTACAAAAAAAAATTACATTTCCTTTTAAAATATATATTTCTTTAATGTGCTTGTTGTGTGGCTTTGGGGAGGCCCTATAGTGCTTATGAGGACCACCAGAGGGCCCTGGACCCCACTGTGGGAACTACTGTCCTACCGCAATAAAATTAGCTAGTATGAAAAGGAGCATGACTTGGGTGAAGTCTGAAAAAGTGTGACAATCTCAAAGCGTGTATTAAAACCATGTTCAGTGAAAAACATAATACTGGCTACCACTGAGTTCAAGGCCCACTTGGAGAAGTACACTTCCTTCACGCATCCATTTGTCACACGCTAAAGTAAATAAAAACAAGAGACAAATAAAAGGTTCCACTTTTCTCTGTGGTTTGAGACTAGCAGAGGACAATAGTTGCTAAGAGCGGAAACTTTCTACAATGCAAATAGCAGTGCAGAGCTAGTGACATGTCTGACCGCTCCCATCAGGAGGGGTACAAATGTCCAGTCCTGAATAACAGTAAAACTTGTAGAACTTAATGCATGTCAGTCCAAACTCTAATTCACATTTGATTATGATTTTGTTTTAAAACAGGAGTGATACTCATTGTAAACTGTTGTCGAGATATTTCAAATCTTTTGCAGTGATGCTTCTCTTAACTCAAGGAGCAAATGTAGTAAGAAATCGTGTGCATCAAAACAGTAAAATAAAAACCATATGATTGTGTTATGTGTTTCAAGTATTTTTCAATTGTTTCTTATAAATTCGTATTTCGTTATTTTTCCAGTGACCCGGCAGTAGTAACTTTAGCTGTACTATAAGTATAAGGCTTGGAGGAAAAGGCTCTCCATTCTTGCACAGCTGTGAGAGGTGCATAACAGCAAAAATCAAGCACAAATTGCACATTGCGGCATTAATCAGAGTTCTCCTAGCAACACGGCACTGCCACTGCGCGCGGCTCAACCCTCCGAAAGAAACTGCCTTTTCATTTCTTCTTTTGAATCTGAGAGGTGACCAGGAGACAGCTAGGGGCTGCCGCTCGTGAAGTACTTCAGAGATTCACAATGATATATCTCCTGACCCCATGACAGTGTTGATGATACTTCAAAAGTGTCCATAAAGAATATCTGTGTTGATAGTTCAGAGACATTTGTCACCCTCTCGAAGGTCGCAGCTTTGATTCCCAGGCCACATGGTCAAGTTTGCAAGTTCTCCTTGGGTCTAGTGGGTGGGTTTCCTCTTAGTACCATGTGTTTCCCAACTAGATTCCTGCACAGTATCGTCTAGCTAGGAACTCCTGACCGTCAACCTCTCTCAGAATCTGGAGATGAAATACCACGGCTCCCAAAAAGTGGCCAAGCAATATGTAAGATGTCTCCAATCCAAAAGTTTTTCAAACCTTTCATACTACAATCCTGATCTTGCCATTCAAAATAATTCCAAGCCCGAAATAATTCTAATAAGGCCAATACAAATGCAATAATGTATTATACGTTAGAAATAATGAAATGCCGTCAATCTTAACGTATGTGTACAGTTAGCAAGCCAGCCACACTGGGCTACTTTTCAAAGCCTGTCCAATGTATTTTCTTGTAGCCATCAAACAAGCTGTCAAGGCCTGGAGATTTTAATTTGAATATCAATTAGTGCATAAAAATTGCCTTTAATCTCAATTCAGTTAGGTTTTCAGCTTTTTTGAAGTCAGACACAGTAGCCACTCACTAGACCTTGATGAATAAACCAGATAAAAATGCAATGAAACAGACATGCCATACCTCGCCTTACATTTATACAAGGACAGGCATCACCACCAAATACTGGACAAGTCTGGGAAGTTGTTTTGTAGCGACGTCTATGGCCACACTACCTTCCCAATCTCATCAGATCTCAAAAGCTAAGCAGGGATGGCCTTTGTCAGAACCAATATGAGACTTTGTTTGCCCGGCCAGCCAGATGCTCCTCCTTTCTGTTCAAAAGAAGAACTGTCTTTGACAACTCTTTGAATAAGCATGTAGTTTGGCAGGCCAGGCAAAGACTGTGTGGGAATTGTTCCCCCTTCGGCAGTGACTGTTGGAGCATAATTTATTCAGAGGACAGTATATTGAATCATCACAATGTACTACAGACAGTTTTCGCTCACCACCGATAAGTAAAAAATGGCTTGAATTTGTATTGGACTTAATTTAGCTGCAGCATAGCCACAGCTGCCCTGGAGCTTCCTGGCAGAAGTATGGCTGTCAATCTGTGCAAATACTATACCTGTGGCTTGGTTTGCTAATGGGTCAAACGCAGAGAATCCCCCCCCCAACAGCGCAAAATAAATTAAACTTTCAGAAAACCGGGCTGAAAAAGCACTTTCCACTTTGTGATGCAGCCCTGCCCGCTTGTCTTTGAGTGTGTAAATGTCGAGCGGGGTAAATTTTCATGCAGGCAGGAGCTGGTGTCAGGGCTGAATATGTGCCCAGTGAGCGCGTTTCTACCACAGGGGACTGAATAGCTCCCTGTCGCTGTCACTCTGCTGTCAGTTCGACACGCTGGCCCTCGCGCATATACCCTCCTTCATACGCCCCTATGTCCCTCCCGCTCCGGTCCCAAAGTCCTGCCCGTTCCTCCCAGGTCAGGACGGGGACACTTCTGCGTCCCTGAGTGCGGCGCACAGAGGAGCAGAGCACGGCGCTGACTGACTGTTCACTTCAAACCTCCTCTTGTTTTTGTCACCCGGCTTCGGTATTGGCTGCTCGTCACTCTCTCTCTTACCATCTGGCTTTGTGTTTCCGCGGCACAGTGCACGGCAGCCCACAAAACGTCTTATAACCTTCACTGGTGGAATTCATTAACAATTGCACATGAAACTTCCAGTCCAATTGAATCAATCAATCAATCAATCAATGGTTTTGTATAGCCCAATATCACAACAGGAGTTGCCTCATAGGGCTGTAACAAACATTAAGGCAATAAAACAGAACAGTAAATAAGACAATGTAAAGTTCCGGTGAATCAAATATCCAGGCAAACATAATGTCCAAATAAGCGTCAGCAGTGGGTGGCGACGAGCAGTGGGTGGCGACGAGCAGCTCGGGTGTCCCCTGTCCTTAGACTCTCCAGCCCGGCAAGGAAAAACTCAAAAACCCAGTGGGAGAAACGAGAAACCTTGAGGAGAACCACAGAAGGAGAGATCCACTCCCATGGACGGACAGGCTATAGAGACCCAGGGCCGAAGGAGTCCCTCAGTAGACGGGCCAAGATCACAGACCGTCCAGTCCTTGACCGTCCTCATTTGACATTTCAGCAGGTAAAAAGGGGAGGAGGAAATCTTAATTGTAATGCTCTTTTCACATGATATATGCCTGTTAGGTCCTGGGACAGCACTAAAGGAAGTGACTTGGTTGTTTCAACTTAAATAAATGATACAAATTTAAACAAAATAATCTTTTACGGAATAAATTAAACATAATTACAAAGCAGCATGGGGGTAGATGCATAGTTCGAGATATTGATAAATACAACAAGGTGTTCTTCGAGAACAAAAACCGGGACTACATGAAACAGAAGGAAAAATGGAAGGTCCGAGGCAACCCCGTTGATTAGGTCAAGGTCAAGTTTATTCATAAAGCACATTTAAAACAACCATCGCTACCCAAAGTGCTTTACACAGGCAATACGGAGTGGAATAGATAAAAAAAAATACAATGAAATTACATTCAAGACTTATAAGACTCATTAATAATAACAAGAACCACCTAAATAAAATCTTGATCGTCTCGGGACATCTAACATCATTTGATTTACCGACCTCGTTGTCCTCCTTGGGACATGAACTGACAGCAACTCTGACAGGTAAGATGGGGCCATCCCATTGAAAGTTAAGGCCGAACAAAGGCTAGTCTGAACCATCAGAGAGCCTCGGTTCAGACTAGCCTCAAATTGACATCACCGTTCTGCTTCATGGTTTTTAGTATATATTGGGGAAAATATTGTAAACCAAGTAACGTTAAAATACTGGAATGGACAAAAAATGAACGATACCCAGCCTTAGACACAAGTCACCCAAAACGCTTCATATGGGACAATTTGTCATTCACGCCATAGTCTGTGAGGGTAAACTAGTCATAGCTGCCCTTGGGGTAGACTGACTGATTGATTTCGTTTACTCAAGTGTATTAACATTGTTTACTTTGTTATTTCACTTCAATTTACAAAGCCAAACTGTTTTCAATTAGGAATGATCAATATTTTTTTTGACTAGCGCCAAGTGACCCGCACCTTGGGAAACATCGGGATAGGAGACCCAGCTTGTGGAAAACAGGCAAACTCCACTTGGCAATTCCACACCACATCCAGGAACCAAAGCCTCCAAAAATCCATTACAATTCATCAAATAAGAGAGAGAGAAAGGTCACTTATATCACCTTCAATAACAAATGTATTTCAAACTTGCTTCTTATTCAACCCTTTAAATCTGCAAGTTTCTAAGTGTAAGATAAAAACCCATGCTTTATACTGCACTTGATGTCAGCAGACTGCTCCCACTAGCTTGTGACTAAGACTTCATGTAGTGTTTATGTGACTTATTGACTGGCCTCACATTAGCTGCCCGCATGTGTCTTTGTGGTTTCCCCTCTGCCGGGGGTGACGGACCGGTCTCGAAATATCCCAGGACCTGTGAACATGTCAGACTGTGATAGACTAAGACATAACCAAGATGTACAGTACTCCCACTATACAGCCGCTATAAGTAACACACCAAACAAACACCAACAACAGCTCCAAACAAGCAGAGCTGAATGAGTCAAGGACGGCTTTTAAGAAAATGCTTTTCCTTTTTACCAGAGAAATGTTTGGACAATCGTTGTTTCAATACAGCATCGAGATTTGGTATGTCCAGTAATAACATTTGAGAGAAGTGATACATTGTATATTTATTTGATTGTTCAAGTTACAAGCCATTAGACTCATAATGATTCTACAGGTAAATGGTAAAATGATAAACGGTCTCAACTTATATTGCGCCTTTCTACCTTCATCAGGCTCCGTGCAGCAAGAACACTCTCATTCATACACTAATGTATGCAGACACTGTCGCCCCCAAGGTAGATAAATACAGTTGTAACATTAATTCAACAAAGAAGATAATTTCTTATCTCTTCGCTCTTTACTTCGGAACCAATCCCTCTCAAGGGTCAAGATGGTCACATGGAAAGACTCTCTCTCTCCTCCATCATCCTGCAGTCTCAGCTACAGCAGAACCATCACCATTCACCACCTCTTTATCTCCACCCAAGCGCTAACTTCATCACGACGCTGTTGCTTATATCTGCGAGTTTGCGACCAATTTGATGATAGTGAGGACTTGGTTTGTAGTTTTTGGAGACTGACCACAAGATCAAACTCTCCTGGGTCGTATGCTTCTCCAGTTGGGACTTGGTGTAGATATTTGTACCGCTGGGGCCATCACCCTGGCAATAAAGATTTTTATTGTGCCATTGGGAAGTTATGGTATGGTTAATTGTTTGGGATGCATGCTGGATTGTCGCAAGGTTTTGGTGTGACCATGTAGCAGTATTGAGTGGGGAAAAAAAGTGTGCGGGTACTTTCAACAAACAACTTTTTTGAAACTACTGTTTACCATATGAATTTCAGCCATTCCCAAACTCGAGAGTGTGGTGGCCTCCTCCTCCTCCTCCTCCTCCAAAGTTCCCACGGGGCCTTCATAGTAAATAAGTCAGTCTATATTGAAGAAAATATTGTGTTTTTTCCAATGGGCAAGTAAAGCGCTTCTCCTTGGTCCTCATGATGGGGAGCTGACATTGCTGTGATACCACCCCCTGGTGGCTGGGACGACTCCAAAAGACACTTAATTAGCAGCGTTTCTATGAAGACTTTGACCTTGTGTGCACTGCTTGAAAGCCTGGCACCAAAGAGTTTTTCTTTTTCTAAAAATTGCTATGACCCATGTGACAATGCAGGGGTAGGTGTCATATTTTTAATCACGCTCTTTTTTGTACGTCAGCAATACAAAGTGGAAGCCTAAATCTATGATTGACAGGCTCTGGAGCACTGTGCAGGCTTCACCCGCCCTGCGAGGGCGCGGCTTTCCACCTGTTTTCCCTTTTAAGGAACAGAGTTTGTAGGAGGAAGCTGAGCAGCCATGTGAATTTCACAGACCATTCGGGATCATTGCTATGAATGGGGCTGAATGGAACACCAGTTATTCTTCTATTTTATAATTATGGTTTTATTCTCATAAACGTACAAATAAAAGCTCAACAGTCACAAAGGGTTAAACAGATTATAAGTAAACCAATTCATATAACGTAAATTTCAAACTAAATGTTTATGTGTTTGACTTTTGCAGGACCCCCTGCAGACACCCACTTTGGGAACCAGTTGTCTATTTACATGCTTCAATTCTTTGAGACTTGGCTGTGATTAAAACGAGGTGCACTTTTCACCCAATCAGCAGAAAATATCCGGTTAAAAGGCTTTTTGCTATTTCAGAAAGATCAATAGCTTTTTATAAGGAATATTCTGCCACCTATAAGAATGGTGGACGTAAAGTTCTATTTTTGACACGGTAAAGCACTAGTTGAGCATCATCCCCGTCTAAAAACCCACCCTCATTGCCTTTCCTCCTAAAATCCCGCCATACCTCTAAATAAAGTGGTTAACATGAGCGAGCCGGGCGCACAAATGTGATTACACAAGTGATTTTTTAGCCCATCCGACCACTAATGTGACAGGCCGCCATTTTGTGTTGTGAGCTACACAACCTGCACTCGTCATATGCACCATAAACAAATGCACGCACACACGCAGGACAGAAGCGGAGGTCCCCAGATGCTCGTAAAGACAGATGGACGGATGAGAGGGGGGAGGGGAGGAGAGGGACGGTGCTGCTGGGACGGGATGGATGGGGTGAGGAGGGAGGGGTGTGTGCGTGTGTTTTTATCCACAAATAGATACAGGGTTTTACACGAGAGAAGGGAAGACTGTGCTTTACTGATCTTTATTGTATTATCAACATAAAATGAATGAAATAAACCTGTTTATGAGAGAACAGCATAACTTAGACTGTTCCTTCCCATCCTATTATTGTGGGAAAAAAACAGCCCCCTTTTCCTGTAATGAATGAGCAAAGATTGTCTACATGTCATGCAAAATGTGTCAACTTTATAAAAAATGAAAATGTAGTTCAAAAAGGGATAAAAGAAAAAAATAGATAAACAACCAATTAAATAAGCAAAATTTTCTCCAACTTTCTTAACAACTAACCTTTAAAAAGTTACTGTATTTGTAAAAAAAAAAACATCCCGGGGTGGGCGATTTGCATTTCACATAACACAGGATAAACATCCCAGTGTGGGCGATTCAGACTTTGTGCTGACGTTAAGTAAAGGGGGAAATGCGCGCCCACAGTATATATCTCTTCAACAAAAACAACTTCGCAAAAATGTTCTTAAGTCGAATGTCCCTTATGCGTTTAATTACTCAAATTGAACGACCATATGCAGCGATGTTGTAAGATTAAAGGTGAATGAATACGTCTTTTTTACAGCCATAATAATAATTATGTCTTATATTAGATTAGATCACCTCTGTAGAAAGCAGACTTTATTCATTCCTAATCCTCAATAAAAACAAATATTTAAAGTTGTAGTAAATGGAGCTCAAGCTTGAAAATTTTTACAAAATCACTGTGATTTTTCCACTAAAAAGGTGCAGATTGTGCTATGAAAAGTGGCACAAAACAATGTATCACATTCGACTTCACTGAATTTCCAACATGATTCCTTTTGTTACCGAGTTGGGGGGGTGAAAGCACATATTAATCCTGATATTCCTCAATATTTATGCCACAAAATGCGTTTCACAAAGCGCGCCGTGGGTGGGTTTTGTTTGCCGCTCTTTGGCAGCCACATTCTCCTCATTGTGTTCCATTCGTCCTCAACAATAAATGGCAGCGCATACCAAAACAGCACGGCCAAAAAAAAAACACTCACTGCACAGGCAAGAGGAAATCAGCATTCATTCTTTTAGTCTTTTTAGAGTGACTTTAACTATTAAGTTTGCGGGTGTCAAATATTATGTGTTCATTGTAATCTTTTTAGCATGGTAATTGCAAATGAGGCAAATTTAAGCTCACCTCCCTCGTCTCTCATGGTGCACTCCCAACACGCCCCTCACCTGCCCCGCACACATAGACATTTAGGGATCTCAAAACGTTGGAAGCGGCAGACGCAGCAACAGTTAGCATGCTAACCCAGTGAGAGTTTAGCATTATGACAGAAGTTTACAAAAGACAGTACAGACATCGACCAACCTGCTCTGTTGAAGCTGAAATCCTTGTGAAATGCCCATGTGGTTTGTTTAATAATCCAATATCTACATGGAGCTGTCAAATCATTTTAGCTGTCACTTATAATGACAAATAAAGCAACAAAAAAACAAATAAATAAACAAACAGACTTATGGTTACTGAGTAGGCACCGGAAAGAGTGTGATATGTTCAAGGGTTGCGGGAAATAAAACATCTGCACTGTAAACTTAGTTCTAAATGGATGTATTATACTCTAAATTATTTGGCTCTTTCTTTTCCCAAGCTAAAATGAATAGAGCACTAGCAATTATCCACATTTTGGTCCAAACAAACATTATTCCCTTCTTTCTCCAGCTCAATTAATTGATACAAATTTAAAAGAAATGGTCTTTCTGCAGGACAAATGAACATCATTGTCCTGCTTTATGGTTCTAGATGACTAATATTTTAGTGAAGGTATCGAAAGTTAAAGTACTGGCATTGACAAAAAGACGTACGCTACCCAGCCCTACTCATAATAACTACAACCATTGTCTTCATTGATTTCACTTCAATTCCTTCCTTATCCTTATCTATCCTCACATATGAACATTCTCTCCACTTTATGCAGAAGAAAACATACTATAAATAAAGATAACAAAGTTGTTAATCATGGATTATTTGAAAATTAATAGCGCCCTATGTTTTTTTTTACCCGAAACACGTATCTGCATCTTGAGTTCATGATACTGATACTGGCTGAACGGAGGAACCGTGCCTACTGACAACAAGGACTGGACGGTGTGCGATCTTGGCCCGTCTGCTGAAGGGACTCCATCGGCCCTGGCTCTCTATAGCCTGTCCGTCCATGGGAGTGGATCTCTCCTTCTGTGGTTCTCCCCAAGGTTTCTCGTTTCTCGCCACCCACTGCTGACGCTTATTTGGACTTTATGTTTGCCTGGATATTTGATTCGCCTGAACTTTGCATTGTCTTATTTACTGCTCTGTTTTATTGCCTTAATGTTCGGTGCAGCCCTATAAGGCAACTCCTATTGTGATATTGGGCTATACAAAACCATTGATGGATTGATTGATTGATTGATTGATGATACCTTAAATACAGAGCTCTTTTTTATTTATACATTACAGATGGTTTAAGCATTTGGGCTTTTCTCCTAAATTATTGGAACAATCACATTTCTTACACTCTTGCAACAACATCTCCACTTTAGTAGAGCATAATAACCAAATGTAACAGCCTTGCACTTAATGTTGAAGGTTTTTGAATTGTTACTTATTTTCTTTTACAAATAATGAGCTAAGATATCCAGAACAAAACTTTGTATCTGATCAAATAAAACTATATATTTATTTTTTATTTTGTTTCAGAAAATAATAGGCTGTTTTTGGCCATTTTTACTTGTAAAATGCCTTGTTGTTTTTGTCATTGTCGTCACTGTTATCATTCTAGTCGCCCTAACTAAAGTCTCTAATCCTTTTTATTTCACAATGTCCCCCTCGACATCTCCCTCCTAGACAAATGTGACGCGCGGGACTCCCCCTCTCCCCTCTCTCTCCCTGATGGATGGCGCACACACACTCACTTTGATGCATTGCCCAAGGGTAGAGGGTTTTGTGTGGAGGAGGGGCGACGGCGGTGAGTGTGGGCTAACGATTACGGGAATTGTCACCGGACGATCATTCGTCTACATTTGTAAACCATCAACGTCAGGCCATCAGGCCGCGCTCTCTCCCCCTCTCCTCTCCGGCAGATGTTGTTAGTGCGAAGGGGGTCATAACTGCCAGCGCACCGCTTGCTACTTTCCCCTCATCTAATCTCCAAAACTCACATTTGGAACATTAGAAGGAGCTCATGTATCACGCGGGCTGCCGAGTTTTCCGGGGTGAGGGGTGAACGCTGGGTTTTTGGGGGAGATGGTGGAAGGCGGGGCCGCGGCCTTTTGACGCTGATCGGCTGATAATGCAGATTAATGGATGTCATAAAAAACAAAGGAAGAAATACTGTGAGAGAAAAGGGCCAAAGTGACACGCAGTAACTTTGGAGAGGCAAATCGCATCACACTTTGATATTGTCTGAACTTTTTTTTTTCCCGAAGAGACAAAACTATCGTCATTTTTGTTTTGTGTCAAACATTAGCTTTCAAGACAAAAACACCAACCATTATGATTAAAAAAAGTAAGCTCCAGAAAGGTCGGAGTTTGCTAAAATAATACACCACTGTGAAGGTTGTAAGGAATTTATAGGCTAGTATCAAAAGATTGAGATGCGGCTCGAGCAGACTGAAATTTAAGTTTTTCTGGTACCATATATTACATGTTAATAGGTGAAGACACGCACATCCACCGGTCCTAAGCCAGTGTGCTGGATCAAAAAGTAATATGAAGAGAATGACAAAAAATCCGCACAACTGTATTTTCACCAGATTGTTTAATGTCTGAAGAAGTGCTACTCACCCGAAACAAAGGTGTGAGCTATTAAAAAAATCTGGTGAGAATATAGTTGTGCGCATTTTTTTGTTATTCTCACCATATATTACATAACATGCAAGTTTACGATGTAAATATGTACAGTAGGAAAATACTTTGATGAATGGCCATACAAGGAATGAGACAAATGAGCTCAAAATAGTAAACAAGAAAACCCACTGACAATCAAAATATCAAAATTGTCTGCAATATAAATTCCGCACAGACCGAACCAATTCCCCACCCGGCCCACAGTTCATTCAAGAAAACCCACGTCTGGGTTTGCACTGATTGAGTCCAGAGGGATCGAGTGGGAAGTTTGTGCGGGGAGAGTTGTATGTGTGTAGTAGGAGATGGGCTGAGGGAGAGCGAGTCGGGTGAGAGGTTAGTTGACTGCATAGAGCCCCCTACCGGACTGGCCCATGTACTGGAGCGTAAACCTTTCCGGTTGCTGCCACGGCACATGCGCCAGTCTTTAGAGTCTTTAGGCTAGGCTTCCATCACAGCTCGCCATCAACTTTCGAATCAGCTCCGAGAAACCAGTCTACGTCCTGTCCATGCTGACCAACATCTAGCAAGGGTTTTTGAATAATGTTCATGTTTTCTGACAGAGAAAACGTTGAACTTTGTGACCGTTTTTTGTTTCACGTGGATCGTCCCAATAATGAGATATTAGCCATAACACAAAGTGGGCTAAATACAGGTGTCCCGCAACGAGGAAGAAGAGGAGAGAGACTTGCGAAGTTGCTCTACGGAGAGCATGCATCTGAGAAAGTATTATGTAGTGTAAAATGCTATAATGGGAATTAGAAGTGCAGGAACCGGTGTCATTGAAATTCAGACTTAGTAAATAGCAGCGAGCACAATTACGGCAATCATCATCTGCTCATTTACATAATTTGCGCTTTGGCTCTCCATGATGGACCTGTCAAGGTTTTTGTCAAGTCTCAAATGTGCCAAAAAACATTGTCAGAGCAGTCATTTATACAACTGCGTCTCGGTTTGAGGCCGGTGACCCGACAGATGCTGCCGGTGTCGGGCCCAATGAGGAATTCAAAATTAAAATGTTTGGAGAGTGGTGTTTTGACAATTTCCCGGTGACAGCAGACGGATGGGTGACTTAGTGTCCCGTACACTGTCGCTTTGAGCTCAAATGAAAGTAAAATTGCGTGTTTTTTGTATTTCGATTTGCCGCGCGGAGGTCCGTGCGGCGTTAGACAGCGGGGGAATCAGAGATATTGAGTCTGACAGTGACACGGGGTCTGATCACTGGAACTGGAGCTGCAAATATAAATGACAACTTTAGAAATGTGCTGGGATGTGGAAGCTCTATTTGTAGGTGTGATTGTCCCGGTGTGGGATAATTTGGCCTCTGCGTTTGACCCATCCTCACACCAACTGGCTTGATTCAAGTGGAAAACATGGTAGTTGTTGATCAAATTATTTCTGCATCTTTCACTACAAATATATGCCCTGCTTGACCAAAAAAAGGTCACCACATAAAAAAAGGAAAAAAAGAAAACCCACACGGTCGTTACAATATTTTGTTGGACCACATTTAGCTTTGATTACAGAACACAATAAGCTTCTGCCGTTTCAAAAGATCCAATGTTGCATTCATTTTTCACCAAGATCTTGCACTGATTGTGGGAGAGCGTGACCACTGCGCAAAGCCTTCTCCAGCACATCCGTAAGATTCACAAAGTGGTTCAGAGCTGGACCCTGTGGCGGTCAATCCATGTGTGAAAATGATGATGTTCACAAAATAAGTCTGACGAATCCTCACATTGTCATCCTGAAATATGCCCCGTGCCATCAGGGAAGAAGAACTCAATGACTGGAATAACCTGGCTGGTATGAGCTAAACTCATCCTTTGGGCACATAGTGTTGTTTGCTGAACCTAGACCTGACCAACTGCAGCGACCCCAGACAATAACAGTTAGTGAGATCCAGAAGGACACGGTTTATTTGGTCTGGCAGTGTATCATTATGAGTTATAATGACTGGAATTGAGCATATTTGATACCTTCTAATTCTGACCTGCAGTGAAAACAAAAAATTAAATCAGCCCGTTTATAAGTTGAATTTGATTTATCATCTCATCTCATCACAGTAAAGCCAACATTTGAGGAACAGGTAAAAAAACATAAGCAAATGAGACAAAACTAATACAATTAAGGTTACCAAATTACTAACTTCAAACGTAAAAAACATTATGGGTGTCAGTGTAAATGACATGTTAAGAGACAAGCTTTCACTGCCACCTAATGGAATGGTAGCAAATCTTTGGCGCCGTGGTGAAGACACTTTGAGCGTGTAACGGGACTGGTGACAGTTTTAGGTGCATCTAAGAATTACAGATCGGCGTGCTTCTGCAGTAAAAGAAACGCCCCAAGTAAACAGGATTACTGAAAAGATGTGTGAATTAAATTTTAAAAAAAGCTAGCCAGAAATTCATGCACAGGTTAACTATCTGTGACCTAACTTAGGCTGTTTCTTGTGTCTGCGCAGTTACATTTGAGCAAAATTGCATCGAAAGCAGAAAGAAAAAGATCTGTCCTTTTTTTTTTTTTTTTTGAGACGATCACTGCAAAGAGTCGTTCAGAAGGGGGGAAAAGTGCTGCACTTTGATTAGCGCAGATGTACTTGACACTTGTGAACAGTGCACCTGGTGAATCACTTCTAAACTCTGGGCGATTCTCTCCGTTTCTGGGACCCTCTGCTGCGTGTGCATTTGTAACCTTGATGCTTCATTCGTCATTCTCTTTGTAAAAGACCTCTTGATTTATTCTGAGGACATTCGGTGGGAAAGTGTGCATTCATCACTGCCAGCGCTCCACAATCACCACAACACTGTACATATACAGACATCATGCACAGACAGAATGCAACATAATAGGAACAGGCCATGATTGCAGGCGTTTCTGCCATTCTTATCATAAATAAAGTCCCCTTTCATTCGTATTGGATACTTCATGGCTCCAAGGCCCAACAAACATGTGCAGTTCCCCAGCAGAGAAAGGGGCCTGGGAGCTTGAGGGTTCTACGCAGTATCTTTGCTGTTCCTAGCACAACACTTTTCCTGGGATCTGCTGTAGCCACTCCTCCAGTTTGGGGGTCACTGCCCCGAGTGCCCCAATGACCACGGGCACCACTGATGCCTTCACCCTCCAGGCCTTCTCCAGCTCTTCTCTGAGCCCCTGGTATTTATAGTTTATCATTTTCCTTTTTCCTGATGTTGCAGTCACTTGGTATTGGTATGTCGACCACAACGGCTTTCCCCTGCTCTTTGTCCACCACAATGTCGGGTTGGTTCGTCATTACCATTCTGTTCGTCTGTATCTGGACGTCCCACAGGATCTTGGCTCGGCCATATTCTACCACCTTTGGAGATGTTTCGCCTTGGGGTTTCCAGCCCATACTCTGCACAGATGTTCCTGTACACTATGCTAGCCACTTGGTTATGGCGCTCCATGTAAGATTTCCCTGCCTACACCAGGGGTCTTGTCTGGTGTGATAGATCTGGGCCTCTATTGCTCTGGTGCTCAAGACCTGCTCCTGTGCTGCCATGATGAGCCTCTGTGCTGTCCTTCAGTCCAACTCTGTCTAGCCATTGGTAGGATTTATTGATATCCGCCACTTCAGTTATGTTTCGGTGGTACAGTATATCCCATGTAGGGGCTTGTCCTCCCATGACCTCCAGCACCTCATCATCTGTTCCCCATTGTCTGACACATTCACTGAGCTCGCCAACTGTTGGAGCCTTGTCCTTGATGTACTCGCTCTCACGCTCACTAGTCCTCGGCCTCCTTCCTTACGGCTAGCGTATAGTCTCAGGGTGTTGGATTTGGGGTGGAACCCTCCATGCATGGTTAGGAGGATACAGCATAATATATATTGTAACCTGGTTTATGTCGATGAAATAAAGCCATACATTTAAACCCGGTTCAATACATTATTCCGATTTTGTCACCAAAAATATAGTAAATTTGGGATTTTTGGGCATACTTTTGCTTTGTTTAGTTTATTGCGATCACAAGCTAATTTTGGCTAGTAATCTATGCCAGTAATCTACAGAGTTTCAAATTGATATCACTAAATTTAAAAAGTTTCCCTATTCAGTTGTAATGTCTCGCCTTAAAAGAAAAAAATAAATACATACATAAATCACTAATATAATGTCAAACTATTCAGGCAAACATGGCAATTTTGTAGACACAACATAATAAGGTTCGGCACTGTGTATTTTCAACATTTCTATCAAAAATAATGAATTGCCCACAGACCAGGCCCCTTGCCCTCCGTTTGAATCCCTGAGCACAAGCTGTGATTCCGTATTAGCGGCTTGATGAGTGTCAGACAGTGGACTAATGGAGGCAGTGTCAATTATTGCCGTCTGGAGCTCAGCAGACTGTGAGGCCGCCGACGAAACTGGTCATTTAGTCGGAGGTATCACTTTGACACTGTTGGCTGAAGGAGGAGTGACAGTCTGCTGCCTGAAAACGAGGTTAAGGCGCGATCTGAGAGGTGCAGCGGACAGATGGCCCGCATGGTGAAGCTCCTGGATTTCTCAAACTGTTAGTCTGTCTGACACTCGGGTTTATGAACGACATCACTCTCTCTATCTTATCACTCTATCACGATCTATCTATCTATCTATCTATCTTGGCTACCCTCTATTAACGGCTACTCTCACCTGTGGGTAAACACCTTTGAAGTTCTAAGTCTTTGCAGTTCTAAGTTCTAACAACCCAACTTCAACCTGAGTTTCAGTCTGAATGACCCAGTAGAATGTTTCAAGGTCGTTCAGACTGAAATTCAGGTTGGAGTTGGGTTAATGTCTTCAGTTAGAATCACACAATGTAAATAGTGTGGAAAATAAATAAAAAAGTGTATCCACACTTTTGACCGGTACTGTAGCATTGCAATAATTTACAGAGGCCTGTACAACACACGTAATTATTCAACAATGTATTTCAAATTATTTGTAGGTGTTACTTCTGTTTGTTAGTGAGATTGGACGGTCTTTTCCGATATGTTTGTATTTATTGTATGCACTTTTTAGGGGGGGGGAAATAAATGTTTCCATGAAAGCAGTAATAGTTGTAAGAAACGGTTTACTTTACATTGTGAATACTGTCATGGAAAAATAAATGTGATAAACGTAGTAGTTTAGTTACACAGGTTTCTCACAAACAAAGAAACACACTAGACTATTGGACTTTGGATTGTTACATGCCAGAAGAGCCATTGCTTTGAACTGGAGCATGGAAGCACCTTCTATAAAACAATGGGTAAAATAACTTTCAGAGTGCATTGGACTGGAAAGGCTGACCTATATTTCCAAGGGTAAAATAAAGGACTTTGTACAATTATGGGAGCCATACATGATTATTATATCATCTGTAAAGTAGGGCTATGCCATTATTTATTTTTACTTTTATTTTTTTGCCTCGTGTTTTTATTTTTTATTATCATTTTGAATTCGCTTTTCTTGTAACTTAAAACTTGACACGGACATGTTGTTTTGCTTTATCTCTGATAGGTGCAGGTCTCTGATGATGTGAATGTGTGTGTGAGTGATACATGTTTTGTTGTTTTAAAAAGAAAAAAAACTCTGATATCGTCGCCTACAGTTTACTCAAGGTTCTTTACAAAGCTGTTTCTTTCCCATTTGATCGCAAGGCCTTATATAAACGTCCATCGCCGCCTGTAAAACCAACGTTCTCCTCGCGGTCCTCAATCGGCGACTGAAAAAGAGAATTTCACTCTCAAAAAAGCGACGCCTTGAACTGTTCACCTCTCGGCTCTCGATGCTTTGCCGTGACCCGAGTGTGAATGAGCAATGGGGTCAAGTCGAAAACATTCTATCCATGAATTAATATTTAAACAGACTTTTTTTTTTCCTCTCTCACCCAAACATGAATTAAACACGGTCTTTACGACTTCTCTTTTGCATCATGTGTACCTACTCCTTGCACCTTTGCCACCTTTGCCCCCTCAACACCCCCCGTCAAACCTTTGCAAAGTTGAAATTTAACTGCACGTGTTTTGCCCTGATTTTAGCCTTTGTCCCGTGGCTTTTTCCGTCGCGTCTCCTTGCCGCGGCTGAATTATTGATGCCGGAAGCTGGAGGGCGGGGAGGGGAGGGAGCCATGTTGGAGGGCACTTTGCAGAGCCCTGACACGCACTCTTGCACACCCCGCACATGTTTTACAGCGGAGTTCAACCGGGGGTCAACTCCACACCATTAAAGTTTGAAGAGCGCAGAGGCCGGGGGTGACGCGGGGCTGAGCGTTTGTCCACAGCGTCACGGCGCGGCGAACGGGACGAGGGTGAGTCATTGTCAACACTTAAATCAACAGTGATTCTCAGAAGGTCTTCACTTGTTTCATGTTTTTGCCTAAATAAATATTCCTAAAGAAAGCGTAGTGTAAGCCGATACAAACATGTTGAAAGAAAGTGGCTTTTATTATACAGTAAATGTGAAGACTCAAATTGGGCTTGTCTCATAAAATAGTAAAACAAGTTGTTCTCAAGTAGTACTGCGTACGGGCCCACCGTAAATCTAAAAATGACAAGCCGAAGGAGATCAGAAGGAGATTTGCTGAAAAATACTGTGTGTACCGACTAATTATTTTGAAATAACCCGTTAACCTGCGCAAAAAAAATGAAAGCACATTTCACCCCATAAATAGAAAAATATACAAGCATTTATTTGATGACAGATATTTCTATTATTGAAAAGCACCCGACATGTAACTTTTCTGGACCCCCTGCAAAAAAATATATATATATAAATAAATAAAAAGCATTTTCTGTATGGAGTTGCTCATTAGAAGCATGTTTTGTTTTGCTGGCAACAGTATAGTCCAAAAGGTTACACAGGGGTGTCCAAACTTTATTCCACACGGGCTGCATATTGAAGTTTATACAGTGCTGAGGGCCACAAACCGATGGTCAATGCCAAGAAACATTCAACTGTGAGCATTTAAAAGAGGGTTTAATTGTGTCCCACACTTTTATTTGGAATATTACTTGCAGGCCCTCAATAGGTCGCGTTCACGTGACATCACAACGTTCTAAAGAGCCCATAGTTTAACATTGAGGTGGAGGGCAACTGAAAATTCCACGGCCGTAACCATAGTAACGCTCAAAATGTAGATTTATAGTCTTAAATCATTGCTAATATCTCTGTAATTCCTGGGCCAATTCACATGAAACAAAAACTGACACAAAGTTCAAAGTCATATCTTTCAGCAGATATGAACATATGTCTAATTATTTCTTCACAAAGGCGTCCAAAAGTGGAGACAATATTCAAAAACATGTGCTTGATGTTGGCCAGTAGAAAGGACTTTCAGCCATAAAATTCACATGTCAGGTTTGTGAATCCACTCACTATCACATGATGATCAGAGAAAACATTTGGACATTTTCTTTTTGGAAATTTCTTTCAAAAACTGTTTCTCTCCCATAGAGTTGTATTGACACCTGCCCTCCAACTGAAATGGAATTCTAAATCGTGAACGCAACCTATTGTAGGTAATCTATTGAATCTGTAAAGATTTTAAATTTACAGATTCTGACTTTAACTTAAGCATTTGTAATATATTCTTTTAAAATCGTTACAGTAGAAAGTGGTGCGTGCAAACTTGCCGTTCCCTTTTGTAAAGCATGACGATTTTTCCCAAATAAGATCACGCAAAAAAAGGCAAAATCTGCCGGGTGTTTGTTTTAGCGTTTTTGTTTTGTTTTTCTCCTGTAGGCAAAATTATTTCCAAGACCAGTGCGGTGATTTTACACGGAAGGACACATTTAGCAACAGTAAAAATGTTCATAATTAAGAGCACAGCAGCCGAGGTTTTTCTTCGAGACAAACTCATAAACCGTTCTAAAGAGAATAACTGCGAGGACTGCAAACATCTGCTCACATCTGGAGCAGACAAACAATGAGCTAATGTTCACATAATGTTTCTGTATTACAAACTGTCGAGATGAACTGCAGGGAGAGACAGTCTGACTGTTTCATATTCAGAGGTCTCTCAGCGCCTATTGGGTCTCTTTTACAGCGGAAAACACTCTCAGTCTTCATATCTGTCGCAGTCAAAATGAAATAGTATCTTTTCTAGTATGCTAAATAATTAGGTTTGAAAAAAATTAGCCTAAAATGCAAGGCTTTTGCAAAATGTCAAAGTTTTACAAGCTCTATCTGCTCGACCATCTGCTCCAGATTAACACCAATTTTTTTTCAGGGTTTGCTTTACAAATTGTGGAGTACTGTAGCTGTAAAGCATAGGATTAATTGTTCAATAATTTTACCGATACCTCCTGTCAAATTGGGCGTCACAACAAGAAGGTTCTGGGATTTGATTGCTGGCCAGGTGAGGAGTTTGCATGTTCTCTTTCCAAGTTGATCTTTCTCGATCATTTAGCCCTTCTTCATTGGCAAGGAAACAAACATTTTAATAGTTGCTGCATGAGTCGCCTTTTTATTTGTGATTTCGAACACTATCTCTGTTGGATTCAGCTTCAACGTGAGCCACATTTGTCATCTGATCTACACACGTGCGGCCGAGAAGCTACAGACGTTCTCCCACAGCAGCCATGTGCAAACCTCCAAGTCAGACCTGCGCAAACCCCGACCCGCGGGCCACTTCCGGCCCGTGAGATGATTCAATCGGGCCCATAACTTGTAGGGCATAAATTCCTGAGTATGTATGTCCTGTGAGTTATGATTTGTTTTAAGAAATTACCAGAATGCTCACTCTAGCCACTAGGGGGCTGCTTAAATAAAAATAAAAGGAAAGATTTCCACACGTGTCCAGCAGAGGGCACTGACATAACGAGAGATCAGGTTATAAACAACACATTGCAGCCACGTGGGAAATGGACATTCTGCCCCTAAGCGGCGGTAGTAGTTTACCACCACCGAGTGTGGAGTGAATGAATAATGACTGTAGTGCAGCAGAAACTTGTGTACATGTTTTCTCAATAGGGTTTTCCCAATCAAAACATATTTTTTATTTTAGAGCTTTTGTTTACGGACCCCGGCAATAGACTCACGATATATTTTGGACCCCAAGGAAATTGACTTGGAGACCCCTGCTATAGTGCGTTGCTTAATTTCTCACAAACTCCGTGCGATGGTAGAAGTCAACGAGATAAGAAGTTGAATAACCTCAATAACTGATGCACACACATGCCTTGGCTTGATGTGGCTAAATATTTACAGAAAATAATAGTCCTACTAAATAACAATATGTATCAGCTATTCACAAAACACAATTTAGTGTAACGTACAATCAGGATAAAGTTGAGCAGAATAAGTTTGAGTTATTGGTGGTGCGGCCCCGACTCAATTCAGGCTTCTCATGTGGCCCCTTATGAAAATGAATTGCCCACCCCTGCTCTTCAGTGAGAGACAGATATTTGGTATGTGTTCAATTCAAAAAGCCATCTGATTTGTATTCATTTGAAGCCACTGTTGACTCTTTAAATAAAAACAAATCACTGTTTTTCATCACACATTTTTCAAAATTAAAATGCAGGTGAATATACAAAGAAATTTACATTTAGAGATATCAATTTGAAGGTTTTGCTGGATATTACCAGCATAAATATGAGGGAATGTTTTGTGTGCAAGTTTTCTGTCATTAAAAAAGATATTTTATGAATGACAAATGGTTTGGTTCTTTGGGGGGGTTCAAAGCCCAGTAGATCAGGCTGGGTATTAGATAGATAAAACGAATATATCTGAAAAAAAAAAAAAAAAAAAAAACTGGAAAGTTCGGAGTCATAGGAGATGTCGTTGCAAGAGTGGAACGGAAACCTCATTTTGAGAAAAGCGGCCCAAAAGTTGTGTAACGTGTGTGCCTGTACATTTCTTCCCTATTTGTTTCAGACATTTTACAAACATATGATATAGCACATACTTTTTGTCAATAAGATATAAATATGCTTGTGGGTGAAATGTCCTCACTTCTGCCGATTTTGATCATTGCCGCCGGAGTAATATGCATCTTTTAATCTGAGAAGAAGTTTACAATTTAAATGAGTTCGGCCCAAAAAGTCAGATAGAAAAGCTGTGACAGATTTGTAAAAGTTAAATGATGTATTTTCATTTTCATTGGGCATCTGTTTCGGGGAGAGCGGGGCAACTCAGGGACATTTTCAAAAACAACTGGGCCGTCTGACAAACGCCAAACCCCATCTGCTCCACAAGTCAGAAACGAAAGTAGACAGAAGACAATGCTCATTAAAACAATATGAATAATGAAGTAAATGAATGAATAAACAGTTGCCTTTCATCTCACAATACCTGTCGCACATCCCAATTCTTCATGTGGACTTATGTGAGTGAAGCTGTTTTATATCTGCACGTAACATACACATTTGCTTAATCTAAGGCATCTATAAGAAAGTTCAACAATGCGTCTTCTCTGTGGATTGAGCGCTTCATCCCTCTGTTCAGCACAAAACACAAAGCCCGAAGGCACTGGGTTCAAATAGGGCTCGACCAAAGACATCTTTTCAATGGAAGCTTACATAAAACACACAGCATTGTGCGCCGAATTTCACGGTGCTTGGATAGAAATGTCAAAAAGTGAAGGTAGTTTTAAGTCTAAGATTACAAAAGGAGGGAATAATAAAGTGAGTGGCTTCGACCTTCCTGTTTGGAAATGACAATAAGTAATTTTTCTTCTTAAAGTTAGTCGAAAGAGTCTCTCTACCGGTCAAGTTTGTCCTTTCAACAAACTGTTTCTTTCATCCTTTTTGACATTTCTCTCTTTTTGGCTTAAAGTTTTATATGTTGAGATTTCCAAATATTGTCAACAACGGAATAAGGCCCGCATGACTGAGAGCCAACACAAACATACCTGCATTCCAATAAATATTCTCTTTCTCTCCAACCCCCTTTAGGAGCCAGGAAACTAAACGATCAAACTTGCCTCCGTTCAAGGCAGGAGATAAACATCTCTTTACAAACTACAGGCCTGTTTCCCTTTTACCGCAATTCTCTAAAATATTATTAAAGGTTTTTAACTCTAGACTCGACGGCTTTATCGAAAGGTGTAATTTACTCTCGGACAATCAGTTTGGTTTTAGGAATAATCACTCAACCTCACACGCGCTCTTTGATATAACTGAAGAAATAACTCATGCTGTAGATAACAAGAAATATGGAATAGGGTTATTTATTGACCTGAGTAAAGCGTTTGATACAATAAACTATGATATATTAATTAATCAACTAGAACATTATGGAATTAGGCTTGAAATGTTTTGAAATGTTCTTTTTTTATTTATTGCACTTGGGGGTGGGGGCTCATAAGCTTTTTTGCTTCAGCCCACTCCTTTTGAGCACAATGTATACTGCTCAAATAAACAAATAAACTAAACTAAACTAAACCTATGTGTTTATCGCCTAATTGTCCCGGCTCTTATTTGTTTTCGGTGGCGTGCTTTTGGGCCGTCAGAAAAAATAAATAATAATAATCTATTCATAATGGACTCGCACAGTTGTTCTATTACGGGCCTAAAGGCTTTAACTGGGCTGCAGCAGGAACCTGGGCTGCTGTTTTCGACATGAATAAAGTTACACAAACGTTGTATCAAATAATGACGGAGGTGTTGAAATCAGAAAGAACTTTTCGCATTGCGCTTTCATTCACTGCGCTGTTGAAACATGCTGGGTAAAGCCATTGCATTGCATGGTAAGTTGTTCAAACACAATGGCAGGAAGGCGGAGAGTTGAAATTGATATTGAAGTTGATGAAATAGCAGTGATTAGTACTAATTATTCTCGGTCAGCCGTTGTTCAATCTCAACCCCACAGCGCCACAGACCCGTTGGCCGCCCTCACAGTGGTCTGTTATTATTTTCCCAGAAACAAACCTGGAAACTGAGAAAAGCAGGCAAGGCCTCCACGAATCGAAACCGCTCTTATGACCTGCGCTGGGAGCAGCTTGTTGATCTTATCGTGAATGGAGTACAAACGGGACAACATAAAGTGACATGACAGTTTAATATTGTCTTGAGTTTCTAGGCCGTCTAAAGCTTTAAAAGTAATTTGGAGAATGTCTTGCAGCCTTTTTAATGGAACGCAAATTAATATAATACAAAAAATGTCTATAAATCGTCATTCATTTCTCAAAAACGACTTCTCCCACATCTCCGCTAACTTTCCCATGTCTAAATCCTCTCTGTCTTGTTGCCTCCTCCTCCGGCCCACCTGCGCGTCAGCCTGGAGCGCAGAGTGAGCCGGTGCAGACGCACAGCCATATTTACAGAGCCATAATAATCTCAAACATGCCGCTCTACAGATGGACAGCGAGACAGGAGGGCTGCAAACTCTCAAAGATGTTGTTGCTCATCTATATCGGCGCCTTCACATTGCACTTCACTTTACTTTACTACTCAGTAATGATATGGTAATATAGAGAGATGTTTCCAAGAACATATATTTGTTTTCTAGTCCTTATTCTGACTTAATAAATTAGGTGTATATCCTGTTTTTGATATTAATAATAATTCTCATGTTGCCAAGATTATGGAAAGGGATTCTTCTCTCCTTAAATCCTTGCTAAAAACTTCTCTCTTGTGTTTAAGTCTATTTAAGAGATAACTTTTACTCTTAAGTCTATAATGTTTTTTATTAATGTTTTGACTATTTGTGTAGAATGTGAGTACAGCGCTGTGTACGACTGTGTTGTTTTTAAAGTGCCTTATGAATAAAGTTGGATTGGCTGTCATTACACTTTTAGGAACAATGCTCCATCCTATGTCCATGCTATTGCTGTGCGTTAAAGCAGTGGTTCCGAGCCAGAGGCCGCCTGGGATTGCAAGGGGATTTAAATAAATGCTGGTGTTCAGGAGGCGTTGTGTTTGGTGATATTGATGTTTGAAAGATCACACCTGTCATAGGCAAGAGCTTTTCTACTGTGATTGTGCTTTACGTGCAGTGGGAGGGGTCAGTCACCTCAAATATTGAGTACCGACATTTTTTAAAATAACCTTTGGCAATATAACAACATAGTCCTAAGGTTTATTGGTTACTTATTTTGTCAAGAAAACACTGTAAGTATGAATAATAGGTGCAATGAGCATGTCCAGATATGGACAAAACTAATTACCTTTAGGTTTAAGTGAACAAATATTTGATCAAATATGGTGCCTGCCTTTTTCATGCTGTAATTTCACTTATTTCACTATGTCCTCCAAAACCAACACATATATCATCACTTAGCACAATTATTCTCCAATAAAATGTGTGAGTTTGAGCAAACTTACCAGGGTTAGTTTTCAAGTTATGTAAAGAAATGTAGCATGAATTTAGCCAGACTTGGATCTTTTTCAGACTTCAGAGAAAACAGGAAGTTGAGAGTGCAACCAGTCTCTGCTGATTGGTCAAATGCCACAGTAGTGGGACCTGTGATGTAGGGTGATCTCTTCTGGCTGAGGGAGGACTACGTGCTTCTTTACCTTATACTGATGTGCAGCAGGGAGGCCATATCTAAAGTGTGTTGAAATTACCAAAAGTAGTCACTTGCCCTATAAGATTTTAATTTAAATATTTCATTCATTTTCGTGCCAACTATTCCTCACTAAATCGCTGCTTCACTGAAATAAAACCATGATTATTTTTATCCATCAAACTAAGTCATAATTACAAAAGGATTAAAACCTGTCATATCCACTTTAAGGTTGATAAGTAACCCCTGGCTCACACTGAATCTGGTTAACGCCAGGTACGGCGTCCGCCAACTTAGAAAGTCATTAAAACCAATGTAGCCACACTCACCACACTCACACTGCTCTGCGAAGTCCGGCTCCGGCTACCGAGGCCATCCGGCGGCCTTCCGGCGGCAACGGAAAGAATCCGCAAGAAGTCTATTTTTGCCGGATACCGGAGCCCCCAACGGATCAAGCTGACGAAAAACACGAGCCAAACAGGAAGTCAGGTCTCGTGGGAGAGGGAGATCCGGTGTATTTCAAAATAAAATCTGTCCGCTTACTACTTATTTGGTCTCGTTTTCCACCTGTAAACGCGTGTAACGTCGTAAATGTAAACATTTCTCCAATACCAGTGACACAGGGCATTAGTGCAAAGCATCCACTACACTGGGGAGAGTCGTTGTTCTGGCAAATACGGCTTTTGTTACAAAAACTACCTATATACGGGGCTATTTATGACGTGACCTCGCACCAAGAGGGAAACTCACGTGCGCTTCTGTTCTCGCGAGGGCCGTTTCTGTGCCTGGCGCAGCATCTGGCGCCGGAGCTGGCGGAGCCACAGTGTCAGTCGGACTCAATGTGAGTGGTAGTTTGGGGCAAACCCGGACCGGATCAGGACCGAAACCGGACTGGACCCGGACCGGATTCAGTGTGAGCCGGGGGTAACTTTGTGTTGTAGTTGGAGACTTTTATTGAGGCAAGAGTTCTCGCACACAGCAATGTGAGGAAACTGGCCCCTTCCTTCCGACTGATTAATAACACATTCTGTTCTCAATTGAGTATTGTGGTGCCTTGCTCAAGGATATAAAAGTTAGAAGACGGAGCCACCAAACTCTTGGCATCAATCAATTAAACAATCAACCAATAGCTATCACAGAGAAAGGTACAGTAAGTTGACAGGTCTTTAAATATCTACAACAGACTAAGTAAGCATGAACTACATTGTTTTAACTTCTTTAATTGTTTCACTCTAGATGCCACTGGTGACGTCATCTCAGTGAAATCAAATAAATAACCAGCCTGTTTCAAATTCAGTCTTCTTCCAAAATACAGCTCATTAAATCTTAACGTGTAGAAATGAACTCAAAGTGTCAGTGCTGTAAATGTTATCAATCGCCGTTAAATGATGCCATTAATTTTCCATGAGTTCCACATTTCGTTCCCTTCACCTCTGTCCCAGCGCGGTGCCAGCCCTCTCCCCGGAGTATTCACGAATCCTCAAATCGTGTTCATTTCTCAGGGATGGCATTTAGTCGGTTCAATTAAATGAGTGAACTTTTAAACTTTTCAGAAGCTGCCCCTAAGAACATTTGTAACGTATCCCGGTTTGGTCGAACACGGAATAAAACGAAATATCACGATTGTGTTTATCTCTCCTCCGTTTCGACCCGGTTTACGCCTCTCTTTGCTGTCCTAATTGAGAGGCCGTGGCATGGGACGTAAGCAGCAAATAGCATGATCGATAGCGCTCCCGTTGTGCAAGTAACGGGGCCTTTTATGTGTCTATGAGTGTCAAGGGCCGTGCATGAGAGAGTGCATTAGTGATGTGGCGTTCATGACCCAATTATATCTTTGAACAGCTCTTAAACATGAAGCAACTGAATCATTTTTGTTTTGAACATACAATGAAAAAGCACAGACAAAACAACAGAGTAAAAACGGGTTTCTATTTGCTGGGGTCAAATTCCAAAGTTTGCTTATCACCACCGAGTATGGAGTGAATGAATGTTGACAACAGTGTAGCACGTTGAGATGCTTGTCACACAGGCTTGTAAAGTGCAAAACAAAATTTAATTCAGTTGCTTCTGTAATATCTCCAAACTGTGCCCCTATCTTTCCCTTCCAGCAATAATGCACATCATGATGTCAGTCCTCTACCATTCTGTGGCATTGAAGAAGTCCCTCCTCCTTATAGAGGCGGAGACCATGAGTATTGAAGCAAAGAAAAGCCTACAGGATTGGCATTTTGCTGATCTTTGCACCCAAAGGACTATGATGAACTTGCTCTAAATATTTATCTGATACATTTTTTATCAGTAAAATGCTGTTTAGTCTTTAGGCTGAATTATACCTTCTTGGTGTTTTTTTAGTTGTCTTTTATATCCATCTCTCATATGTATATCATATGCTACAAAATGTTGTATATGCATATTTGTGTACTTACTTTAGTAATCCTGGCTTGGGTTTTGTTTGGATGTATACTGTGCATTATTGTATGCTGCCTATGGTTGTCATAAGCCTTTATTACAGCATCTTACAATGTAACCAGCCACATCCTTTTTAAGATGGCTTCTCATGCATACAAAAAACACATTTTGCCTGACGAAGGCCATTGGCCAAAACATTGCATTGAGTAAAGGAATCCTGGTGTTGCAAGTAAGACAGTTTGTGAGAGATTTTTTTCCTTGCAGCAGCAGACAGTAGTCCAGACTGTCTCCTCCAGTCTGGACTACTTTAACGCACTCCTCATCGGAATCAATCAATCAATTATATATCGATTTCCAAAGACACAAAGGGAGACCAAAGTGCTTCACCAAAAGATAAAGCAATTCAAAAACACCAGTTTGAAGAGATGAGTCTTTAACCTGGACAAGTGCTGCCAGGGTCCTGATGAGGGTGAAGAAACACAAACTAATCACTCCACACGCTACCCATGCACTTCTGCAATAAGAAAATCTTAAGTGGTTGTGCAATATATATATAAGTTATTATTATTGGATTTGGCTCCTGTTATAGAGCCGTGAATTCCATCGCCCGAGCGCATGTGAAGAGTTCCCGAAGAAGCGCGTGTTGCCACTTACTGAGGTGTTCAATCAGTCTAATTCATCCTCGACGAGGGAGCGCTGTGCGGTTGTCGGACGATTCATTTGCGCGGCAGGCTCCAATCAGAGGTATTCCCAGCCCTCCCTGCTGTAATAATCACCGCATATGAAATTAGCCGATCCATAACGGCAAAAGGCGCAGCACGCACTGGGAGCAGGCTGAAGGATGTGTTTGGGAAGAGGCCGCGACTTAATCTTCCGTTAATAACGCGCGGCCGATACAAAGCAGCCACACACTAGGTCGGATCAATTTTTTTAATTTGTGTAATACTGACCGAGTGCGAGGAATGCCCAGGTCAGAAGCTGGAGGAGGGAATGGGATCTGCAATGATGTCGGTAATCCCAATGGAGCAAACGCTGAAATGATTGCTCACTGGGTCTTACTCTTATGACTTTCACTGTACGTTTTATTTTATTTTATAAAAAAAAAAATAACAAAAACACAAGCCCAGTAATGCCCTTTAATCATCATCCACATCACGGTAAAATGTTCTGGGCTAAATTTCATAATCCTGTGTCGAAATGCGTGCGTGTATGACGTCCTAGTTCTTCGAAGGAACTATAAGGAGGTTGGAGCTAAAGATGATTAACTTGTAAGGGGTCGAGGTCAGTATTTTTTGTATATAATCATTATCATTGTTAGTTTGATATGAAAAAAATCTAACTTGAGAAGACTGGAAAGTCCGCAGGAGCTACTTACATGGAGATATCGTCGGCACAATTTTCCAAATAAATGTACGAAGCATTGGAACAGTGTAATAATTAATGTTATTGTGATGATTATGCATTTTTTCCGGATTAGTTTACATGTTAAGAGACCAAATTGGCCCAAATCCAGACTGGAAACATTTAGTTGTGCCTGAAACCCCTCGGTCAAATAAGTGTGTTGCTTCAAACCGTGCGGTGGCGCTATTCAGAGGTTGTTCTTTGTCAGGGCCTACATTGTGCAGAGCCATTCCTCTCTGCCCTCCGGCCCGTTTAGAGAGAGTGAAGTGCGGCGTGTGGCTTTCGGCTTGAGGAGGAGGAAGAGGAGGAGGAGGAGAGAGGGGCAGGTGGGGGTTGAAAATGGCGCCTGTCTGGAAATAGGTCCATTATGGCTTTAAAGTACTTTTAGTCCCACAAACATTCCTGACTCCCCTCCGCCTCACTTGCTCCTCTCTTGCGCTGCTCCTCTATACGCAGACTCCAAACTTCTCTCTGGCCAATTAGTGCTCGCCCAAGACAGTATGTCGGCTTTGGAAGAGATCTAAATGCTCTCCGGAGGAACGCGTGCATTAGATGGAGAGAGCCGGGTCTTGTGGGGGCACTTGGCTCGGCGTGTGCTCCGAATGCCATAGGTGTCTTCCTGATTGGATTTGCATACGAGATGTCCGGGTGATGCGGCCGTTTTCAGCCTAATGCGCCATAAGCAGCAGCGGCACTCTGCAGATTGAGATGAAATGTTATTACAAACTGCAGCGAGGCCGCAATGAGCACTAATGCGGCGCTGCTGCTGTTGTTGTTTACTTATTCAACATCAGGGGATTGTGACGTCTTCCTCCGTGTGACCCTACAATGTTTCTCATTTTAAACTTTACAATGTGCTGCTATTGCAACATAAATCAGCCTCACTGTATTTTGTTATTGCATTGAGAATAATGACAGCTCAAGAAAACATACAGGACGCTCGGAAATAATAAGAGCTTGTTGACCGGTGTTGTTTTCATCATCTATAACGGAATCATTACGTCGACACACCTTTTATTAAAGACGATAACATAATGGTGATGAGCACAAAATATCACTTTGTGACTAAAACATGACTAGGTGTTTATGAGTTGACGTTGACGAGACAAAAATGGGAGGAAGTTGTTCACAACCAGAGCTTGTGTGTGAGGCGAGAAAACGTACCCACTGCACCTGACACAGAGCGGCGGCGTCATGGTCTGAGCGCAACTGACAGCAAACTTCATCTTTATCTTTTCAAAGGACAGTTTAAATTAAATACAGTAACGGTATGAACGCAGAATGTATGTATGTAGATTTGTGTCTAAAAGATTAAAATTAAAAAGGCTGCCAAAAACAACTCTGTCGATACCAACATTTTTAAATAGCTACAATTCTAGATTTATTTTTAAGTAAAAGACGCAACTTTATTTTGAGTGTGTTTTTAATTATTGAGCCTTCAAATTAGCTACTGTGTGTTAGAGGCCCAGTACTGTACTTGTTTTTCTGGTTTGCAAACAATAAACCAAGGAGTGCGTGAATTTTAAATTGTTAATCGAGGTCCACATTCATCCCGTACTTTCCTAATGCATTGGCAACATGCAATTATTCACAGGGATGGGCATGTTTTGTAACTTTCACGTTAGAAATGCCGTGGTGGTAATGTAAACAGCCCCGACTAGCCTGCCACTTCATTATCAATAAAAAGCCTTGATAAGTAGATGCACAACACAAAAGGTATTTTCTCACAAATGCCCGTTTTTACAATAATCTGAGGACACTAATCTAAATCCTAGAAAAATGATCTGGTATGGGACTTTTCGGTAGAAGACTATTGTGAGCCTTTAGTTGCTACTTTAATTGGAGATGTTCAATTACAAGTTTCTATTTAAATCTTTGCAAGAAAGATGATTCAGGGAAATAATAAAACACCGGATGGAGTAGACTTGGGATTCACATCCATTCCACGAGCTCAAAGTGGTGCAAAAGGAAGTGGTGTTTGATTTGTGCCTCGTGTTGGTTTCTAAATATATGAACGTGACGTGAACGATGATGATGCAATGTCACTGGGGACAGATAGAGCCGGTCCTGACGCCAAGCAGCAGACAGCAGCTCAGCCTCTGCGCCCATACAGAGACACATTCAAGCACACGCACCCCCCTGCAGTATCCACATGCAACAGGACAGCGGGTAACCATGACAGTGCAACTCACTCGGGAGCGCTTTCAAATGAAGGGGTCATAGCAAAGGCCTCCAGTGCTTAAGACGAGATTAACAAACATTTCATCTGTGTCTAAGGCGAAAGAAGAAGATGAAAGAAACAAAATGAATGAAATGGAAATACCTGTTGCCAAGGGCGTGGGTTTGGTGTCAATGTTGGTGGGGACACTACGCCCCTCACATCACAGTGGGAGCAGCAGGACAAACATTTGCGCATCATGGCATTTAGCTCAAAGACGCTCTGAACTCTGCCCAGCCGCTGCCGCTCAAGCTACTGTCCACAAATGTAAATGCTCAGAAGGTAAACGTTGTGAAATATTGGTGTGGACTGTCCTTGCCAGGATATGTTCACACCAGTCCTATTTCTTCTTGTATTATATATCTGTACTTTTCTAATCAATCATTGAATTGTTGAATCGGCAGATCTCTGTACGTTAAGCTCATTTACCATAGCACAGCGCGGCCCGGTACGCGCGGATAATGGAGCAACAATCGGCTTGGCTTCGCTCATAACTAGCCTACTGATTACTTAGCAAGAACGTGTCGCAGTTCAGACAAGAAAAGTAAAATTGGCTACACCAAACTGACCCACAGCCGCTTTTCTTTTTTAGAAACAGATTCCCTCTGTTTATCCACGCAACCCGTTTGATTGGTTCGTTGTTGTAGCTCAACCATGTTTTTCTCTTGTGATTGTCCGTGTAACCCCAGCATACTCCATCACTCCATCCGACGGTCCTTATCATTCAATTCACTGCCTCTCCCAGGACAGAGACGTCTGCACGGCCTGCACCTTTGTCTGCAGGACGCGCACATCTGGCTGTCTCTGTGCAGATTGTTGTGTTGTCACGTGTTTCACAGATAACATCAGAAAGTGCTGTACAGGGTAAGAACAAAAAACAATAAAAAATGTGGGGACATATGTAACATCAAAGTGACACTAGTGAAAACCCATCAACCAAACGCTTTTTTGAATAAACATGTCTTCAGGTCCTTTTTAAAAGAGTCCACAGAGCCGGCCAGACGCAGAGACAGGGGCAGGGCGTTCCACAGTCTGGGAGCAGCGGACTGAAAAGACAAGCAGGTTCTGACCAGAGGACAATACAACTGGATATCATCAGCATAGAAATGATACGATACATCCTTAAAGCAGCCGATAATTTGACCAAGTGGCAAAATGTACAGTAAAAACAAAATAGGGCCTAAAACTGATCCTTGAGCCACTCCGCAAGACAAATTGGTCGCATCTGACTGTACAGTGTGAATGGGTGAAGCCCCCGATGAGAGACCAACAGGCCCCCGTTTGGAACCATGAGGGGCCGTCCTCCTGTGGACCCACCACCTGCAGGAGGAGCCATAGGGACTGGTGCTATGTGATTTGGGCAGCTCCAACAGCTGCCCCCCACGACCCGGCAACAGACAAGTGGAAGAAAATGGATGGATGGAGTATAAGGTACACCTGTGCACTAATCATGATGTCAGATCAGCATCTTGATGTGGCACACCTGTGAGGTGGGATGGATCATCTCAGCAAAGCAGAAGTGCTCACTATCACACATTTGGACTGATTTGTGAACAATGTTTGAGAGAAATGGTAATATTGTGTATCTGGAATGAATTTTAGATCTTTAAGTCCATCTCATGAAAAATGGGAGCAGAAACAAAGGTGTTGCGTTTATATTTTTGTTGAGTGTATGAACACACAGAGAGCGAGCGGGAAAAAGAAAATAGGCTGATATTTCCTCTCTATAATCACAAACGTTGGCACGGATCACATGCCGTCTTCGGCGGAGGAGGAAATGCGAACATCAAAGGACACACGCGGGGAACAGCGGGACTTTTCTCATTGTTGACGTCCCGATGTTCCACAGGTCCAATGTTCCCCCACGTATTGACAGGGGAACATCGGACCCCAGTCAATACAATTGGGGGAACATCAGACTCGGGGAACATAGGAACGCACCCGGAGCTATGTGCGCCTCCGCCACTTGTGAGAGGGCGTCACATGAGGAGGTGACTGCTCTGATAGGAGCTCCACTGACATTCATTTCCTCGTTTACATTGCGCTGCCTTGTGTTCTTCCTTAAGCCTTAGGCTCTCACAGGTCAAACCAAAAACATTATTTACCCCATCATGAGCGAAACAATGTTCATGTCTCGAGAGAGATGTTCACCCCCCACAACTTCTCTCCAGACCACGGAGTCCATCTGGTTGGAGGAAAAAAATGGTCTCCACCCCAGTACTTCCCACTTAAATGCGCTAAGTCTGGAGTGGCAAGATCACAAAGTGTGCTACTAAGCGCAATAATAATAATAATGCATCGGTTTTATATAGCGCTTTTTTGGACACTCAAAGACGCTTTACAGTATTCGTTCACTCCATACTTGGTGGTAGTAAGCTACTATTGTAGCCACAGCTGCCCTGGGGTAGACTGACGGAAACGAGGCAACCAGTCTGCGCCCTCGGCCCCTCCGACCACCACCAATCACTCACTCACTCACTACATTCGCCAGGCTTCCTGGTGTTACCAAACGGTCTCCCATCCAAGTACCGACCAGGCCCTTCCCTGCTTAGCTTCCAAGGTGTGACGGGATTGGGCAGAGCAAAGGCTCTGGCCAATGGAGACACTGCTTTGCAATGGGGCAAGTGCTGTTGTACACTTACTTGCATAATATGGGTTCTAGCACCACAGTAAAACAATGTTTATGGACAACAGTATTTGAAATGTCTTTCCGCGAATATACTTGTGCCCAAGCTAAATAATAAATGCTGTAACTATATGTCCACCACTTTTGTTTATTTCGGTGCCATGTACAATCCACTCTCTCTCCCGTAGGTGCACACAAGCACCAATAGGTCATTCTACAGTGATGTACAAAAACATCGGTTGCAGCAAAACCGTCGGGGGCCTGGGCTCCTCTCTGAACATGTCCCTTTAGCCTTTTCCCTCGGCCAAAGCTGCCACTTATTTCTTTACTTCTCGATCTCCCTCAGTCCTGACACCTGCACACATAAATTCACAATCAACCAATGCCGCTGCGACTGCTGGACTTCAGGGACTCAAGGTTAGGCATTTTTAGGCATGCCTGCAAGTCTAATGCTCGGTTCTGTTTAAATCATGATCAGAGTAACGTTATTGATCCCCAAAGGCAAGTCATTTCTCCCCAGACAAACATACTTGAGCAAAAAGTAGGGGGAAAAGAGCTTTGCAATTTGTAATGTAAATATCTAAAGTTAACAAAACTCAGTCTTTCGGATCCATAAACAAGCCGTTCAAAAGTAGTTTTTGTTGTTTTAAGACACCAGCCTGATTGCTCGTATTATTAGGTACATATATATTGGAATACATGACTAATGCTCACAGCAGGATTCATTTTAACTTTTGAAATGTGTGTCATGTAAACCTGTGAGCCACAATGAAGGGAAGGAGGCCTTACCAAGGAGTTTTTATTTGTGTTGTCTTGCATTTGTACCAAATGGCATCGAGTCTCTTTTCAAAATTGTGATCACGTTCGAACCATTCTAATAAGTCACACACGTCACTACAAACTGTAAGGCATGTCAATTCAAACAATTAGCTGCTTGTTTCTAGCCCTCGAAAAACATTCTACAAACCCAGAGAGTGTTTATTTAAATGTATAACTTTCACACTGTGAACTGGAGTCATTGTGACATGAAAACAAATCCAAGAATGTCATAATATGGCGAGAAGAGTAACAATATTCAATACGGTCTAACAAGAACAACAGTACAAATGTTTTGTTCCAGGTTGCAAATGAAGACTTATTTAACACCACAGTTCATACACAATACACTTTTACACCATAAGTGGTAAGCTACTATAATATATGTACAAATACTAATTATGTTGCAACCAACCCCAGTCTCCCCCTAATTGTGGACTGACAGGCACTAGGACAGATAACATTATACAAACTATACAACAATAAAAACAACTGACCTGATTGGGCAAAACCAATGTGGTTTTTGGATTCAGTACATCAAAATTATTTAATTTAATTATATAAAAATGTGTTGCATACCAGTGCAATAATTGTAATATGTGCAAATGTTTTTTTGTTTTTAAAATTATTATTTACCTTCTTTCTGCCGGCCTTTAGTGCAGCTCTCAACAATATGATACCATTGATTTTGTGAACTTTCAGTAATATCAGATAGAGTTTTTGACTTAGGACAATTTAATTTCCATTTCTTAAGCGCTCTTTCATCGTCTTGTCACATCTCCATTGCCACAACATGACTACTACTGCAACTCACACTAGTGGAGGATTAAATACTCTGCTACTGCACAGACAAAATTTGTCTGTGCCACACTGAGTAGAGGTCAGAGAGTTCAAGTGTTGTCAAAAATGCATGCTCGCCTCTCGGGACTCTCCTCCTGTTCGTGTCTGCGCTTTTACAACCGGGAGAGCGCAGTAACGACGACATCTCCCGGCAATGACAACATGCCTCGTCCAGAGTGCAAGAGTGAGTGTGTGATATGTCGGTGATAGGTAGAGAGGGCATCTTTAGAGTGGCATTATTATTTACTTAATACATTTAATAATAGCCAATAGAAACAAATGTGGGCCTACTTATTGTAAATCCTGCCAAGGTTCACATGAACAGCTCATTAATCATGATTAAAAAACTGTGTGGAATTAAACTGCAGCTAAGAATTGTGTTGTAGTAACAACGATAATGCTGAATTTGATTGATTGATTGATTGATTGATTTGATTGATTTGAGCTATTATTTACAATGAGTTGTTATTTACAATATTTACATCATTACATTTCAGTATCACAAAAAAAACAAGAAAAATAAATAACTCAAAAGGAGTAGGCCGAAGCAAGAAAGCTTATAAGTGCCTACCCCAATTTCGAAATACAATTATTGATTAGCAGCATTGATAATTTGAAGCTTTTACATGTAAAAACAAATCTGATGAGACTTACAAGACAACTTACAAGTATGAAAAACATAGAGCGAAAATAGAAAGTTTGTGATTTCTGAGTGTATTTACTTAGTGTTATAGTTTTCTCTTATTTTTTATCATTGCCTATATTACCATTCTGGTCACCATTCTATTGATTTACTTATTGTTTAAATAGTCATAGTATTTTAGATATACATACATATATATATATATATATATATATATATATATATATATATATATATATATATATATATACAAACAGACATATGTATACATATATATATATATATATACATACACATACATTACTAGCGCACATATTTATTATACACATATTATTATAATTACCATAATAACAATGACAATAATAGCATTCTCAAAAGAATTATTTTCAAAAATATCATCTTCAAATGTATCATGTTTCTGACTGCTATCATACCTACTTCAACTGTAATAATATTGGTTAAGATAGTTCTGTCAGTGATTTTTGATTGTTTTCCCTATTTGTCCCCAATTTTCAACTTCATATCTGTAATGGCTGGACTAATCTGCATTAAACAAACGTTTGAACTAAGCTCAAATGACTGTATTATAAAGGCGTCCAATATTGGTGATGATATTCAGAATGATGTTGGTCAGATGAGTGAATCCAATCAGTTTTGAACAATCCATCCATCCCTCAATTTTCTTCTGCTTTATGCAGGGCAGCAGTCTGAGCTTTCCAAACTCTGTCTTTCCCATTGAGTTGTATCAGCCCCTGCTCCAGCTGAAATCATGCCATAACATTATAGAATGACGTGAACACAATCTAGGATCCGGACTGTGGCCAGGATTCCCAATTCTAAATCCAAATGGATGTTCCTTCTGTTTTAGCAAATTTACCCTAGAGCATCTTCGAGAGTAACTTATAGGGTTGAGGCAAAAAAATCGTTCTGCAGTCTCTTTCGCCCAAAGTCGGAGGGGACTTGTCAAAACTGCCCGGATGTTGCTCCCATCTATAGCTGAAGAACTGATTGATTAACAATTTATTTCGAATTCCAAATCCATACTAATTTGCTTGATTTTGTGCAGCATTTGCAAAATATACAGAATAAACATTAAAATAACATATTTACATTACGTTTCCTATACATCTTCAAACTCGAAAGAGGAGTGGAGTCCTTTGTCTTTTCTTTTCTGAGCATCATTTAAAAAAACATGTCAACACAAAAGGATAATACCCAGAAGTTCAAATGGGCAGAAAGTCGCTGTGTCGCTTGTTCAGATCTCAAACCGTAAGCACATAAGAAGTATTATCAAATGTGACATCATGTCTGGAGAGGACAAAATGAATGTAATTGGCAGCTGACTCAGAGGCCGACCATTTGGGATTAAAGTCACCCTCTGCAAATCGTGTCAGGAGTCTTTTGCTGTTTTCTTTTGTTCACGTGGGCGCGACATTGACGCGTACTCTCATACTGTAGTGCAGGACCATAAATAGAAGTTTAATTATACTGGATAACCTGTGGCATTTGGTGCTTGTGTTTAAATTTCTCAAAGAGCTACACTGTTGGATGCACTTTTTTATTCACAAGAACTGATCAGTGGTTCTCCTGGAGGTTTCGCTTTTAAGATTATTATTGGGTTTTCTTTGCTCAGAACAAAGGTCCAAGGACGGGGCCAACTGCCTCATCGTTGATTCCTTAAACTAACTGTTCTTCTGTTTAATCAAATCAGTTTATTTTTGGAAACCCTGTGAGGCATGTTTTGCGCTGATACTATACTATACTATGTGGCTGATATTTTTAAGAGATACTTAATTTCAGTTGCAACCAACAAATTGATTTTTACGCTTAAAATCGCCTAGTTTTTGTATGCATATCATGATATCAACCTCTAA
Source organism: Proterorhinus semilunaris (assembly GCA_021464625.1). NCBI lineage: Eukaryota > Metazoa > Chordata > Actinopteri > Gobiiformes > Gobiidae > Proterorhinus > Proterorhinus semilunaris. Next base: position 17,046,926 of record CM038349.1, read on the forward strand.
ATATATGAAAGCAGTATGTTGTATAATAACCCACATATTAAAAAAGAACATAAAAACCTTTTTAAGTCTTCACCATAAGGCCCTATCCTCCTCTTTTCTCTGTTTGAACTAACTGCATGACGCACACCAAGAACCTTATGAGGGGACAATATATCATTATTTAGATTCTTGTGTTACACAAATAAACTATAAAAGAGGACAATAAGGTAAGTTGTGGCAGCACCAAACCAAAGAAACTAAATTGTTTGCAGAATATAAGCCAGGCACAAAAGGTGCAGCAAACGAATGCCCTGACGAACAGCAAAGGGAAGTTTTACAAGAGCAATAATATAAATCCACCCAATTTACTTTCTCCTCTGTTTGTGTGAGTGAGCACGGGGACGACCAGGGTCCACTAAAGGGCCCCGCTGTGGCACATAAGCAGGCGTGGACCCCCTTAATGTTACCTGTGGGATTGAACACACACGCACACTTCCGCTGGCAAACGTGATGCGGCGGGGACAGGCTGGCCCTATTAAGGAGCCTGATGTCCCGTTCCGCCGGCCTATTCCCTCTGTCACAGCTTCATTTAAAAGAGTGTGTGTGTACACTCAAAATAAGGGGGCGAATTTTATGGTTTCACTGAGACATGCGTGCGGCGGCCGTAGCCAATTGGACATGCATGAAGGATTTCTATTGGAGAGGGGAATCGGGGAGAAAAAAGGCAGAGGAAGGAGTGATCATAGGAGCAGGCGAGCGACAGTGGAGGTGCGGGAGGAGAGCGAGGACGCATAATCCCATTCATCACGTTCTCTCACGGCAAATAGGCTCCGGGTGACCAGGAGTTAGTCAGACGTTACTGAAGAAAAATGTTATCGCAGCAATTTAGGCACTGAAATTACCATTGCCATTCTATACTGCCGGTCTCTTAAGACACAATAAGCCATTTAATTATTGCACTGAATTTCTTTCCTCTATTGATTTATATATGGGTTTGTAAATTTAAAGGCCGTTTTCTTATATAGCATCGACAGATACAACATCTTCCAGCAGTATACTGTTATTTTTAAGAAGAATTTGATGATTATTCAATGATCTTTTAACACAAAGACAACATTTATTTTGTAAGGACGATTCAAAGATTAAGGCCACACCGCGCAACATTTCAGCCAAATGAAATACACATTTCTTTTATTTTTATTACAGATATTGTTATCGTTGGAAAACACCTAAATAACAAACACATCTGACTGTAACTTTACTGGGAGCGGGACGTCTCCAGCTCGTCTCCGTGGAGATTTTGACTAAAGGCAGCGAAATATGAGCTTTAAATCGGCTTGCTCCTCATCAAAATTGAATATTTGATTACCCGCTGCAAAATTAGCATTTTCCGTGTCTAGCTTTTGTATTGCTGACAACAGTATAACCTGAAATGTTACGCAGTGTGCATTTAAATAAGATATCCAAAATTCCTCACAAATATGTCCCAACTATATATTTACTGACCATTTATGTCAGTAAATATTAGCAAAAGTTTCAAATTAATAAATTGTATATCTAACCATAAAGCAAACCGTACAACATGTTTTACATCCAAACTATGCACATGAAAACATAATATTAATATTGAAAATTCATTCTCAGTTACAAACCAATGCTAATAGCCAGTCCTAGTCCTACCTAAAAAGAAAAAGGCCATATGACAGATGAACTAAAACTGATATATTTTCGCCCTGTGCTCTTACAAGATTGGATTGCTCTTCATTAATGCTTTGATTAGCCATTGTATTACCCATCAGTGCAGTATTTGCTACAAATTGATGCTGCAGAGTCAGAAGTGTGTAATTCTCGGCACTCGCTCTGGCCTTTACATTTCCAACCTTCAATTTTAGAGAGTTTTCCAGATCGTGTTAAAAGGTCAAACTATTCTGGAGATGACAGCTTTCGACTTGGAGTCAATTATTTTTACTTTTTCTTCAAACCTAAAATATTTATCTGCTTTGGAAGGGGGAGTGAGGTCTAAAGAGTTACGTGCAGTGCTGGCTTAAGGTCCAATCTATTGACAGACTTTTCATCAACTTGCAACAGAAATGTGTTGAAACTCGTGCGGTAAAAGCCTCAAAGGAGGACGAGCATCATCTGCTCGTCAATATTAAGGCTCAAATTTCAGAATTTGAAATGCAAATTGGAGCTTATTTGCATTTTCTCAAATTTAACTTAATGAACAAATGAACACAAGAAACTACAGTGGGAGGAAAAAGTGAGTTCACCATTTGGAATTTCTTACATTTCCGCCTAAATTGCTCATAAAATGTGGTCTGATCTTTATCATAAATGCGCGGTATAAATAAAGTTGTCTTGCCTTGCCTTTATTCAAATCACAAGAATGTGTAAACAGTGTCTGCTTAAATTAATACCACCCAAACATTTACATTGTATCATATTTTTATTCGCCCTAAAAACGCCTATTTTATTATTCTGAAAGTGAATTTGCTTTTGTGTTCCTGGGTCATTGTCTTAATGCAGGACCAATCCTCTTGGACCGATGGCCTCAAGCTTTTCTGCCAAACATCTTGATAAACTTGTGAATTCATTTTAACATTAATGATAGCAAGTTGTCCAGGCCCTGAGGCACCATAGTGGCGATAAGGTTATGATGTTGGTGTGCTGTTCCATTTTTCCTTCACAAAAGTGTGCCGTTTATTTCCACATCATTGAGTTAAGTTCTAACATTGGTTCGTTTTAACTTTTACTTCTTTATTGATCCGACTAAAAATTGCCGCCCCCGCCACTCAACACTTAACTCTCGTCTAGTTTAAAAAAAAAAAACTTTGCCGAGGAGTAAGACCTCCCCGTGGGTTTCCTAAGCACCTCCACGGCTTTACCAAATTAAGATACTCATTTAGGATTAGCTTAGTCACTTTATCTCGAGCGGTTGAGTAAGAGACTTCTCCCAAACTTCTTTTAAAAACGTAACAAATAAAATCCCGCTCGTTTGTCTACGCATGCCGGCGCTCGATAAGATGCCGCATTCTTAATTAAAAGGGGAAATACCGGAACAATCTCGAGTGTTTTTTAATAAGCCTTGTGTGAAATTCTGATTGAGTACAAGCAATGGTTAGTGGCTTTCTAACAGAGCAGTAAATGACATTGTGGGCGGAGGTGCCGAGAGAGTGACGGGCGAAGAACGGTTAGACTCACGTTTATCATGAACGGGTGGCGCCGAGATCAGGTGTTTTTGTTGTCAAATTACATACAAACGGGTTATTAATAAATACAGAGGGAAGCAGCGGACAAACAAGTCACCGCAATGGGGTCTCTGCTCAAGTTTTAGTCTCCACAGACCTGACTTGTATCTCTGCACTTATTAAACTTCTTAAGACTTGCAAACATTTCATGAAACAGAGGAACAAGAATTGGTCAATTTCAGCCAAAACTGCAACAAAATGTTTGTTAGACTATAATTTGGGTATGTTCAATGAACTTACACAGCAGAAATTAATGTCATAGTAATTAACCTTAATTAACCTTACCTTCACCTTAATTTCACTTTTCCATGAAATTTAGAATGCCAGTTTGAAGCCAATTTAATTACATTTAAGGGCTTGATTTTGGCACAATTAATTATATAATGACATTTAAAGTCAGTAGAATTTGAGATTTCAATAGGTTAGGTCCTCATCCAGATCCATTCTTTGATTACCCGCTGCAGTAATAGTATTTCCTGTGTTGAGCTGGTCCTTAGGAGCATGTTTGGCAAGCGGCAAGAGTATAGTCCAAAATGTTACACACTGTAGCTTTAAGGATTTTTTTTAATGAACCGTAGAAATAAAGTAGAATAGGAACAAATAACTGTATTGTTTGTTTTTTGTAGTACCTTTGATACATTGTACCTCATTGTTACACAGCTCATAGTACACAGTACTAATGTATCAAGGGTAGTGTAAAATACCAATATAGTTATTCGTTTCTATTCAACTCCCTTCCCTCGAACAATCTTAAACATGTTCAATAGGCAAACACTAAGATCTTGGTCAAAACAAAACATAAAAAACGACAATGGAGAATTGTCCCTTTATTGTTTTCCTTAAAGCCACACTGCGGGACATTTCAGGTTGCATGTTGCTACACCACAAGAGCAACTAAACGAAACAAACGTATCCATCACGCGCCTATCCCACGGCGAGACACAATAAAGCATTTGGACGAGGACCTAATATATTCAAGCCTTGTGTACGCTTTTGGCAAATTAAAAGCAGCAACATCTCCATGGATACGAGCCTGTGATGTCCCGCTCCCGGCAGAGTAATACAAGTCAAGTCTCAGGAGGGGTGAGCCCGTCCACAGTAAAGGAAGATGCATGATTCATTTTTCAAGAATTACAACCGACAGAAATGTTGCGACAAATGACATTAAAATCTGTGTCTTCATAATTAGCCTCGTCTTTTTCTCATCACTACACTTCCAAAACCCCTCTGGATATTTCCTTGAGAGTTTCTCCTCCACCTCAAAGCCCATCTACGGTCTCTAAACGGGCCTTGCCTCCTGTCTGCTCCTTTCATCCCTTGCTCTGCTCTCCATATTGTGTGTGTGTGCTTTTTTTCCCTGCTTAAGTCAATAAATATTTCATCGAGAGGTCCAAAGGTACCACTCTGGGAGTCAAGCATATGTCCCATTCCGGCTCCTCTCCTCCATTCTCTGTGTTTTTGAAAGAATAAAACACTCTCCTCACCAGAGTGTCTGTCTAAGGATTAGCCAAAGCCAACACAATAATAGAAGCCCTCTCCAGTCTGCACAACTACTGCCTGGAGAAGCTTATTTACTGTCAGCATTACCTGTCTTTTATTATGCTTCATTTCGACCTGTGAAAATACTTCTGGGCAAATTCACATCCATGTTTTCTACCAAGGTGAGAAACTGCCAGTCAATAGTGGAAAAATACAGAAATAAGAAAGATAGATAGATAGATAGATAGATAGATAGATTCTTTCATTTAGCATTTACATTTAACAACAAGGCCTTTTATGCGTAAAAAAATAAAAAGCCTAAATTGTCTATATTTTCAGGAATCTGAATATTGAGAGTCAGGTTTAGATGTATGAGTTTATTTTATAGTACTTACAGAAGACATTGGATTTTGGACTTCTTGTTTTAAATAAGTTATTCACTAATTCATCATATTACTTACAGTAAAACATCTGTCATTTGGCTGTTCTGTTGTTTTAGGCTGTTCAAAGTTCAATAAATCAAGTAAGATTAAGTTTGATAGGATATATCCTAAAAAAAAAAAAAATTAATAAATGAAAAAAATGGTGTGTTTAGGTGCTATTTTACTGTAAGATAGAATAGATTTTTTATTGTCTACCGAGGTAGAAATTCATCTTTTGCTCACCGACACATGACAACTAAAGACTAGGGACAATACAAACATGCCCAGTAGAAAAATACAAAAGAAAAGGAAACGTTGAAAAAGTAAAAGAAACAAATATTACTGCTCAGTCCATTTCTGTGCCGTGTTTAGGTTGCTGCTTCATTCAGAATTCCCTCAGCACAGGGGACAAAAGATTTCCTAAACGCAGCCTTTTTATCCAGTGGCACTCTTTCTGAACTCTAGGAGGCGATACACTCGAACTGGGTTCAGGGGGTGAGCGCAGTCAGAGGCAATAGCTCGGGCTTTAATCAGTGTCCACTCGCTGTAGAGCTCACTCAAAGGTCTCTGAGGTCTTCCCACAATCTTAGCGCCCAACGACACGACCCTGTTCAGTTTGTGTTTTGTTCTGCAGGTCGTGATTGTACCATGCAGTGAGGTGGAATGTCAGAACACTCTCAACAATTGATTTATACACAGATTCTAGAATGTGTGGACTGACCCCGATACTACGGAGTTTTCTCAAAGAAAGAAAAGAAGGCCTTTTGAGAAAATGCGCCTTGAAGTTGCAATTTCCCAATTAAATAGAAAAACAGTAACTCATCCTTTATTAAGAATCTTATGGGGAAAAAGTGCTATTTATTTGTTTCCAGGTTAAAGGTTATCAGGCTCATGTTTGAAAATGGAAATCGCCTGCAGTGTCTTCCCTTAGAATGATGTTCATGTTAAGAGAGTTGGCACACTGAAGATGTGAGAAAGGCCTATATAAATCAGCGTAAGAAGGAGTTCTAATTGGCCTGCAGCGCCCTCTGCAGGCAGTAGCGGGAACGACATTGTGACCGAAAACAATCTTTTACTTTCTGCTCACTGCATACTGGCAAATCAAAACACAGAACTCTTCAGGTGATGAATCATGGTCAAATGTGACCGTTTTGTGTATCTGCGACACAAGAAAATCCAAGATATACAGATGGAGCTGATGCAAAATATACTCCAGAAAAGTCCACTTTGAATCACATTGTGCTTTAAATTACAAATAAACTTGGCCTGAGCCTAACTAAGATTTAAGATAACACACTTTCTTTTCTGGCTTGCAGCCTAAAACAAAGATGACCTGAAAAATGTGCAACATGTATGTTTTAGCCCTGACTTTCCTGCGTTCCAATTGCTTCGAGACCATTAGAAAAGAGATGGTTCCAGTTTATAATGAAATGATTAAGTAAAACATATAGTGATATTCAAGCACCATTTCCTGACAGGTCGATGTCGCAATTATAATTTTTTTGTCGTATCGAGCAAATCTAGTGCAAATGAAACAAACCAATACGAGGTATGTTTTTTGAGAAGGGTAAAGGATTTGACGGATACCACAAAGAGAGAAGTAAAAATAAAAAATAAACAGTTTAAAATTGAATTTGCATTCACGTACATATCTAATAAAGGTAATAAAGCGCAGTAAAAAAAAAAATAGTAAGCAGTCAATTTAAAAATGAAAATCCTCTCTCCGACTGGATAATCTTAAGACAATTGTGATAAAACAGAAGTATAGTCAAAGTGCGCGCTCAGAAAATGTAATTCCCCTTTCATCCGTAAAAGAGCCGGTGCTATATTTGAACACTGGACGTGTATTAGTCCATTAATCCGCTGCCTCCATTGTCCCGCGTAGAGCCAGGGGAGCAGTGGTCCCCGCAGCCCGCGCTAACGATCGCCTCTGAATTAGCGCTTAGCATCGAAACAAAGGAATCATTTTACACATTCCGCTCACCTCGGCCGGTTATTAAGAGGCAGATTAAGCCTCTGCAATGGCCCACGAGGGTCAGAAGCGCCAGACAAATGTTGTGATTTAATTGTAATTATTCTGGTGGAAAAGTCAAAAGGGTTTAGCAAGAAACGCGGGCGGCTGCAATAGTTCAATGTGTTCCCCCAGTAGTGTTGGGGAGTAACAGAATACACTGCCTGACCAAAAAATAAAAAAGAAGTTGCCACACACAAAAAAAGAGGTCACAATGTTTTAATATTTGGTTGTTTGCATTTATTTTTCACCAAGATCTTGTATTGATGATGGGAGAGTGTGACCACCGCGCTAAGCCTCCTCCAGCACATCCCAAAGATTCCACTGGTGTCAGAGTTTTGTGAGTTGATTTAGGACCATTTTGATGTGCTGAATAAAAACAAAAAAAAATCACATTAGTTTTGCTCAATCGGGTCAATCTTGCCTAAGGGTATTGTCTTTATAATGTCATCCGTCCTCGTCCTCGTGCCCACAATTATATTTTTTAATTGATTTTCATGAGCAGCTATAGTGCGTCACAACTGTCAAATGTTTTATAGTTTAATTATGGTTGTGTTAGCTCTCAGTCAGCGAGGGGATTTTCAAAATGTTTTAAGATAATGTCGTCTGGTCTTGGTTGAGTAGAATTGAAGATTATGGCGACGTTTTGCACTCGCCAGCCAGGTCTTTTTGAGTGGAGTTTCCATGTTCTCTCAGTGAATGTTTACTGAGGTGTTTTTTTTCCTACAAAGAGTTGCCATGTGTACGAAATGCGTGGTATTAATAAACATGCCCTGCCTTGCCAAACAAAAACATGTACATAAGGGCCAGAACGCTCCAGAAATAAATACAAGTTTAAAAAAAATACAAAAATATAAATAAAATTCATATATTCATTTACTTCATTATTTGACCTATTTGTGTATAAAGTATTAAAAATATATAAAATAAACACACCACATTGTTAAGTAAAATTAAATAAAAATATACATAAATTAATTGAAACAAAAATAAAATGAGATAAAACTAATAGAAATTAAACAAAATAAATAATGAGCGTATAAATAAATACATAAAATATGTCTCTCATCCAAGTAAATCGAAGACTTTTACATTGAAATGTCTAAATTCCTCAACATCCCGTGGCTAAACTTCCTGAAAACTTTAGCCACAGTAGTTCATCCATGATTTTTTAAAATTTTTAATTTTATTTAAATTTTATTTTTTTCTATCTTTTCTGGTTCTCGTGTCCCTGGACCTGCACCAGCGCCGTTATCGCGGCCTGATTTCAGTTTCTCCCCTCTGCTGATTAAACAGGGCTACACTGCGTAATGAGCTGTGAGAACTAATTGGGATCGTCATGGAAAATAGTGAGACAGCGGGAGATTCAGAGCGCTGGCATTTACGACGCTGCCATAAGTCACTGAACACAGCACTGCTGAGACCGGGCGAGGAGTTTACGGCGATCCCCCTGGGACTTTCCTTCAACAAAAAAATCTTCACAAATAGTTCTGTTTTTGCACCGCGTTTTCGGGGTTTGCTCGTGATTCATGTGTGACAGTGTGAAGTAACGTTCAAGAGTTATTTGCATCGGAGTGACCTTCTTTTTAATTGGTCATGTTAATTCTGTTATTTTGCAAACGCCGCAGACTATTTTCCCAGAATGCATTAGGATAAAAGGACGGTTATTCCGAGTTCCTGAACATGATCACACTTCTACAGTATACTTTTATTTAACACATTCCGACAGAGCACAGCCTTGACTGCTTTCAAAGTAAATATTCAGTTTTTTTATTTTAATTTTACATATGCACAGTGCCTTAGTAAAATAGTTATTGTTTTATTTGCATTACCCCATTTATTAAAATTTGCATACAACATTAATGTTATTACATAAATCAATGTTAGTATTAAATGTGAGTAGGCTATTAGACAAGACAAGTTTATTTGCAGAGCACAATTTATACATAAGGCAGTTCAAAGTGCTTCATACTTGCATATTGTAAGAAGGCAGATAAACTCAATCCATAAAACATCAATAGAATCATGAATTAATTATGGTAAAAGCAAAGCGTCTGTTTTCAACCTAGATTTGAACATTGTCAGAGTTGAGGCCTGGACTTATCATATGGAAGTCTGTTCCAGATTTTAGCTGCGTAAAACTGAAACGCAGCCTCACTGTGTTTAGTCCTGACTCTGGGACCAGCAGGATAGCACGCCCTGAGGTCCTCAGAGATGGCACGAACATGTCAGAGATGTACTTTTGGTTCTAGAATCTAGACCTTGAAGAGACATGGTTTTGGAAAATGCAATGTGTTGAAATTAGCAGGTAACTCAGTCATTTGTGTGCACTCTCAGTCCAGGAAGTAAAAATGGTCACTCACAGCCTGGCCTTGACCTTGTGTGTTAGCCTTGCATTTAATTACAAGAACGATAAGAAGATTCTGAAGATCCTCAACTCAGTCAGCCCAATCCAGTCGATGATACAGTATTTCTGCTACTGATTGCGCGCACCAGGTCATCTTACCCGGTCCTTCAACGCTTTCCATCGAATTTATGGTTTATTTTATGCGCCAGATAATTGAAATTGAAAGTGTTTAATATTTCCTATTGTCATTCATATTATAGATTTACAAAACGATTTGGCCCTTTCACAAGCTACAGTTAAAAGTGGTTCAAAAGATCCAATTCAGTCATGAACGTTACATCGTTACTTTCCATCGCTGTTTCATTTCATCTCCTCACAATGGACAATGAAGTAATGGTATTTTTCACAGTTTTTTTTGCAAGTTCAATTTGTGTCAATGTACTTTATTTTTTTTTTTTATAATTTACAATGTCATTATTGTCTTAAACTTTTTATTATTATTATTATTATTATTATTATTATTATTATTATTATTATTATTACTTCTACTACTGTACTTGACTTGTATATATATATATTTTTTAATCATTCATTGTTTTTACTTATAGTCCGGTTCACAATGTAATTTCGCCGGATTGTTGTGGAGAGTATCAAAACTATACCTTTTTGAAAACTTTATTAAATAATCAATCAGAAAAACAATGTTGCTCTGATACGTAAAACAAAAGGTGTGATTAGAACAATAATAACATTTATATGGGGAGTAAAAAAGGTAGTTTGGCGGTAATTTACAAAATGTTGCAGAAAATTCCATTTGGACGTTCCAGTCCAAAGAACCATTGAAATCCATGTCATATTTTGCATGGAGTTACCGTAGCGATGACCAGAACTCCCCATTTACTCTAATGGGAAAATTGTATAATTGCACAATTTTACCAAAAGACAAGGGCAAATGGAAACATTGTTTTTCTCATTGCTTATACCATAAGGTTTCCAAATATATAGTTTGTATACTCCACCAAAATCCCATAACAGTGGAAATCTAAACATGGTGATCCGGACTATTATGTATAGCTTTCTGTTGACCGGTAGCTTGGTAGTAATGTTGATCTTTGAAAACACTTTTATAAACATGTTTATAAAATGTGCTATATAGGAATAAAGTGGATTGTCAAAAAAAGTTTACATTGAACCCATCTCCCTCCTCAAACACCACCGGTCACTGTGGCTCTGTGGATATAACACTTTGTCACACATACGTGAATAGTAAAGCTTTGGTGGTTATGTTGCTGCTTTCGTGGGAAGCAGGGTCGGGCAGTAGACATGGCAGGCACCACAGCAGATCAAAGAGATGCCGCAAGAGATTCCTCCAACCTGTAAATGGCTAAAAACTCTCCTCTAGGTACTTTTTGTTTTTGCTGAGGGGACATTACACCATGATGGAAAGCTTGAAATAGTCGATTTTGCACAACACCATGCCGTCAAAAAAAAGCCTCTTCTCAGCGTGAACATAAACAGCACCTCGACCCTCCTCGGAGCCATTAAACCGTACGCCGCCATCCTTCCAAACTAAACTTTATAATGGATACGTGCCGTGTTGAAAAGCAGCGTTGAAATATATCAAAGAGGAATGAGAGCAAACAGGCATTTATCCGCTGCAGGTAATAAGGCGAATGAAACGAGAGATTACTGCTGAGTTCACCCAATTACCAAAACACTTTAGCACCGTGCCCATACGCAACCGTTTGGACCAAGTAATTGAAAAGTATAGGAGATACTGTTATAATTTGTTAAAAGCTGCCACATTTTATTTGTGTATACAGTAATGTGAGTTTGGCTGAATGCAAGCAGCTTTACTTTCAGCCCAGGGTTTAAATGAAAACAACAAAAGGTGAAGCACGTACGTTTTAAATTGTTAGCCGTGGTCAAAAACTCATGTCTATGCACAAATCACTACTTTCAGGGAGGAATACTGTTGCAGTGTTGTGAACAACAACAGCTAGCGTGCAAGCAAGTTTACAATATGTACAAATGATTCGTAATTGGATGGTCAGTGCACAAATGTCTTTATTCCACAAATGTCTGCTTTTATAATATGCTCAAGGACAAAACACGACTTTAGTCCACTGCAAGGGAACATTACTTGTAGAATGTAGTTATATTATCTACATTCTACAAGTAATAATAATAAAAGAGTTTACACATAACACATTTTCAGCCATTTTCTATCAAGTGCCAGTTCTCCTTTGACGCAAAACTCACAACCATCCTTACTATTCTCTCAAAATTGTTGCATGATAATTATATATATATAAAAAATTTAAAAAACTAAAGCAATCACGATGGCAAGATGATCAACATAAATATTACACTTACCCGTGCAATTTGACAATTTCACTATGGTGCGCCAAAAAGGAAATTAAAACGAGAGGCCTGGTGTATAAAAAATAAAAAAAAGATGGGTTTTTGTTGTTTTTTGCGGTACATTAAAACTGTACAAAGATTCTTGGGCCCGTGACTGTGAAATGCTTTGTGATACTGTGCAGAGATAAGACAAATTATGACCAAACCTGTAAATGTTAACGTAAAAGGTTACTAAACAATACAAAATCATGTCAATAGTAGGACTTATAAGTTACAAAGGCATGGTTTGGCTTTCAATCCTTTTTTGCATGTATTCATATTATTTGCTTGTGTCAAAAGGCAATCGAGTGATGCATCCGGGCATAAATTCGATTTTTTTTTAGCATTTTGCACACGCTCCCTCTTTGCAGATGGGATGAAATCTGTTTGTCAATTTCAGGCTCCTTCGATGACGCTTTTACAGTGTCATTATCCCTGCTTTGCTCATGCCATGGAGTTATCCGTCTTTGCAAATGTACTGGTATCTGTAATGTGGAGTTGACCTGTCTTCAGCACGCTTCCCTGCTCTATAAATACGCCATTCTTTGCTGCTTATTAACTCCTGAGAGCTGGTGTAATAAGATAAAAACACTCTTTTTAAAATAATATCAGCTTCAACTTTTCCATATTCTGTATTATTATTCTGTCTTGTGAAAGTTCAGACAATTTTATTTGTGCATTCCACGTGATATTTCCAACAGTTCCAAGTGCCACCGCTGTTGAAATCCCAAGTGTACCTGCAAGACTAGATCAAGTCAGGCCTAACCAAGTCTAAAGAGGGCCCTAACCTCTTAACCCCCACCTGCACCGAGCACATTTTCTCCAGTCTGGCTCTACATGAATCTAAAAGCTTCTTGGAAAAAGTCTCAAAATAGCAACAAAACGAAAACGAGGATGAAAATGCAACAAAAGAACGATGAAAATGTGACATAAATGTGTGCCAAAAGACAACTGGCAACAATGCCAGGAAAAAGATCCGTTCACATCCGTTTTGTAGGTCTTATAGCTTTCAAATGAGGCGTTACACTGGCCTAGAGGCTGTAACCTTTTAGATTTGGGTAACGCTGAACTGGAGAAAATGCACTTGGGTTAGGAGGTTAATTGAAAAAAATTAAGTCCAAACTGGATGTAAAGCATGTATTAAGGCGAGACCCAGTAGGTTCACACAGTGGCCAGTGTTGAGATTTGTAGTTTTCTGCCTTAGCGTCTCAGTTTTAATGTCACAAAGGGTTATTTAATCACATTTTGTTCGCTTTGGTCATTTCCTTTCTGGGTGACAACAGCAGCTAAAGACGGGAGACTTATACAGGAGGAGAGGATACAAAACTTTATTAATTTATTTTCACTTCTCTTATAGACCCCGAACTTTCCAGTCATAACATTTTTGAAGGGGGATTAAACATAGCCCATTCAAGATATCAGAAAAAAACATCTTTGTAACTAATATTTCAAGAGAATAAAAGCATTGTATTTGTTTTATTATTTTGTTTACAAGAAAACATAAAATAAAGGAAAACTTGCAGTACATTTTCTCCTCATTTTTATGTCAGTAATGTAGAGCAACAGTTTAAAATTGATATTGCTAAATCTATCAGTGTTTCCCCTATTCACGTGCAGTGTCTCGCCTTAAACAGAAAACAAGCCTAAATGACATTATCTGCAATTATAAAAATTCAAATAAACTGTTGAAAACCAGATTTGAGATCCAGTGCCCTACAGTATTTCGCTCTAATCAAACTCGACGTGGGCCACAACAAACTTCAGCCGCGCTGCTTCAAACTGCATTAAGATGTCGAGTTCGGGCCCGCTTGATGGGATTACATTCTGTCCGTCACTCGTAATGAGCCTTCGGGCTTCCCCTCTCTGCGGCTGCACCGATCGCCCCGTGATGCATTCGCTGTCTAGACCTCTTCAATTCCTGCTTTCTAACAACAACTTAGCGAACCCGGGCCGCGCCACAAACTTTCTAATCACTTAGCCAGATTGTTTTTCTGTAGCGGATAATTAATATTTTACAGCGAATAATTGCACGGGAAAGTTGTGCGAATGGCGTCAAGTAAACAATAAACACTCACCTTTCCGGTCCTCTGCCCCCCCGCCCAAAAAACCTTGTGTGTCCGTCAGCAAATCCGGCTTCGATCTAGTTTCAAACAAGCGAAAGACAACACTGAAATTAAAATGACGGATAACTTTTTTAGCCACTAATCAAAGGTTGTTTCTTCGCGAGACCTCGACAGCAAATATTTGACCAAACATCGGGGCAGTGGGCTCGAAACTGCGCATAAAGCCTTAACGCCATTACTAATTCAGGAAGTTTATTGGCGTGTAAATAATTGATCACCTAATTAAGGCCGGAGGGGGGAGAGGGGGATGTTGGGAGATACGGAGGCACTTGAATGCATCTTTACCAGTGGGCTTTTGGTAAGTGCATGGTTTGGCAGAGCGCGACACAGCGGCGCCGACGGAGGAGAGAGGCCTTTTCCACCAAAGGGGGAAACAACAACCTATAAAGCAGGGCCAGAAAATGATGATTAAAGATGGAGATTTTTATTTTTTATTTTTTTACGGCTGTCATCGCTCAAACTGACGGAGAGGTTGCAAACGCTTTCTGTTTTGAAGTGCAGCGTTTTGGAGTCGAAGTAAAAGGTTCCCAAAAATCCGTGTTGTTGACTTTATAAAGCCGGACTTGATAATGTGCAAAGAAAATGGCAATTAAAAGTCGTGAACCAAACCAAAACAACAAAGACTGCATCATATAGGTGCTGAGGACAAATTCCCCCCAATAAGTTGTTCACCAAACAATAAAACTGAGTCATGAGACGGTGATTTAAAGTAAAAAGTATGGCCAAGTTTATCAAAATGTTCAGACATGACATCTTTTTTATAATTGAAACAAAATCCTCCTGTACTTTTGTCTTCTTCCTTTTTTCTTCTTCATGTTTTGTTTTATACAAATTATTTGTGTAATGTTGTGCTACAGTTTGGGGAGGTTTCTGGATATAACAAATATAAATAAATACCAACTGTTCTTGGAGTACTTTTCTATGGTTTTATCTTGCTGATATATTAGTTACAAAGATGTTTTCGGGAGGGGATTTTGTTTATCTTGTTTAATAGTTTTTTTGTGTGTGGAAAAAATCTGTAAACATTTAAATTCCGCCTTGTTTTTTGAAATTCATAACTCAATATATCAGGTTAGGGATTATTTATGAAAAAAAATCCGGGACTGGTTTTATCTCTGTTGGTGCTACTGACTGAAATATTGTCGCACCAATTTATTAAAAATGCATTTTGAGAAAAAATTATAATTCCCCAAATAAATCTATGGAGAAACATTGAATCAGTGCAATACTTAAACATGTTATTGTGAAGATTTGTTTTTTTGTTTTTTTCCACGTGAGAGTTTATAGGTTAATGGAGTTTTGCCTATAGGGTCTCTCCTTAATTTATTATTTACTTAAAGTATTTACTTAAAGTATTATTTACGCTCAAAAAGCTCTGCATTAATACTATTACATTTTATGTAATTTAATGTTGACGTTTTTCTTTATATGTTTTTATGAAATACACTTTGGTCTGCCACGGTGTAGTTGTAAAGTGCTATAGAAATACACTTTGATTGATTGATTAATTATTCTGTTACTTTGTACTCAAGTACTTTTTAAATGACTTACTTTAGTATATACTTTGGCTTCTCTACCCACCTCTAGATCATATTTCTTTGTGCGAAACCTCTTTTCGTATCCCGTGAATCATGAGGCGAACATTTCTGACTAAATCCCCCGTCTGCAGTTGAATGGCGTTACAAAGCGTAGACACTGTTAAAGCTAATTTTAAAATGGTCTCCGATCATCGCTATCACCGCCATCATCATCATCACCGCTGTCTGTGCGAGCCGAAACTTTTTATAGCCTACAATAATCTGTTCTCAGACTCGTTGGGAGCGATTTATGGCGCGGCATTAGCAGCTCGCGTGAGTGCACTTACAGTAACCCCAGTAATGCAGCGCAATTTATCAAGAAAAATGTGTCTGCGAAAATTTTGGCGAAACCTAACTGCACTTCACCTTTTGGCAATCCATTTTTATGTGTTGCAAACGATGGCGTAACTACACTATGGCCCTGATTAATATGCACTGAAAGGAAATACAACATCTATGTTGCATATGGTGCATATGTTATTTTAGTTTGTAATAGGATCATACAAGTTAACTCTGCTTTAATGTCCATCCATCCATCCATCCATTATCTTCCGCTTTATCCGGGGCCGGGTCAATGGGGCAGCAGTCTCAGCAGAGATGCCCAGACTTCCCGATCCACGCACACCTCCTCCAGCTGTTCTGGGGGGACCCCGAGGCGACACCAGGCCAGCTCAGAGACATAGTCCCACCAGCGTGTCCTGGGCCTTCCACGAGGCCTCCTTCCAATAGGACATGCCTGGAACACCTCCCGAGGGAGGCGACCAGGAGGCATCCGGAACAGATGCCCTAGCCACCTCAGCTGGCCCCTTTCGACTCGAGTCCGAGCTCCTCCCGGGTAACTGAGCTCCTCACCCGATCTCGGAGGGTGCGCTCAGCCACCCTGCGAAGGAAACAAATTTCGGCTGCAAACCGCCCCAGTGCGCACTGAAGGTCCTGATTTGATGAAGCCAACAGAACAACATTGTCTGCAAATAGCAGAGATGAGATTCTGAGGTTCCCAAATCGGACACCCTCCAGCCCCTGGCTGCGCATAGAAATTCTGTCCATAAAGGTAATGAACAGAACTGGTGACAAAGGGCAGCCCTGGCGGAGACCAACACGCACTGGGAACAGGCCTGACGTACTGCCGGCAATGGGAACCAAGCTCCTGCTGCGGTCATACAGGGAACGGACAGCCCTTAGTAGAGGGCCCCGGACCCCATACTCCCAGAGCACCCCGCACAGGGCACCACGAGGGACACGGTCGAACGCTTTCTCCAGATCCACAAAACACATGTGAACTGGTTGGGCGAACTCCCACAAACTCTCGAGCACCCAATGAAGGGTATAGAGCTGGTCCAGTGTTCCAGGACGAAAACCGTATTGTTCCTCCTGAATCCGAGGTTCGACTATTGGCCGGATCCTCCTCTCCAGCACCTTGGAGTAGACCTTACCAGGGAGGCTGAGGAGTGTGATCCCTCTGTAATTGGTGCACACCCTCCGATCCCCCTTCTTACAGAGCGGGACCACCACCCCGGTCTGCCAATCCAGAGGCACTGTCCCCAACCGCCACGCAATGTTGCAGAGGCGTGTCAACCAAGACAGTCCTACAACATCCAGAGACTTAAGGTACTCGGGACGAATCTCATCCACCCCGGAGCCGTTCCACCGAGGAGCTTTCTAACCACCTCGGTGACTTCAGCTTGGGTGCTGGACGAGCCCCCTTCCGAGTCCCCAGCCTCTGCTTCCTCATCGGAAGACGTGACGGTGGGATTGAGGAGATCCTCGAAGTACTCCTTCCACCGCCCGACCACATCCCCAGTCGAGGTCAGCAGCCCCCCACCCGCACTGTAAACAGTGTTGGTGAAGCACTGCTTCCCCTTCCTGAGGCGCCGGATGGTTTGCCAGAATCTCTTCCAGGCCGACCGATAGTCCTCCTCCATGGCTTCTCTGAACTCCTCACAGACCCGAGTTTTTGCCTCTGCGACTGCACGAGCCGCAGAACGCTTGGCCTGCCGGTACCTCTCAGCTGCCTCCAGAGTCCCACAAGCCAACAAGGCCAGGTAGGGCTCCTTCTTCAGCTCGACAACATCCCTTACTTCCGGGTGCCACCACCGGGTTCGAGGATTGCCGCCGCGACAGGCACCAGAGACCTTACGGCCACAACTACGAGCAGCCGCATCGACAATGGAGGAGGAGAACATGGTCCACTCGGACTCCATGTCCCCAACCTCCCTCGGAATCTGGGTGAAGCTCTTCCGGAGGTGTCGAGTTGAAGACCCTACTGACAGAGGGATCCACCAGACGTTCCCAACAGACCCTCACAACATGTTTGGGCCTGCCAGGTCTGACCGGCTTCTTCCCCTGCCAGCGGATCCAGCGGGCAACTCCAGAAAAATGGAGCGTCCAGCCTCTCTCTAGGAATTGGGATCCGGAACCCAGGGTGTGCGTGGAGGTGAGCCCGACTATATCTAGCCGGTACCTCTCAACCTCCCGCACAAGCTCAGGCTCCTTCCCCCCCAGCGAGGTGACGTTCCATGTCCTGCTTTAATGTAACGTGTAAAATAGAAGTGCAGTTTTAAAAATGGGTAGAGCAGTCAAAATGCAATTAACAAGCTTACTCAAGTAGAAGTAAAAGGTAGTGATCCAAATAGTCATTCACCTAGCAGTAAACATTTGTAACATCCCAATTCTTCAAAGGGACGAGTTTATAGGCATGTTTCACAACTTGCAGGGTCACTTCTTAGGGTCACTTTTACATTTTACTGCAATTTCTTTTTGGATGTGCATGTCTTTTGAACCAATTACATAAAAGGAGATCTATGTTTATATTTCTCCCCGTGAGCTGCTACCTTAACGTAGTGGGGTTGTTTGAGTGCCCAAATGATCCTTGGAGCTATGTTGTCTGGGGCTTCATGCCACCTCGGACCTGTTTGCCATGGGGTCTCACATGTCAAACAGGTCCGAGGTCACGGGTCAGACTAAGAGCAGCTCAGAAGATCAGTATGGACAGAGTTATAACAAGGACCGTGATGTCGCCCGGTATGGCGCAGCCAGGGCCCCACACTGAAGCCAGGCCTGGGGTTGGGGCTCGAATGCGAGCGCCTGGTGGTCGGGCCTTTGCCCACGGGGCGCGGCCGGGCACAGCCCGAAGGGACGACGTGGGCCCGCCCTCCTGTGGACCCACCACCCCACAGAGGGTGCAGTGAGGACTTGGTGGCAGTCACAGGCGGGTGCCTCGACAACCTGGTCTGCGTGCGCAGCTTTTGGCGTTCGGGACATGGAATGTCACCTCGCTGGGGGGGAAGGAGCCTGAGCTTGATATAGTCGGGCTCACCTCCACGCACAGCCTGGGTTCCGGATCCCAACTCCTGGAGAGGTGCTGGACGCTCCATTTCTCTGGAGTTTCCTGCGGGGAGATGCGGCGGGCTGGGGTGGGTTTGCTCATCCGCCACGTATTGGAGTTCACTCCGGTGAATGAGAGGGTCGCGTCCCCACGCCTTCGGGTTGGGCGCAGGTCTCTGCACCAATGTTGGGCCCGTAGGCCAAGACAACGATGAGAGTACCCGGCCTTCTTGGAGTCCCCGGGAGGGGTACTAGATGGTGCTCGGACTGGGGACTCTACTGTTCTACTGGGGGACTTCAACGCCCACGTGGGTAATGACAGTGAGACCTGGTCAGGGGTGATTGGGAAGAACGGACTCCCCAACCTGAATCCGAGTGGTGTTCTGTTATTAGACATCTGTGCTAGTTACAGTTTGTCCATAACAAACACAAGGGTTAGAGTCCTGCATTTGAGCCCGAGGGGCCTGATGGGCTCATTACCGTATCATCGCTTCGGACACGGGCTGGGCTCGGGCTTTGTTTTTCCCTGCCAATTAAAGCGATGCGTTGTGCTGATTTCTTTTTTTTATCCAACAATGGCGACATTAAATGCAGCACCCGCTCTCCTCACTCCCTCTGTCCCTGCCCACCTGCTCTCTCACACCCTGTCTTGACCCGCCAACTCAACACAAACATGTACCTGCCGTCCCCGTGGGCTGTACATTGGGGGGTTTCCTCGCCGTGCGTACAGCTTTGCAAAGTGTTTGTATTGACAGAGAGGACCGGGCGGTTCGCGTGGTGAGTGCTTCTATCGACGGTATGTCCTCTCGCCCCGTCTTGACCCGCCACATCTTGCCACAAACATGGACATGCCGTCCCCGTGGGCTGTGGCATGGGGGGTTTCCTCGCCGTGCGTAAAGCTCTGCAAAGCGGTATGAAGAGAGAGAGAGGACGGAGCGGTTCGCATGCGGAGTGCTTCTATCGACGGTATGTTTTTGCGTGTTCCTCCCCACAATAAAAAATAAACACTTCATGTTACATTTAGATAGAAGTGTTTATTTATTCATACAATGCAGGTAAACTGTTGCAGTGCTGTTTAATAAAAATTATGTCTATGGGGGGAAGAGAGAAAGAGAAAAGTCGGGTCGCGGGCCGGGCTAATCTGTTGGGCCGGGTCGGGCTCGGACTCGAACCTCATGGGCCCGGGCCGGGCTCAGCCCCAGAAATCAGGTCTGTGCAGAGCTCTAACAAGAGTGGGGTTGGTTTTGAGTTTCTCTTTGATGCAATAAAATAAAATAAAAGTAACGATCGGAGCGCTTCAGCAGAAGAAGAAGAAATTACCAAAGTGACCAAGATGTATGTGGCCATACCGCCTTTGCGATGCACAATCCCGTCAGACCTCGGAAGCTCAGCAGGTAAGGGCCCGGTCGGTACTTGGATGGGAGACCGTTTGGTAACACCAGGAAGCCTAGCAAATGTATTGAGTGAGTGAGTGGTTGGTGGTGGTCGGAGGGGCCAATGGCGCAGACTGGTGGCCTCGCTTCTGTCAGTCTACCCCAGGGCAGCTGTAGCTACAACAGTAGCTTACTACCACTAAGTATGGAGTGAATGAACAATGCATTGTAAAGCGTGTTTGTCTGATGTATTATTATTAGTATTATTATTAAGATTACTCGAAACTGTGTGAATGAAACAAAAATACCATTCCTGGGATATGTTTTTGACAAGGGAACATTCTAAATTTTGCATGACGTGTCTCCTTTAAGAGCCCATGTGAATGGAGCCGGTGTATTCTTGCGCGTATTCTTTTTAACGGCAGCGTAATGCCTCCATTCATCACAGACTAAAGCACCGACACAGGCTGCGTTCAAGAGAGCCATCAATCATCGGCTCTATATCAACATTACAAACTGCTGTTTAGACAGAGAGGAGACGCAGGGCCTTTCAGACCTCTTCTACTTGTCCATCAAAGTGCACAGTTAAATTCCACATGCGCCGTATAAAACATGCACAATTAACTATTTATTGTTTTGACTTTTTGCCGACGTTCAGGCGTCAAATCAGACTACATTTCTGCAGGGTTTCAGACTGACATTATGGGTTTGGATGCTTATACTAAAAACGGCTGACACTTCAACAATTAATTAACTTTGTGCTTTTCGCTATAGTTTAATGCAACTTACAATGTACATTTTAGATAAAAACAAATTTGAATTGACAACGAACTTGATAGAAGAAAATGAATATAGGCTTGCTTGAATATGCTTCACCTTTTACATAGATACACAAATAATATCATCATATCAACTACACTTAACTTCTAAATTATTCTTTTAGTACTTATATGAGATAAAAAGGAATAAAATATTTAGAATTGTAATGTGTCACTCAATAAATTTTTAGGTGCACCGCGCATGCTATGGACTCTGGATATGGTTTGGAAACATGCAATGAGTTGGCACATAAAAATTACTTAATCACCAAGACTGTGTTTAAACATTTTACATACTTTTAATGTAAACTTCCCATTTCAGAAGAAAACAAAGCATTTATTTACATTAATTACATTGAAATAAGTTTGATTGTGTTACAAATGTAATAGATTGTGTATAATCGACTGTCTGGGCCTGAAATTTGACAATTTTTAACATAAGTAATATGAAATAATCATATTTTTCTAAAGTCTACTAAAGTTACTTTTGAAACCTGTCTCTCCTCGCTATCTTACAGGCCTTTGCTTTAATTATTAATTGCTGTGGAGTTTGGTGCATACTATTCATTATTTGGCTTTGGTTTTTTGACCAATACAGTTTTTTATTTATTTTTATCTTTATCTTTTTTATCTTTGTATTTTCCTACTAGGCCTGTGTGTATTTCTATGTGTCACCGCCAACTTTTTTTTATTCTTTTTTTTATTTTTACCTCAGTAGATGATAAAATGTAATTTTTGTGTCAATTTGTGTTGGAGATTAATTACATGTCATTTTGGAGTGTACAAACAATGAGATATTGTTTTTTAGTGAGAAATAGCTGCCGAAGTATTATTGTAATTTAAATTGGTGCTCCTGTTTCAGCTAAAAGCGAGCAAAGTGGGAGGATTCTCCCACTGTATCAGGGTCAGCAGGGAGCGATGGAAAACAAATCTCAGATTGGATGGTGCAGTCATTTTAGCAAAACTGTCAGCATGTTAATCTCAATAAGGAATACTTCTCACTCCTCTGCACCGGAAATTAATCCTCAAGCCAGGTGTTTCTGACTTGGCTCCACATCAGATGGGTACCCGAGTGCCAGCCCACGCTGGCAGCTCATTGTTCCTACAGGTTGCAACTTTGAGGATGGGTCAAATGCAGAGAACACTTTTCTGTACAAGGCAAGGCAACTTTATTTATACCGCGCATTTCGTACACAAGGCAACTCAATGTGTTCTATACATTATCCCTAACAGAGATTAAGTAAGGGATAATGTGTATAACGCTAGTCATTATCGGGAAAATAAGTACCAACAGGGCGAACTGTCCGCTTGTTTTCGCCGTTATTTTCCCGATAATGACCAGCGTTCTATACATTATCACACTTATTTTACGGCTATTTGTCAACTGAACACACACAAAATAAACTTCATACACCTTATGAAGGCCAAAAGGTTTATTTAATGATTTTGGTGAAAAGAAAAATAATAAATGAAATTAAATGAAACATTCTACACATCTGCAGTGGTACATCTATGGTACCTATAATGGGACCTACATTGGTTCTTCAATTTTAGGCATTTCTGCTCAGATTGCTGATAAAATGGGAAAAAAATTAAAGGATGGATGGATGAATGCCATTTTGCTAATTTCCGCTCGACTACATATACAAGTTTTGCACCTCGTACTTCTTTCCTGGGTCAACTTAGCTTCCTCATCCTTTTTTGTAAACGCTGAGGAATGATACGCGTAAAACAAGCCACCCTTAAGCTACAGATCATCTCTAAAAATAACCGAAAATTCCTGTGTTTTATTTGTTTTGTTTTTTTTACAGCGAGATGCTCAAAGACAAGCCCTCCAACGGCAACAATTTAAATTTATTCCAGCAGTGACACATTTCCCGCAGCTTTGCCATAGTTACCTCACCGTGCCAGACCCCCTGCATGTAGCTAGCGCCAAAAAAGTAGTGCAACTCCACTTTTACATCTCCCCCCCTAAAAAAAAACACATACTTTTAAAGATGAAGGAAAAGAACTTGCTTCTCATGCAAAGTTAATAACAAAGGCAAACAATTAAATTTCTCGTTCAGTATTTTTAGTTGGGTTAGTTTGGGACACTGATGTGTCCCTATCTTTGAGGTGGGAACAGAAGTAGGCCGATTCACAGCCAGCGGCTCCGCTCTGCTCTTGTTCTGAGTGTTACAGTAAAGTACTGAACATTAACGGCTGGGACTAGAGCCACGGAGGTCTGCAGCGGGACTCTTGCTAATGACGGGATTAAAGGGATGATAGTGTTCGTGAATGACCGGAAATTATGTTACTGTAATTGGAGCACTAGTGTCTCTGCGGCTCTTTTATTCATGGCGTTCATTCTGTTGTATTTGAGCCCAGCTGTCAAAATAAGGCGACAGTGGAGCAGTGCAGCGGTTCTGAGGGAGTGGGGGGTGAACATGTGCATTTGTTTTGTTTCGTGTTTACAGCCGATCCGCGCCACAGCAGACGGCTGTAGCTCTTTCTCTCTCTCTCTCTCTGAACATTGTTTAGCTCACGATGAGTTAATAAAGTTTTTAATTTGACCTGTGAGAGCCTAAGGCGTAAGGAAGAACACAAGGCAGCGTGATGTAAACGAGAAAATGAATGTCAGCGGTGCTCCCATCAGAGCAGTCACCTCCTCTTGCGACGCCCTCTCGCAAGTGGCGAAGGCGCAAAGCGCATAGCTCCGCCACTCGAACAATCGAAATTCACCAGACGCCTGCGCCCTGGTGAAACATCGAACTGTTTCTGTCATAGAAGAGCTGGCATTTGAAATGAAAGAGGCCACTATTAATTCAATGAGGCCCCTATTTCAACTAAACCCTTATAAAGCAAAGATATGGATGTGCAGACTGACTCATAAATATGTTATAATAAATGAGTGCAGGTCTGTGGGCCCTGGGAATGTGCCGTTTCCTAAGAGGAGAGAGACGTGATTTATACATGTGTATGTGCACTCATACTCCTTCCTCCCTCAAACACGAGGCATGCTCTTAATCAAGAATTTGATTATTTCAGAATTTCAGACAAAGTGCAGGGGTCAGTGTGTTGTTGATCGTCTGCTGTTTATAGAGTAAAGTTTTGCCTTGTTGTAGATAGATAGATATATACTTTTTCAGATGCAATGATCTGAATACATACAGATAAAAGACATTTCGCAGGTCTGATGCTCTGGGAATAAGAGTGGTCTCTATTGCTAGTTCTGTGGGTATTTGCTGATATGTGGTCAAATGCTTCTTTTTAGTCTGACAAGCAGCAGTACATACGTTAAATAAATCTGCTAGTAAAAAAAAAAACCTGAAGAATCACACCCTTTAATCAGTACTATGTTAAGACACCTTCTTGGGTATGATCAAGGGCGTAGGTTTGGTGGCAATGTTGGTGAGGACACCAAGAAAAAAGCTTTTTGTTGAAATGAAAACGTTAATTTC
The DNA here is from genome assembly GCA_021464625.1 of Proterorhinus semilunaris. Classification (NCBI taxonomy): domain Eukaryota; kingdom Metazoa; phylum Chordata; class Actinopteri; order Gobiiformes; family Gobiidae; genus Proterorhinus; species Proterorhinus semilunaris. The sequence continues at coordinate 17,071,470 of CM038349.1, forward strand.
AAATTTCTGAGAATTTACTTTAATATATACATAGTTTGTTGATTTGTAAGTCTGTCTCTCCTTCCTTTTGGCCCCTCCCCTCACTGCTGTGCTTACAGTCGTCCCGCACTTGACTTCTCAATAAAACTAAGTAATGGAAACAGCATTAGAACTATTTTCTGATCGTTTTTGTGTAAAACCTTTTGATCAAATTAAACTACAGACATCGTGTCTTTTCACGTAAATGCAGAGAACGTAAATAAGATCCATAAACCTGCTGTAGGGCAGTTGCAACCCGAAAATGTGAATATCTCCGTAAATATTTCACCAATTAAAACAATAATCCAAGTTTTAACTCACAAGCCGCATTATGCAAAATCTCTTGTGAACAATGTAGGTATCACACTCTTCCACTGTTGGAATGACGGCTAATTACCTCCAATGCAATGTAACGCGGGATTCCAACAGATTACGCACGCGCTGTACACTAACCATTTGTTACAATAACTTGCAAAGCCCTATATGATCGCTCCAATATGCTCGCAAACAACAACACTAAAGCCGTATTAACACATCGCCAAATCAATCAACGGGCTCTGAATAGGTTAAGTGTGCGGCGCGCCAGATGAATCATGTTGATAGGGGAACACGAATGAGCGACACGCGGCGACACGATAACGAATTTGAGTGTAACACGATGAACGGCCCGACATTTATCAAATCCTCCGTATAGGTTAATAGTCGCGCTAATTGCCCCGCGGCAGCTGATGGATGACGTCTCAGACAAAAGAGCGCCGGAGGAAGACATGACAGGATGAGCGGCGTCGCGGAGAAAAACACCAGATAAAAACTGAATGACGGATTAATAACATGCATGTTACATTCGATAAACATAAACAAGGCCGAGGCACGTGTACAGACCGTTTTAATCACAATGACTTGTGATTAACAGCTACAATGAAGCGTGTGACAAAGCTCGGTCGGGCTATGTGTGATTCATGCATCTCACAACACTTGTTTTGATTAAAAGTTTTCAAACATTGTGATGAAGTCTTCTTTAGATATCTTGAGTGAGAAATCATATAATACTGTATTATTTACATTGAAGAAAGAAATGGACAAAAAAGAAGATGGGCATGATGGCGCTGCAACAGTTAGTGCTCATTGTATTGCTTATTTATTGCTCAAAAACAAACACAATTATGACATAGAGAACAACAGACAAGAATAGTCAACGAAAAATAAATAAAACAAATAGACCAAAACAAAAATCCATAAACAAAGAAAACTCGAGCGCAAAATGTTTCTTTGACTCTTGTCATAAAAGCAAATAAAATAGGGATATCTCTTGGAGTGTTGTTACAGCCCCAGGCCTCCAGCTCCTCTATTGTGAATGTGTTTATTAAAGTCTGGCAGTGGACTGAACACCCTTCTCAGCCATTTGTGGACTATTTCGAAACCTGGCTCCTGATTGTAAATATTTCTGGTTTCCTGTCCTGTAATTGGTGTGGCACCCTAGGGTTCCACCTGAGGTGCCATGCCTTTAAAGGGTTACGCTTTCCTGCCATTCCCTGTGGAACAGTATTCAACTTCACCCTCCCCGCGCACTTTTTGCCACGGATGAGCACGTCCTTTGTCTTGACATTTCTGGTAGAGTACAAAGAACGAGGAGAAATGTTTGCTGCTAAAATTTGATGTACAGTAGATTGATTGGTGTAAAATGTCAAATATTCATTTGCGCCAACAAGTCAATGGTAATGGTAAATTGTCTCAACTTATATAGCACTTTTCCACCTACATTAGGCACTTAAAGCGCTTTACAGGGGATCCACTCACCCATTCACTCTCTCATTCATACACCAATGTACGCAGACACTGGAAGCAAGGTGGGTGAAGTGTCTTGCCCAAGGACACAACGACAGTGTGCAGCTTCAAGAGACAAGATTCGAACCCCCAACCTTCCGATCATGAGACGACCTGCTCTACCATCTGCGCCACCGTCGCGCTGCACTGTTTGTGTGGGAGGCCTGAAAACGTCTTTGTGCCCATACAGTAACTGATTTTCTCTTGACATTTACAGTCCTATGTAAACTAATAAGCGTAAAGGGCCGGACGCAATTCATGGCGGCACCCATGGGAATAATGTGAATTAGCTGCATCTCTGGCACTTAGGCCCTTGCCAAAACCAAAACTCCTTCCTCCTACCCACTTCCAATAATTCCTCCGTGAAGGCACCTTCTGAAGTTCCGTCAGTAGTGCACCTGGGGCTGTGGCTTTCAGACGGGCTATCTAGCACTAAGTCTGTGTAAGTTCTCAGTCGTACAGGAGTTGTCTATCTTCAATGAAGGTACTTGAGTCATCTTCTATACTCAGTAGTTGAAGTCTCGAATGTTTCGCCTCTCATCCAAAAGGCTTCATCAGCGGACTAAAGTCCCGCTCAGCCTGCAGCTTAGATAAAGACCACGAGGAGGAGTTAGGGTTGGCTCGGCTCCTCCCCTCTAATTACAGCTACTCTCACCTGTGGGTAAACAACCTTTGAAGTGGAGCGTCTCCAACGATCTGCTCACCGCAGTATCGGTCAGTCCTGTCCTATACATAGATGATCACTGACAATTACCTGCCTATTGTTCTTTTGTTAGCTGAGGTGCCTTCTCCTTGGACTGGCCGTGCCCTTTCGGCTGTGCCCGAAAGAGATTGGAGTAAAGTGAAGCAAGATTAAATCTGAGCCCACCATTCCGGTTCATGGAGTGCCGTGATCAACAAGGACCGTATCTCAATGTCCTGTCCATCCGGACAGGACATTGTTGGGAAGGGAGTCAGTGGAGTTGAGCCAGAGAAGAGGCAATTAAACAGACAAGGAAAATGATCACAAATGCTCATCAAATCTTACTAACATTCATATAAAAATATTATAGGGGTCCTCTCATCTTCAAGTTTTTCCTCACCGAGGTGAGTCCTAGGTCACGGGGCGCGCGGGGACACCTGCAGCTGCACTCTTGACTGTTGGACACTTGGATGTGCTGAGGTGGCTTCATACCTATGGGGTTGTTAGGCCAACAGCCCATTTGTCCGACGTCTCATTATTCCGAAAATGTCCCATTGAGTAGGGGTTGAAAAATAAAATGAGGTTCAGGCAAGAGTCCACTGACCTCAAGGTTAGGGCCAATGGTTGTATATGGCTCTCTAATCCACAACACAACTGGGATAGAGATTTCGGACTAATGGCACCTCTGCTCAATGGTACATTTTTGGAATAATGAGACATCAGACTAATGGGTTGTCGGACCAATGGCATGGCACCCATACCCATCACACACCTGCTCGGCGAAACTCTAACCCTCAGAGTCCACATTCTCCGTGTTCGCCCCACCCCGCCCCGCACGTTGCTATTTTAATTGTTGAGAAACAATGTCTCCGCTCCGCTGGCCCACCTCTCCGTTCTTCCCTGACAAAAATACGGATCAACTCTATTTTCATATCTGTCAGAGTCCGGCCGGATCAAGCTCTACAGCTCAGATAACACCACACAGGAAAGAGGAGTACGGACTTTACTTTAATTTATTATTTTATTAAGAGTTTTATTCCTCAAACTCTTTGCTTTGTGCATGCTCAGTTCGAGCTCCTCCTGCACCCTGGCAGAGAAGACCATGGCGAACTGAAGTGGATATAGTGGGCGTTATTGTCATTCCACTTTCTTTTTTTTTTTACATGCTGCTAAGTGGAAAAGGAGACCAGGTTAAAATTGCATAGCTAAATAAATAGTGTAGTCTTTATAACAATCAGCTAAGGAGGGATAAAAACATTTTGTCGCAGCTCTCCGTCATGTTTAAAGGTTAAAGATGATCTCATCTCGGGAACTCGGGTATCAAAATCAATTCCCAGTTTTCCAGTGGAAAATACCAGATGAGGAGGCGTTCATGCATAATTTTCACCTCGACAAGTGCTATTTACTCTGATTGCGAGACCACATGAAGATCACCGAGACCAAGGTCGCATTCACACCTGGGACTCGGTTCGATTGGGGAAGTTGCAACATTGTTTCAGCTTTCCAACTGGCGCGGTTGGCGTTCACACCTCTTTTTTGTCAATCGAACCAACATTCTAAATGTAAAGCTCCTCTGCACGCCAGTGGGGGCGCTATATCAAAACCCTCTACAGGAAAAACAGCTTCTCTGATTGGTCTGTCTTTGCGTAACTCGTTTGTTTTGGTTGAATCAGACGCACAACGTCCTGCAACTTTCTCTTCCTGGCTTTGTTCCGCTCTCTGGCTCAGTTGCGTTCACAAACCAAATGATCCGCTTCAGAGTTTGTTTGAACCGGACCAAGACCCACATTTTCAGCCGGACCAGGGTTCATTTCTTTGGCCCGGATCAGAGTCTGTTTGCGCGTTCACGACACTTCAAATGAACCAGACTATCCGAGCAAACGGATAGTCACAAGAGGGGGTTGTGAATGCGACATAAGGGTGCTTTCACATCTACACCATTTGGTCCATTTAAAGCGGACTGGAGAACGGAACACCTGCGAGTACGGTTCATTTGGGCTGATGTGAAAGCCAGTTTAATTTGATCCGAGAACTGGTCTCCTGTCTATTTTCCTTAGTTCACCTTTGTAAAAGGAAAACACTTACAGTTCCAGTATGATAAGTGAAACAACCGGAGTGATTTTCGAAAATGTTTCATGCTGGAGCAACAGCAGTATTGGTGCTCGCTGCACAAAGCAATGATAATAATATATTGCCACAAAAACAAGTATTGTTCAGGAATAAAAGCACAAATTAGCCTGATGTTTTCTACCGGGATTTCCTCTCTTCACATGCTGCACCAATCAGCTTCCACCTACGTCACCCAAAACATAGTATTTTCTGAACAGCAGCATCACATCAGTGAGCGGATATATTACATCCACCATGATTGGTTCTTTTGTAAAAAACATGGTGTGAATGTGAACCGAACTAGTTGAGAATGGCTACTTTTGGGCCCAATCAAACCGCACTACCGGACTAACAGGTGTGAAAGCACCCTAAGACCATTGTGCCACGTTTGCTCAATGACATTGAGAAACGTTTGTCATTTTTGGGAGTTTAACATTGTGTTATTGTTAAACTGGTTAAACTTCAAACACAAAATAAAGATGTAAGCTTTTAAAGGTACAGACCACAGTTTTTCCATACTGAGATATGTTCTTACCTGAGTTTAGACGTACCTGTCTGGTCTTTGTGCATGCCCTCAGTCACGCAAAACGACCAAATATGTTGTTAGCATTTGGCCTCTCCCAGCATATTCCTATAGCTCCAAACGGAGGTAAAGTTGGAAGCTACCATGCTCTTCCACGGGCACGCACAAAGACCAGACAGGTACGTATCAATTCGCCTAAGCTCAGGTAAGAACATATCACAGTATGGAAGACCTGTGTGCCCTCAGTCACACAAAAAGACCAAAGATGTTGTTAGCATTTGGGCTCTCCCAGCATATTCCTATAGCGCCAAACGGGGTGAAGTTACAAGTAACCAAGCTCTTCCACGAGCACACACAAAGACCAGACAGGTGCGTATCAAGTCGTCTAAGCTCAGGTAAGAACATATCTCAGTATGGAAAAATGGTGGCCTGTTCCTTTAAGAAGTGATTTAGTGCAGTTTATATGGTGGCTTTAGTGTTTGACTTAGACCCACTGCGGACAAAATGGCATCAATTTGGTTTGAAATACTCCCTGAGAGAAGATCTTAAAAATGAAAGAATGTTTTCTTTTCTTTTCTTTTTTTTTATCATCGACCTATTTAAAAAGTTTATCTCTTCTTCAGTGTGAAAAAAGCAACACTAAAGAGAAAAACTATGGCACATAATGGGCACATGTCTGAACAACTTTCTTTATCCTCATACATAAAGGCTAACAATAGGATCTCCTCACTTTGTCTCTGTTCAGTTCAGGGCTCATTATTCTGTGATGCAGCGAGTGAAAGAAGGTCATACGAGTCTTTGATGGAACATGAGGTCTTTACAAGAGTTTGAACATTGACGACCTCGTCTGAACTGAAAGTAGCAGATCTTCCTGATCTTGTAATATATCAAAAAGATAAAGCTAATCTTTATTTATTTGAACAGGGACAGTGTACAATATACATTAGCCTCAGAAAGGAGAGATGCATTGTACCAGGTTATAGCACTTGTGCTAATTTCCACCTGCAGTCCCTGGGCCTATTGTACATGTTTTTAGTGGTAGGGGAAACCTACGCAGGAAACCTACGCAGAAACGGGGAGAACATGCAAATCTACTGTAATTTCCAGCCTATACGCTGCTACTTTTTTCCTACACTTTGAACCCTGCGGCCAACATGACGGTGCGTCCAATATAGAGCCGCCAACAGGCACTAGAGGTGTCTCTAGCAGTAAACGCAAAAGTGAGACGGGACTTCTAATCTGCTCTTGGCTGAGGAACAGTAGATGAGTAACTTTTAAAATGGTGAAGGCTCAATGCACACCGAAACGCCTTGACGTGCGGCAAAAGAGCTGCCTCCTCTATTTTCTATGAGAAAACGCACACTGAGGTTGCAGTGATGCACGGTGGCGCTGGACCCTGCGCCATGGTTTTGCTGAATCCAGACGTGGCGCCGTGTCTGGATTCCTGCAGAGGTACAGAGGCGGGTCTGACCATGACAGACAGAGAGACCGCCGTGAACTTAGTTTGGAGGGACGAGAGAAGCCGCGGAGACAGAGAAACCATCGTCAGGGCTCATGCATCAGGGGAAGCATGTTAATAATAATAATAATAATGCATCGGTTTTATATAGCGCTTTTCTGGACACTCAAAGACGCTTTACATTGCACTATTCATTCACTCCATACTTGGTGGTAGTAAGCTACTGTTGTAGCCACAGCTGCCCTGGGGTAGACTGACGGAAGTGAGGAAACCAGTCTGCGCCATCGGCCTCTCCCACCACCAACAACCACTCACTCACACACTACATTTGCTAGGCTTCCTGGTGTTACCAAACGGTCTCCCATCCAAGTACCGACCAGGCCCTTCCCTGCTTAGCTTCCAAGGTGTGACAGGATCGGGCAGAGCAAAGGCGGTATGGCCAAGTTAAACTCGTGTCTGTCGCCAACTCGCTAATAACCTACAAAAAAGAGCCAGGTTTGCGCTCTCTCTTACAACACGGACATACGTGTCTTCTTTTATTTCTGATAAATGTATAAATCACGTGTGTAAAGCCCTGCACGCTTTGAGAAAAGCCTTTGAACTGGCGTGACGCGGCGCACTGCGTTCTGGTGTGCGTTGGCCTCTACACTTCCACATTGAGGTCGGCTACACTGGCCATTTCTGCCTTTTTTAAGTATTTATCACTGCCGTCCCTGCGGCCTGTATGTGTACAAGGCTACAAATTTAGCTGGCGCGGCTTTTAGTAAGGTGCGCTTAATTGTCCGAAATGTATGCTAAATAAATGATTAAACGATTAGTACTGAAGAAATAAATCAAATGGAAATGAGAATAAACTGTCGATGGTCCTCACAGCAGATTTGCACAAATACTGTAAGATGCGCTACACTATCATACGCACTGGGAGACAATGACAACGATTCACAAGGTTGAGGTTAGAACTTTTTTTTCCGGTGCCAATGATCCCAGTTTATTTTCCCCACAAAGCATTTGAGTTTACATAACTTTATTCGTTCGCATTTGCTGTGGCATTTGTTTCCATAAGCTTCTGCAAAGATCCCGTTTTGCAGTAATTTTTCACTAAGATCTTGTATTAATGATGGGCGACTGTGACCACTGCGCAAAGCGCCTTTCTCTTTTTACTAATCCTCGAAAATGTCAAAGGGTGTGTACAAAGAGGGTAACTCTATATTGTGGTCTCTCATTATCCAAACTCCTGTAAAGTGCCGAATGTTACAGCGTGTATTTCACTCGCCCATACCTTGTTGTTTTGGTGAATCTACAGAATAGCCGCTCAGCACTGGTGCTCCTCCGACTTCATTTCATCTCAGCAGGAGGCAACTCTCACACTCTGATCACAGGGTTCTGTAAGGAAAAAACAAACACTTCTCAGACAAACGTATCCCCAAGTAACCACCATAAACTTTTCTTTAAAACAGACAGCGAGAGAAGCATTTGTTCTGCAGTGATGATCCACATAACTCACTGAAGATAATGGAGAGAAATTACCAAATGCCTTAAGTTAGCATAAAACTAAACATCTTTCTAATCATTTGCAAATACAGTAGTTTTCTGACCTTTCTGACTTTTGGGGCCCCTTAAACCATCCCTTAAGATTGTCGATCTTGTTTTTTAAATAATAATAATAAAAAATAAAAAACATTTAAAAAACATGGCCAATATCAGAACAATTAATTCAAACTTTGACTCATGAGGCTTTTCAATAGGCAGTCAATAACAAAATTAAAGATTACACCAGAACTAAATACTTAAAAGTTAATTTCTCTAACCGTCCCAAACATCCCTAGCCCCAACCATAAAAGTACTAAAACAGAAATCCCTTAAGCCACATCTGAAGATCGCAAAATAGAAGGTCTTCACAATTGTGTCGGAAGATTGTGTTCTGCAATTTGAGCCAATCTCGAGGCCCGAATTAAACTTCTCCCTTTAATACACCCTCCATTCATGAGCAATTACTTTGAAAACGCTCTGACTGCACTTCTACTGCACTGTTATGCCTCTGTGTCTGCAACTTTTTAAAGTTTCCTTATGTGCGAATAGTAAGGTGAAGAGACATAAGCTTCCCGCTGGGCCATGACAACATAATTATTTCACCTCTGTGTGGAGAAGGATCGTAAAAAGGCCTTGAGTGTCTAGTCAAATGATGTTTAAGATTAAAAAAACGAACAAGGCCTTTCTGTGGCGTTGGCTGGTCTCCCCGTGTCTGCGTAGGTTTCCCCTACCCCTAAAAACATGTAGCCTGGCCAGCTAGAATACAAACTTTTCCTATTCTTTACAAAGACATGTAGTCTGGGATCGGGGGAATTTCTTCGAATTCCCGATGGGTGTGATTGACAAACGCATGAACCTATTCGAGAAAAGCTGGATATGACGCAAACGGCATGCGGCGATTTTTGTAAACAAGGAAGTGGTTTTACGATGCATCGGCCAGAAGAGCGGAGACAAATGTGAACCATCTATGTTGTTATTGCCACAAGGAGTTATTAGTAACTCGGTTCAGATTTTAAACGTAGGAGAAATCAATTTAAATTCTGTTTCAATCAATGTATGTTTGGAATGTATGTCTGTCCCACTCCCCCTCGGGAGTGCCTGTCTAGATTGCACAGAGGAACCCTGCCTACTGGATTGACAACAAGGACTGGACGGTCTGCGATCTTGACCCGTCTGCCTAAGGGACCTCCATCAGCCCTGGGTCTCCATAGCCTGTCCGTCCATGGGAGTGGATCTCTCCTTCTGTGGTTCTCCCCAAGGTTTCTCGTTTCTCCCACCTGGTTTTTGAGTTTTTCCTTGCCGTGCTGGAGAGTCTAAGGACAGGGGACACCCGCGCCGCGCGTCGCCCCCCACTGCTGACGCTTATTTGGACATTATGTTTGCCTGGATACTTGATTCGCCTGAACTTTAAATTGTCTTATTTACTGCTTTGTTTTATTGCCTTAATGTTCAGTGCAGCCCTATGAGTCACCTCCTGTTGTGATATTGGGCTATACAAAACCATTGATTGATTGATTGACAAAAAAAAAACTTTCATTCAATGGCAACAAGACAAAAATCCTCTTAGAGAAGATGAAGCATCGACATCTGCGCAGGTACATCCTTGTTAAGTGCATTAAAGAAAATCTTTTACCAGTGGTTAATTTGGTTCCTGTCGTGACAACGTGGTCTGCGATCAGATCGATATAAAACTTTTGGTGGTCCTGCTTTTGAACAGATACAGAAAGCAGGAGTGGAAGGCTGACCAGGCAAGAAAACACGTGCCAGAAAGAATGAGAGTGTGTTTGTTTGCCTCTTTGAGTGAGTATGTTGGTGGTGGTCGGAGATTGGCAGCATCGCTTCCTTTATTCAACCCCAGGGGCGGCTGTAGTATGCCAAGTATGCCTTGAATGGATAAACAGTGTGGCGCTTTGAGAAACTTGGTAACACAAGCAAGTGTAAGCCATTATTATTAAATCAAAACAGTAAGAGTTCACGCTACGCTGTTCATCAATGTTCTACTGTCCCGAGCTTTGGACCATGACCCTGAGACAAGCATTCAAAACTAAGGGTGGATGGTGAGAAGCACAGTTATCCAGGGGGGGATCAGAGACTCTGCTCCTTCACCTCAAGAGGAGCACTGGGAAATATTGGAGGAACTGTCCGGAGAACAAAAAATCAACTAAAAGTTCTAGGCTTTTATTGCTAAAACTAGGACATTTTGCTGTTTAATTGCCCTTGCAAAGCACTTTGAATTGCTAATCGGTATGAAAGGTGCTTTACAAATAGATTGTCGTCATTATTACTTTAGTTTGCATTTCATACACAAGTTGCAATTTCAGACAAACAACAAAATTAGATCAGATGGAGGATCAAGTGTGGCTGCAACTGTGCACGCTGCTGATATTGACCAACTCGTTTTGGAGAGGAGAATCGAGCCTGTACCTGTCGATAAGCAGAAGCTGGTACATGTGGTTAAATTGTAATTGAGTAAAACTATTTCTTCACCAAAATCCTCCAGTTTCATCTTTCCATTGTCATCCGCCTTTATTACATTACGTTCATTTTTCACAGATCCGGTCTCAGCAGAACTTGTTAATACTTTTTCATTTTGAACTCGTGTGCAGTCAGCCACGGAGAAGCTAAATACTGTCGCACCCTGAACTGAAATCTGTCGAGTTGGGATTTTAATTTCATGCTCTTCTTCTGATATGACATGAGAGTCATTGTTTCTAATTTTCACACGGAGAAGAATGAAACAGATGGGTACCAGGTGATGACGGAGAGGCTTGGGGGGAATTTCTTGAGAATCCTGGTTTTATCTCATGCTCATGGGTTTGGAGGAGAACACTCGAGCTAAAGCACTTTTCATTACAGTGTTGATGTGGAGTAGGACACTTGTAGCAGCTAATTACAAATTAGGCGGTTTTATTTATTTCAAGATGGTGATAGCGTTGCAGCGCGATTCCCAGCTGACCGGGCAGTGAATGTGTTACGGAGGATTTTCAACGTGAAGTGTTTGTTTTCTGCAATAAACAGCTGATCCAAATTCAACACTAGTTTAAAAGACAAGAAGCTAACCACTCAGCAGGGTTTACATGTTTTCACTGTGTCTGACTCGGTTTCCACTTTCACTAAAAATGTAAAGCATGTGTGTTGTTCGAACTGCTTTCTGGGATTTCTGGTGCAGTTCTTGATGATAAAGGTTAAGATCGGCGTCACACAAATCACTATAGAAACCGATTGTTTCTGGACGATTTATCCAAAACTGTGTAAACAGAAAAGTTATCAAACATTTCTGGCGTATTTTCAAGTATCTGGTAGTTTCTTTCTTGTCGAAAATCTTTACACGCAAGTCAGTGTTTAGCTGATAGCAGACTAGCCTCTGTCGCGCCTCTGGAGATTTTCAATAGTATTTTTACTTCAGTAGGAGGAAAGCCTGTTTCCTCCATTGGGCAGCTTTATGTACATTTACATGATTGAAAACAACAGTCCGCAGGTTTTGCCCGGGGTCGGCCCGATGTTCCCCAGTACTGATCGGTTCCTGGTAATGCAGTTCTCCGGTATCGCTGTTTGGGGTAGTGTACCAGACAAGGACCACCTGTAAATGAGATGAAGCATCTCAAGGGGCATTCCAAGAAGGAATAAAGACACCAGAGGTACTATCCCTGTTTACTCCTTTCCTTGGGGTTAGGACTGCGGTTTGGATCAGAGGCTTGATGTCACCCATCCGTGGAGTATGCAGGGAACATGGGTGGTCAAGTTTACTGCGAGGTTAGGTTCTGGATATGGGATTGGAAGCGCCAGTGAGCATGTTTGGAAATGTGGCACTTGAGTCTGGAGAGATGCATATCTGTTCTCCTAAACTTAGGTTTGTATAGTAAAGACTACTGGGGAACATTGGTACCAGGGAACATACTGTAGGTACACATCCCTGTTGCCTACGCTGTATTTCGCTAAAGTCCTCTGCCCTTTCTGTCAGAAAGAGGGGTTCTCCAAAATCAGTTGAGCAGAGTAAAATGCATTGAAAATGAAGGCCACCCTGTTTGTTTGCATGTTTTGGGCAGGTTTTAAGAGGATTTTGAGTGTATTTATCTACTGAAAATTGGCAACGCAGCTCCTGTGTAAGTGTTGTTTGTGAGCGGTGCTGAATATTGGAAATTTCTGCTCTGTGATTTTATTTATTTTGTCATGCTGCTTCGGTAAATCAAAATTGAAACTTGTTCCAACAGCAGTGAGAGTGACGCAGTCTGTGATGCACTGGTGGCAGTTCATTCTCTAGTCACTAACCACCTCACTACCCCCTCCCTTCTTGCTCTTCCTCCCTCCGCTGCCCTGATGTGCTGATAGACACAGGTTTTGCACTCACAGTTTGATGGGTGTGTTAGTGTGAGACCTGCCGTTGACCTGGAAGAGTGAAGTGAAGCGCTCCAACACACTGCTGTCCCGAACGTGCTGCAGGGGAGAGCGTGCCCCCCCCTGCGGAGCATGTTGGGGCACGCAAGGTCACCAAAAGTCCCCGGGATCTGCAGCTGCAATCCCCAAAACACAATGTCCGCCGGCACGTCATCGCTCCGTGTGATGTGTGTGCATGTTTTTTTTTTACATGGGAACAGATCTGGCAGGTGACATTTGGTGTGCTTCTGCCTCAGCGCAACTGCTCTGCTTGGACTGAGAGCTCCCCCAAGCTACGGTCTGACAGTGCCCTCCTCTGATATCAACTGACAAAAGTATTTTTGGATTTGCATGAGCAAGAATGCACATCAGTTACTTTTAATTAGTTTTATTTTAATATTTTAGACGTTTAAATGGTAAATGGTCTCAACTTATATATCGCTTTACCACCTACATTAGGCACTCAAAGCGCTTTACAACAAGGAACCTCTCACCCATTCATACACCAATGTACACAGACACTGGAGGCAAGGTGGGTGAAGTGTCTTGCCCAAGGACACAATGACAGCGTACACCTTCAGGAGACGGGATTCGAACGACGGTGGCGCAGATGGTAGAGCGGGTCGTCTCATGATTGGAGACGATCATGAGATTTGAACCTCCCTTCAGGAGGTTCAAATCCCGCCTCCTGAAGGTGCACATTGTCGTTGTGTCCTTGGGCAAGACACTTCACCCTCCTTGGCTCCAGTGTTTGCGTACACTGGTGTATAAATGGGAGTGTGAATGGGTGAGTGGCTCCTTCCTGTAAAGCGCTTTGCGTGCCTAATGAAGGTGGAAAAGCGCTATATAAATTGAGACCATTTACCATTATTGATATATAATGGATTTGTGTTTATTTAATTTGAGCAGTTTACATAATTTATTTATTTTTCTAAATTCACATTGTGCACTCGTGGAAGCTCAAAAGGAGTATGTCGATTATTATCGAGTTGAAAAGTGTCAAAATAGCATTTGTATAAAAAAAAAATGACAGGTCTGAAACGCATGTACATTTAGGGGAAACTGTGTTTACACTACAACATAGACAAACGTTTGGAACAGAAGTTTTAAGAGTACCAAAATTATTATTATGAATTTCAGCTTAAGTTAGTCCATAACTCAACATGTTGAGTGTATTTTTGGTTTATTCATCTCGTGACCCATAAAGTGAACCCTTACATGCTTGAGCGTTTGCAGATACCATTAGCCGACGCACATTTGGAGGGTGTAAAAGTTGTTGACACGCTGGGTTGCCGTATTTGTGTCACCTTCAATTAAATACTTAAAGCACTCAGCCATGTGTTTATGATTTGGAGAGACTTTGAGAAGGACAAAACATTATTAAACTTTCAAAAGAATGCTTGTACTCAGGTTATTTTGGTGGCTCACAAAATGTAGTTTTATCAGTGAAAAAGCCTGCATTGTTCACCGTTCATTAGATGTCCTAATGAATGGTGAACAATGCAGGCTTTTTCACAGGTACAGTGAAAAAGCAGGTTTCAGTTAGTTAGGAACTACTGCACAACACGTACTCTTACTAAACTTCATTACAATTTATTGCAAACTGGTTTTAGCCATAAGATCTGGCTTGAACATTGAAGCAAAAATGTAACCTATGTAATAATTAAATAATTTGAATATGTTGAAACGTTCTTGTTCTAGGTTCTTCTTCTGTAAATTGTGCAGTTGAAATATTTACAACATCAAAAGCTCTAATTTGTTGCTAAGTGGGTTGATTTGACAAACCATCTCCACAATCCAGATTTTGCTGTGCATTAAGATGTTCAAATAAAAGACTCATTAGCATTAATGTATAATGTTTGGGCTCATTTTTATCTTTTTGTTTTGTCCTGAAACTCATCCTTTAATTACTCAAAGTGCACTGAAAACAACAAGCATTTATTTCTCCCACATAAACATCAAACGGTGCTTAATTCTTTTAATTTACAATCCATCAATCTAGGTATTTTGGACTGCCAGACCACACACTTTCCCTTTTCTTCACAAAGTTTGGACCCCGGCGTTATCTCCGCCAGTTCTGATCGCCGTGGCTGACTGGCGGATTGTCCAATCAGAGAAACGTGTGGTGCATCGTATATGGCGGCTAACCAAAGTATCAAATATCCAGGCAAACATAATGTCCAAATAAGTGTCAGCAGTGGGGGGCGACGCGCGGCGCGGGTGTCCCCTGTCCTTAGACTCTCCAGCACGGCAAGGAAAAACTCAAAAACCAGGTGGGAGAAACGAGAAACCTTGGGGAGAACCACAGAAGGAGAGATCCATTCCCATGGACGGACAGGCTATAGAGAGCTCTGACACACATGTTGAACACGAGCAGATCTGACTATTACGGCTAGGAGATGAAAAAAAAAAAAAAAAAATCATGAATCAAACTCCACCTCATAAAATACTGGCCTCCCAAGTACCACCAGGCCTATAACAAGCACATCAGGACTAAACCTGGTCTACAATCAAATAAATGATTTAAAGTGTGTCTAAACTGTGCACAACCATGTCTAAACCTGAAAAATCCATATAGGTTATTGAGTTTTAAGCGACTTTAATCAGTCACATTTATGAAGTGTTTTCATACTTTTATCTCCCGAAATGTTTTAAGTAGCTGCGTAGTTATGCATAACGTAGTTATGCATAACTACGTTTTCGTTTCACACCAAAGTGATTTTTCTGAAGTGGGAAAGATAGACTCTTGTTGAAAACATTTCTGTTCACTGCTGCACCTCCAGGTTTTAATCAAATATATATATGTGAAATGCTATGAAAACAAATGCATTGATTTTTTTTTGTTCTTTTTTTTTAGGGTGTTTGTGGCAGATGAAGCTGAGCGGCTAAAGGCGCTCGGCTTAGTTTTGCTTATTCAAACTCATTCGCACTTACAGGTTTAATGGCAATCTGTTCCCGGAGAGAAGCATAAGGGCTTTTAATGTACACAGTCTGCAACAGAGAGGAGCGTGTGCAACATTAACGCATCTCAAAAACCCTGCAATTAGATTCATTACTAAAGCCGAGGTATTCCGCTTTTGTCAGGTATGTTGGTGACGGCCATGATCATGCTGCAAACAGTCATATCACTTATATTTCAAACGTTTTACTGGTTGGAATAGTTTAATAGATCTTACCAGAGTTTCACCAATTAACTTCAGCCTCACCTTTGTGCAGATCAATATTGTAATTACTTCTTTAGTTTCTCTCTTTTGTCGGTGTCCGTCAGGTGCTTTATTGTTGAGTGTGATGTGGTCTCGTCTCTCCTCTCCACCTCTGGATTTCTTCAGGCTCTGCTCTTTGACCACCTCCTCATTCTATCCGGACTCCCTCCCGTCTCTCAGCCTTACCTCTCATCGGACGCGCACTCCGGCTTTGTTCACTCTTTGTGTTGGCGCCTTGATATCGCTCCGCTGTCTTCGCCTTGGACCCTTTGCGTGTTCAATTTCCTTCTTTCTCGCTTTTCATTATTCCTTACCCTGACCTCTCCTCTCGCATTTATGTCGCCGCATTGTTGGCCGCTCTCGCCGCAAATGAAGTTTCTCGTTAAAGGAGTCCCTCGGCTCTAATACAAAGTCCTTTGACAATGAAGCATTTTACATCGATAAAGTGGTTTGCTAAGAATTATCGAAATGAAAAGAATTTAAAACAGCATTCACACGGCATATTTTCTTTAACAACCATCAATCAGCTCAATCATGAGTTGTAATGTCCTCAATATGTGCTGTGATGGAATCATAAACTGTATATTTAAAAACCTCTTGTGCAATTCATGAAGTCAGCTCAGTCTCCTCCAACAGAGCAAGTTTCAAAAATGAAAGGTGTAAGGCGGGCTGAGCGAAAAGCCTCCATTGTGCTCCAGAGCCTGACAATCAAAACCCACAGCTAAGACTTTAAAAATAAACATAACATTAAACCAGCATGGTTAATAATATTATACTCTTCTCAGCGTTGTTGCGAGAATAAACTGTATTCTAAACTGTAATCTAAATTACTTTGCTTGTTTTTGACATGTGTAAAGTCCTCATTTGATTCCATTGTATTATTGAAACTTCTGGAGTCAACCCTCGCCACTAGGGGGTGGTATCGCAGCAATGTGAGCCTCTTGCCAGGATCAAAGAGAAGCGCTTTCCTCACCCACTGGATGAATGCTTGCCCCCATTTTGTTGCTACGTCATGATAAACATTAAAAAATGTGGTTTGTGTGTTGGAGTTGGATGTTGGGGGTCCGAGGGCCAACGGTGCAATTAGACAGCCTTGCTTTTGTCAGTCTACCCCAGGGCAGCTGTGGCCACAATAGCAGCCCCACCAGTGTATGGAGTGAATAGATAATGAATACAGTGTAGTGCTTTGAGAAACATGTCACCTGAAGTGCTATTAAAGTGTAAGACTTTATTAATATTATTACTATTATCAAAGTCAAATGTATACAGTGCAAAGAAAATGTTTAAGAGCACATTTAGTACTGCTGACCAGTACTAAATGTGCTCATAAACATTTTCCTGCCCTTAAGTAGCATAAGGGGCAATAACTTTATACAATGGTGGCCTAATTGCTTGGGTGTCATTTTTTAGGGGCCCAGCCAAAAAAGTTTGGGAACCCCTGATCTAACACACCCCTGTTAGCTAAATTAACTATCCCCATTAACTTGGGGAATGTAAAACAGTACAACGTTCCAGTGTGGCTTTGATTATGAAGTCACCCAGCATTTAAACACAGTCCTACAAGTTCAATCACAAGAAAGCCACTAATAATAATATTGCGAATGATACGTTATTTTTCAAATAAAATACACGTACTAGTGATTATTATTGACGTGATTCAACTTGAAACCAATTACATTGTTTGTTTCATGCAGACACGTCTGTAGCATAACACCACTCTGACGCTATTACAACATCTTTCAGCGTTAGTGCTCCCAAAAGCCCCACTCTCTAAATGTCCAGGCGCCGGTCAGTGAACAGGTCATGATCAAACGCTCCCTCCCAGTCTCTCTACGGTGTCCTGAGAGGCTCACGCTGCCTCGGAGGTCAGAGGTCAGCCAGCGGCCCATGACAGAGGAGCCGAGCTGAAGACATGTTCTGATCTCTCCTGTCTCTGATGACCTCAAATAATCCCTTACAGCGCACTGCTTTTTGGTCTATTTGTCTAATGCAAGTCCCCCCACTATAATAAAAAATTTTTTCTCTCTCTTAGCTGTAGCTCTTGAATCTTTCGTTTCTCTCTATCCTTGCTGCAAGAAGGTCCCAGATTCAAATCCTAGACTGTGTGGGTAACTTTGGGTGGAGTTTGCATGTACTGCCAAAATCTGGGTGGGATTCCACCATGTGAAAGTTTCCCTGTACACTGTAAACTCAAACAGTCATACGAACTCAAACATTTGTGAGGCACCTCAATCATGAACAGAAAATGTGTTGAGTGACTATTAATCTTATGAGTACGAAATGTGATTAATGGAGATTTAGGTTGAATAAAGATAATGGGCCTCATTCGCAAACAAATTACACTCAAACGCCTTCTTAAATTAGTAAAATTAGTTCTTAGTTGAAAACCTTCCTCTGTAAGAACAAATCCTGTAAGAACAGTCAGGAGGTCTCTTATGCACAAAGAGACCAGTTCTGCACACAATCATGCTCCCGAGTCGTACAGTATATATTTGTAGCCTACATAATAGGCTGATACATTTCGGAAAACATGTAAATAATAAATTACAGAGATACCCTGTTTATGCAGAAAT
Organism: Proterorhinus semilunaris; assembly: GCA_021464625.1. Classification (NCBI taxonomy): domain Eukaryota; kingdom Metazoa; phylum Chordata; class Actinopteri; order Gobiiformes; family Gobiidae; genus Proterorhinus; species Proterorhinus semilunaris. The sequence goes on from CM038349.1 coordinate 17,089,765, forward strand.
ACATTTGTTAATAGGCTGCTACTTGCAGTCTTATCAACGGCAAATAAAATACTAAACGTATTGCTGGTAAAACTGTTTTTATGCTGGCGTTCATAAATAGCATTAAATAGACACTGTGATAACGTTATTTGATAAAGATGACAGTCGGTCTCAATCTAGCTATGTACCTTGTATCTTCAAGTCAGGGAATCTCCTTGTTGAGCTACGTGGGCAGAATGGCACATTGCCACCACTGCATCTATTTAAGTAAGTAAGTAAGTAAGTGCTTTATTGTCATTGTACAAGCGTACAACGAAATAGTGTTCAGGTGTTTGTCCTGAGCTGCTGCGGCTGAGCCGCGCTGCCACTGTGTCAACCTGAACCCCATGACCTTGGAGGTCAGGGAAACTGTTGCACTTGGAAGAAACCTGGCTGGCTGCCCTCTCTCGCTGTCTCCTCTGATCCTCTGAAACGGTGCACCGCCTCCTGGGTTTGTCCCTGTTTCAGAGCATGGTGTCCTGCACTGGTCAGCTCCTCCTCCTCCTTCCTCTTCCTCCTGCAGCTCCCTCTGCTCCACAACAGTCTTTCACCATCTTGTTTGTCCCTTACTTGTTTCCTGTAGATCCTCTTGTGACGCCTCCTCTGTGCTGCAGCTGTTGGTGCCTCTTCAGTGACTCAGAAGAAGAAACTTGTAGGTCTCAAATGGGTTTAGCTGATAAGCTAGCATTTTGTTTATCTTTAAAAAGCTGCTTTCTTCAGGACCTTTTAAGGGACTGATCCGCGAGAAGAGAAGGAAAATGCTCACGCTCATATGGGTTATATCTATTTAATCATTTTGTAATGAGAGCAAATTTGCGTGCCCAAAGATTTGGGTGGGTGCTTGAACGTTTTGCAGAACGGATTTGCGTTTTGCTATTCATATACTTCTGCGGCTGCCTGTAGCACACAGCACTTTTTGTCCTTATATGGTGAAAGATAGGCGGCGACATTTGTTGGCAAGTTGGCATTCACCAAACTAAGAACACTATAGGTGCGAAGGATTTTTCCTTACTTATGAACGTGTCATGAATCAGGCACAGTTTCCCCATGAATGAGACCCTATGTTCTAAGACCTCATTTCAAAACATTCGCATTTCCATTCAATGTCATGACGTCACCAAAACATTGTCCTGCTTGACGCACAATGTTTGAAAAATCAAAACGGCTGCCCAATGCGGAGAAGGAATATTGGACATGGACCACCAGCTTGTGTATTGAAACAGTCTTGCAGTGTTAATACAAGAGCTATTCTGCCCTCACTGTTAAACAGTAAATAAACAGCATTTAGACTGTAATCTTATATATTGGACACATGTATATGCAAAATCATTAATCAAAACTGAAAACTATCAAATATAATCTTTTTTAGCATAAATGTTCACCAATAATAACAAATATTGTCTCATTGACTCATATGCAACATAAATTACTCACAAGCAATGCTTTCTGTAAGACAACAAAGAAGGATGGACAAAGATTACATCAGAAGTCAGCCATATTTCAACATGTGCTGTATACTAACTCTAATGCTGATAACAGTAAACATAACACGCAAAACAACTATAATGCCTCCTGCTGGTGGGAGAGAAAACTACTCCAGCACAAGAGCAAAGAGAAGACTGAAGCAAGACGTCTTAAACTCAACCAACCAGTCCTTCTCTATTGTTTTATTGTTATGTTTTAATTTTCAGTAAACTGTCTCTCCATTCATTGATGGACTGGCTGGCTAGTTTTGTTTGGCTGTTGCCTCATGCGGTTCACCAAAATGAGCAAATCACTGCAAATGTTTTCCTGTCTGCCTCCTTCTACTTTGATAAGGGCCATGTCAAAAAGTCCCAGGCAATTTGATAATTTAATGAGTGCAGCATTTTGGCTGTTTTTGCTTTGTGTTGCATGTCTCAAATGTAGAGCAGCATTTACTCTGGATGGACCGAATACGCATTTTTTTTTCAAACAGGGAGCCCTAGGAAGCAAGCATAACACGACCTATAGTTATATCCAATATGTGTCAGTCTTATATAATTCGTTGTGCAATAATGTCTACACTCTGGTCCATATTGTTTTTTTTATTTTGGCCGGGAACAAAAATAATCTTATGAGTCCCTAAGTCTTCAATAGCATCTTTAACACTAGCTAAAATAGATTGCCCAGACATCTAGGTTGAAGGATTTTTTGTGGCTAGTAGACTATGTGTTTAGAGCTCATTCAGATAGAGGCTCAAACTGTCAATCATTTTGTAGGATCACAAATATACTTTCATCATTTTATAGCAAACTGTAACATTTTAAATTGCACATGAAAACAGTAAATAATGTCAGGTGTTCTTTACCTCTAGAATTGCTCTTGTACCTTATTGTTGGAATTGCAAATATACTAAGTGGAGATGATGACAGATGTTTGTGTGGAATGTGAATCTGTGTGATGTCGTGAGGGCCCTCTAGTCAAATTCCCCTAAGGGCCCCCTGGTGGAAAAGGTCCTACGTTCGAGAATAACGAGCTCATACTAGCAACGTTTTCAGATGTGGAGTTATCTAGGAAGCAGCGATGAAGTAAACCAAAGGCCCCAGCTGAACATCTCAACCAAACAGCATGCTCACCCAGACGTGGGAGAAAAAGGCATTTTAACAGATCTAAGTTACAGAGAAGGCTCATCATGACAAGATCCTGCGGCTCCACTAAGTGACAATGAAATCGTGTATGAGGGCACGTCACCTGAATGTAAGTCTGATGCGTAAAAAGGACTTTGAGACCCAGACGCTCCTGCTTTTGAACAGTTGCGGTGCTATTTATTTATTTTGATATGAAGTGCTGGTTGAAAGACATTGAAAGAAAATATGATAAATATTTTACTTTGGGAGACTTCTTTTGTTGTCAAAATTGGAAAAAGAACAATGAATCTCCAAGGACATTATGTCTCCTGAGGCCCAACAAAACACACAATAATGAGAGAAGCCTGAGATGTGACCATTTATGAAACAAAGGAAGTCTATTGAAGATGACCAGGGACTTTAAAATACTTTTAACACACTGCAAAACTGCTGTGTTATCAGGCTATACAAAAACAAATTGTTTTGAAAAGACAGATAAGCTGGATATTTCCTTTTGACATCGACTGGAGTGCGAAAGAGGGACACGGACTGACTCAAAATTACTACAAATGTGCGAATGAAACCGGACATAGCATTAACGTGGTTATGCTCAAAGCTTTTCAATGACATCGGACCCTTTGAAATTAGTGTAATATTATTCCACCTGCATTGTACATTTCAATTTCATTGTTTTGTTATTTCCCAGATTTGACAATTGTAATATGTGATAAATGACTCATCTCTCCCCCAAAGCCCAGACACAGCATGTTTTAGTGTTTTCAGAATGAATTGCCAAAATAGACCAACAAAAGACAAACAAAATGATGAGTGCTCAGCGTCTCAAAGCCTTTTTCATGCATTTCCGATTGTTTTCTTTGTAATATTTTCCCCCGGACTGCGAATTATCTGCTCCTCTCTGGCGGAGTGTCCCGCTGCGAGGATAGCAGTGTTTAGTGTCGAACGGTCAGCTGTGGAGATAGTAAAGTGCCAAAACAATGATTTTCAATTATTTACTTGGATGTTCTAAACTCCTAAACAGCTTTCCAGTCGACGACAGAGAAGACGGAAAGATGCCGCATGCGGAGGGATTTGCACGCCTCAAACAATGGCGGTTCAAATACCAAACGTGCCGCTGTGCTACGCAAAGTCCCAAACTCTTTATTGCTTTATGTTCTTCTTGTAACACATTTTGGAATTGGATTAGTTTAATAGTTTGTGGGTCAGCTCGGGACAATTTTGTAGAACAGGGCCAGGGCTAAAGGATTCAGAAAAGCCATAAACATAGAGCAAAAGCTTCATTACGACTGTATTTTAGTTTACATATACACATACATTTATACACATGCATACACATACATACAATATATCATTAGGACTAAATAAATAGATGTCAGTTAAAAGCTAAGTTGGTGGGTCTTGAGCCTGCTCTTAAATACATAAACGTTCTCTGCGGTCCTGAGCTCCTCCGGCAGGTCGTTCCAGAGGCGAGGGCCATAATATTGGAAAGACGCCTCGCCATGACTCTTTCTGTTGACTTTAGGAATAACTAGGAGACCCCTGCCGGCGGAGCGAAGGGGCCGTAAAGGTTCATAAGGTAAAAGCAGTTCTGAAAGATAAGAAGGACCAAGACCATTAAGACATTTAAAAACCATTAAAAGAACTTTAAAATGGATCCTGAAACACACGGGGAGCCAATGCAGCGACTCTAAAACCGGTGTAATGTGGTCCCGCCTCCTGGTCTTCGTCAGGACACGAGCTGCTGAATTTTGTAAAAGTTGTAAACCTGAGATGCTCTTTTTGGGAAGACCAGAAAGCAGGGCATTACAGTAGTCAATACGACTGGTGATAAAAGCATGCATTAGCGTCTCCGTGTTGGCCCGAGAGAGAATGGGGCGGACTCTGGCTATGTAAAAACTTATTTTTGTGATATTCTTAATGTGTGGAATTAAAGTCAGCATCAAAAGAGTCAAAAATCACGCCCAGGTTCTTCACCTGGGAGGAACGATTAAAAGACAGTGACTGTAGTTTGGGTAAAAGTTTCTCCCTCTGGGCCTTAGGACCAATGACTAAAACTTCAGTTTTGTCCCGGTTAAGCTGGGGAAAGTTTTCTGCCATCCAGGATTTGATATCTAAAATGCAGTTAAAAAGTGCATCCATTGGCCTGGTGTCCTCAGGAGACATGGAGATGTACAACTGTGTATCATCAGCGTAACTATGAAAGTTGACCCCATGTCTCCTGATGACATCACCAAGAGGGAGCATATACAGGTTAAAAAGCACTGGGCCTAAAATCGAACACTGGGGCACACCACATGTAATATTATGGACCTTGGAGGAGCAGGTATCCACACTTACCATGAATGTCCTGTCTGTGAGGTAGGATGTAAACCATTTGTGGACAGCACCAGAGAGGTCGATGTGTTTTAAACCAGTTAAAAGAATAGTATGGTCGACTCTATCAAAAGCGACGCTCAGATCCAGTAGAACCAACACTGTGACCTTCTGTGAGTCATAATTTAATCTAAAATCATTTGAGATCTTTAAAAGGTCCGTCTCGGTGCTGTGGTTTACCCTAAAGCCAGACTGGAATTTCTCAAGGATGTTATGTGCAGTAATAAAATCATTAAGTTGGATAAAGACACGTTTTTCTAAGATTGTGCTTAAAAATGGTAAGTTGATCTAAAATTGTTACAATTATTACAGTCCAAATTGGTCTTCTTCAGCAGGGGTCTCACCACCGCCCCCTTAAAGGCAGCAGGGAGGACCCCCGTCTGAAGAGAGCAATTCATCATGTGTAAAAGTTCGTCTTTAAAGGATCCATAGAATGTTTTAAAAAACGGAGTTGAGACCGGGTCTAAAAGACATGTGGTGGGCCTCACTGAGGAGAAAACTTTATCAAGCATCTCAGCATTAACCTGGACAAAACTGTGCAGTGTTTCTTTTGGAACAAGTAGACAACCAGATGTATTTAAAGCCGTGTTACTTTGGTTAGATAAAATATTACATCTGATGGTGTCTATCTTTCCCCTGAAGTGGTCACAGAGAGCGTCTGTGGGGTTTAAAGGAGGTCTGTTAAAATGAGGATTTAAACATTTTCTATTGTTGAGAATAGGACTTTTGGGTTATTATTGTGGTTGGTGATTATTGTGGAAAATAATGTATTTCTTGCATTTCATCTTGCTGTATTGTAGGTCTTTTGTTATTTATTGTTATTTTGAATTTCCTCCATCTCCTCTCGGCCTTACTGCAATTTCTCTTGGGTTGCTTTAGCTCCTCGTTTCTCCAGGGGGGAAGGGGTTTGGGATTGCGCTTCTAATATCCACCACCTGAGTTGTCTGGTCGTCTGTTTTCTTTAATTTTCTTTTACGTGTAATTATTTATTTCAATCGCTCATTATTCAGTATTTTTCCAGTGTTGATTTCAATTTGTTTTATTGGCTTTATATTGTCGTTTTACTCTTATTTCACTGAAGAACCCAGTTTTATTAATGTTTACTATAATCTCTAATACAAATCTATGTTATAGGCTTAGTCTATTGGATACAAAATGTGGTTATACTCAAGGAGGTGGTGCAGGTGCGGGCGCACGTGCTGTTGTGTTGTCACGTTTAAGCAGGCTTTGATACCTGTGCCACAGTGAACATCGCTATTCACTCTCTCTGTCAGGACAGCGTTTCATTTACAGTGGATAAATAACCAGTTTGGTTCCTGTTACTATGTAAAAAGTAGCTTTTGCAGCGCGTTGTTTATGAAAAACGAGGCAGAGGAGGAGCAGAGAGAGACGGAAAAGAGGAGACAGAGACATTGAGCTGCGGCTCGGGCACATAACCTGCCCCCACGCCGCTCACATCTCTCGGCCTGCCCAGGTATGTGCGCTACTGCTGCGTGCACGTGTGCCGTGAGCGTAACCGTGTACCTTAAATACATAATTTACGTCGGGTTTGTTTCAGGCTCCGGCCGACAATTCAAGTTAATTGCTCGGGCCCGGTCGGGCTTTAGGCCCGCGTGCTCGGGTCGGGTCGGGCAATCAAACCTCTAATCTCTAGATGCGCCACATTCAAACAATGAGTGAACTTTGTACCGCAGAAGGAGACCGGTGCCGCACCTCCCTCTCCAATGCCCTCACAGCACACTCCGCACCAGCCTCACCTGCCCCTCACCATATAAACACACGGGGGTGGGGGGGCAATGGGGTAGAGCCAGGTGAGGAGGGCAGGAGGGGGCAGAGCAGGGTTCATTACTGACACCTACCGAACCCAAAACATTCTAAAAGACATCACTTAGGGCAGCTTTGAGTGTCATTCTAGTCCACGTAAAAAAAAAATGTATCCATGAAAGTAATAGGAGCGGGAAACTCTGGGCACATCACGATTTGATACACGATACATGACTCGCCATAATGATAACCTGCGATGATCGATATTGCACAAAATAATCTAAATGATACATCACTATTTGTAAAGAAACATTTGCTTTTTTTAACCTTTGAAACATGTGCAGTGTTCCCCTTTGTCTTAAATAAGTGAACCACAAATTAATCTTATGTAAAATTGTAAATACTATCTACTAATACTATCATTAAAAGTTCTAGTGACCAGCTCTTTGAACAGCACTTTCAGGTGAACGGTTTGAACTGGATTTTAATTGTGAAAAGAGACGGATCTTTTTTTCAGGCAATTTTACCCAGAACTCCCCCGAATGAACACAAGAATCCGCCCTACAATGGAAAATGAAAGCTTTATGCAGTTCAGTGAAAGCTTAATGTACTAAAATGATTTGTTTATTATTTGTGGCGCAAGATTTTATTCACAAACACGTTCTGCAAAGCGTAAACATCATTGTAATTTTAGATTATTTGAATAAAAGTGTGCCTTTTATCGATCGCGTCTTGAATAATGTGGAGCACTGCTACCTCATTAATATGCATGAAGATCACCAAAGTATCTATACCGGAATCAGAAGTAAGAGTATCGTGCCGCAAAATGTTACTATATATTGCAAAATCGATATATTGTCACATTACTAGAAACTAACTCTTATCTCCATCAGTTCTCATTGTCACTGACCCTCGTCCAAAAGCCTGATTCCTCCAGTTCTTACTCAAACGTCCCGCCCCTCACTCTGTTTCTCACAGTTGTCTCTTACAGCTTCGTTTGTGTCATTACAGAACTCTCTGTGGTGTGTTTCCGCCACAGCAACAAACCAGGGAATTACCAGGGGCCTGCAGGAGTAGTGGGTGGTTGTTGGTGGTCTGTTGGCACAGATGTGTGAGGCAGCGGTCCTGTCAGTCTACTCCAGGACAACTGTGGCTATCTTGTACTATCGCTGAGGAGTGACAGAAAAATGTGTCCACTTTCTATTTTTTTTTTAAATTTGTATTATTATTTCAACTTATTCCGACAACAACAAAACAATTGTACAAGTGCATAATTCGACAGGCTAACCTGGAAATGCAATCATTCACTGAAAAGGCTTTGAAGAATACATATCTTTATTTCTTATTGTTCCATTGTGTCCACAGATGAAAGTCGTTCCTTATTCTTAATCTTACTGATGTATAGAAAATATACTGTATATACGTATAATATACTGTATATACGTATACATGACTCATGAGTAAAACTGTGCGCACAAGCTTATCCTTTAATGCTCGTAATCACATGATTGAGAAACGGTCTATTTGTAATAACTATTTTAATTCCATCACGCCAAAACCCGCTCACATTATTCCCACATAGTTTTAGGCATCCACAAAAAAGCTTTTAGGGAACAATATCTCTCTTCTGCTGCCAGCACACGGAGGCTCGGCAAACTCTCCACGTCCCGGTAATTGACATGCAACAGACTCATTTTCTGCCCACCGCAACACGGTCTAAACCTGGCAGTGCAAGAGAATATTGTAATTTTTAAATAGTTGTTTTAAGTCCAAAGCGTTTAGGAGGCAGTGATTGAAGGTCAGAGTGGAAATGTAGACCTCTGTTGCCATCCTGTGGAGTCGAGAGAGGAGGAGGTCGGGAGGTCCCAGAGAGTGTAGACGTTAAAATACTGATGACTGATGAACATGCACCCAAACTGTCAAACTGTGTTGTCATTTGAAGAAAAGTTATGCTTGCAGGTTCAGTTTGATGGGATTAAGGGTTATGAGAGATGGTTCAGGTTGCATGTTCAGAAGCCCCTTATGAGAGACCAACAGGCCCGGTTAGAACCATGAGGCCGTCCTTCTGTGGACCCACCACCTGCAGGAGGAGCCATAGGGGCTGGTGCAATGTGATTTGGGCGGCTCCAACAGCTGCCCCCACGACCCGGCAACGGACAAGTGGAAGAAATTGGATGGATGGATGGATGGTTCAGGTTGCTGGGCGGAAACAAAGCACTCGGAGTAAGTAAGTAGGTAAGTGCTTTATGTGTCATTGTACAACAGTACAACAACACAATTGTGTTCAGGTGTTAGTCCTTTGCCGCTGCCACTGTGGGTCAGCCTGACCAGTATGTTTTTGGAGGTCGGGGAAACCGTAGCACCTGGAGGAAACCTGTCTGGACGCCTTCAGTGATCCTCTGAAACGGTGCACCACCTCCTGGGTTTGTCCCTGTTTCAGAGCATGGTGTCCTGCACTGGTCAGCTCCACCTCCTCCTTCCTCTTCCTCCTGCGCAGCTCCCTCCGCTCCACAGCAGTCTTTCACCATCTTCTGGAATGAGTGTAGCAGTTAATCTACTTTATTCTCCAGTGAACGTCCATTAGCCAGAACAATAGTCGTGATAGAAATCATGTGTGGCTTAGCAGTGAGTCTTGCCCGGATACCCCCTCCTTTGTCCCTTTTTTGTTCAGTGTAGTGTGGGGGGCTCTTGGTGCGTCTTCAGTGTTTCAGATGAAGAAAATGGTCTCGATGGGTTTATAAGCTAGTTGTTTGTTTACTTTTAAAAATACGCTTTCTTCAGGAACTCTCCAACACCTCACTACAACAAAATACGCCGCAGCACCTTCTGATACTGGCGTAGATGTTCCGGCTGTAAACAAAACCCCCAAGCTGGGAAAGGCGAAGGGAACTAAGAGAGGAGGATTGGGGCAGTGCCGCTGCAAGCCATTTTGGTGCCCAAAGGAGAATTCTCATTCTCACAAATAGGTCATAGTGCCATTTGATCACAGTGGCCTTAGTGTGGTGCCCCTCGGAGACTTGATGCCCCACGCACAGCGGGTTATGAGCGAATAGCAAGCAGAGGCACTGGGTTCGAGGGATCATTTGGCGGAAGAAAGTTAGTATAACCCATTTTAGATCAACTGAGCTTTTCTAAACCAGCACAATGTAACATAATGATCAAGATGTGATTGAAATCCTCATGAAATACCTTGAAACAGTAACAAAAAAAAATAGCCACTTTAACCAAGAAAGATTCATGTAGGTTCTGAGTTTCAGCAGGAAATCTGAAAATTGTACTCAGACCTATCATACCAACTGCACTCACATCTAAAATAGGTGTTGCACAAGTTTGAAAAATTCAACCAGTTTTGAAAACTCTCACTTTTAACCAGCCAATAATGAAAACGTGCAAAAATAGATCTGCTTTTATAGCTGCTCAACAATAGAATTTGCAAGTCCTTTTTCTGCAGCTTTTAATTAAATTTAATTCTCAAATACTCCTGGGTGTCACTGGTCGCTGTGTGACTAATAACAGCTCTTCATTATGAACAGACATGAATCTCATTCTGTGAATATTTGTCTTAATGAAAGCTCTTATTAGGAGAAAAAGACAGGTCCTGGTGATGTTTGGCTTTTGCACAAGTTAAATTTATATGAGTTTTGAAGACATTGCATGTTAGTTATTTTACACTTCTACCTCTGAGGGTGGTTAGATAAACTCTCACAGATTTTTTGTTTTAAATAAAACAAATACAACTGAACCTGGATTACCTTAAATTCCTCAAACTTTAGATTTGTCACACCTCATTTAGAAAGCTCAGATGTAACGGTATAGCATTGTTTTTTGTTTTTTGTTTTTTTGACAATTCCCTGGCCAGAAAATGCTCCAGATTGGACACATCGCCATTTGTCTCAGCCTTTGGATTGGGCAAGACTGAAAAAAAAATCTGAAATATTTCATCTTTGGGAAGAATTAATAGACAACCTCCAGCAGAGAGGACAAAATTACTTTTACTGCCTGACCCGGGCAACTGGATTGGAATTTGGATGTGAGTTTGAGCCTGAATATGACCATATAAGACGTCTGCTAAAACAGCGCCCCCAAGCTCCCATTGAGGGTATGTACATTTAACCCAATTCAGAAATGACTTTATTGTACATAGTGTATCTGACCAAGTGCGATGACATCACAAACTTTCAAAATTAGGCCCACATGCAATATGTGAGGACAAAAAAGCAGCCCCAGATCGCGCCCTTGAGCCAATCATGTGACCAAACGCCCTCGAGCTGATACACGCGTTTTCATTGGAAGGAGCGAGTACCAGTCAAATCTAGTTCAAAAATCCGCTAGCTAAGCGTAGTCATAATGTTTTATAATTTTTATTCTTAAATGACGGTACCGCAGAGAAATTGACTACATCAATTTCATCACGGGCATTTGGCACCACGTTCTCAAAAGGAACTCTGAAACACAAGCAGGACTTTGTGGAGAACAGCAGCGGGAACCGAGGCCGGACTTTGCCGGGATGACGAGAGGAGTTTCTCCGCATCATATGTACTGGAACCCGGCACAGGATACGAGACTCGCAGCGGTCATTGGACAACGGGACACGGGGGACAACACTAGGACAGCGCTGGAAGAGGACTGATGAGCTTCTGTGGAGTTGGTAATGGCGCATATGGAGGAGAAGAAGGACTCATGAATACTCCTAAGGTGAGTTGTGCTTTGGTATCACTGTTGTGAGTAAAATGACGATACCCTAGTATAATATAATATTGTACCTATGTAGTATATAATTTCATTGTAATAAATGTAGTTTCAATGTATCAAAGTAGTGTAAAATAAAGTGGTTTTCCCTATTCATCTGCATTGTGTCTCACCTGAAAACCCCCAAAGCCTTTTGCACAATATCTTTACAAATCTTTGCAGCTTGATGGAGTTTTAAAACTTGTCAGAGAAGTGTAACTTGAAAGGAAATCAAGTCCAATGACGAAAACAAATTGTATGGTGTAGTTTTATATAAAAGAATATTTAGAACTGCAAAGTAGTGCCTATTTATTGATCGAGCTACTTTCTAGACAATGTCCCTGTCCTGGTTTAGCCTCTGTTGAACGGAGGAGAATGTCACGGGGGTCTGGCGCCTCGTTTCAAAGCCTCTTCAAAATACTTCAGAAACACGGAGATGTGGGGTCACCGATCAAGCAATATGCTCGCGGTACAGCTGCTTTTAATGGTTTGTAATGAAAAGAAAGCAACACATGCACACAAAGGAAAGTGGATAAATAAATACATGACATAAGAGTGTGTGCAGGTCCATTATCCTGTTTAAAACAACTTGTTCAGCCAATATACGCAGCAATCTGTAACTAAATCTCATCTAATCATGCTATAGGGGGATACCTTCGCCATAAGAACAAAAAGCAACACCTCCTGACCTCACCACGCGGACCAGCGTTTTGAAAAGGACAGACTGAATGTGCAATATTGCAGGGGCAGCGGGTGGAAATGGGCACTGTCCCTTTGGTTAATAAACATGTACACTGTCCCTGTAAATGAAACCATTCCACACCAAATTGGCAAATAAATTAACCAGAAATAAAGACAAAATGTATTGAAACGAAATTCAAATCATTATGCTCAATATGAGACATTTAAACTAATCTAGATTTTTTATTTATTTATTGTATTTTTTGGAGTGATCTACTTTAGACCCCATAGGCTTGACAAGTGTTTAAATACATTTTAACATAACACATCTATCTAGAAAATATACTCATGTTTGCTGGTTGTTATATGTAAAATGATTGTATTGCCATTGTTATTTAGGTTTTAAATAAACCTTAAAAGCTGAAATCATGATCAAAACAATCAGATAATAGTCATTTTACAGACTCAAGTACTGTTTTCTGGGAAACACATGTGTACATATTGTTATTGTTTTGTTTTTTCTACACTGATTTATTTATTGGCATGTGGTAGATTTTATTTTATTTTTTTCTTCTCTCTGTTGTTTTTTCCTTATTTGTTTATTATCCTTTTTAAATGTATTAAACAAAAACAAAAAAACTTTACTTTACTTTATCCAGGATTAAACTTGCAGATTAAAAATCTCTAATCTTTTTCAAGAGTTGTGTAGGTCTTAGCTTTCAAATTAGGTGTTACTCTGGCCTATAGGCTGTGAAGTCTCCAGTCGAGAAGCTTTTATATTTGGGTAATGAAAAATTGGAGAGAATGTTTTTGATATAAAATGACATGGTTAAGAGCTTGAAAGGCTGAATTTCCATGGATAGGACATTTTAATATTTTCTAAAAAGACTTCAAGAGTTAAAATAAACACGTTTCCCTGCTCAAATATATTTGTTAAGAAAAATGTCACAGTCCTTCACAGGCATACTGTACATGTGGTCTTAGTGGATGATGACAGTACATGCATACGCCCATGTATCTAGCACATGGCATATCCTCAGTGAAGTTGCCTGGCTGTGATTTTGCGCCCCATCCTTTTGCCTGGCCTCCGCTCCTCTGCGGCCATTGTGCCTTTGGATCACACTTTTGGCTGTAAAATTCACATGAAAGAGGACGCGCTTCTTCTTCGCACTTCAAACCATTTCCAAAAGCGGGCCATTTCCGTTCAAGACGTTTTCAAAAAGCCAACACTTCCTCTCGCCATATGGAATGCTACTCGCTTTGTGCTCAAATATTGGCAAGAGAGGTCTCGGCTTCTCCTTTTCTCTTCTCCTTTTCTCACAATGGCGTTCAACTCTGGCGAGGATCAAAACCATATCGGAGTTTTGAATCATGTATTTTTTTTTTTTTTCAGGAACGACGATTCAGGAAGGAAGAACAAGTTTTATCAAAGTGAAACTATCAAGTGGTTTCTCGCAATTTTAATGGCTACTTTGCTGGCAGCGCGGCACAAAAGTAGCCTGTAATTACTTTGAATGCCGAGGGTCATGCCGCTCTGCCAAATCAGCACATCTCCCCACGGCCACTGCCATATCACAGGGATACCTCATTATTTATTGACATAAAAAAACAAAACAAAAAAGAAATCCAAGAAACGTAGAAAAATACCTTGAATATGAAACCATTTACCAAACAGATTTCACCACTGAGTAGACTTTTGAACCAGATCAAAAGCAGCCCCAGTGTTTGGCGAAACCTATCAAAAGAACGCGGTGCTTCCGTGGCCATTATATCGTGCGGTATCACACAGTGTCCCGGTCCCCAGCGAAAATCAAAGCAGCTTATCTGTTCCTACTCTCCACCAGTTTGAAATGTTTTTTTCTTCCCCTTTTCCCCGTATGTGTGGGTTGGTCGAGATCAGGGGGAAATTTCAGCCAAAATGATTGCTTTCAGAAAGTTTACAAACCCCAAAGTGGCTCTGAAGTTGTGGGCAAACAACAAACGTACTACCTCTGCTCATCCCCTTTCAAAATGTGGACGGTTCTTGCAGAAAAGAAAGATGTTACCAGCTGGGTGGGAAGTCTACATTTGCAGCAGAAGACTTGGTGTTTGGCATAAAATAATACATTTAAGCAAATGTTTAGTATCCCTTTTTTCGGGCAGAATTAAACTGACTCATAATTTTCCAGTTGAGAATCCTAAATGTCTTCATCAGAGGGGAACCTAGACGTACATGTCTTTCAGTGGTAGAGAAAGGCAGCGCACACAGACTCAGGGAAATACAGAGAATTGAATCTATGTAGTGTAAGACAAGAGCTCTCAGGTCAGCTTTAGTAAAAGTGCACCTTTCAAGCACGTAACGATAAAGCTTCAGGAATACAGTAAAACAAAATACAAAAAGGCATAAAACCATTTCCAGATACAAAAAAAACCCCAGAAATATGTAGAACAGTGGTTGTAAAGTTTTTTAATTCTTTTTTTTTTTTTTATATATATATATATATATTAGTCCCCAGACTAAATATAACTAGTCAGGGGTAGTCTAGATGTTGCCTACCCCTAATATAGAAACTACTTACAATAAAAGATAGGTTAGATAACCTAGTCATTGAGGACGTTCAGGTACTCACTGATCTCATTCTTTGGGCACATTTGCTGAACCTAGACCTGACCAACTGCAGCAACCCCCGATCACAACAGTTATTTAAAGCCAGGTGGCATCTTTTGGGTCAGGAAGAGTGTTTTTAGTGCCTAAGCGTTCTTGAGAGCTGATGTAACAAGTGAATTTCTCCATTGTGAGATCAATAAAGTCATATCTTAGCTTATCTAATCTTAATTTAGTAAATCTGTCAGCTGCTTTTGACCCATACATTACAACAAAGTAACTATGCTGGAAAACCAAGTGTTTAAAGTGAAGAAATAAAATCACATAACACTTAAGCACGCAGATGTGTTCAATGCTGATGACAGTGTATAATGTATAATGACATGTAACGCAGCCCAAACTGTGTGGAACCAGCCGGGTTCCTTTAAACTTTACTTGCGTCTTGGCCCGCAGACTTCTCTCTTGCTCGTTTTTTTTCCTGTGCCACTCCGTAGCCTTGGAGCGGGCTGTTTCCTAATAACCGGTGGATGGCAGGATAACAAGCCCTCATCATTGGCAGGGGCAGAAAGCACTCCATATCTGAGCACTTTTATCTGTGAGTGGCGGCGGAGTGTCCACAACTTTCTCCCGTGTTTTTGGACAGACTCTGGCTTTTGGGACTGAGAAGTATTCCCTCAGTCATTATGCGCTATCAAGATAAGCACAAGCCTGGTTAGCAAATAGTACAAGAGACCGGATTAGTCACGGCAGATGGTACTAAACAGTGATATGAAATACAAATGTTCTTGAATTCTCGGGGGATTTCGGATACGAGATGGTGCAATTGCTGCTTGAATCGAGGAGTCGGATTTGGCAGCAGCGCAACGTTTGGTCAGTCCTCACCTTTGAACATAAATTTACTCTAACAGTGGTTCGTGAAGAAAGAAGAGCTGCTTTCTCTGGTGTCTGTTGAACAGAAGGAAATGCACGTTGGGCGTCATTTTCCAAGCGTTTGATCGCGGGCAAAAGGAGTAGTAGGTGCGAAACTGGATCAGGAGCGCTGTCATTTTTCACTCACACGGCAGTCACTCATTTGCATATCAGATTTGTGGCCCGAATACTGTAATACACATATTTTCAAGTGTTAAATGATAACCAATTTTTCAGCTTGCACTCCGCAATTTAGCGCCTGTTTTGACACATGGCTTAAAAATAGGGTGACTAGATGAGCCAGGCGGGTCGAGGCTTTGCCGGTTAGATTTGTGTCCAAGATGCCACCGACACAACCTGTGCTTTGCTCTCTTGTGAGAAGTTGTATGAACTACAAAAGGCCAAAGGCATAATGGGGAATTTAGTGTGGTCAACACATGTGCTGACTAACAGATGATTGGGTCCGTTTTGAGGAGAAACGTGCCGCTCGGTGGACTCCTCACTTCACTTTTCTCATCACAGAGATCTACTTTTGATCTTCAGAAATGCTTCATATTCGACAGAAAGTGCCATGGATGTTGCCCACCATATTGGCTACATTTAAATGAGTCGTTCATTATCCATTTCAATAAGATGTAAACTGTTTGAGGAACAGTCTATGCTTTGTTCTGATGATGAGGCGTCTGTGGTGAGTGGGAGAACCAGAAATGCGTTCACAAACTTAATAAATATTCGCGCTCCTGAGTGAGACGTTATGTGATTCAAGGCAGCCTTTCTGTTCCCGGGGCCATGATGTGTCCGACTTAATTCCAGGCGCCTTTCTCTACCCTCGGCTGCCATCGCTTGGACTCGCAGACAATCCAGGCGGAAAAAAAACGGGACACAATAGGAATTAATGGCAGGAGCTAGAAAGTATTTTTTCCCCCAGGTTGAGCGGTTAAATTGTTTGTAAAAATGTAAATTCAATATCATATCATTTTGAGCTTTTTTGTGGGTTAATTCGTCATTGGAAAGTTTGTTTGATGGCCAAAACACATGGCCAAAAGTCAATAAGTTTCAAGTCAAAAACGCTGCTTCTGAGATGGCACTGTTAAGGAGTCCATATGTTTAGGAACAATCTTACAAAATCAAATGGAATCATCATAAGATCGACAAAGACAAAATCATTATAAAGGGAGGAAGATGGGCGAACTGGAGACATGTTATGGAGAAAATAAAACCACAAGCCAGGAGATGGACACCAGCACACACGCACACACAACACAGGTAAAAGAAGGTCCAAAGAAACCCTAAAAAGAACTTTGAAGCATGATGTGACAAACAGAACAAGTAGAGGCCAAGGGCAGGGTTCATCGAAGAAGAAGGACCTCTGCCTTATGAGCCGACAGAGGCACGGAAAGAGAGTAAGTAGTAAGATGTGACAGTGCCAGCTCCGCCCCTTTTCCTGCTCCCGTCACTGCGTGTGAGCTGCAGCCTCGCGCTGAGCTGTGGCGGACACAGCCTCCAAACATCACTGAGCTGACACTTTTGTCAGGACTCTAGACCTTCTGTCTTTTGTTGCTTTTTATGACAGCATCGAGACGTGTATTGTGCCCTATAGATATAGATAGCCCTATTTCCAGTGTCACTTGACAAAAGATGGCTCCTCTAGCTTCCTCTCACTGTGCGCTTTAGAGGAGACTTCTGTCCAGATTAACAACGAGCCTCCTTGCTTACTCTCTCCATCTTCTCTGTTTCTTAGATCAATGTTTTTGTCATCTCCCAACCAATACAATTTACAGGATTCATTTCAAAATGCTGGTTTTAACCTATATGCCTGTCTGTGCCTCAAATCTGCCGAGCAGGAATTACTGGCCGTTTCACGAACAAAGTTTAAAACCGGGGGCGACACAGCTGTGCCCCCGTGGAACGCTTTGCCTCTTAACATTTAGCCGTGTCTATGGCAAGTGAACGTATTTTAACTGATTTTGTGCATACATTTGTTTTCATCAATTTATTTTTCTTCTGTTTCAAAGAATACAAACATATATTGGGCTTGTGTTGTGTTTGTGTGTGTCGCTAAGGCACATTGATGGCTGTTTACCGTGAATAAAGTTTAAGCCTTGCCTTTACATTAGACATGTCAAATCCGAGGAAATATTACAAAAATCGACTGAAGAGCCATTTTTAAAGACAAGCTGTCACTGACCTGCCTTCATCTTTTTCTCTTATTGTTCTACTACTGTGTTTGCTGTTTGCTTTTTAAACTATCTTTTTTTCCCCTATTATTAGTTGTTGTTTCCTTGTTTTTTCTTTATACATAAATCCATGCTTGTCGTTATTGACTTTAAATGCGTGAAGCGCCTTGCGAGCCATTCCTGAAGGTCCCGCCCCACTTAAAGTTGAAGGAAACCTGAGTGTCCAGATGCAAAAACCCAAGAATCAAACACATCCTCAACCACTGCCACTGTGGCTTCGCTTGAAAGGACCAGAAGCATTTTCAGTACAGAAACTGAACATCCTGTGTTGTTCCCAGCCTGCTGTTTGATAGAGTATTGCGATGAAGTGCGCTTCACCTTATTAAAAACCTCAGAGAACCCGGAGCATCCTGCTGCTAGCTCCAGCTTCACTTAGCCCGGAGTGGATGTGAGGAGCATGCTGCTACTTTCTGAAGAGCTTTTTTTCCCCCCTGCTAACAGAGGGGGAGTGAATTTTAGAGCGGGGATAGAAAGAAAAAAAAAAAAATGGAGAAAAAAGTAGGTCACCAGTTTACTATGATGTCTTTTTCTCCCCTTATTGTTGCCGTGTAGTTTTACGCCACCCGCTGCGATGGAGAAAGCGCTACAATCCCATTGGCTGTCGGATTCCATTGACCCTGCAGGTATAGGGAGCAGTGTATTGGATGTGTAGGATGAGTTGAAAATGATTGGACGGGGACCAGGAAGTATTAGAAGAGGGCGTGGCTGCAAAAATTAAAAGGGGGGGAGGGAAAAGAAAAGGGGGTGATGACGCCGCCCTCCCACGGAGTTACTATAGCGCCCGGGGGACATGGGGCGAAGCGAAAAGTAACATAGCAGGATGTTAGCGGAATCGCTGAGAGGAATAAGACGCTGTGATTGGATGGGAGGAGGGGGGGGGGGGGGGCGCAGAGAAGGCCAACGATTGGAGAAAGAGAATGAAAGAGACAGGGGGGTGTTTGGGCTAATCCCGTCTTTGCGAGCAGTAGGGGGTGAGTTTGAGAGAATATGTGCGAAATATATCAATCCCGAAAGCAGCGCTCGACGTAAAAGACCCAACATTTGGATTTAACACACACACACACACACACACAAAACAGAAAAACATCTCCCCCGTGCCTCGTGGTTTTTGTCTCTCAAAGCAGATCAGCGCTAAGTTCACAGAGGCATAAAGAAAAGGACAAAATATTGAGTCAAGCGCTGGCACGGAGCGGAGACGCAAGAATTATCCGGCAGTGATTAAAGTCTGACATTTAAGCTCTCAATGAAATAACAAGGCATTTGCGCAAAACTACCCGCGCTCACAGTTGGGTTTGTATTAAAGTACAATGGGGAAAATATGTTACCAGAGTTTGTCGGCTTTTTTTTGTGTGTGGAGACTTTCTGCCCGAAAGACTCATCTAACTAGCTCAGTTCTTCACTAGTGATTTGCGGAGATCCGTCCTGCAGTTTGTCAGGACTCGACGAACAAAGACTCTGTTCTGAGATACTTCAAACCACAGCCAGTCAACTTAAATCTAGTACATATTGTCCCGATGTTGCAGAGTCCTTCTTGGAATATTTCTCTTGCTTGACAACGTTTACTATCGCCAGATTTATCAAAGACACACACATAATCTATTTTTGAGGGCACAAAGCGATGTGTTTATAATTGAAGAGTTCACAAAATGCAAAAAATAAACACATCTTTTGTCAGTGGCACTTGGCGCCAAATAACCGTTTTCTTATATTGTTACAGCAGAAGCGAACACTGTTATTTTGTTCGTACCTCGACCAATTGAGCTAAATTTTCTAGAATGAAACCAAAATGTACAGTCGTATTTTCTTTATGCGGAGGTTGCCAACATCTGCGTGAGCCATTGCTTTTTAAACACCACATAAAAAAAAAGAAGGGGAACGACAAAGCAATCTGTGTCTCTTCACAAAACCCTATTTGAACATCGAGAGAAGTCGTGAGGGCAGCATTTTTGCAACAACAAACACAATAGTGCTGCCAAACCGCACGGCGCTGGCAGCCGGAGCAGTCCTTAAGCCGCCATCTTTGTCTCTCTGTCTTTCTTCCTGATCCCAACCTAAATCCCTCGCCGCTGGAGTGCCCAGGTCTCCCGGCGTCTTGGCTTGGATGCCTGCGCTCCCGCCGGGTCGGACCAAAGGCCTGCCTGTCCCTGCGGTGGATTCCCTTGTATCTCGCTTCTAGCTGAATCAATTCGAACTCCACTTGATGAACAAGTGCTGAAGTAACACGTTTTTGCCTTGGGCGCCCGGTTCGAAACTGACCGCTCAATTGTGAAGTCCGGATAAGGATCGGCTGCTGCTATAAGACAGTGGAAGGGAGTCGAGATAGTAGCAGAATAATTACATCACAGGTTTTTTCTTGGTTTGGGAAGTATCAGTGGATCTCATTTGTGAAAGTAGACATATATTTGATGTCTGTTTTTATTACATTTTGCACAAATGAATCTAAACAAACATAAGAAGGCATTTGCCTTGTTGTAACATCCTTTCATTCTGGAACAAAGTTTTATTTACAAGACATGCATTTCAAAGGCAGTGTTTCGTAGTAACAGAAACATGTATTTATAATATGTATTCAGAATAATAACTTTTCATTGGAGGTTATTTAGAATACAAAAGAATACTTTGCAGTTCTCAATCATTACATTTTAATTTCCGTCTTATTTAATTATCTTTAGAAAAGCTCCCACAGACAATGTTTAGGCAACATGTTATTAAAAAATATGTCGTTTTTATGCTTGAATATAATGCAAATAATTTTAAAGTATTCTAACTATTTGGAATACAGTTCTCTGATTGGTTCTCTGAATATAAATTTGAAGGCAAATCAGTATTCTGTAACTAAATACAATGTCGAAGTATTCTTCCCAACACTGTTCAAAGGTTAGGGAGAATCCCGCACTAAGCATTTGTAATTGTAATAAAAGTGTGTATTTTTGAGCAAATTAGTCTGAGTTGTACAGCCTCTTAAAAAAAAAAGATCACGATAAACATGACCCAGTGGTTTGAATGGCTGTTTAAAATGAATGGATCCGAAAGATTTGTCACCCATTACAGAGCCATGAATCCCATAACTGGTCCACCGTTTTCTCAATCATTGACACAACGTTGAATTTGGCTCCAACTCGTTTCTAGCTCTCAACAACTCTTTCAAACACCCCGTTTTTAAGGAGATTTAACAACTTTCCGACGGCGATATAGAGTAAACTGTCCCGGAGAGGGTCGGCATATTGTGGCACAGTTTACTTGAATCTCATGGATGTTGATGAATATGACCAAACAGAGCAAAAAGAATGTATGAATTCTCCCCTTGAGCTTAAAACATGCACAATCGGCTAATCGTCCAGATATTCAAGATCCTGGCAGTTGGGCCAATAATAACTGAAGTGAGATAAAACAACTGACAACACAGAGAGAAAAACGTACATATGTGTATCATACACCAGTTATCCAATGCTCATTTACAAACTAACCCTGCATAGACCAATTGCCCAACGTAGAGAGAACTTTCATTGCATTGTTCTAATGGGACACGGATTACTTTACTCGTTTCGATGGGAACCTTGAAAGTTGAAGCCTTTTATGCAGTAAAAATATGTAAAGCTCTCTACAGACAGACCAATGAAACCCATTCAATTCAGCACATTATTAACATTAGATTATCACCACCTTGCATTCAATTGCACATATTTGACCTGTCCACAGTATTTCCCACTTGTTCTGTGCATGTGGAGCAGACATTTATTTTCTTTCCTCTAATAATAAAGTCGAGCAAGCAGATTCAATCATAGGACGGACGGTGATTCAGTCTCCTTCCGCTGAGCTGTCACTTAATCTGATTGAAATCTATAAAACTTTATGCTCCCTTGCTCCTGTCGCTTGTTTGTGTTGCCTACAGCGGCACGTGCACTTTGACCACATTGATTTTTATTATATTTAGCACGATCTTTTGTCAAAAGTTGTGCTTTCCTTTTGCCCTCCAGTCGGCGCGGTTCAGGATGCCACTCGTCAACGTGCGTATATACATCACAATAAAAGCATTACTAGCCAGTCTTTGTCATTTAAAGTGTACAGAAGCCCCAATGTAGCACATTATTATCACCGTTTTATCACACATTTGTTGCATTACCTGCTGTTGGCACGAGGAAACAAGTCTCCCTGCATGTGCAAAAGTGTAGTTTAAAATTGAACATAGAGATCGTTATAGTCTTATATTTCTTTTTACACTTTTAATGCAGGATTAATGAATTAGTCAACAACAGGGTGCTCATGATTTATCGTGTGAGTTATAATAAATATGGCACATCCAACATTTCCGGGGCGATGGAGAGTTTGTTTGTAAATAGCACATAGCTTACATAATTTGACTGGTTATTAATAATTGGGAGCATTTTTGTTTGGAGTTTCCCCACAGTATATTCAATCACCGCAAACTAATTCTGTCAAAAGAGCGCATCAGAAACAGGGATGGATGGCGCCTCATTCCGCAAAGAAACAACTTCCTTTTATATAGTTTTGCCTCGTCTAGAGGTGTAAGAACCAGGAGAAACGCATATTTTTAGAATGATATATCTGAAGTACTATAAGGCATGGCATTTAACTTTTATCAATTAATTCAGCATATCTGGTGAAGCTATTTAAGAATATGAATGCCGTATAGTGTTCAGGCTAAAATAATTGCACCGTGAATGAACCCTCCATAGGCTACTTTTGAGTTTGATGGTTTCACCGATCCCCAACAGACGAGGACCCTGATCTGCCTTATCTAGGCTATTTACGCAAAGAATAACCTTTTCTGTACTATTTGAAGCAATGTACGCTGACATACTTTGACAAATAAGATTTTATTTTTTACTCTTCCCAATACAGGACTGAGTGTCAAAGCAACTCAAAAATGGGACTCATTTGTCTTGTGTTTTTGTGCGGAACGTCTTCTGCGCAATATCTACAGGTCGTAGGCACAGAAAGTGTCATAAAAATGTACTACTCCGATCATTTATGAGCAAGTCCCAGTTCTGTGCTTGGAATATGGAAACTCTCCCGCTTCTTATGCCACTTATGGTTTAAAATATAAAATGTAACAAAATTGCTTCGCCTTTTAAACCTTTCTTTGCTAAATTTGCAGCTTCACTAGTACAAAACTTCTAATAAAACCTATTTCACTACTGGCATTTTCCTATCAAATAAATACTGACAGTAGAAACTAAAACATACAAACCATATGCGCTTTAACAATTCCCTGAGTATTTTTTCCCCCAAATTCACTCTGCAAGGAAAGAGGACGTCAACCTGAACTGTTCTGTTCACTGGTGGGTTCTGGGCTAACACAATGAACATTTCATTACGATTAACTATAGCGGCAGTTGTTTTTTATTTTATTTTTTATTTATTTTATTTATTTGTTCATGTCATGTCAGGCCATTACACATTTTTTTTAAATCCATACATGAACAAAAAGGAACAGAATGAAGATTAATAATGGTGAACAGGTCGGGGCTCATTCTACAGATTAGGACATTGCTGGAGCATGTCGGGGGTAGCAAATACATATTTTGAACAATTTTAAACTCTAGTCTCTTTAGGATCAGATCCTTGGTCTCACATATATCTAGCTTTACAATTTACTGAAGGAGGAATAAAAACAACATTTGTTCCACTATCACAGAGGTGGGCAATTAATTTTGTCAAGGGGCCACATGATTAACCTGAATTGAGTAGGGCAACATCAACAATAACTTTAACTTAATTTTGTCACCACTTTGTCACCACCATTACAAAATGCACTCAATTATACAATATCTAGAACTCACTTGATGAGAATTGTAAAGTGATTGTAAAGATAATATACTATGGCAGTGGATGGTCATGGTGCCTCTTATAGACCGCTACGTAATTCAACGTGGAAAACAAGAAACAAATTATATAAATTAAGTAAAAATAATCAAGGGCTGGACAACACTGCTTAGGGGGGCTGGATTCGGCCCACGGGCCACAGTTTGCCCACCTGGACACTATCAGAAAGACATATCAGGTACAGGACCTTTATGTTTAAGACAGATATGAAGAAAAGACCAAATGAGATTTTCAGAACTGTGAGGAATCCACGACTCAAGGCTAGTCATGGGTATTTATTTTTGTATTTGTTTAATTGTTACGTCTATGTTATTGTCCTTTCTATAGTGATAATTTTGATTGGAAAAGTGCCATCGTTTTTACAACAGTCGTTTTAGACGAAGAACGCCGGGCCTCACCCCTGAACAGATATGGAAAGCAGACAGAAATTAAAGCAGTGGTGAGTGTGCCGGGGCCCGCAGTTGTTTGATTGCTTGTTTACACCTCGGCTCTGCCCTTGCCCTCCGTGAAAGAGCGCGGGCAGATGTGCAGATGTGAGGCCGAGTTCACGGCGCCGCATTATCTGTGATCCTCGCGTGAACAGGAAAGACAGAAGTCGCAGCACTCCTCTCCACACACTCTCTTTCTCTCTCTCTTCATCCCTCCGTTCCGCTCCTCCGCTGAGTGAACTGCAGCTGGCTCAGAAGTGCAGGTGCAGTGGTTTAGTTTATCCATCTCATTCGGAATGTCAAGGAAAAGACATGGAATCAGCATAATGGAGGGAAATGCATGGACAAAGACTGAGAAAAGAGTAATTATACTTTATTTGTCCCTTTTTCTTTTAGCAAGGAAAGGCTTTTTATTCAAGATTTTGAAGGAGTAAAGGGGTTGGCATTTTCTGTGATTTTAAGCAATTTCAGGGAGTCAGGGAGTAGAAAACATAATGTTCACACATGGATGGGCCACAGAGTCCAGATCTTAACCTCTCAAGCCCCGCCTTAACCGAGTTCATTTGCTCTAGTTTGGCCTCACCCAAATCTAAAGGCTTCTTGAAAAAAGCGTCAAAATAACAACAGAAATGAGACGGAAACGAGGATTAAAATCCAACAAAAGAGTGTGACCAAAAAAGCGATGAGAAAGCGTCAAAATGTGATGAAAAAGCAGCGAAAACGCCACAAAAGAGCAACAGAAAAGTGATGAAGTGACAAAAATGTGAAGAAAGAGAAACAAAAAACCAATGAAAAGGAATGTCAAAAATGTCACGACAACACAGCAACAACGCAAGGAAAAAGATCTGTTTAGATCAGTTTTGTAGGTCTTAGCTTTCAAATGAGGCGTTACACTGGAGAAAATGCATAGGTTGAGAGGCGGGAGTCAAGAGGTTAACCTCATTGAGAATCCTTGGAATGTTCTGGAGAAGGCTTTGCGTAGTGGTCACACTTTCCCTATCATCAATACAAGAACTTGGTGAAAAATGTATGCACTGGATTGCAGAAGCTTATAGAAACATGTGGGCTGTCATCAAAACTAAAGGCGTTCAACAAAATAGTAAGAGTGTGTATCTTGGGCCCATTTTTGACATTTTCAGGCTTGATTTGATCTCGATCAAAGACTGGTAGTACATAAAAGGTCAAATATTTGATGAGATACAGCTCTAGTGGATTTGATTGCATCCATTCCTACAAGCAAGATTCTCAAGACTTACAATTCGAGATGGGAAATATACAATACACTAAAAATGACTTTTATTGGATGTTTTATTGGATGTTAAAATGCTGTCAAGTTGCTCAACCCAACCTCTGGTAATGTTCTAATTCAGTGCTCAGACTCACTACCCAGAGTTAGAAATGTAAAGATCAAAGCTGTTCCGATTGAAATTTACAAGTCCGAACCGCTATGTCCTGACCTCCGAAGACAACTGGAACGCGTCAAAGAAGGTTGGGGCGAGATTAACCTGATTATGCGCTGTGACGAATGCTCTCAAACCGCGGTCTACAGCTGCTTTTCAAGAGAGAAGGGTATAGTGCTCTCAGACACACGCCGGCACCATGCTAATCCTGTTAGCACTGACACTCACACAAACCGCCATTGTGCAGCTCACCAAAGAATCGCGCTCTGAGCTTGTACAAAGGCCAACTCAAGTATTCGAGTCTGTCGGGTTGAGATAAATAGTGGTCTCCCAAAAAAATTTTGTGATTCATGTCAAGGTGAAGTCATTTATTGATTTCTTTCAACAACATTCTATTGCTCATGTTTTAGTTTGATGCAAGAAGGGAAGCTATGGCATCCAGAGGAAATCCACCCAACATGAAAACTCCAAAAAGAAAGGTCTCACCAAAGCCAGGAACATACATCTTGATGGGAGGCCACTTCAGGAATGCAAACTTGAAAATAACTCAAATACGTGTTGACTTAAATCAAACTGTAGCTTCAGGACCCATCTTTCACTGATCATGACAAACCAAGGGCCAAATAAAAATGCTTGTTTCAAATTATAATAACATAATTTTAAGGTCTCACTCATTTGTACCACAAACTAAGATGATCTTTTCTTTTTGTTTCAAGTAGCTGATATTGACATGTTAGACTCTGCATAGCTGGTCTGAGCAGAGAGGGCATTACCTATGGAACATACAGTATGTAATAACTTTTTGATCTGCACTGAGGTCGATGGTGTAGACATGGTTTGTTCTCAGGTCTGCTGTCTTCGCATGTTGGACAATGTCTGTATTTGATGTGGAGAATGTTGTCTTTGTGTATGGTTTTACTCATTGCACATCTTCTAAAAACACATATCTAAAGTTAACATACGGGCTGCCATAAGGCTGACAATCAAACATGTACCACCAGTTGAGCGCAACCAACATAAACACACCTGAAACAAATCTCAATTCTAAACAAAATCCACATGTTTTTCTCTTGTCACGTTTAATTGGGTGCAAACATCTTCATCTCATGTTCAAAGCTTCTTTATACTGACAAAGGGGTTTGTCTGATCAACTAATGTCACCACGTTTTCACGCAGCTATGACAAAACAATTTCACCAGTTATTTTGTTCTGACAGAAAAGACTTAAACATACATAAATAAATAAATGATGAAGGTCAAAGCATATCACAAATGAGATAAATTGCTTAAATATACTTGATTTTAGAGACTTTATTTATTTTGTGACCTTTTTTTACAATCAGCATAGTCCTGGCCTCAAAGGGGACCCTATTGTACATGGAACATGAAACATGTACAACAGGAGGAAAGCCAACATAGGGAGAAAATGCCAAAATAATCATGCCACCGTGATGCCCATCTTGAATTTAAATCATCTTAAAGGTTGTCCCTGATTCTTTTTTATTATTACAAACAGTGAAAGAGGGAGCCAGTAGATATTGTCAGTTACTAGGGGTGTGTATTGCATGGTCTCAGGCAATACGATACACATCCCGATACAAGGGTCGCAATACGATACGATATATCCCGATACTTTGGAAATAACTATTCAGTAATTCATTAGATTTGTATCAAATACATTTTATCTATCTATCTTATGATATAAATGCTTTTCACTAATGTGCTTGTGACTGTGTGTTGTATGGTGATTATGTAACTTTGAACGGAAAACAGATTTCTTGAAAACCTAGTAATGAAACCAATTACTGGGGATGCACGTTTTCTAGTATTTCTATAGTTGGGAGTCCTTAGCGATCAGTAATAACTATTATGGGTTTCATCCATTAAAATATACAATAACTCAGACGGGGCATTTCAAATCGTATCTGCTCCACAACGGGTGTCACTCGTAGCTCAGGGAATGACAACACGGGCATCCCCATGACTATAGCGCTCATCTCTTCGAAATCTTTTTGTGTTAGCAATAGCACACAAACGAAGCAGAGGGGAAACTAAATACAGCAGGCTCTTTTTAAACCTGTGTCGTAGTACTGCAGTGGCGAGACACAGGTTTAACATGAGCATGCTGCGTTTAGCTTCCCCTCGGCTTCGTTATTCCGTAATAAAATGTTACAAAGATAAATCCTCTCCGAACGCAGCGGCGACACCCTCAGCAACATATGCACACAGCTGGTGGCTCTCGTAATAATCTAATCCAGGTCTCTGTCTTTGCTGTAAATGCTAAAGTGAGGCCAAATGTAGAGTTTTAAAAGAGCCCCGGAGCGTCTCATAGTTCCTTCTCCTCCATGGTAAAACTCTTCCTGTGTTTCTCTAACTCTCACTAGATTCTAGTGTTACTCAAACGGGCTAAGCGGTGAGCTTCAAAGTGCAGGACCAAAGAAGCTGCAATTAATATTTCCCCAAAAATAGATGTTTAAATATTGATACGGGCGCTTTTTGTATCGATACGAGAATCGCGATATATCGGCGGATCGATATTTTTCAACACCCCTATCAGTAACTAGTCCAGGATCTACCCCCGAATTATTCGGAGGGCTTTTTGGAATATTATGACGTCACATGAACCTTTCTTTCTACCCAACAACAGTTATTAATAACCCAATTCAATCATCTTCCACAAACATATAATGACTAAAGCTCTCAGCCTGATATCCCTTTGGGGAAATCCTCTTTGTCTTTAACCCTCGAGTCTCAGTAGTTCTTGTGTCAGAGGCACTGGACAGCCGCTATAAGGAAGCATCAAGGGACACTCTCCAATCTTTCTCCTATCTGAGCCACACATCGTTCTTGGTTACTGACTGGGTAATTAGACTATTATACATGTTTTTCCACCTCTGAAGGGAAGCGGATATGGGAAATAGTGGCTGCAGGCATATGCGCTAAACACCTTTCCAATAAGCCAATAATATGATTCAGCTCTGTCTTTTGAAGGAACAAGGCAGGGGGTAAATAAAAGACTATGCTTCAGGGTAAAAATTATCTCAAACAGTGGAGACACTGGGTTTGGTTTGGATTATTATTAATGGTAGTCAAATTGTCCCACATCGTAGTCCATAAAGATCTGAAATCTATCCATCCATTGGAGATATGGGCAGAAATGACCAGACTTCCGCATCCACGCACACTTCTTCCAGCTTATGCAGGGGATCCCAAGGCTTTTCCAGGCCAGCTGTAGTACGGTCTTCACCTCGACTTGAGATGGACTAAGTGAGGTTGGTTTTCGCGATAGTAAAGGTCTAACAAGAATAAGAAGGAGTTTACCAATTGAGCATTAATAAAGCCACATTTGTCATCTGTGTCTTTTCACTGCGAGAAAACTGACCTTGCAAACTGAATAAAAACGTGCATCAGGTCAAGTCAACAGCAGTGTGAAAAAAGCATAACATTTCTTCATTGTGTAATTGGATGTACAATATCCCTCTCTCCCTTGGTCTTTTCTGTCAGCGTAGTACACACTAATTCTGGTATCAGAGTGTGTCCTGGTTGGAACACACAGCCAGTTTAAAGTCAAAGAGAAATGACAGACTCAAAAAGAAAAACAAGCTGTTATTGTAAATATGGGACTGGCCCGAAGCAACTTCTGAAGTCGTCTTTTTAAAATCAATGATGAGAGAGATGTTTTACAAATTCTTCCCATCTTTGAGCCTGGCAGGGAAAACCACAAGGAACACGCTTTGCATACAGTGTAATGATGTTTTCCCTTGGCTCCCTGCTCTCTGTGTTTATAACTTGCACGACTGAATCTTGGCTTTTGAGGGCTGGGGTCGCTTGGCAGTGTATGGGGGTTCACCACAACTGTGGAGCTCTCTGTTTATCTTCCCTTAGTGTTAAAGTCATCCAACATGGCAGCTCCAAACAGGCCATTTTCGCATAACGGGATAATCTGTGTGTGTTTACGCAACGGAAAACAAAGACCATTTACAGTAAGTCATGACATGTTTCCTTTGCACATTCAGCCGGTTTGTGTTCATTCAAAAGTGGATACAAATTTAATTCCTGAACGTACCGTAGTGTATTTGCAGATTCTCTCTCACTCACTTCCTCCTGTCATCAAAATACGGTATGTGAGTGGCACCAAAAATGTGCGACAGTAGCTCAGACGTCAGCCGCACTAAGCCAAAAGGAGTTTGTGCTTTGTGATCGTGATTGTATTTCGTTACAGAGCACTGAATACTTGCCTTAAAGTGTGTTTTGTAACATAATCCGTTACATTGTACAATCAGAGTGGATTTCCGTTATATTTGTGTATAAAAACGCACCCACACAAATGTAAGCTACACCTGTTATAAACTTATTTAATTTGTGCACTAATTAGGAATGAAAAAACTCATTGTTAAGGTCATTGCTAAAAGTTATCCCTTAAAGGTCCTATATCATGCAAAATCGACTTTTTGGAGCTTTTAACCATGTTGTTATGCTATTTCCTTATCAAAAACACCCCCAGAGTGGTTTCTGGATTCATTCACGCAGTTCTCAGTAATCCTCCTGAATCCTGCTCTCTGAGCAGCTGTTCCGCCCTCTCCTGGTAAACGACTGGCTTGTTCAGTTGTGTCGTCACAGCGGAACGGAAGTGCTACACGTCTGTAATCTAATGCCTTACGGCATGATTTTCATTTGTAAAATTGTTTTTTTCATTATTTCTGTCGTAAGAAAAAATCAATAAAAAAAAAATAAAAAAATGAAAAAAAAAAAAAAAAAAGAGTAAGTGCCTGACGCTGCGCTGCCCCTGTACCGAAAACAAACGCTCCCCCTGAGCGTCCGAACGGTCTGAACAGATGGTCATGTCATGTTGCACCGAAAGTTGTGAAGAGGGAGCTTTTTCTAACCTACTCTGGAGTCTGGACGCCTGTTCTTTTTTCTTACCCAACGATAATGTCACGGAGAAAACCGCGTTTGGCTGCGAGGACTGGACTTTATTCAACCTTCCCAAAGAAGAGGCCATAGAAGTTGGAATTTCCCTCCGGGATTCAGCGACTATCAGCCACAATAGTGTTTGTCTGTGCCTGTACTGATGGATGCTTGATGAACCTTGGCCAGAATCAAAGTGGATTAACTTTTATAACCAACGCAAATCCCATACTGGAAACATCAGAGTGGTGAGTCGATCAAAATGCATGTTAGCGTGTGTGTTAGCCATTTAGCCATGAAGCTGTGTTGCACATGTTAACTCCTTATAACAGCATCATGAAGTAACTTCACTTTTTGCTGCGATATATATATTTCTACTACTGCTAAAGTTGTATGAGCGGCGAGAGGGGGCGGAGTTAACTGAATCCAAGCGTTTTGTCTTCCGGGTTGGAAAAATACCTCCAGAAAATACTTATATTTATCACAAAAATTAGTGCTCCGTAGTGGTAGAGGTACAATATATCATATAAATGCCTATACTTTACTTTGGAATGGCTTAAAATAGCATGATACAGGTCCTTTAATAATGTTGTGTAATATGAAGCTATAATGTAATGATTGATTACTGTGATTTTAGGAAAGTAACTTCTAAAAACTCTCAAAATAAAGTGTAACTGAACCAGAATACAGTTACTTAAAATGAGTCTTCTAAAAACACACACTTCTTCCGACAACACTGCTAGTACACCAGCGCTGTTACACCAGAAACTTTGTTTTCCTCTTACTATTCAGTTGTGTTCATGTGATATAACTGTGAAGAGCCAGTAGTTTCTCATTTGGTGGAGGGTAAAAAATATTCTGATATTTCCTACATCAATAGGATAGGTCCCCGCACACTGCCTAACTTTATTTAGATATAAACAAAGTTTTAAAATGCACTTTTATTGAACTGCTTTTTGAGTGTGTCTTTATCATTATGACACATGACACAAGTGCAAGACTTCATCACTTTCCTAGTACAAAAATAGCAGAGGGCTACGTACGCTTCGAAAAAAAGACACATGTGTAACAATGCAATTTTGGTGGTGTTCACCCTGGAAAATGAGTTGCCAAGATGTTATTTTATTCTGATTTTATATTGTTTTGATCTTACTGGAAAGCCCTTTGTAAAGAGCCTTATGAATAAACATTGATTTATTGAAGATGATATTTGAACACAGTAAAAAATGACTTGAACTATATCTACCTACATTTGCAGATTGTATTCAAAAGAAATAAAACTCATGTATGTGGAAATGTAGATAGCATTTTGGGAGCTATAGGGCTGAAGGGAAGACTTCAGATTAGGAATGTTATACACCGTGAACTGAACCTACTCTTTGAACAATATTAAGAACTATCATACATATGCGGGCTACAAAACCTGCTGACATCTGCCATGTGCAAAAACAGGCGTGAATCTGTCAGGAATAATTTATATCGTGCAGATTGAGGAACATGATTTATTTAAAACTGGTCTTAATTAACGGCTCAATCAATGGAGCTCGTTAGTGTCGCTGCTGGAGGTATGGCAGGTAGCCGGGGCGCAAACAGCCTCCAACGCTCACGCCGCACACAGATGCGCAGGTGAGGGGAGGTATGGAGGTACACGCCGCTTACAGAGCCAGGTTTACTCACAAACTATTCTCCCGAAGAATGGAGGTAAATCACAGAGCATGTTGTTGTATGGCGTAAAAAAAAAAAACGACTGTGTGTGCCACGTTTTCAATCAATCATACTTTATTTATATAACACCTTTCAACAGCCTGATGGTGCTTTCCAGAATAAACACATGAGTCAAACCAGCATTCTGTTTGTGTTTTAGACTTTAAAGGAACAACACTGACGGCATCTCAATAGTCTCATGAGATCTGAAGCTTAAATTCCACCTCCCCGTCTCTTCCGTGAATTGTAAATCCATGAAACAGATTCATATTATCTATTGCTCCTGCTATTGTTTTCATTCCATAAAGTGCATCTACTGTCTTTTTCTCACAGTCACAGTGCCACACGCAGGCCTGGATCCTTGACGGTTTTGAAATGGTTGCGTGTGGAAATAGCCTTAGTAAATGTAGTATATAAAATGTAAACACAGGGCGACAAAAAAGTACATTTGCTGTTTGCGGAGTTTCACCATTGCCAGCGTTAGAAGAAGTTTGGTGATGAGGATTTTGAAACTCCGAGAGAGCAAAAAGGCAGGATGACTGAAACAAGAATGAATTAAACAAAACTCCCCACCCGGCATATTTTAGACTTTTAAAAAATAAAGCATAACGTCAGCTAATATAAACGCTCGCATTACGAGTTTGAACAGAAAGAGTCACACACAACAGTTAAAAAGACTCTTGGTCAACAGTCGCCACAGTAACAAAGGAGGATGTAACAGTCATATTATTGTCAAAGAGCCCACATTAAACCTATAAGCAAAGATGTGAGTACAAAGCGCTGGCCACCCTGACACTGCGCATGTTCAGGGCTTGTTCTTGCTAAGCTGCATCGGCATCACTGAACTCCTTCAAGACGTCTACGATGCCAATCAAAAATGCACTTTACCAAATCCTTTACAATATGGCTGCCTCAAACTAAAAGTAGAAACACCACACTGACGCCGTTCACCAGTTAAAGTGGCCATATCATGCTTATTGGGCTACAATAAAGATAATAATTTGAAACAATGTCTCAGTAAGGATAAGATAGTATCCCAGAAACAAAGGCACCTGGGTCTCCGCTTTGATCAAACAGCAGCTTAATGGCGCCTTGATGAATACACTTTCAGCGCAGAACCAATCCAATGCTGGATAAATGCCTTTATAACACGTGGAGGACAGAATGTGCTGCTCGGCGTGCTACAATAGAATAAGAAAATACCACGGTGAAGAGGATTACTTATGGATTACTTAAAACTGCGTGAAGTACAACTCCAGGTATGTTTCTGATAAGGAAACAATGTTACAACATGGTTTAAAGCACAAAAAAAGTAAATTTTGCACGATGTGGCTCCTTACAGATTCCACCCACCAACTAAATCGAGACTAACAAAAAGAAAGATAAAGGGAACAAATAAACTGGTAAAAATAGCTTGCTGTCTGACTCTATACTGTCATGCTATCCAGAAATTCTCCCAACATTGGTGTTGTAATTGATAATGACCAAATGCCATCTGAACCCCCCGCTGAAGCCCATTATGAGCCATTAGAAATAACCATGAAACATAGTTAAGGAGGTCAGCAGCAGCTAAGTGTCCTCCGAGTGAAGGTCGAACGCTCTCTTTCATGATAAAAGATGGAGCTCTTCCTTTGCCTTGCGATGCCCCTCTCCTACATGCGTTTTACTGCAGTTCAAAAGAGCTCCTCTGGGCCCGGGTCTGTAGCCTCAGGGCACAACACACTTTCCACCGTGCAAGAACCTACCCATACGCCCATGTTTTCTATAAAAAACGCACCTAATTCAAAACACCCAATCAAAATGAAATCACTGTATTACAGCTAAATGGTGTTCATTTGAAAATGAAAAGTAACCGGCTTGTTGTATGGGACTTGTTGTGTGTGAGTGAAACAGTATTGGGTTGCACTTATGTCAAGGTTTTGACTTCAGATAAATATCTTATAAGTAAAAATGAAGTGTCCTCAACTAAATTGGTCTCCAAAATTTGTATTATTTTTTATTTTATTTTTTATTTTACCCCAACACAGTGGAGATTTCATTGTTTGAATAAAAGTACATTAAGGAATGGAAGCTTATTTGTATAGCGCTTTTCACATGACACAAAGCACCCAAAGCGCTTCACGAAGGGAATTTTTCTTCATTCAGTCAGTGCCATAGTTTCGTCAGGGATAGACTGACAGGCAATTGTTTGTGTTGGGGGAAACCTACATGGGCGCGGGGAGAGCCTGCAAACGCCACACAGAAAGCCCAGTCCGTCTTGAGGTACAGTAATGCTGTGTTCAGACCAAACGCCTCCAAAGCGTCAGGTTTACATTGCAAATACATGGGGGACGCGCCTCGGGGAGCGTCGAGAGGTCCCGCACGCGCCTCCTGTGCAGCGCGTCGACCAATCAGGAGCTTTCTCCGACAGTGACGTACGTTGTAGCTGAGCGGCCACCGGGGCAGAAGCTATGCCGCGGCCCGCAGATGTAAACAAGTCATCGAGGATTAGCTTCATTGTGAACAGGAGCTACAGCAGCTCTGGGACTTTTACAAAGACACACGTCAGTGTTTCATCTACCTAAACACCCAGGATTAAAGACAAGAAAACTTATTTGAGTGGCTGGATCTGCGCTGGGAATGTGTTTGGGCCTTGATGATGCACAGAGCATTCCCAAAGCTGCCACAAGCCAATCGCTGTGAAAACGAGAAATATGCACAAATAAAGTCTATTAAGCCCCATCTACATTAAGCAACTGTGTAACAAGGATCACACACTGAGCCAGGCTTATTGATTGTTAAGTTTATTTCTCACATTTTATCTACAACGGGCCCTAGTCGATCTGTTTTCTCCCCGAGCTGGCTGCGCATAGAAATAATTATTCTATGCTAGCCGCTGAGCAGCAAACAGATAGCGCGCATTGACCCCATGAAAACAAGTATTATGCACTAATAACATCAATAAAGCCCTTAACAGCCTTTATGATGGTCACACACTGAGCTGGGCTTGACACACACGGGTTTTTGACACCCGCAAGGCGTTCGGTCTGAACACGGCATTAGTGTGTATTGGTGGCTCCGACCCGGTGGCAGTCATGTGCAATTGTGTTTTTCTGGCCAGAGACACCAGAGGGAGATGAAAGACCCCCCAATCATCCCATTACCACTTGTATGACCCCCAGTGAGACTACGGAAAGGATTCATTAAGGTAAACAAGTTGCCGTG
Organism: Proterorhinus semilunaris; assembly: GCA_021464625.1. NCBI lineage: Eukaryota > Metazoa > Chordata > Actinopteri > Gobiiformes > Gobiidae > Proterorhinus > Proterorhinus semilunaris. Next base: position 17,125,155 of record CM038349.1, read on the forward strand.
GCTAAACTCCCTTTTGCAGCATCAAACCTTAGGTAACCTTAAAATTTTGAATACTAAAGTATGTGCTGTCAAAAATACTTTAGTATTCAAAATCATGAAGATCACGCCAGAGTTCACCACCTGTACAGCCACATGATGGGAACAAACAGTAATACTACGTCCACGACAGTGACAGTACACCTGCCCACCCCCACCAACAGATCTGGAGTGTGCGTCGAAAGGCTTTTAAGATGGGGCAACATTTATTTTTAAACATATTTGCAATCTTTACACAATGGAGTGGAGTTAGGGGCGACGGTGGCGCAGATGGTAGAGCGGGTCGTCTCATGATCGGAAGGTCGGGGTTTTGAATCCCGCCTCCTGAAGGTGCATGCTGTCGTTGTGTCCTTGGGCAAGACACTTCACCCACCTTGCCTCCAGTGTCTGCGTACACTGGTGTATGAATAGGTGAGCGGTTCCTTGCTGTAAAGCGCTTTGAGTGCCTAATGTAGGTGGAAAAGTGCTGTATAAGTTGAGACCATTTACCATTTGAAAGTGTTATGTTTGTCTTTCAAATGTAGTGGAATAAAAGTGATATGTTTTCAACAAAAATACTACTCATGCAAAAGCATAGATCCTGAAAACATTACTTAAGTGCAGTATGTGTGAATGTGAAACACCCAACTAATTGCTTTTCTTCAACTGTGATTCATTGGAATTTGTGTGCCAGTAAAACAATCTTCCTTACAGTTCGTCTGGATGAGATCGACACATCTTGTTCTGGGCTTAATCATTGCTGTGATATTGGAAAGCCATTTTGGAAAGTCTAAAGTTTCGTTAAAAGCATTCGCGCGAAAATCCACCAGCAGCTAAAAGTGTAGGAGCGCACGGCTTGCAGCATGTAACGCTTCTGTTTTCTGCTTTTAAAACCACCGTGCACATTTCACAGATCATTTTAAATAGTAAGAGGCACAAACACACACACACACACACCTCTTTTTTTTTTTTTTTTTTAGCAAACAGCCAATCAGAACGTGTTGTCGAGGCAAGAGGCGACCATTCGGTGTTTCCCGCTGTGTCGGCCTTGTTGGAATCTGTCCAACAAGGGGCTTATTCATAATTGATGACTCAAAGCACATGCATCTGCAGAGGCACCGTTCAACAAAATCCAAAATCACTGATTACACCTTTATTTAATAATGGAGTATGAAAGCTCAATGACAACCGTTGTGAAACATCTTGTACAAGACTTTTTTTTGTATCTGTTATAGACTGGACAAATTCATACAAAAAGAAAAACAGTCAGTATGGTTTTGTGAAAAAATATTCCACAGCGACAGCTATCATGGAATTAACTGAAATTGATTTACAAAAGGCATTTGATGTAAAAAAAAAAATATGGAATTAGAGGTATTGCTTAAAAATGAATCACAGTTATTTCCATAACAAATATGTTACTGTTTTATAAAGCTCTAAATGGTGTATTAGTCCTATTTATTTATCTGATTTGCTTTTGACTTATGAGCCCTCTCGGACCCTCAGATCATCAGGGAAGAACCTTTTAACTGTCCCGGTGAATCCCAGCTGGGTACAACGGCGTTGCGATTACAATAGGCCCTTGTGACGGAAGGGCTGCTCGGGCCTAAATTTTCAATGACATAAGAAAAACAGTTGATGTATCAATAAAATAGATGATGGAAATTCAAAGAGTTAAAGAAACAAAATTCTTAAGAGTCATCATTGATGAGGACCTCAAATGGAAGTCACAAATAAATGAAACAAAAGGGAAAATAGCAATAGCAGACTTATATTTCGGATGGGACAGACTGGCATAAAAGAAGGCGAGGAGCAGCAAAAACCAAGTCTCAAACTGTTGGCTCAGGTAAAGCGTAGGTCACATCAAGTTACTGAATTTGTGTAATTTTGACTGTTTTATCCAGGCATTTGGCAACTCCAAGAACCTTTTTAGAATTATTTTTCCCTATAGTAGGTAACATTAGCAAATAATGTTAGCTTATTTTTTATCTTAATTCTGTGTTATATGTTTTATGTCGCACGTTTGCACCAAGTAAAATTCCTAGTTTGTAAACCTTGTTCACAAACCTTGGCAATAAAACGAATTCTGATTCTGATAAGGAAATAAGATTGTCAGCACGTCAATTCATTAAACCGTTTAAATGTCAAAGTCTTAAAAATCAACACTGAATACAGACAGCTAAATCATTAGTTGTCTGATTCTGTGGAGTCTGACAATCTTGCCAATAGAAATGTTATGGTCAAACCATAACGAATATCGAAATACATTTTCATATAAAAATATATTTCCTTGCCCCATCTTAGGTAAACACAATAGAACGGGGGTAGAGGGACTACTTGCGCTATTCTTGCGACTTAAATAGAGCAAACTGAGGAAGTAGCCATGATTATGTTTATTATATTTTATAACACAATTAAAGAAAAGGATATGATTTTCCTCTTTATTCACTGCTGTATTTAGTTAAAATGTTTGGTGTATGTGCAACGTGTTCCGAAAAAATTAAAACGCATATAAAATAGGACTCACATATAAAAATGTGTTAAAGAAACCCTCACAAAACACAGTCTTAGCAACAACTCCAGCGTGCAATGATTTTTTTTGTCATTCCTTCATAGAATCAGATGTCCTGACAGACTGTGGTTGAACCAATCACATTCTTGCAAAGCCTAATGCTCCTTTTTGTTCCTGTCAGTCGTAATTTTGCTCCTCCCAAATGTCCTCCTCTAAACCTATTTCAACAACTGTCAGATTGTCAATTGTGTTTTGAATTTGTTTATTAAAAGGGAAAATCCACAATTTTACGAGTGAAATCATTGGTCTCTTCAAAGATTTCCCTATTGATTTCTAGTCTGTATATTTACATTTCAAAGAGCTTTTAATGAGAATAATTACAATTTCTAGTGCCTGCCTTTCTTCCAATTTGGGCGGTTGCTCCTCAGCAGGTGGTGAACTTCGAGGAAGACGGGTTTATCAAGACTAAAAGAGCTCTCATAGTATAGGCGCATTGAGTTGCCTTGTGTACGAAATGCGCGGTATAAATAAACAGGCCTTGCCTTACAGTAAAAGGCAAGAGTGCAGATAAAATACTTTCAGTGTCATATGCACGGGTAAAAAGAGCTGTTTTCAGTCTGGATTTGAACATTGTCAGAGTTGAGGCCTGTCTCACATCCTCATGAAGACTGTTCCAGATTTTAGCTGCATGAAACTGAAACGCAGCCTCACCGTGTTTAGTCCTGACTCTGGGAACCACCAGGAGACTCCCTCCCTGAAGTTCTCAGGGCCCGAGATGGTTCATACGGCGCTAACATGTCAGAGATGGACTTCGGTGCTAAACCATGAAAAGACTTGTACACAAGCAGAGCTGTTTTAAATTCTAAAGACCCTAAAGACCCATTGCCTTCAAGAAGGATTGGCAAATAAGCTTTTGCTTTGGGCCACTCCCTTTGAGCAGAACTTCAACTGCTAAAATAAACAAATAAACTAAAAACTAAGAATACTATGAGGGTATCTTGAAAAATAAAATGTCTCAAACGTATTCCGGCGCTACAATTACTGGCACCTCTTTAGTCGGTGCTTGACTCTTTTGGACAAGAATCTGCTTCTGAATCTTCTCTTGTAACTGATGATGAAGCAGGAAAAAACATGAGAGTGAATTTAAGCACAAGGATCACTCTAAATTCTTCAGGTGTTGTAGCCAGATGCCAAATACAAGTTTTAATCACTTTTAGTCTATCTTTCTATCTCAGTTTGTCTCCTCTTTCTCTCTCTACTCTTTTTTTCTTGGTGTGTGTGTGTGTCGACGTGTGTGCAGATGCCTACTCCCCAGCAGTGCTTTTATCTGCTCACCTATGGCGATGCGCTGTAGGGGGGAGGGGGTCTTTTGCTGGGAGTGGGCTTCATGGAGAGCATTTTCAGCTCGCGCCAGCGTGAGCTGAGAGGGTTGGACAGGGCAGAACACATGCAGGATGGCTGCCGAAGCACTCACTACACTTTACACTTGTTATGGAGTTACGGTGAAGGTTACCCAAGGTTTGACGCTGCAAAGTGGAGTTTAGCCACGATACTTTTGTGCACACAAGTGCCTGACCAACAAAAAAAGGATAACAGGGCACACGCTTTAATATTTTCTTGGCCCACCTTTCGCTTTGATAACAGTACTCGTCCACTGTGGGCATTGTTCTTCTGCAATGTCAAAAGATCCAGTGTTGCATTAAGTTTTAATAAAGATCTTGTATTGATGCTGGGAGAGTGTGAACACTGTGCAAAGCCTCCCCCAGCACATCCCAAAGATTCTCAATTAGTTTAAGATCTGGATTCTGTGGTGGCCAATCCATGCGTTTTGATGTTCAATTTGTCCTCTGTATTTGACCCATCTTTCAATGCCACAGGAGCAGTCAGTTTTTTGGTCATAAATGCTAGAGCCCGAACATAAAATCATAAAGGCAAAAGGAGGGAAGTGTCATGCCCAGGTTTAAATTTTTTTTTAGACATAGACCTAAATGAGAAAAATCACACTTTTGCACACGTCTTTGTTTAAGACTTCCAATCCAACAGCCCAAATAAGTCACAACTATTTAGTTTGTAATAAACAAAAGTACCACTATTGTCCCAAGCCCTTGGGACGATGATATAAAACCCGCTCATGTATACAGGGATATAAGAGTCTACTGAAAGACAGATGGACAGGAAAGCAAATCGAGAAATGAGTGCGACTTTCCCTGCCATCCTGGCCTCCTCTTTTCCTCTCCTCCTCTGCCTCTCCTTATGGGTGACAGTTGGGCGTCCCTATCTGGTGCCAATTACAGATTGTTTGGCGTTGGCGCGGTGCAGAGACTCAAGGCTGCGAAGTCTCCAGCCCCCGTGGCATCCCAATTTACCCATCAAACACTATCCAATGTTGAAGAAACTTTAGCTCTGTCTATACCAAGTTCACCGGCTGGATGTTTTGGCCGGAGGGGGTTATAGAGAAGTCCTTTTGTTCAAAGGACTCTTTCGGTTTGAAAGTACAATTGCACCATTTAATTTTCAAGAAGCTATGAATTAGATGATGATTTTGCTTTTAACTTGGTTATGTTGAATGAAAGGATATTTTGTTGAACTTTACAACAGGTGACCAAATTAACCCCTTTAGAGAAACTCTGCTTCAATTGAAAGTTTTATTTCAACTAAATGCAAATCAGCAGCCTTTGTTGTTGGGGAAAGGAAATGTCTCGCAATCAGAGGGCTCAAGATGCTCTCGACGCCGGCGTACATGTAGTTAAAGTTCTTAACAGAAGTAATAGCACAAGCTGCTGACCCTACATGGCCTGAATTGCAGGAACTTTACTGTGGAAAATGTGTTTATTGAAGGATATTTATCACAATTCAATTTGTTTTTCACAAAAGCGGTTGCCTCTCAGGACTTCACGAAAGTGCAGAGCTTCACATAAAAGGTAAGGCTTATGTATATTCTATTTTTCAAAACAGCAGCCAACACAGCTCATAAAGTGCAATGTCACATAAGACTCATTTATGCTCTATTGGAAACGTCTGGAGACTTTGTCCGTTTTGCAGATGTTTAGAAACAAAGCTATACATGAGTTGAGCTCTGAAGATACAAGTGCACACAGCATATTATAACTGTCAACAAATGTCTTAAAGAGGAGGCATTATGCTTTTGCCGGTAATCATCTCAAACTGTGCGGCTCATATGGCTTTTGTGAAGCTATGGCGAGTGTTTTCACTTCGCGACGAGAGGACAAAGCTTAACAATAGATCGAATGGTGAGGAAAGTTTGTGGTTTTGAATGGGTCTGGTTACTGTTGGCTTCTAGAGTGGAACATACATAAATTGTTGTAAACTAATCAGCAAAGGGGGACATCTTTTGTTGTTGCTTTTTAGCCGTTCTGCGCAAGAACATTCTAACAGGGTTATAATTAATCACAAAAGTCACCTTCTGTCCACCATACCACCGATTGGAAAATGCTCCCGGCTCTCCTGCTCATCAACCGTAGATTGTTATTGAGTGGACTTCCGCATCACAAGAGTGACGCTGCTCGCAAACAGCATGCAACTGCAGACAAACAAATCCGATTGCACAAATACATTTTAGCTTTCTTGAGCCGTGGGTGAGGGCAGGTTGCCCAAACTGCCCAAAATACAGAAAGGTCCAGGTATGTTTTGAGTAAGAGAAGAGGTAAATGGTAAAAAGCGATTTTGCCTTTATCTACTTTTGAGAAGTGGTGATGTTAAAAAACATCATTAAAATCATTCTGTAGTATTATTAATAATATTAATTTTCAATTGAGATTACACACTTTTCATTTCAAAGTGCTACAGTAAGGTGAGACGCAAGAATACAATTGTAAAAGTAATACAATTTTGAAACGATCAAGATATCAAAAATGTTATGTTCTCCTAAAAAGTTTTCAAATCAGTTCTAAGAAGGATTTTGTCAATGTGACCAGTGTGGCATGATTTGGCTACACTTTAGGTTAAACCATCGAGCTCCACAATAATGGTACTAAATACACTCACAACAATCTCTCTTTACAAAATCAGAACATTAACGCACATTGAGAGACGTTTGTCGCTGACCGATCTATAATCGATGAATCACGAAACAGTGCTTTGTCTTCCAAGAACTTGCGTGAGAAAACTGCATACGAGTTCTTGTGTAACAGTATTTCAAGGGTAATTACAGGCAAAGTTGAAAAAGTCAAGCTGAAGCTGAGCACTTATGCATGCACACGGCAGTAAGAGGAAGGCAAGGCAAGGCAAGTTCTGGATGTTCTGCAGCTCTAACAGCTCGTTTAGAAAGGCCAGTGAGCAGCCGTTACAGTAGTCTAACCTGCTGGAGACAAATGCATGGATGAGTCTCTCTAAGTCTGGTTTTGACACTATTCCTCTGATCTTAGCAATGTTTTTCAGATGGTAAAAAGCTGATGATGTTATTGCTTTAATGTGGCTGTTTAAGTTCAGGTCTGAGTCCATGATTACTCCTAGATTTCTAACATGATTTTTTGGTTTTAGAGAGAGAGACTCAAGGTGACTGATAACACTTTGTCTTTGTGTCTGTGGGCCAAAAACAATGATCTCAGTTTTGTCTGAGTTTAGTTGGAGAAAGTTGTTTTGCATCCACAAACTGATCTGTTCGATGCAGTGACAGAGAGTATCTACAGGCCCATGTTCACCTGCCGTCAGTGACACGTAGATCTGAGTGTCATCTGCGTAGTTATGGTACGACACATTGTTGCTGTTTATTAGCTGACCCAATGGAAGCATGTACAAGTTGAATAAGAGGGGTCCCAAGATTGACCCCTGGGGGACTCCACAGGTCATGGAAATTTTGTCTGAGACACAGTTGCCAATTTCGACAAAATACGTCCTATCCTCCAGATAGGACTTGAACCAGTTTAGTGCAGTACCAGAGATTCCCACCCAGTTTTCTAACCTGTGAAGTAAGATCCCGTGGTCCACTGTGTCAAAGGCAGCGCTCAGGTCCAGCAGAACTAAAACTGAGACCTTACCTGCGTTGGTGTTCATACGGATATCATTTGTCACCTTGATCAGAGCTGTCTCAGTGCTGTGGTGGGGCCTAAAACCTGATTGGAAAGTATCAAACACATTGTTAGATAGGAGAAAGTAAGTGAGCTGTTGATATATTACTTTCTCCAGGACTTTTCCTAAGAATGGTAGGTTTGATATGGGCCGGTAGTTGTTCAGTATCTTGGGATCAAGGCTGCTCTTCTTTAGAAGAGGCTTAATGACCGCGGTTTTCAAAGCCTTTGGAAATGCTCCCGTCTCAAATGAGATGTTAACTAACTGAACAAGTTGTGGTAACAAGCTGGTCAGCACAGACTTCAGAAATCTAGTGGGTAATTCATCAAGGCAGCATGTGCATGAACTCAGACCGGAGATAACCTCTTCCATTGTTTTGTCAGTAACAGGTGTGAAATGTGTCAGCTCAAGGTGTTTATCTGGTGGCAGGGTTACTAATTGTGTTGCTGAAATTATGGCATTTTTAATGCTTTGGACTTTGTCATAAAAAAATATTGCAAACTCATTGCACTTAGATGTAGAGATTAGTTAGGAAATGTCCAGGCAATGTCCGTGCAAATTGAATGCGAGTTAATGATGGCGATTCACAGTGGGGGCTGCTTATTCAGAGATCATTATCAGCTATTTCAGCATTCAAGAGCAAAGAGAAAAGTACCACTAATTATGCAAGTGGTGTTCGTTCTGAAAAGTTGAAATTGTCAGCAGAGGTTATCATGTTTTTTCTTTCTTGTACTTTTTCAATAACCATGTCACAATGCAAGTCACAATACAGTATAGAGCAAATCCACACAGCTTTATAAAAAAATCCTAAATATGGACTAAAAAGTTGAAAACACTTACATTTGTATTTTTGAAAAAGTAGAGACAATTTTCAAAGAGACATGGGGAATTTACTTGCCACTTAATTTATGCCACACTGCTTGTCTGTTAATCCAGGAAGTCCATAACCTATACAAGATTTGTCCTGAACATTTCTACACTCAAACTGCGTTCACTACGATGGCTTTGATACTGTCTGTGAGCTTGCCGACGTATCTATATGCTAAAATTACAACTTTATTTTAGAGACTTGGTCCCTGTTCATTGTTCATATGCAGAGTCGGACAATAGCATCCCGTAATATGTTCTTTCAAAGCTGTACTGCTGGTGTACTTGAAAACAAAGCAATGAGTCAATTTATGTGACGTCCAGTCGTCCACCTTTGTGTTTTTTAAAATGCAAATGACAGGTTTTAATGCTTTTGAAAATATGACTTATTTAGAAGGATAACATCAGTTGCAAGTTCATCAGTTGCATAATTATCATTTCATTTCAATGAAGCAGCAATTTTAATGAAGAAATGTTGAGCAGAAAGGTTATTTTTATTTGAATGTTTACGCTACTGGCAGGAAGTGACATAGAAGAAGGTAACATTGCATAGCAGTTTGACTCATTCCTTTCCCATTGACTTAACATGGTTGCACGACAACAGTTTAAAATTGTTTACCTTCTTCTATGTCACTTCTTGTCAGTGTCCAATAAGGAAGTGAAACTATAAACATCACACAAATGGCCACACTTAAGAAAGCTGGGTACAATCTTTAGCCAAATCTTAAGTATATTTGTGATTTGTGATTATTGTTGAAATGATTGGCACACAATTTCAAATACAGCAAGAAGCCACAATATCTATTTCAATATCATCTTTTATGTGGGCTCATATTTACACACTTTTACACACTTTAAAAAAAAAAAAACTGCGCAGAAACTTAAAAATAAGCAAAAGTTTAGTTTTGGTCACCTTGGTCAGCCTTTTTTTGGTCATAATTTACACTTTAAAGTTTTGTTCTGACACTTTTTTTTGACACAATTTGATGAAAACAAATTGTGTACAAATTCTGTTCTCGTTTCCAAAACACTGTGTTGAAATGGTTTAGATTAATAGTTTTTGGTTTATATTAATAGTTTTTCTCTTATCATACAGCCCTAAAGCACTATACAAGTGCTGCTGTCTTCAATCTGCGAGCAAGTTTTAAGTAATCATGCGCTCAAGGTCAAATAAAACACAGCCAAGACCATTTTCAAGCACAATTAATTACCGCATTTGTCCATGGCTCGCTCCCCCCCTCTACGCCTAATTTAAATCAATGTAAAGTACCGCCACCTAATTTCAAAGCTCCCAAAAACTTTGATTCGGTGCAAAACTTCGTTACAAAGCGGTGGGCTTTTCTAAAAGTGCCTGTTCTGCCCCATGGTGATAGCGCTAGGTCGTATGGTAAACCCGACTCGAAAGCAAAGCCGAGATGAAGTAGGGAGGAAGAAAGTATTGAACTAGCATCGCCAAGGACATGGGAGGGTGTGCCTGCCTGTGCGCCACACAGCATGGGGCCTCCCTCTGTGAAGAAATTGGTTCAAGATCGCAACCGCTTTAATAAATGATGTTACATACACAAACATGGTGGTGGTAAAAAAACAGATTCTTGGAAGAGCGCTTGAAAAAAACAGTAGGAACTCTCCGCCGCCAACTCGCAAGCTGGGGCGACCGTATGGGGCTGCATTTGGGTCAGGTAACCTTTGCTCTGCCGGCCAAGCGCTCGCATGCTCCACACCGCGCCCCATAATAAAACTAATAATCATATGATTAGCCTCTGTGTGTGAGGGGAGAGCTAGCGGCCAAGAAGAAGAGATTAGGAATGCTAACAGCTTCTTGCCTTCTGTGTACGTCGCTAGCAGCCAGTGGCACACAACAGCCCTCCCCCACGGGTCGCTCGATGGGGGGTTTGTTCCAATTAGCACAGAGTCAAGGTGTCGGAGGAGACGTACTGAGATAGCAGGTTACGGTAACTGGGAACACACCAAGCCAGAATGCTGGCTAACTGCTAACTAGCCTACTTCACAGGCACAGCATGGCGTTTTATTTAAAAAAAATACTTTGCAGCATAGCAGTGCGACGGCAGCAACCATCTTCTGAAACGCCGTCGTGGAAGAGACACAGACTAGAGTTTGTTCCAAAAATATCTATTTGTCACTGTGGGCCTATACATAAATCTGTTGAGAATGTTCCTTTGGGGTATGAAACTAATACCTGTAACGCGTTTTAGTGATTTAATTCATAAAGACCAACAGAATATGCAAAAAAACACTATCTAACAAAAACATGGATTAGGCTTATTTCTCAATGTCTGTGTAGGCTCTCAGTCGTACAGGAGTTGACTATCTTCAATTAAGGTTCTTGAGACTTCTTATTCTGAAACTTTAGTGTCGCTGACAAAGCCAACTACAGAGTACAGAAGATGACTCAAAAACCTTCATTGAAGACTTATTTTGCTCCCGTCATTCGCACAAAAGATGTACCAGCCCAACATCTAATTAATCCTCAAAGTTCGTTTCATGGCATCTCAGCATTGGACTATCAAACTCTAACAAATGTGTAACTATTTTTCAACAGCAACGTCTGTCTATCAAGCTGCTCGTATTAATGCGATCTATTTTCTCCATTGTCTCCACCGTCTTTGCAGCAGCAGCAAAACCAACAGCTTCCTCAGTCCAACTGACTCGCCCGACGTCATAGTCTGCTTACAGCTGACTCCACCTGTTCCACACGACCCTGCTCCACAGAAAAAATATAAAACTGGTTCAGCTCATGACCCATTTGGAGTACCACTCATTCAGAGACGTTCTTGTCTGGGTTAGGTTTCTTTCTGGTTATCTGCTTTCTTTTTCACCCCCAAAAAGTAAATACAATTTCCATCCATCCATCCATTTTCTTCCGCTTTATCCGGGGCCGGGTCGCGGGGGCAGCAGTCTCAGCAGAGATGCCCAGACTTCCCGATCCACGCACACCTCTTCCAGCTGTTCTGGGGGGACCCCGAGGCGACACCAGGCCAGCACGGAGACATAGTCCCACCAGCGTGTCCTGGGCCTTCCACGAGGCCTCCTCCCAATAGGACATGCCTGGAACACCTCCCGAGGGAGGCGACCAGGAGGCATCCGATACAGATGCCCTAGCCACCTCAGCTGGCTCCTTTCGACGTGGAGGAGTAGCGGCTCGAGTCCGAGCTCCTCCCGGGTAACTGAGCTCCTCACCCGATCTCGAAGGGTGCGCCCAGCCACCCTGCGAAGGAAACTCATTTCGGCCGCTTGTATTCGCGATCTTGTCCTTTCGGTCATTACCCAAATCTCATGACCATAGGTGAGGGTGGGAACGTAGATCGATCGGTAAATCGAGAGCTTTGCCCCCTGACTCAGCTCCCTCTTCACCACAACGGTCCGATACAGCGACCGCATCACTGCTGACGCCGCACCGATCCGTCTATCGATCTCCCGCTCCATCCGTCCCTCACTCGTGAACACGACCCCGAGATACTTGAACTCCTCCACTTGAGGCAAGGACACCCCACCGACCTGAAGCGGGGAAGCCACCTTTTTCCGGTGGAGAACCATGGCCTCAGATTTGGAGGTGCTGATCCTCATCCCGGCCGCTTCACACTCGGCTGCAAACCGCCCCAGTGCGCGCTGGAGGTCCTGATTTGAGGAAGCCAACAGAACAACATCATCTGCAAACAGCAGAGATGAGATTCTGAGGTTCCCAAACCGGACACCCTCCGGCCCCTGGCTGCGCCTAGAAATTCTGTCCATAAAAGTAATGAACAGAACCGGTGACAAAGGGCAGCCCTGGCGGAGCCCAACACGCACCGGGAACAGGTCTGACTTACTGCCGGCAATGCGAACCAAGCTCCTGCTACGGTCATACAGGGAACGGACAGCCCTTAGTAGAGGGCCCCGTACCCCATACTCCCGGAGCACCCCCCACAGGGCACCACGAGGGACACGGTCGAACGCTTTCTCCAGGTCCACAAAGCACATGTGGACTGGTTGGGCGAACTCCCACAAACCCTCGAGCACCCGATGAAGGGTATAGAGCTGGTCCAGTGTTCCACGACCAGGACGAAAACCGCATTGTTCCTCCTGAATCCGAGGTTCGACTATTGGCCGGATCCTCCTCTCCAGCACCCTGGAATAGACCTTACCAGGGAGGCTGAGAAGTGTGATCCCTCTGTAATTGGAGCACACTCTCCGATCCCCCTTCTTGAAGAGGGGGACCACCACCCCGGTCTGCCAATCCAGAGGCACTGTCCCCAACCGCCACGCGATGTTGCAGAGATGTGTCAGCCAAGACAGCCCTACAACATCCAGAGACTTAAGGTACCCGGGACGAATCTCATCCACCCCCGGGGCCTTGCCACCGAGGAGCTTTCTAACCACCTCGGTGACTTCAGCCTGGGTGATGGACGAGCCCCCCTCCGGGTCCCCAGCCTCTGCCTCCTCATCGGGAGACGTGACGGTGGGATTGAGGAGATCCTCGAAGTACTCCTTCCACCGCCCGACCACCTCCCCAGTCGAGGTCAGCAGCCCCCCACCCGCACTGTAAACAGTGTTGGTGAAGCACTGCTTCCCCCTCCTGAGGCGCCGGATGGTTTGCCAGAATCTCTTCGAGGCCGACCGATAGTCCTCCTCCATGGCTTCTCCAAACTCCTCCCAGACCCGAGTTTTTGCCTCTGCGACTGCACGAGCTGCAGCACGCTTGGCCTGCCGGTACCTCTCAGCTGCCTCCGGAGTCCCACAAGCCAACAAGGCCAGATAGGACTCCTTCTTCAGCTTGACGGCATCCCTTACTTCCGGGCGCCACCACCGGGTTCGGGGGTTGCCGCCGCGACAGGCACCAGAGACCTTACGGCCACAACTACGAGCAGCCGCATCGACAATGGAGGAGGAGAACATGGTCCACTCGGACTCCATGTCCCCTACCTCCCTCGGAATCTGGGTGAAGCTCTTCCGGAGGTGGGAGTTAAAAACCCTACTGACAGAGGGATCCACCAGACGTTCCCAACAGACCCTCACAACACGTTTGGGCCTGCCAGGTCTGACCGGCTTCTTCCCCTGCCAGCGGATCCAGCTCACCACCAGGTGGTGATCGGTTGACAGCTCAGCCCCTCTCTTCACCCGAGTGTCCGAGACACGCGGCCGGAGATCAGATGACACAACTACAAAGTCGATCATCGACCTCCTGCCTAGGGTGTCCTGGTGCCACGTGCACTTATGGACATCCTTGTGCTCGAACATGGTGTTCGTTATGGACAAACCGTAACTAGCACAGAAGTCCAATAACAGAACACCACTCGGGTTCCGATCGGGGAGGCCGTTCTTCCCCATCACCCCCACCCAGGTCTCACTGTCGTTACCCACGTGGGCGTTGAAGTCCCCCAGTAGAACAATGGAGTCCCCAGCCGGAGCACTATCTAGTACCCCCCCCAGGGACTCCAAGAAGGCCGGGTACTCTGCACCGATGTTGGGCCCGTAGGCCGAGACAACAGTGAGAGACCTGTCCCCGACCCGAAGGCGTAGGGACGCGACCCTCTCGTTCACCGGGGTGAACTCCAACACGTGACGGCTGAGCTGGGGGGCTATGAGCACACCCACCCCAGCCCGCTGCCTCTCCCCGCGGGCAACTCCAGAAAAATGGAGCGTCCAGCCCCTCTCCAGGAGTTGGGATCCGGAACCCAGGCTGTGCGTGGAGGTGAGCCCGACTATATCTAGCCGGTATCTCTCTACCTCCCGCACAAGCTCAGGCTCCTTCCCCCCCAGCGAAGTGACGTTCCATGTCCCGAACGCCAGAAGCTGCGCACGCGGACCAGGTCGTCGAGGCCCCTGCCTTCGACTGCCACCCAGTCCTCTCTGCACCCGACCCCTACGGATCCCTCTGCGGGTGGTGGGTCCACAGGAAGGCGGGCCCACGTCGTCCGTTCGGGCTGTGCCCGGCCGAGCCCCGTGGGCAGAGGCCCGACCACCAGACGCTCGCATTCCAGCCCCAACCCCAGGCCTGGCTCCAGGGTGGGGCCCCGGCTGCGCCATACCGGGCGACGTCACGGTCCTTGTTAGTATACTGTCCATAGAAGTCTTTGAACTGCTCTTCGTCTGACCCGTCACCTAAGACCTGTTTGCCATGGGAGACCCTACCAGGGGCATAAAGCCCCAGACAACATAGCTCCTCGGATCATTCGGGCACTCAAACAACCCCACCACGTTAAGGTAGCAGTTCACGGGGTTGCAATTTAACAATGTAAAAAAAACAAAAAAGTACAGGATAAAGTCTAAAGAAACAACAGCAATCATACAATACATGGGTTACATTAAAATCAAAGAAAATGTTGAGAAACACATTGTATAAAGACACACATCTTTTTGCCATGGGTTGCACAAAATCAGGTAGAAACCATCTTGGTGCTAACGTTATCACTTTTTCTCTGTGACTACAGTATAAGCGGTCCTGTTAGCATGTCTGTTCTCTGGAAACTCTGCTGTTTTCCAGTGGTTGAAAGGCAGCAAATACCTCTGTTTTTAGTCTCCTAATGCACCTCTCAAGATGTGGTCGAAGAACCATTATGGACCCCATCTGTGCTGATGATGGTTTTCAGGCTCGACGCGGGTGTTGGAGAGTGTGACTATGTATGAAACTGGTCTGATTGTTCAGGGTCGTGGGGTGTGCATTCAGGGCCTATTACCTAAGACTAGCTTTTGTGAAACTTCAGCAGGTGCTTGACACTGCGGAAGAAAATGCAGGGGTTTTGCATGTGAAGAATGAGTGCCCCAATCACTGACTTTCTGCGTGCATGTTCTTCCCGTGTTTGGGTTCCGGCTGATGCTCCGGTTTGTCGCATCAGCTCAAGACAAGCACAGTAAGTAAATCCTCCAGCTGGCAAGGTGATTCTGCTCCATCGCTAAAGATCTGGAAATTATATGCGCTCAAGATCCATGAAAGGAAATCCAGGCGGTCTCACCATTGTCAAATACTAACTAAATATGGAATTCTGAATTAAAAAAAATCTAATATGCTATGCAAATGTCTGCTAGCTATTTATTTATTTTTGTTAATAATGGAGTCACTGCACCTCCTCTGAGAAAATCTATCATTTTATGTACTGATAAAATGGCTTGAAATACTACGTTTATACGTTTATCGTTTAAATTAAATGTAGCCTATAATGCCATGGTCATGCACTCATCTACATTTAGAATCAGTTTTGTGATGTAACATCAGCCTGCCCACGGCCTACAGGTGGAAATTTGCATTTTTTACTTTAAGTTGGTACAATGCATCTTTCCATGTTGGTCAATATTAAATTGTGCACTGTCCCTGTTAAAAATAAATAAATAAATATATAAAATAAAAATGCAAACATACTGTACCATACTATGAGTCCCAGTGCGACTCCTCCCTACAGAATTAAAGGATGGTCGAAATGGAGAAGAAATATTTCCCTACGGTGACAAAGTCTATCTTTTCTTGAGTTCGGGAGCAGGACCACAACTCACACTCAGATCCCTACTCTGTATAAAAATGCCACTTGATCTCACTCCTTTTACACTTAGCCCTATTTCTCTACTTAAATCCTTATTTCGCCAGTATTTCGCCCCTTCACTAGTATTAGTTTAGATAGGACTGCAGAAAATCTGTTACTACAGGGACACTATAGGGACACCAATGCGGAATGGTTCTCACGGTGACTGTCTGATCAGAAACCGAAAAGAGTAACTCAACGACTCTGTGAATCGCCACAACCCAGAATTACTTTAATTTGTGAAGATGGCTGAATAAACATGTTATAGGTGGGGCCATGGCAGACCTGACTCCTTCTTCCTGCTTGTGTTACCCAGTCTTAACATTTGACTTGAGAGCGAGAAGAAGCTTGTGAAGAAACGGGTAAAACATTCTCAACCCACAACATCCATAAAATACCCCCCCCCCCTCCCACTACACTCTTTTGCCTTCCCTAACCATGTTTATGAATTTCAACAAATCCTATATCGCCATGGTGGGTGCAAGTACATGGGCATCCCCTCTTATAAAAGCAAATGATCATGACAGCACAGTGCACAAACAAGGAGCGATCCAGGAGCCGCACGGTGTTAACAAGCGCTTCCCTCTGACAGCTGCAGGATGAGACGAGCCGCTGTATTGGCTATGCGTGCGCTTTGTTTTGGTCTTCATTATGCCATTTGCCGGGACTGTCATTACTTATTGATAGTGGTTCTCTTTAAAATGCAGCATCACAGCAGTAGGTGGCACAATACTGTCACGGACACACACAAAAACTCTGTCGCACATTCTTGCTTGCTCCCCGTGGGTACCGTCGAGGCCCGGCTAAGCCTTCGCCGTGACTGTCTCCGTCTAATATTGTGCTGTCATTGTTTCTTTGCCAGCATACATTTTTCAAAAGCGTTTTCCCATTGGTTTGTTGCGCGCTCAGACAATTTGAAAGTGCTTTGTCATGGAGGCTATTGATTAAAAAAAGACAAAGGTTCGGATTAGGCCCAGTTAAATCGCAGTCACGTGGGAGTTTGGCTACATAGTGCCAGTCATTCTCATATCAGTGGGTGGTGGTTGGACATTGAGGGTTAAGTATAAAATATAGGTTGTAGGAAAACTAGCTTAGTTTGGATTGGGCCCAAATCAAATCCAGCCCGACCCAACGCCGTTCACGTTCTGTATGAACCCAACCTAGACCTTAACATTTAGTTTTGCATAAGATCGACAGAAGTAAACTTAGAGCTTAAGGTGTTACATACAACACCTACCTATGGCTTTCACCGGACCAGCACCAGAGCTACAGCGTTGGTGCACTTTCATTCAGAATTTACTTTATACAACAAGAAGAAGAAGATCTTTATTTCTATAGCGCCTTTCACAAAGCACTTTACATGAGACAATTGTACATTCGCTCCATACTCAGTGGTTGTAAGCTACCTTAGTAGGCCTCAGTTTCACTACTTACTTTGCTCCTTGTGAGTTAAAAACTTTGGGGGTTATTACTCATGCTAATGAGACCTAACAACCCTAAAACATAATTTAATCAGCGAAAGTAGTTTAATTCAAACAATAAAAAGGAGGAGGATCGGTCGACTTATTTGCTCCACTTTGCAATCCTAGACCATTTCTTTTATATCCTGCATGTGAATTGACACTTTAGTGGGGTCTCATAAACAACCTTCCATATGCTGAAGGTTGGCTCTTTAAAACTAGCATACTATCATAAAAGAAAGTTAAGTCCCTGGAAGCCATGATGCAACTGTGTTCCCAGATTTGGTCAGATGACAAGCAGAACGGAGGTCGGGCACTTTTGAAACAGTTATCTTTGAACGCAGAGCCCAAACCCGTCTTCGCTGCTGCACTTTTGGATAAGAGACAGACCCCGCTCGTGTCTACAGGATATCAGATAATTGTCTTATTGTGAGACACCCTAAAGGTTTAATGTTATACTAACTGTACTTTTAAATTGTCAGCAGTAAAAAGTTTGAATTTGGCATCATAGCATTGCCAAATATTATATCTTTGCGATACTCAAAGCTGTGAACAGAGCGACACAAGCATTCCGCAATTCCTGGGTTTGATTTCTCGGATCAGGTGCATGCTCCTCTTGTGATGGCGTATAGGTTTCCTCCATTGTCCCATTAACCTTCAACAGAAGTACCAAGCCAAGATGCCCCTTGGAAAAAAAAGAGGTTTTCAATCTTCGTGGGGCTTTCCTGGTTAAATAAAATAAGAACACGTTTATAAATGGTGGTCAAAGATTTATTGTATATTACTCCTCAAAGTTTTCAGTTCCATGGCGTCTCATCAATGGACTGTCAAATTCAAGGGAAAGGGAATCTTTTTTGTATAGCGCTTCTCACATGACACAAGTCACTAATCCTTTTTACCACCATCACCTCCAGGAAGGCCTTGAGTGAGATACACATACAAAGGTCACAGGCCGCCTTTTGCTTAGGCATTGACTTAATAAGTTTCTGCCGAGTCAAAAGATCCAGTGTTGCATTCATTTTTCACCAAAATCTTATAATGATGACAACAGAAGAGTGTGACTACTGTCCCATGCTCCCTGAACCACTCTTTCACAATGACTCAAAGTCTAGGCATTGCGAATCATGGCATTGTCATCTTGCAATATGCCCATACCATCAGTGAAGTGGAAATCCATTCATGGAATAACCTGGTCATTCAAGATGTTCAGGTAGTCAGCCGATCTTGGGCATATAGTGTTGTTGAACCTAAACCTGACCAACTGGGCACCAAACCCAGGGCAAAAACGAAATACCAAGCATGGGTTTAAATGACTTACATTGAGAATAGTAATCTTGTTTTGAACAGTTTTCACTCATTTAGACTTTTTTTCCTGATCAGACCAAGAATACTTATCTTGTTTGACTGAATTTTAGACTGGTTGTACGGTAAATTTGCTTGAAATAAGAAAGTAAAACTGCCAAAGGGATAATCGAGTCAGAAACATCTAAGACCAAGTGAAATACTGTAGTCTTGGTCAAATGCCCAACTAAGGCCCAATCTCAATTCTCCCCCTTAGCCCTCCGCTTAGCCCTTTCCCTTCGTTTTGCGCGTTCACGAGAGACGAAGGGGTGTCCCAATTCTATTTTGCAGTGAAGGGTAGGGGTGAGGGCCACATAGGTTTTTCGGATGCACACTTCAGACGAAGGGGTAGGAGGAGTTTGACAAAACATGGAAATAAGCTGCGAAGTAAATTCACGAACATCATCAATAAGCACTCTTACAACATTTATAAAGTTGCAGAACACTTCGTTCATGACTTTATTCGCTTTGTGCAACAATTAGAACAGTCCATTGCTTTAAACGTGTCAGTTCTACGTGTTGGCAGGCCCGGGGCTCAGAGCGGAGGCTGCGGGTGCCTGTCCCCGCCCTGTGCGCACAGCGAGCGGGTCTAACCTCTGCCCGTCCTACATGAGCGGATCGGCTGATCTCTCGCAGCTCCGGCTGCAGTGCAGACACAGCGACCCGCGGTAGAAGACGCAACACACGGACAGGGGGAAGGAGAATGTAGCGCAGAAATAGATGAAAATCTGTAGGGTTTGGCCTGAGACGAGTCCTGTTGTTTAGGTGTTACAAAACAGCATCAGTCAAGTGATGAACTGGTTCAGTAGAAACATGCTATAGAGACAAGTAGGCTTGCTTTTTATTTACATAACCTTATTAATCTGTGTTAATAAAATGCAGTCAAATGGAGGGCTGTCCCATTTCTTAGGGCGGTCTTTTCAATCCTCGCCCTTAGCCCTAAGTCTTAACTCGTCAAAACAACTCAAATTTAAAATGTGCTCAATTTGAGATGTTTAAACTAACCTATCTTTTGGAGTGCAGTTAAATCCAGGTGGTAAATTTTTTTTTAGTCAGGTAGTGTTATGAGAATTCCCCATAGACAAGCTATTGGGGGTATTACCCATATATTTATTATATTGTTATCAATATTTCCCAAATAATAGCATTATTTCCATTTTGATAATTATTATAATCTTGCCGTTTATTAGGTTAGCAGGTTATTAGCACTGCTCACTCCCGTACACAAAATCTACTTTTTATAGAGCCAATTAGCCAACTTGAAATTATGACCAAGCCCAAAATTTCACTTCTCACTATCTTTTCCTTAAACTTGAAACAAAAATACAGAGGTTCCCACCACAATGTTTTTAAGCCGCAGTTATTCATGATATGTCCTCTCTGTCTTCCCCTGGTAGAATTGACCTTCTATTGTAATTTATCTCCAGAAATCCCTCTCTGTGCATCGCGTGTCTCCACCTCACACTCTCCATGTAAGCCTCTGATTTGTGCAATAATCCTGCACTCGGCATGG
The DNA here is from genome assembly GCA_021464625.1 of Proterorhinus semilunaris. Classification (NCBI taxonomy): domain Eukaryota; kingdom Metazoa; phylum Chordata; class Actinopteri; order Gobiiformes; family Gobiidae; genus Proterorhinus; species Proterorhinus semilunaris. Next base: position 17,145,402 of record CM038349.1, read on the forward strand.
CAGACAGGTGACCTCCCCTGGCTACAGACAAACAAGTCAGCCTCGTGTGTGTGTGTGTGTGTGTGTGTGTGTGTGCGACATGCTATTATTCTTTCGCGCACATACTGGGGTCACATATGTGTGATAATACATGTGAGTTCATGTGCAGAAAGTCAACGAGGGACTACAGGCTGCTCGCAGAACTAGAGCGCTAAAGGTGTGACGTCTTTTTTAGAATCACAATGTGTATTTCTGTGTCAAATTGATACGAAATATCCACAAAATCACAAAAAGCAAATATCTGTTTGTATTTGAGACACTTAATGGACCATGAAGGGTCGGAGACAAAGGTTCTCAAGCTGTCATATGTATGGGGTTGTTTTCGTGTTGGCAATGTCTCACCTATCATCAAAAGAGGCTTCGTCAGCAGGTAACGTATCCACTGGTTCTATCCATTATTAAAATAAATAATCAATCCTTCAAGTTATCCTCTGAAAATATCCTCTCGTTTCGAGGCAGCTTTCCTTACAATTAAAAGTTAAGATGACCAGCAATTTATGGGTGAATATTTTCAGTAAATTACTTTCATTGTTCCTGCCAATCACAGGGTTATCTCCGTCTTCACTGCCGTTAAAACATTCCAGTTCTTTTCAGCCTTGTACATACAACATTTTTGTCGGGACCAAAACTCCCAATATCTCTTGGCAATGGATTAAAAAAATTTATCAAGCAAACACACATCTAAGAAAGCCAGCATACTCCTGTTTCCTGTGACTGTCATTTTGTGTATTAAACCCGGCGTACACAAGGCACCGCCCCCCTGTCATACCAAGCACAGGGTCTGTTTACATTGACCACCGCTAAATCAAAATCCAAAGTTGTGTTTTGTTTTTCGGAAACCATTCTTTTCATCACCAAATCCAATTCTGGAGACTTTAAGTGAAGACAGAAGCAGAGGAGGAAGTTTGGACAGCGCATATGGATAAGAGGCTGTTAAATGTTATGAAATATGATTTGATTAAAAACTGGCATAAACATGTACAACTGTAATGATGCCACTATGTGTTGGTAAAAGAGCATCTGCCATTCATGATTGTTTTTCTTTCAAGTATAAAAATACAGAACATCAATCCAAGAATTCAAAGGTCCACAGTTAAAATCCAGCTCTAACTAGAGCATTGGGCAAGACACTTTGCATTTATGCATGTGGAGTTTGCCTAAATAAGTACTTATGAAGCACCTTTAACTTAGTCCATACCCAAATTTGTGCTTGGGAATTTCTCAAATGCAGTGTTGCAATTTCTCGAGGTCTTGTTGATGATGGACTGAAGGAGCATGAGATTGACAGACAGACGGTGCAGCGTCTGCAGCGATACAGTCTCTGTATTGGACTGTTGTGGTGAAGAAGGAGCTGAGTCAAAAGGCAAAGCTCTCGATTTACTTATCTACATTCCTTCACTACACATGTGGTCATGAGATATGGGTCATGACCAAAAGGACAAGAGCGATTGGGTGGAGGAGCTCGGAGTAGAGCCGCTGATCCTTTGACATAGAGCGAAGCAGCTGAGGCCAATCAATCAAACAAACAAACACGTTTATTAGAGCACTTTGCACCTAGGGCTGGGAACTGTTAACCTGTTACTTGCCGTACCTCCGATCAGGTGGCTATGGTTAGGGTTATGATCAGGGTTAGGAACGGCAAATTTGGAGATTTGGATATGAATGAAGTATCAAACGTTTTGAAGCCTGTTGGGTCCAGGGACAGCATTAAAAGCAAGTTATTCGGTTGTTTCACCTCAAATAAATGAAACACATTTAGAATAAATTAACATTATTGTTCTGTTTTCTGGTTCTAGAAGTCAAATATTTTAGTTTAGGTACTGAAAAAAAGTACAGGTATAGACCAAAGTGCTTCAAAATTGAATGACATGGAATGTAAAAACCAAAAAAAATAAAAAATAGAACAGCACTTACTAAGCGTTATGTCTTATCTAAATAAGTGTTTCAGTCTAGACTCAAGCTAGCCTGGTCTTACCATACCCTCGTACTCATTTCGTACAGAGGGTCTGGAACTTGACAATTGAGCTCCGTTTTCAGATGGGAGGGATGAACTCCTTTGAAACGATCTGTTTTCAAACTACAACCAGCAAATCCGGTGCAAATGCGTAACGTCACCTACAACACCCGCCTCCCCTGCGCACTGAACGGTAGGTTGGAATTCAACCGATGAAATGCAGCCACTGAGATCAGACCCAGACGTACATGTAGGGAAAAGATCATTGACCGGAGTTTACGGATGGCAAAGGCCAGGCTAGACTCAAGCAGTCAGAAGCATACATTGGGAAGAGACCCCGAGGAAGACCAAAGAGTAGAGTTGCGTAGAGTCACAATTAGCTGCCAAAGCCTAACAGGATATGGAGGCCTGCTCTGGAAGTTTCTTCCTGTAATGGACTTTCCATTAAAACTTGTTTGCCCCCCTTTTAGTCAGTATTGAACACAAGCTTATCTTTCTTACCTCCAGCTCCATCCTCTTGATGTTGGATGACAATGTTTTACAGCTTTAGTGATCAACTATTACCCTCCTTTTATTGACTGGTTGATGACTCAATGGTTGGGATTAAACAAAGACTTAAACAAGAGATTTAAGAGAAAAATAAGGAGGGCTTTCTCCATTACATTTTTCCAATTAATTTGCTCATTGTGCGTGTTGTCAAGTTAAGCTTTAATATCTCGTTTTATTCCCTACAGTTCATTTTTGACTGACCAGCTCTATGAGGCAATGCTTTCCATGAGAGTTATTAATTTCTTACGACTAAATTAGGTAATTATAGAATGGGCAAGTACAATTATTATTTAAGCGTTCTTCATCTGGACTTTAGCCACAATGGCACTAATTCTACTCTCAACCCAGCTCTTAATTTGTATTTCTGAAGCTGCTACATTAAAGGTGAGTGGATAATACAGTCAAGAGCTTACAGAGGGCAGGGCTCATGCGCCAATCAGTTACAGTACCGCGCTGTGGTTGACTGCAAATGAATCAGACTGGTTCCGTTTCTGAAACATTGGATTAGTACGTGCCCTGGAGGTTGGATAAGCACTATAATATGTTCAGACCTCGTTTTATTGTTTCTATTTTATTAGGTAGCTAGACTTACCACCAGCCCCACCCAGTCCGACTCAAACTGGTATCTGCTTATTAACTGGCTTATTGTCCTGATCTCGATGATATATCAGTCTCATTAGCAAGTTTTTTTTTTTTTTTTCTGCCCACAGCCACGTACTGAAGACAACTTTAAAAAAAACCTTTGGGATGATGGAACATCCCTGAACAACTGACAACTACATATTCAGCATATGACATAAAAGACATGCATTTTCTAAATGGAAACATTTTAAAGTGATCATCCTAGCCTGGCTATCGCCAGACTAAATATCACGAGTTATATTTAGTCTGGGGATCACCAATTCATTTTCTCATAGGAGAGGTGCGGTTTACGATTGTCCATAGCCGTTTTTTGAGCGCTACGAACGTCTGCATGTGGCCATAACCAATCGTATCACATGACGCATGACGTACCCGCTGTGAACATTTGAGCTAAACCATTTAGAACAAGGTCAAAAGCTTTATCGAAAGATGGCGTCGCGTCTGACGCTGTCATGTTGGATCCGTAAATACACTTTTTTTTAAATCCGTAAAGAAACTACAAAGTTTCCGTATGTCGAATAGTGCGTCATTGTTTTGCCGTCCCTTCTCGTTCTGTGATTATTCCCCAAATCCATGCGAAGATTTCGACCATAGTCCCCGGGCTGCTGTGAAGTTCGAAATGATTCGCGCACACACAGGAGCATGGGTATTCCCAGGCTTCTACAATACAGGGTAGTACTCACTTGCATAGTACTCGAGTTTTTAAGTAACTGTACTTCTTAGAATAGTTTTGTCACACACAACACTTTTTCTTTGTAATTTGCTTGAGACAGTGCATGTTAATGAACACACATGGGACTCATGCATGTAAACACGCCACACCGGATTGTATAATTTCCATCCTTTGTCCCACATTTGCTTTCTCATTCTCACACTCTCATTGATTGTTATCTATTGTACATGTTTTAGTGGTAGGGGAAGCCGGCGCATTCGTGTTGAACATTCATTCGTGTTACAAAAAGTAAAGCCTCTAAGTTTACATGTAGATTTATAAAAATAAAAAATTAAAATCCATTTTATTTTGGACTTTGACATAATAACATAAAGAGGAAAAGAAGGGTCTGAACAGTTCCTGAACCCACTGTGAGCTTAGTTCCAGCATTGATGACAGTGAACGGAGTGCAGATGTTTTGACGTTTGGAAACTCATATTTAGATATTGGAAGCCTCACTATGGTAAACTGCATTACCTAAATTTCCTCTGACGCACAATGGTTTGAATTGGTTTGTTGTGGGTATTTATGACAGTTGTCATACCAATGTTTTCTTGAAAGAGAAATACAAAAATAAATAAATAAATAAAGCATTTCTTACAAAAGGTTATTTTAAATTCACTTTCAAAAATGTTATTATCTGCAATATACCTCAACACAACATTCGCTACATCCTTAAACCAAAATGGGGGTCTTTAACCAAGCGTTTGCTCATGTGCAAAACAAGTAACGTGCAAAAATGAATCACCAGCAGGGTCATTTACACATTTTTCAGTCACGCAGTATTTACATATCAGATGTAAAGAAGTGAGTGCTTTATTTGTCATTGTACAACCGCACATCGACATTGTGTTCAGGTGTTAGTCCCCATTTTAGTGCCGTGAAAATGTAACCCAAGCAATGCCTTAACAGCTCTGCTGCAAAAAATGCTTTCAGGAAACAAAATGCAAGAAACTGTCCCAGCTGGTGGTGGTGGCGAAGAGGGAGATATGCAGGTGCAGCACAATATAAGAAAACAACTTGAATATTGAAATCTTCAATATTGTCAAAGCAATATTTTACTATGCCATTCCAACCCAGTAAGCTAGCATTGGTTTTTTGTTTTCATTCATTCATTATTTGAGCAGCTGAGTTTCACATTGTTCAGCAGATGGTAAAACAAAACAAAACAAAATAACACATTTGATGCCCAAAAATGACAATATATAAGTTTACATTTAGCAAATACTGAGTGAATCTCAGTCTCATGGAAAATATTTATGATTTCATGACAGATTGTAGCTTGGATATTTGGTCACCCCATATTGTGATTAAGATAATTCGGCCCTAAGTTTAGCAGCCCCCAGGCATTGAGGTTGAGGTGGTCGACAGTTGGAGATTATTCTGCATTTGGCATGAAAAGTGACTGACAGCTATAGGACCAAACACTGCCTTCCCTTGTTGAAAACACTTTCAGAGAAATTAGGAAAAATGGGAACTTTTATTAGAGCTAACAATCCCACAGAGTGATTGAAGCACACTTTAGCCTTGAGTGCTCCAATACTCGGGACTGAAGTGGTTGACGGCTAATTGCTGATCATCATAACACGTACAGGGGGCTGTGGGCCTGTAACGACATCGCTGTTTTGATTATGAATCTACTGTGTGGCAGCCCCTGACAATCTGTTTTTTCTCCAATCTCTCTGCCCTTCCTGCACGCCACTGCCCCGTGTGTGTCTGTGGCGTTATTACGGGTATAAATCACGGCCTGTAATTGGTCCGGAGCCCTAACCCCAGCAGGGGGCCCCACCTAAGGCTGCTCCTAATTGGCGACACACGGCGAATCGAGGCGCGCTATTTGGCCCGAGCCACGAGTCGTGCCACACCGGGCAGCAACAGGTGTGTTTGAGAGAGAAAGGGACATTTCAAAAATACACCTCCTGTCTCCTATTTCCCTATATCCTCACGTCACCTATATGTTCAAAGTGTGCAAAGCACCGCTAATTAAAACTACAGAGAAGTGACATGCAATGTTAAACTTTTGCCGTTGTGTAAAAGTTGTATTTTTTTAATAAAATGCCTTTCATAATTACCAAAAGAAAAAGAAAAAAAAGTAATTATTTTGTGTGAACGCTAAATACGTAAGGGTGTTTCAGACAGCCTGACAAAAGGAAATTGGGAGGAAATGGTACCGCTAAGCTTGTTGGTTTCATCAGAAAATCACGCTGAGTGAATTAATTGGGTTATGGGGTATTTTTTATTAGCTTGTTTTCTAGAAAATACACTGAAGCTGTTGTGATGTAAAGTTACAATAATGAGCACAAGGGTTGGTTGGCGGTTGAAAGTACAGTTGGAATGTCACAGATGGATTGGTAATGAGTTAATATGAATCAAATTAGTGTGTGTAAGCACGTTGTGGCCTATTGCAGGGGCACACTGGTAAAGCCTTTGAAAGTCTGGTCGGAAACAGGCTGAACAATCAAGATGACTCAGACATTCATCTGCATGAAAAAACGATATTGACTGGCCATCCCATGAGCCTACCCAGGATGATTGAAAACTTAAAACTCTTTGTTATATTTGTAAAGAATGGGCTTATTGTTGGAGATAACACTAAATCACTATTTATCATACTGGGTCAAGCTGTAAACTCGTACTATCTCTGTCATAGCCTTGACTGTGGTGCTCAGGCGCCACTCAATGCCTGCGTATCGGTATGACGCTCTTAGACGGTATTTATCCCTCTTGTGTGGAAGCATATGCAGACTTGAATGGTAGGACTAGCGCAATATCTTGAGTTCATGTCTCCGGGTCCCGTAACGATCGTAAATAAACTTCTCCTGTATAAGACATCCTGACTGCTGCCTATTCTTCATCAATCCTCTCGAGCACCATTGTTAATTTCTCTAACACTTATGATTCCTCAAACAGAGAATGTTGTTTGTCCAAAAAATATATTTTGCTCAAAGGTCCTTACAGTGTCCACTTGCCTTTGCTTTTGTTGTGTCACTTTGAAACAGTGCAGATGCAGTCGGCAGTGATTCTCGGCCCATGTCGTTTGTTTTCAAAGACGTATTGCCTTTCACCACGAAGGCTTAGCCAAACACTGAAATTACAGCCAGCTGACTGGGGCATTGATAAACATGGTGGAGCCAACAACAAGGCTGCTAATGAGAAAATAATGGGTAACACTTTACATGACAACCCGGTAACTACTAGGTAATTACCTAGTAATAACGGTAGTAATTACAGTGGTAATTACTAGTAATAAATATCAATAAAAGCGGTAGTTCTTGGGTAATTAAAGTAGTTGTTAATAATAACTCAGCCCAATAACACTGACAATGTAAGACTTACTGATGAGCATGTATAGCTCACCCCTATGGATACCAAAATATACCACATTAATAATAGTTATTAGTACTGTTATTATTAAGCAATTACTTAGCAGTTATTTCAACTACCATAGAACTACATCCTTGAATAACTAGTAACAAAATTTGTTACTAGTACTATATCAATAAATGTGGTAGTTCTTGTGTAATTAAAGTAGTAGGTAATAGTAACTCTGCTCAATAACTGCTAGGTAATTGCCTAGTTTTACTAGTAACAAATATCAATAAAAGTGGTAGTTCTTGGGTATTTAAAGTAGTTGTTAATAGTAACTCAGCCCAATAACACTAAGTAATAATCTAGTAATTACTAGTAATAAATATAAATTCAAGGTTGTAGTTCTATGATAGTTGAAATAACTCTGCCCAATAACGGCTAAGTAATTGCTTAATAATAACAGTACTAATACCTATTGGGTTATTAATGTGGTATATTTTGGTATCCATAGGGGTGAGCTATACATGCTCATCAGTAAGTCTTACATTGTCAGTGTTATTGGGCTGAGTTACTATTAACAACTACTTTAATTACCCAAGTACTACCGCTTTTATTGATATTTATTACTAGTAATTACCTAGCAGTTATTGAGCAGAGTTACTATTAACTACTACTTTAATTACATTACAATTACTAAGGGGAGGAACTGTCCCATGACCCACTTCACTATAATAACCAGAATATGAACCCTGTCAATTTACACAACTAAATGTAAGGTTTATGAGATCTTTTATGCACCAAACCACCTTAAATCCATTCACAGATGTTGTAAATAAAGCACTCCCTGGTTTAATCTGCCCTTAAACGTTGCAAATGTTGCCTCTCCCCTTGATCCAATTAGCTGTTTACCGCAGTGTAATCAGCTAACAAAAGGCCACCCTCAAATCCCCGACCGAGCGCCTAATAAAACCCAATCAATCATTTTCTTTACCTTCATTACGTTTTAATGAATATTTGAACTGCGCCGCGTCTGCCGGCCCTCGTGTGCCTTTTATCACCAACCTGCCATTGACCTAAATGAATGATGCGTTTAGAGAGAGGGACGGCATTAGGTGTAGAAGGAGCTCTTTAAAATATAATTACGCAAATTCAAAGTGTGTGTGTGTGTGTGTGTGTGCGTGTGTGCGGGGCGTGGATCAATGAGACCGGTCAATTAGCGGTGTAATGTTTTAATCAATTGTCTCTCAGTCCTGGTTCTACTCTCGGGGCTTTTATGACGCCGTTCGTGAGAGAGGAGTGTTGGTATAGAGCGTGTTCCTGTGCTGTGAGTATGATGGAGGAACATCGGGCACAGCAGATCAATGGCATCGATTTGGCATTAACTGGTTCAGGGATGAAAAAAAAAAAATAAGGAGCAAGCGAGAGGTAAATAAAGCCGCGTGGTTATGAGGAGGTCAATAAACATTTGGGGATTTAAGTGTAATCAAGCTCAGGAACATTGGAAAAATAACATCACGGTTAACAGAGGCACACCGGCATGTTGGGATTTAATACGAATCATTGGGTTGACTATGGAATATACACTGACTGGCCCAAAAACAAAAGTTTAAGATGACAATGCCAGGATTCATCGTGTTCATGTTGTGAAAGAGGTTCAGGAAGCTTTAAATTATAATTATTATTATTTTTTTCACATGGATTGGCCACAGAGTCCAGACCTTAACCCCACTGAGAATATTTGGGATGTGCTGGAGAAGGCCGTAGTGGTCACACTCATCGTTAATGTAGATCTTGGGAAAAAAAACTAAGGCTGAACGATATGGACAAAATTTCATATCTCGATATTCATGCCAAATATCTCGATATTGATATGATACGATATAACCATGGGTTAGGTGAAAACCAAGCATTTTTCAGAAAAATAAAAACATAATACAAAAGAGTGCAGTTTTATTTATGAAAATCTATATCGTTTATATCTTGCTTATTCAATTTTAATGTTTTGAATGTTCATACCTCGATATCAATATGGTAACGATATATCGTTGCTTTTTCGATATTAATATCTTGAATGTTCATACCTAGATATCGATACGATAACGATATATCTTTCAGCCCTAGAAAAAAACAATGCAACACTGGATAAAAGTAAGTCTTGTGACATGGCAACAGGGTTGGGGAGAATACTAGGAAATTGTATTTAGTTACAGAATACTAAATACTTGCCATGAAGTGTATTTTAAAATGTTACTTTGTCCAATCAGAGTAATGTATTCAGAATACTTACAATCCTTTCACTTTGATTTACATTGTATTCATGCCTAAAATTGGCATACGATTAAAAACATTTAGGCTACGCTTGTTACGCCTGCTAGAAACGTATTTACAAAAAAGCACTTTGCAAATTCCTACAGCCCGGAATGACGTAGACTCAGAGCTTCTCCCTGGTGGTTTTCATATTTCCTTTCTTAGTAATGTTATGAATTACTTATTAAACTGAAATGTAATGACTGAGCACTGCAATGTATTCCTTTTGATTTTAAGAGAGAAACTGTATTTTAAACACTCTCAAATGAAAGAGCTTGAACTTTATCAGAATACAGTTACTCAAAACGTGTATTCCGTTACTACTCAACACTTCATGGCAAAAGCTTTTCGAAACAGTACCACAGCAAATGCGTGTCGCAGTCAAATTTAAAGGTTAAAGGAGGTCTAACAACATTAGTCAGTGTAACACATTGGATATTTGGACACAAACTGTGGAGGTGTGGGCAGGAGCATCAGGCAGTATTCTCTATATCTAAATGTAGCCACCAGTGGGAAGAAAAGAAAAGAAAAAAAAGGTCCTGGATAATATTGTTCACATGGGGAGTCAGATGAAAAGTCTGTTACCTGTAGGGTCTTGTATTTCTATGTAAAAAAATAAATAAAATAAAATAAACAAAAAAATACCCTAAACTGATCCAAAACTGAGGCACACTGATGAAGAGTATTGAAAGTCCTTTATTCAGAAGCGGGATTCTAACATATTTTGACCCCGGGAAGGGTTTCATCAGGACGTTTTACAAACACAAAATCAAATGTGTTTGGTCTCCAATCACCAGATAAGTAACACTGACTGAGCGTGACATTTGTCCAATAACCCGTAACCTGTTGTGATTAGAGAACAAGGTCTGAGCAAAATCAACTAAGCGGAAAATTACATTCGTTTGAGAGGCTGCTGACCTAAAATCCGTGTGCAGGTCAGGCCCACTGGCACAAACCGGGGGAACAATGTTTTCACTTAGCCTACCGTGATTTATTATTTTATCTTTTTTCACTATACAAAAACATCACACAAGCGCAAATGGGGATGGGGCAAGTGACTATTCAAAAAACGCCTATCAGAAGAGAATTGTATTATGCACCTATTTGAGTTTAAAAATGTGGAGGACAGTTTTGTGCTCCTGTTGTGATATAACAATCTCCAGGAAAGACAACCAACAGAATAGGCTCTATGCACACGAGTGACACGGTCGCGATCCTTAGTGTGTTAAAAACATCACGTTGGATGTAAACACCTGACTGCAGGAATCGTCTGTGTTCACTGAGGTAGGACTTTTTATCATAGAGCTAACACCACAAAAATGAAACAAAAAAGTATTTACTAAAGACAGGACCTTTTTTTTTTGGATTATTATAATTGTGTTGTGCATGTCGCTATGTAACTACTGTATTTTTACCCACGAGAAAAGTTAATACCTTTCCAGGTAAACAAATGTAAATTGCCTTTACGTGTTTTCTAAGTGGTGACTCAAAATGATGACTAATATAACACAAGCTAGTCTTCAAACAGCTATAAAAGGACACAAATAATGCCAGGCTTGAGTAGATTATTTTGTGGTTGATTGGTCTGATCGGTAAGTTATATTTGCACATCTCCTGGAGTCTGTAGAAAAGGGAAAGACAAGGGCACAAGTGCTGGCTGGTACACACCAGGAAAAATAAAGAATAATAATAATAAAAAGCTTTTTTAGATAAGCTTAAAACAATGCTTGCTGGCTTTGAAGTGAGGACTTCTTGGAATACCACTGAACATTATAAAAGCTCCTGAAAGTCTGTTTAGCATAACTTTAAGTGTCTGATATTAATTAGGCTTTTAAAGGAAGTTCAAAAACTTCGTATCTTTTAACATAGAAACATTAATGTGAAAATACCTCTAGAGCAAAGTCAAGATGAATAGTAGGAATGAAAACGGCAGTGGAGGACTTGAGAGTTGCATATGTGGCTCAGTGCAAAACAAAATAGTTCAACATTAAGCTAACAACAATCCAAAGCATACTTTCACAACGAACATGTTCAGAACAAGTCTCACTAGAGAAGTATTCTACGAAGCTGGATTATAGGGTTATCGGGGTAAGCTCAGAGTTAACCCTGGTTTTGCGGTACTACAAAGCTGGATAATTTTGAAGCAGGTAGATCTCCATGGAAACATGCCCTTAGCTCACAACTTGCTCTGGACTCGGTTTAGTTCCCAGCTTAGATAAGAAGACAGCTCTTTGACCAATGAGAGGAGAGAATCCTCCGCTTTGTCACCCAAAATCTGTGGTGTGCAGAGGGAGCGAGGAGGAGAGGGAAGAGGTGGAGACCCCTTGAGCAGTGCAAGTCCTTTATTTGAAAGCGCACATCGATTTGATAAAGTAACAATTATTTCTCATCCATAATCATATGTGTTGCATTTCAGTTGTAATAAAGATTGTTGTTGGCAAATGTGAACATACTCCATATGTGCTCCTCGGTTCAGACTTGTGTCGTTCATGGGGCTGTATAATATATTATGAGTTTAGAGATAGATTTAGATATTCAGATTAAACGTGTCTATGTCTCTTCCGTGATTGGCCGCTTAGCGTTGACTCCTCCCGTTTCACATGAGCGCGCTCACAAATCGTCAGAGAAACCCCGGGTTAACTCAACCAACTGATAACGTGCTTTGTAGAACCACTTACTCCATGTCTGGGTTTGTCCGCCCGGGTTAGAGGAACTAATCCAGGACATGCTCAACCAGCTTTGTATAGACCTCTGGACTTAAAAACAAAGGCTTGTGTGACGTACCTCGGACACGGGAAATTGACTAAGCAAGTTTGATTACTATAACATGTGCAAATTTACAAAACACCACTCATGATGTAGTATGTCTTTGATGAGGCAGTTTATCTAACATGGTCAAAAGTTTGAAAGAAGTTTATCTAACATAATAAAAGCCACCTTTAACCGTTCATCACAAGTCATGACCCAAATGAAATTCAAATTATAAAGACAATCATTCAACCCTGTTATGGATTATTTTAAAATGCAGTATTTCCTCACAGATCTCTTTTCATTAAAGCATAGAACATTGAGCTGACTCAAAATCTTCACAATTTATCAACACTAATTTTTAACAAAGACACCCTGAAAATGTTCCTGCGACCCATTTTGCCGCCGCACTAGCTCGTACAGATATGCGCCCTCAAAGTATTACATGAACAGAAACTGACCTGGGAAAATTACCTAACCGCAGCTGTAACCATCCAAAGTGAAGTATGAAAAGAGATAAATCTGCACCATATGACTGAAAATCTCCCACGTCAAACCGCAAATGTCAAGTGGACTGTTGCCACTTCACCGTTTCTGAGTTATTTCCATGTCATTAACTCAAATGCCAGTGTGCGCTGCCCCCGTGTGATTGTGCCTATGCAGACGCTTCAGTGGCTCATGAGTGTTTTGACCTAAACTTTTACCGACAGAATAATGAAATAACGAACAACGGAAGGCCTTTTAATGAGGATACTTATCTATACTACATGTATGTGAATGATAGGTTAATTGGTGCCTGCTTAAACTTACAGATTACTTGCACACTTTGAAGCTGACTGACAAAGAGGAAGACGCCAATCTATGCCTAAATAACCACTTAAAGCAGAACTAAGTAACTCATGCCCCTAGAGGCCATAATCGCCACTGCAGGTGTCGTAGCATGTTGCGTTTTTTCACTCACTTGTTTTTTTCATTAATTGTCTGTTAGAGTAAATACTACGCTGACAGAAAAGACAAAGGGACAGAGGGATATTGTGCATCCAATTTCACAACGGAGATATTTTGTTTCACTCAAACTTGGCTGTAAATACTGTTTAAGTGGTGCTAGCCCACAGTTAGCTTCGCCCATTAGCCTGTTAGCTTCTTCGTTGTGATTACCTTAGTGTGTATTAGTGGCTCCGACCCGGAGGCAGGAAAGTTGCAATTGTGGTATTCTGGCCAGAGACACCAGGGGGAGTTGAAAGACCCCCCAATCCTCCCACTAACATTTATATTACCCCTAGAGGGACTACGAAAATGTTGTATTAAGGTAAACAAGTTACTTAGTACTGCATTAATTTCTATCCGTGATCATACTTCAGAGGGAATATTATGCTAAATATCACCTCATTTAGATTTTAAATATAGTATAATGTTAAACCCGTGTCAAGAACATCCATTGATTCCTTTTTCGTCTGTTTGACATATTTAGTCCTCCTCCCTCTTTGTCCGCAAAATGCCAGCCCACACTCCGGCATGGGTCAGATTCCTCTGCATTTTGTGGTCCATGCACCTTTAACAAACTTGTTCTAATCCTGTGTGTGGTCAAAGTTTGTTCCTTGTACAGATGAGCATTCTTGCCGGTATAGCTAACAATTTTAAAAGTTTCATTTTTGAGTTAGAGGTTCAGTTTCACTTTCAGAACCTTTGCCTACAATGGAAAACGTAATTCCTGGAGTTGGCATATTAAAGTCCGTCTCCTTCTTTCAACATGCAAATTGCCTTCGTTGTGCAGTTTAGCCACTTCACCGCGTTACCAGCCTTTGTTTACAGCTTGTTACAAAATGTTGTTGAATGAGATTTGTAGTTTGACTTGTTCTACAGACATGGCTTCTACATCAATCCATGTGCAATATAAAGGGTGTCCAAAGGTGGTTTTAAACTTCATTTAAAAGCCTGTAAAAAGAGAACTAACCAGACTTTCCCACAGAGACAGAAAATCCATCTCTTCTCTCTCTTGCATGACGTCTTCCGACCACCCCAGCAGCCCTCCACACTGCGCCTGACTCGGCTAGATTAAGCCAACGCGATCTGAATGCTACGTTTCACTCCTCTTCCTCCATATTAATCTTTCCTTCTTTTTTTTTCCCTGCCGGTGTCCAGGCAGGCTCAGAGCAGCGAGCTGGTAGAGAGGACTTGTTCTGTTCATCATCCCAGGACGGCGCGGGATTACTGTTTCAAAGAATAATCCGGGCAGGCTTTGGCACATGCCAGAGCCCAAACATACAGTCCACCGGTCTGAGGAATATAGTGCATGCATTAAACAGGGCCGGGGCTAATCTCCACTTTGTTTGACTGTTCGCAGCGAACGTCGAGGCTCTGTGTAGGTGCGCTCAGGTGGGCAGCGGTAGTTCACGGAGGGAGAGGGGGAAGAAAGGCAGAGAAACGAAGGGAATATGAATTGTAGCTAAGTGCGATGTGCACTGCTGCGAACATGCAATGGAATGTGGGGTTGTGGTGGTTTACCTATAGTCGAGCTCAAAAGTTTTAGATTTTTTTTCCCGCCATTTTTCTGAAAATGACGCACTTGGACGTTCCAATATGACAACGATCCAAAGCACAAGGCCATGTCGACCAGTCATTGGCTACAGCAGAATAAAGTGAAGCTTCTGGAGTGTCCATCACAATCTCCTCAATATCATTGAGCCACTCTGGGGAGATCTCAAACATGCAGTCCATGCAAGACAGCCCAGGAATTCACAGGAACTGGAAGCTTTTTGCTAAAAAGAATGGCCAGCTTTACCATATAAGGAAATGAAGACACCCATCCGCAACTACCACAAAAACATCCAAGCTGTCATTGATCTTAAAAGGGGGCAATACACAGAAATAAGAACTGTGGTATGTAAACCTTTGACCAGGGTCATTTTGGTACTTTCTTTTGTCATTATGATTTAAAAAGAGTAAACTCAATTGTTTCGCACAACCACTAACTATGACCAAAAAAAAGGTTTTTGTGTTATCTTTCATATTTGCCAAAAGAAGAAGAAAAAATTCTGTCAGGGTAAACTTTGAGTACAACTGTAATGTCTATTCAAAAGAACATCTTGTTAGTAATTTACACGCAGAGGTTTTGTGTCGACCCAATCAAAGATGCAAATTTGTAAAACCCTCGAACTCCACATCTACGGATTTATTAATAGTCGTTATAAAGACTCGCTCATTTTCATATTGAATACGTTTTCAAGACGCAAGCCAGATCTATCTAATGCTTACATTAGATTAAATGTTTGGAATACACTCGTGCCATGAGGGAAGAAGTAATCCATTGATGGAATAACCTGGTCATTCAGGATGTCCAGGTCGTCAGCTGATCTCATCCTTTGGGCACATAGTGTTGCTGAACCTAGACCTGATCAACTGCAGCAACCCCAAATCAGAACAGCTACTTAAATCCAGATGGCAACTTTTATTTTTGGTCAGACAGTGTATACTGTAAGGCAGAGATGCACATAAGTCCCTCACCTGCAAGTCCAAGTCAAGTCCAAGTCCCTGACCCACAAGTCCAAGTCAAGTCCGAGTCTGTGACCCCACAAGTCCAAGTCAAGTCCAAGTCTCTGACCGCAAGTCCCAGTCTAGGTCCAAGTCTCTGACCCTTCAAGTCCAAGTCAAGTCCAAGTCCCATGGTTTCTATGTTTTACACTAATTCAAATCACAAAAACTATTTTAAAATCAATAAACCCCTGTAAATTAAAAACAACTATCAGACAAATACGAGCCCTGGCCTTCCACACACAAATAATCAACATCACAATATTTCTATGAACCATATTCACAGTCAATCCCAATGTAATGGTAAGTTAGGAAAAAAATAATATGAACTATTTCTGTGGCCAAAGGCAGACCCTGTGTCATTAATTCAACTAGCCCCCCCACACCACTACTTCAGTTTTGTAAAAGTATCATCAGTATAGTTACACAGCTGTACTCTGTCACAAACATGTCTGCAGAAGCTTCAGAATGTTACTGAAGTTCCCTTTATCATACAGTAAAACTCCACTGTGGTTTACAGACTGTTGACATGAGTGTTCTATCTTCAGCCTGTAGCTACAGGACCTGCTATATCCACTGCCAGCTTTTGGTCTTTGACAAAATATTCCCTAAATAAACGGTAGCCTCGTAATGGTAATGATTTGATCGCTAATCACTTTACTGAGTAGTAGCTACAACTTATGCAGCAGCTCAAACTCCTTTTACCTTCACTCTTGCTGTGGCGCTTACGCTAGTATTAAGGCTTACATTGGGCTTTACATTAATAATGAGAGAAACTGTTGTATTTCGCCGTGATCGCTAGAAGTACAGTCCGAATAGCGCGCTCACGATGTCAACAAACCCACGACAGGGCAGCGTGCGCACGCAGGGAGGGGGGGCATACGGCAGGGAGGGGGGGCATACGGCAGAGGAGCCGATGAGCAGCGCGGTGCTGGGTGAGAGAGAGAGAGCGCGCACAGAGGAGACAGAGACGAGGGAGCGGCCGAGAAAAAAAGCCAGAATCAAGCGTCCAAACAGCGTGTGTAATGAGTGCGCGAGGGACTCGTAATGTTCACGAGTCTCAGACCACGAGTCCGAGTCAAGTCTCGAGTCTTTAGGGGGACGAGTCCGAGTCAAGTCTCAAGTCTTTAAGGGACGAGTCCAAGTCGAGTCGCAAGTCTCTAAAAATAGCGACTTAAGTCCGACTCGAGTCCGACTCGCGAGTCCCCATCTCTGCTGTAAGGTACACAGACACAATATTATTCTTAGAAAGAAAATTATTAGAAAGACACGCATATTGATTTGTTTCAATGCGTATTTGTGTAAAACGCGTTACCGGACCAATACAACTATATTGCCCAAGCCAACATATACAGTATACCAGCTACTATTGCTATTGGAAGTGTTACTGAGCACACAGAGAAATACAGGTGACCAATCAGAGCAGACTAGAATCAACAATCTTAACAAACTAACAACTAATGAAAGGTTGATGTGATGAAATGAATTAAAAAACTAAAAGATAAGATCTCTCTAGATTCATGTGTGGTTTCTTAAAAATACGTATGTATAGCTTCAACAACCTCCTGATGCTATTCCCTTCCCTTTATAACAGAAAATAGCTGGCCGGTGCATGTTTCGCCAAGTGGTGTGCAACGCTTAGAGCAGGAGAGGGGAGGCGGGCGGGAGATGGACAGACAGCAGCAGCAGCAGAGATCACACGTATCGATTTCCTTACTTTTAGTGGAGGTGAGAAGCCAGCCGGGATTTACCTGTTGGGGAGAGAGACAGGAGAAAACACGGTTAGAAAACAATAGACGCGCACATGGACACGTGTGGAGAGGACCTGCTGCCTGTGGGGTAAGGCAGTGACAGCTGAATTATAGATTGCTCTATTGTGGAGGACAGTGAGAGAAGCGCAGGGAGTCAACTGGGCTTAGCTGGACGAGAGCGCTGTCAGAATGATGGCAACACACTGGCTGCTCTACGGCGAAGTGTAGGACCAGGGAAATACATCGCTGGAAATGTGCTGTTAGTTTTGTAAAAGCAAGAGGTATCATTTGTTTCAATATTTCTTCCACCACAAAATAATATGTAAGGGGAGACGCTGGCATTTTTAGGTTTTGGAGCAGTCTGCTCTCATAATCAAAGAAATGGTCTAATCTACATGTATATTTTTGTTTCGGTATCAACAAATTCAAATTAACCAAATGCAAACCTGGCTCTATCCATTATTTACATTTTCTCTCCACAAACATAGCCAATATGGGGATTTTATTTTTACATTTATAATACCTTATTTTCATTCCTTGAATAAAATAAAACTTGCAATAATGTATTCCCTTTACATTCATGCTGGTAAGGTTTTAAAATTATATTTATCTCCTGCCCAGTGTCTCGCCTTCAAATGTTCTTTCACTTTAAATGTTCATGCTTGGATAATACAGTATGTCTCTCATACTCTTTCTTTTCAACGTTAAAGTTGAGCATGAGACTGATGAAGTTGGATGGTTTTTGTATGAACGCTTCCTAAATAAAACGAAAAATGACTGTTTCAGATTGGTTGTTTTCATGCAAAACACCAAGAAAATATCAGGCTTTTCAAGGTACTATTAACTGTTAACTTTACTGACTAACTAATGCAAACATGAAATAGTATATTTTTGAACTGAATCAAGTACAAAACTTACTACTATATAGAAAAGTACATGTACCACAGTATGAGACCCAGTGTTTTCGATAGATACTGTTGATATAAAGGAGTAGTTAGCCGTTGAAGGGCTGTGATTTCTTCCCGACGCTGATTTGACCTAAATATGTCTGTGCTTTCTCATGCAATCTTGTTCTAAAAGTCTTGCTTCATCTTCCCCTACTTTACTAAAAACACCAGAGTTACGGGGAGCGGGATCCCCTCCCAGCGTGAACTCCTCAAGACAAAACCATCCCAACTTTCGAATTCACGCCCGGAGCTATTTCGTATTTCCAGCTGGTCCGTGACTACTTTAGAAGCGCGAGGTGAAGCCGAAACACGCTCAGGCCGGGGCAGGGGAACAGTGCGGAGAGAACATCCGAGTGACCAAAGCAAATTGGGGCATAGCGCAGCGGCCAAAAAATAATAATAATGAAATAAAAATAAAAAGCCAAATGTTCCATGTCTCCTTCCAGGCTTTTAAAGGGGGCGGGAAAAGTTTAGCCCTGCAGCAAAACGGGACCACATGGATGGCTTCGAGGCGGTTTGGGTTCAAATTGTTGTGGATTTTGGCCATGCTCTTATTGATTGGCACTCGCTGAAATTGTATAAATAGTGAGGCTTGTGGATTCTTTTTTTTTTTTCAGTGAAATTTGTGAGGGATTGGGGTCAGTTTATTTAAAAAGGAGACCTACCATTTATAGATTACTGAGTGAGCTTAGAAAATAAAATGGAATAAATATATATATATATATATAAATTGAGGGAGGAGATCAAGGAGGTAAAAAATATGATATATATATATATATATAAAAAGTGAAATATTAAATTCTCAGCAATCCAGGTGGTTAATTTGATATTTAGGATTTAAAACAATTAAATCAGAGTAGGGCCGATGCCAAGGTTTCATCCTTTATTCTGGGACATGAAGATGTTCTCGGGATAAAGAGCAAAAACTGCAAAAACCACAAAATCTAGTCCGGTTCAATCGTTTTCAAACAGGAAATATTACTATATTTAACGTCATAAATAACCTCCTCCAAGAGTTCTGTTGATACACACTCAACATGAGACTATCAAACCATATGGAACAGCTTGTCTCTTCATTTTTCGATGGATCCACGGAAGACTTTCCTTTCCTATCATTTATATTGAGAGCAAAATGAAGGGCGTAAACTGGTGAACGTTTGATAAGTTCAACTCTAAAGATTCTTTATTAGGGAAAGTATATGACACCAGTTGCATGATTTAGATAGAAAATTCTGTGACCACTGATCATGTGACATTGCACAAGATACAGAAATAAAAGACACAGTGATAATAGACTAGAATCAGCTCGGTCTGTTGTCACTGTATCAATACATTAAAAGTGCACTGGTTTACCAACCTTCATTTTGCTCTCCCAGATCCGGGTGCTTCTACTACCCGTTTCCCAGATTATTTGTTTATTTGAAATGGGACAGTGCACAATCTACATTAACCCCAAACCGGGGAGATTCATTATGCTGTGTTGTCTCACTACTTGTGCTAATAATAATGCTAATATGGCTATTTTTTCCACCGAGTTGTTAACAAAAATTTAACATTACCCAACTTCCTAACAGTACAAAATCAACACTCACACAGACACTGTACAACCAAAGACATCAGTTTAAATTGTCGACGCATGTCTGACTTGAAATCAGCCAGTTTTTCACCAAGCGCAAAATCGTGTGCAAGTTCATACAACATGAGCTCTGTTGGTAACACGCCGGATTCCTAAACGATTGCATATCGCACCTTTGCGTCCCGGCCTGCCTTGCACTGCCTTTCCCCCCCCCATGTACTGTATTTCTATGTATGCCTGAGAAGAATCAAAGATGCATTCAACGTGTTGCTGACAATTTTCCACATTTGTACATCTGTATATGATCAAATACGACTCCATTTAATATGAGGATTTTGACTTGGAATCCACAGTATAGTAAACTGCTTCACTTCTCAAATCTGGCTTTTTGTATCGTCCGCCATTGAACCGCCCGTTAAAGCCGGAGTAGTTTGAGTACACCTGTTATTTGTGTTTGCACAGCACCAGCAGGAAACCGCTCTATAGCCCCGGGATAAAGTGTGCGAGCCGAGATAAGGCGAACGCTTGGATTAGACATATTATTCCGTTACCTGCACACACCATGGACTTTGGCACAATAAAAAACAACACTATTTCCACAGCCGCCATTGCACTTGCATTCAATTTTAAATCGCACCAATAGCCACGCAGACCCGCGCACAATGGCCTGCTTATGGTACGCCGCATTCCGCCGCATTGCCCGGCTCGAGACCTGCCCCCGTCGCTGAAACTAGTCTAAACCTTTACTTTCGGCGCAATGCTACGGGGCATCGCTCGAGCCACTGACGGAAATTTCCAAACAGATTTATGTTCCTGTAACATAATAAATACAGCGAGGCACAAGGCTAATATTAAGCTGTGTGCACTGCAAGGTCGCTCAGTGCATTTAAATGGAAATAAGGCTGGGAGAACACGGACACATAGGCATAATTAATTCAGCTTATCGGATGTGGATCTGCACTGTATGTGGATGCACTTTCAGGGGGAGAAAAAGGGAGAAAGTCTTGGTTTGTTGTTGTTTTTCTGTCTAGCTTTGCCATACTTTGCTATATGCACCTTGCTCTGCATCAGTGTGAACCATAGCAACAGGGGAATTATGTGTGTAAAAACATGCTCTACTCTATATTGAACTATGATAACTTTTAATAAAGTGCAATGGACTTTTTAGACGGACCGTTGAGCTCGGAGAAATCCTGACCCCGCTCATTCTTTAAGGAAAGGTACAAGGACCAAACTAGGATCTGCATTTGGAATTATCCAGGATTAAACCAAGTCTTAAGGAGACTTTAGTTGTGCAACAAATTTGGAGCAACAACGTTAACTTCGGGACCAAACGCAAGAGGATACAAACCAGAAATATACTGCTCTTAAGTTTAACGCTGGTGAACTTTCTTTCAGGGTAATTTTAATTAGAGATCATTTAATTTACGCTTAACTTACACCAATTAATATATATATATATATATATATATATATATTTTTTTTTTTCTGGTTTAGATATGATTTACCCCCAATGTATGCATAATTTAGTCTAATTTAGATTATTTTAGAGCAGGTTTAGTCCTGATTTGATCTTGATCCAGGCCTGGTGGTACTTAAAAGGTTGAATATTTGGAGTATTTGTTTAAAATGAAGGAACTTCTTATTTAAACATTCACAGTATGGTTATCAAAATGGCGTAACAACTTCACCTGCAAATGTATGAAGGAAACGTCTTAATTTCCACCGATAACCGAAAACAGGATTAAACCATCATTCCTTCCAGTGACCTAAAAACGAACCAATCACATCCCTGACATGACTCGAATTCCACAGCAACAGCGTAATTGACTTTGCGACGTGATTGGTCAGGGTTGTGTGTTAGCATCGCCAGCGTAAAGCTGACATTAGCTGCTTTCAATCCTTCAACGCGATAGGATGGTGAAAGGTTTTTGCATTGCGGTTTCTGTAGATCCGCAGTGATTGGTCGGGAAATCCAGTGGCGAAATTGTTCCCTGGAAGTACGTTCCGAGTAAAAGGAAAGCTGAAACGGGATGGCTGTTGTCGGCCTTTTGTAGCTCGTTGACGGCACCTAGTGGTCGACAAGATAATACGGCCTTTCAAAGTGTACATATAGGATGCCTTTCTGTGTGGGGTGTTCTGGGTTTAATTTAAAACATGCACGATAGATTAATCCTCCATCTATACATAATCCCGACCAAACCTAGTTCAAGGTCTTCGCGATGGAATTCACGGCGACACATTTCCTCACGGAGTCAGCAAAGTCCACCTTAGCCTTTTCGAAGTTGCTATGTTTTCCACCAGCATCATGAGTTCCTACTACAAACCCTGTTCATAAACTGCAGACAAAGTAAGTAAACAGAGTCCATCAAAAGTGCCTTGTCTCAACAACATACACACCTTGGGGAGTGAGAAATCATTATAGCTCATTCGTATGTGTTAGCGGGACAGAGACATCTCCCCTTCTGGGCACATTGAGTCGCCTCTGACAGCACCTTTTGTAGCTGCTGGCGTCGGACGCTACTCCCTTCATAAAAGGTTTGGGCAGAGAGCGGGGGATGCCACGGAGATTAGAGTCACAATCATTTACACAGGCGAGGAGAGAAAATGAAGACGATATAATTTCAGCGCCTGGCTGAAGAGTGTACGGTACGTAAGATGATGCAAATGAAGGTTTTGTCGTGGGGAAAGTTCAGGTAATCAGGTAATTCTACGTCTCTTGTGTGATCATGTTACAGGCTTCAAAGAGTTGTTAGAAGTGGAAAGAAATAGTAGTTTAATGCATTATGATTCCTAAAGTCAACACACGATTAAGCTCTAATTCCCAAAAAATAAGTGGCTCAGTGGTAAAATCCAATGTTTGTGTAAACTTTCATTTGTACGGTATTTTCTTTAGATCAAGGGTTATATTTTCTCTCCAGGCTTGCTATATGCCAATATAGAGAAAAGTATACCTTCCTACAATAGGGCAACCAATTAGTAAAACTCTAAGTAAACCCGTCTTTACTAGATCTGTATGTCCTTCCGCAAAAATACTGTTATTGGTTGATGAAGCTTCTAGAGGTGAGAGGCAGAGGCGTTGTTGTGTCTTTGGGCAAACCGCTAAACCCTTGTGCGAATGTGGTATGTACGCTTCTGTCAGTCTACTCCAGGACAGCTGTGGTTATGGATTAACACGTTTTTTGTTTTGTTTCCACAGCGATAAATGCAGTATTCGAGCCATCCTTCAATGCTGGTGTAAAGGGTAATCGTTCATGTTGTCAAAAGAGAGTGATCAATGGTCAAGGATGACCAATTTTGCCACAAATTTTGAAATAGTTGAAACATAACTCTGTGGTTCTCGCTCTTTTGAAACGTCTGCACTTAATTTTTCACAGAGGTCATGACCACATCACCCTTTCTTTCTTTAGCGACATTTGGTCTCGACAAACAGTTTTAATCAAAACGCAGAGTTCAACAAAACCGAAGTCCGCAAGTACTGTTCTTGAATTTACTTTGATCATCGTGTACCCTTGACGCCTATATGGAAGTAAAATAAACCGTTAAATTGTTTCTGCTAACCACCTCCTCACTAAAAGAATATGATAATCTTTTGAATCCTTTCACAGAGGTTGACTTCTGAAGATGTTTATCATTTTCCTCAAAGAGCCAAAGCAAAGAAAGACTTTGAACGAGACACAAGAACAGGTCGGGCGTCCTTGAACGGCTGGATGGAGGCAGAGAGGACGATCATTTGAGCATCCAGGAAACAGTGAGGTGACACCGAGGGGGGTGCTCCGCACTGGGGCCAATAATACCAGAGGTGTGTGGTCTATGTGTTAGTATCAACGACAGGCTGCAGATGAGTTGTGGATGAAAGAGGACAGAGTAAGAAGGAATAATGCACAGCAAATAGGCCTATAGCTAAACATACAGAATGATAATAATGTTTTTGTTTAAAGGCTCTTTCAAGGAATAATAATCTACAGTTAGGTAAGAAAATTAATTATATTTTTCCTTTATCCTCCACTTAATTGTATTATTATATATTTTATTGATTATTATATACTTTTTTTGTAGCCAAAGCTGACCTGGTTTTGGATAATATCTGCTAACATCTTCTTCTCTGACAACTTTTCTAACATGTGTTCCTCTTTTAATACGCCAGTTCATTCATGTTGCTCTTGTACGGAGCCCGCCAGGGGACATGACGCCATCATCCTCCACACACAATGAAGCATGAATGGGGGACCTTTGGGATTATGAATTGATTTTAAAATACAAACGATTAAGATTAGTGCTGGCCAACAGACATAGTATTAATGTAACCTAAGTGAAAGACATCGTATTACGTATTACGTGGAAGCTGTATGAGGTCTTGGAGGGTGTCCCATGTCATGAGAGGCGATCTTGGGAGAGAATCGTTACAGGATTTCAGATTAGCAGGAGAGAGGGTCACTCCCGACTACCGATGTATAGCTGACAAAACTGACCTGAATTTACAAACAACTATCCACCAACCCGGGGGTGAATGTTGCCGCTTGTCCCCCAAAAAGCTGCGTAAAGGCACTACAGCAACGCTAAGTGTCAGAGGCACCAGCACGCGGACAGGCACCGTGTTCGCCCCGAAATGCTACAGCACTTCCACCCATCCCGTCAAGAAGCGATGGCTACTCTTGAATTAAACGTTTGGCCTGTCTGAGAATGAAAACGCCCATCTCCCAGCGTGCACCACCAATTGCCTCTGGATCATTGTGCGCTCTTTGGGATTACAAATCTATAGGCCTACTACTGTTAAAAGCTGAATTTATGAATTCTTCAGTTCATCAATTCTTCTGCCAGATAAAGTTAGGTCCTCTGAAAAAAGACTTCTTTGAAATCTCCTGGCTTGCCTTCTGGACACACCGTTTGGATCCAATTCCATGAGAATAATGCACGTCTTCCTTTCTCACACCTAAACCATTTTCTCTGCACTTGGCGTACATCCACCGGTATCCCTGCTGTCCAGAACCGTGCACACAACTATATAATTCTGGTTATGAGTTCAACCAGAACCGCCAGGTCGGAGTATTCCTAACGCCTTGAGTGCCCCCCTTTGCCATTTAGCCTACAGGAATACCATGTCTGTTGGCCAGCACATCTTAATTCTCTGTCATTTAAATCCAATTCAAAAAGAAGATCAATTAAATTCCCCCATTTCTTAATCTTGATGGGGTAGGTGGAAGCGCTGGAGCATTTCCAAACCAACCTGGTGCTTGTCCGTGCGCGCTCCTGCCTCTCACAGCGCTGCTGCAGTGGTGAAGATGCGCAAAGGCGCACGTAGCTGTTTGGGGACAAGCTACAAAATTCACCCGGGGTTGGTGGATATGATTGTAAATTCAGGCCAGTTTGGTCAGCTAGACATCGGTAGGGGAGTGACCCTCTTTCCTGATCTCGGGACCTGGCTGTGCTAATCTGAAATCCTATAACAATTCTCTGTCCCAAAAGCGCCTCTCATCTTGGACACCCTCCAAGACCTCATTCAGCTTCCACGTAATACGTATAGGCTAATAAGATGTCTTTCACTTAGGCCACATTAATACCATCTGTTGGCAGCACTAATCTTGATTCTTTGCATTTTAAATCAAATTCGAAATAAAGGTCAATTAATTTCCCCCATTCACTCTCTATTGTGTGTGGAGGATGATAGTGTAGAGTCGTAGACGCTGTAAGCAGACTCGTTCTCTACCCAAATATGATTGCGTTATTTTGCAATAAATATTGTGTTTTATTGCAAAGCTACTGCGTTATTTCGCAATAATTATTGCGTTTTATTGCAATAATTATTGCGTTATATCACAAAACTATTGCGTTTATCGCAAAACTTTTACGAAATAATGCAATAAAAAATGTCTTGTCATGTCCCCTGGCGGGCTCCGTACTCTTGCCTTACTGCTAAAGTTTGTTTTATGTTTACACCATCCCAAAGAAAATGCCCAGGTTGTGAACCTTTTTAGGAACAATCTAATAAAAAAAACTATTCTGACCAATCCCTTATATGTGTGGCAAGAAAAAAAATTAAAAAACAAGTTTGGTAAATTAAAATTACTCAAATTAAGAATATTTTAACTTAACTTGGCAAGTCAAATTTAATCAAATTACGAAATTTGCCTTGGAATAAATGTATCTAATTTCACGACACATTCTAACTTAATTTTAGAGCAAAAATACTTGTTCCACTGTCTTTATTTTACTTACCAACTGAAAATAAGAGCAAATATATACAATCAGGAAAAGTCAACTTTTTCCTAGGTTATTTTTTGCTGTGCCCAAGAATATAACAACATTATGCACTGGTCAGGTCTAGGATTGAACCAACAACCCTAACAGTATGTGAAAACTACTCCCCCATGGGCCACTGGTCAAGGCAATAAAACCTGTGGGTTGATTAAGCTTCAATAAAGTAAAGCATTTATATTAAAAGCAACCAAAAAGTTAAAAAATTCAAACCAAAAGCTACATACTAACGCAATATTTTGAAGTTCAAACTATTCAAGACCTCGATTTTTGGTGGAATATCGAAGAGCGTGAGTTGAAATAACTGTAAATCCAGGTGGAGAAAAACAAAAGCACAGATGATGATGAAGGTGTCGCGTTAGTGCAGCTGTTTGGTGGTTTGAGAGACTGTGTGCAATCATCCCCATGCTGTTCGCTCTCATTACAGCGGCTGATCTACAGGACTGATGCTAATGATGATGATAATAATAATGATTACACAACTAAACAAGCTCCCGCGTCTTCTGTACAAGGCCGTGGTGATGTTTTGGAAGTGCAAAGGTGAGCAGACTGAGCATGGTAATGGGGAGACTCTAGGTAACTCAAAGTACTGATCTCCTGATCTTGATCAGGTTAGTCAGGACTGCGTAGTTGGAGGATTGGCCATTTGTGAAAATTTTAGATGGAAAGGGGAAACTAGTGTAACAAACCCACACTGACCCAGGGATCTTCACACAGAAAGTCTCCACATGGTCCAGAAATCTAGGAACCCTCCTGCTGTGTTATTTAATTTAGTAGTAGTAGAGAAGTAGTAGAAAAGAATTGTTACATGACCACAACACACAGCTCCAAACATTGGACATGTAAAGAACGGGCCTGACCTCAGACCACGGCCCATCAACCTCAGTTTAAATTATGTTAAAAACTTACCTACAATCTTTAAAACCCTCTCTGACAGACCAGATGTACAGAATAAAAAAGATCACAATTGGCTACTTCATTATCTTTAAATCATCTATTGTTTATTTCTATTGCTACAAATGTCCGTTAGTTTTTTTGCTTCATTGAGTGTTGAATCCCTAGTCTAAGACATGGTAAAGATAATCAATATATAAAAACATGGCAGATCCAATTCATGGCATTTTCATAATTTCTGTGATTACTTAAATATTAAAAGAGGAGGTCTATTGGCCACTCGATGTATATCTGCCCCCATAAAAAACAGAAAACAATTTCAGCATCTGTATCATTCATAATTTACAATGTTTGATGACTTAATGTTAAATAAATTCTGTATTTGATGTTGTTGAATCTGTGTTGGTTGAAATGTTAACTCTTTAAAAAACCTGAGGTGCTTCAAACGATTCAAGCAATAAAAGACAAGGGCAGTCTGAGATCGGGGGGAGTTGTAGAGTGGCTGGCGTACTGTAGCTGCTGGTGGTGAACTCTCTCCCTCTTGGCACCAAGTACAATGAAAAAGCTCATGTTAGACTTGTGTGTTATTAATCTGTTAATTATTCTGTGGCAGAAATAACAGAGCTGGTCTGATGTGTCAAAGCTAAACAGGCAAATATTCCCTAACACTTAATGCAACCGAATATATGTATATATATATATATATATATATATATATATATATATATATATATATATATATATATAAAATGTAATTGTATCAATTGATTTGTTTTATTAATTTTTTCAATGTTTTTATTGTATTTTTTATTGTGTTTGGTGTTGCTGTGAGGCACATTGAGTTGTCATGTACATGAAATGTGCCATACACATACACTTGCCTTGCCTTGCTTACATTCACTACAAGATCCACTGGGCTGCATTTGTGACACTTAAGAATTGGCTGATAGTATTTTATCAATGACAGAAACATTGGTAAAGATAGTTGTGAAGCAGGGGTGAGCTTTTTTGTTATATAAAATATTTGGTCATATTGTTAGCCACATCTTAATCACTATTCTACATTGTGTGGGTTAGAAGATTATATATTGATCTAAACTGGCTTATTCAAAGTTTCCCTTGGCCCATGTTCCTGTTCAATGTTCTACAAATGACCATTACCCATTACACTGAAATTGACAAGACAGAGCGAAAGCACTTTTTTTTTATCTTTGCACATTTGTCTCACTTAAATGTTTCTTATCAAACTAAATGCTGTCACAGTCGCCTCACTAAACCATTCAATCAATTTGAAGCGCTCACATGGAACGATCGAACGTCACTCAGGGCAAAAAAGTCTTACATTTTGTTTTGGTGACATTGCAACTGGCCTTAGATTTTCTGTTGACACAACTTCATCTTCGCGCGACCAACAAGTGCGCTTATTGACCCGTGAGAATCCGCGGGTCGATAGCGCCTCACTCCAGGGGCAGACAGGCTGGAGGGCCAGATAAGATATGGCCCTAACAAGGGATTTTTTTTTCCCTGTAGTGGACATGTCTGTTTCTACTTGAGGTTCAGACAAAGGGAAGGAGTGGTCTGAGGAGGCGAGTATAATGACTTATTGTGGAGTTCTTAGGCCTCAGAGGATACGGGGAGGACAAACAGACAGATAAAGAGGCAGTAGAGGGGGTATAACAATCGCAGGTACTGCACGGCAAGCTTCGACGTGTCGTGTCTCAGAGGATTTAGATGCAAACACAGATAGAGGGCGGAAGAAAGTGAAGGGTCTATCACAACAAGGAGGGAGTACGACAGAGGTGCAGATACAAGTGATATAAACAAGTGGAAAACAAAGACTGTGTTTTACGTAACATTTTACCAGAGATGGTCAGTAACAAAGTAACTTCACACAAGTGCTTTCTTCCTACTTTTTCTCTACTACATTTGAAAGATAAATGCAATACTTTTGATTCCACTTTCCATAAAGGTGCCAACATTAATAGTATTTTTATTTTTACAAAAAAAAATATATATATATATATATTTTAATGCTTATAATTGAAAACTACAGTTCTAGGGCCCCAAATATGCAATACAAAGGACAGAATGCTGCACTTTGTAAACGACCTCTAGGTGTGCAAAGTACTGTCAATCCCACTGACTCTTTACTTCAGTACTTTAATTCAATGATTTGACGGTGCAGCTTTTACTTATTTAAGAAATATTTGACCGTCCGTACATCTGCTCAAAAAAGTAAATCAAATACCTTAGCTATACCACTGCATTTTACATGTAGAACAGACTAATGTTTTTCTTCCAAGCACGGTGGACTAATAATCTTTCATGAAGAATACTTTGTACATAAAAAGGAACCAGCTCATGGTTTCAACAGAGATCTGATCAAAATACTGAATACAATAAAATAACTCTTAACATCACCAGAAAAAGTGAGTATTTCTGGGTTCGTCTCCATCCACATTTGAGAATTTTTAAAAGCCTTATACCTATATTCTTTGCATTTTAAAAGAAAACAAAAATAGTTAGTAGTGGTCCAAACTTAATCCTAGCATCAACATCCTGATTCTTCACCATATCGTATCGCATATCGTTATCGTGATATATATTTTTTTATATTGTTGTAATTTTTTATATCGCGGTGGACACAATATAATATATGTTATGTTTGGCTCCATCAGAGCAGCATAAACACTGACTGTGTAGGACACAGGGGCAGGTGCTTAAAAAGTAAATGAAATCATATTTGCGAGGAAATTAGCATGGCGCAAAAAAAAAAGAATGAAATATCTTTGCATTTATCTTCCAAATAGGCGTAAGGCTGGAATTTTTAGGTAATTTGTCCGTTGTTAATTATATCGTCAAATATATCGTTATCGTGATATTTCTTTATTCATATTGTGATCGAGATTTTAGGACATATCGCCATGCCCTAATGAGCATGTTTCTCATCTTTCAGGGAGCAGAGTGACCCAGTAACGTGTGCAATAGTTGATCCTCCAGACAGGTTTTTGTTCAAATATAAATATAATAGCATTTTACCTGGGACCCCAGGTTGCTGGTGGACAGTTGCTGTCCCTCCCTCAGCAACCTATCACCAAAATAATGTTCCCATGGTGGTATAGGTATTTAAACTATACAATTAAAAAGTGTGGGCATCTGCAAAAACAGTTTTGAGAGCCACTCCTCCATCAGTCTAAGCCAAGGCAGCTGTGACCACAGATAGCTGAGTGAAAAAAGCATGGAATAGAAAAGCACTTTTAAACATCTGGTAGATTAAATGTGTTTTGTTTGTTTTTTACACATTATTAGTATCATTATTAAATGGGGGAAACATTATATATTGACACATAATGAAGGCAATTCTTTTACATGAAACTAATCGCAAAGCAGCACAAAAAAGAGCAGAAACACAGCATTTGAACCAGTTTTAAAATAGATCTTCATCTGCGCGTGTTTTATGTGGAGAGTAATTACTGTCAGATAGATAGATGCAACTGCACATTTGAAACATAATTACATGCACACAACTATCTCTTTGCTAATGTTTGTCATTTAATTGAAGTAATTATATGGCAATTCCAGGAGAGTACAATATTATGGCTGAGAGACAATGTGATTAAAGGATAAGAAAAATAGTTGGCATAAAAAAATATGTTGAAATGAAATGTGGCAAAAAGAGTAAATGCTGCGTGGAGGTTTTGTATAGAATTCCCGATACTATAAGTTGAGTGGGAAAGCGAAAGAAACTCAGCAATACATGGGAAGAAAATTCAAACTCCACTGAGAAAGACACAATTCAGTTGCAGCCTTTGAATTCCACATAGTCCGCATCATACTCAAGTAATGTGATAAAGTATTGGGTACTATAAGTTAAAATTTTAAACAAGCGTTACATTTATTTGTACTGTTGAGTAACAACCATATCGGATCATTATTTATGGGTTTTGTCTTGTTCACCGTCTTTCTTAAAATGCTTGGTGGAAAACCTGAAGGCTGCTGTTGGCATTTAAGAGCAGTTCCTTAGCTTGCACATGGACTCATGTTGGCTCAGTCCTGGAGCGAGTCATTGAACTAAGGCTTTTAGACCAGGAACATACTGTTTTGAGAACACATGAAAGGCCTTTAGCCTCACCCCATTTGACCGTATTCAACATAGCCTTAATAGATTGTATGCCACCGTTAAGTACTTTTATTTGTCAAGGTCTTTAGGTAATAATCAGGAGACATGTCACTACACTCGCATTGTTTCGTAGGAGTCCTGGAGTTTTTAGGATTTAGGTAGCGGAAACCAGAGCAGCCCGAAGAAACCTATTGCAGATACTATGAAAAAAGCATGCAAACTGCACTCAAGAATACCTTCTTTATGAGACATGAGCGCTAACAGCTATCCCAATTTAAATGGAGTTAGCTTCAGGAGCAGGGCCACGCCTCAACTATCTCCAGCTTCTCCAAGCCACTCCTCACTACTCCTCCACAGCACCTTCCTATTTTCCCAGCAGCCTCTTTAACCAGGAAGTCCATTGATCTCTTGGAGTTTATCCATTGCCAGGATCCTCGCCGTCTGAACCACTTTGGAACAATCTACGTCATAAGAGCTCCGCCAAGTGGTGTTCCAATTCACCCAGAGCCCTCGCACTCACCACAGCTCAACTCGACTGTAGAAACTTTAAGTTTATAATTAGATAGTTTTTCTCATAAAACAAGTTGTTTTTGTATAGATCGATATTTGCTTATATAATTGACATGTGACAGGACAACGCCGCTCACTCCCGAGGCTGTTCCAAATGTGTTCAGATGCGTTGGTAGCAAGACACTCGGCTCTGCTTTGGAGGACCCAACTCCCAAGGAAGTCAACAAAGTGGTTTAGGGAGGAAGGATCCTGGCACTTGAGAAACACCCTCTGCAAGTCGTACTCATTTGACTCACTTTCCCTCCCTCCATGTTCAAGCTATCTCTATTACATTAGAAGGAAAGGGGGTCTGCCAGGAGATCTGCGAAGCTCCCACACATAGTCTCATGTCACCAGCCTTCTATCTATTGAATTCTGGATTGCCTTCAGCATCCAGCACCCAGAATCCACACTCTACATCTTTCAACTGAATTGTCCCTTCGTCAACCTTGCTAATACATATTTATACCCTATTGTGGCGTGGTCCTTGCTAATGAAAAACCTGTGAGATAGCTTAGGCCTATGATTTGACAAAGACAGAATTCTGGTCATCCTCCACCCCAGTGTTATAAGCTGTCAAAAAGATGACCTCATGTAAACACAAGTCTATTCAGCATTATGTTACCAGAGTAACAAAACTTCCATACACTGTTGGTAGAGATAAAAACATCCATCAATGCTACACCGTGATATAATTTCGTGCAATGCTGCAGCCCCTGTGGATAGACTTTTTTTTCCCTTTTTGCTTAAATCCGCGGTGTCCTGTGCTGACCTCCCTCAGAAAGACTTGGGGGAGCTTAAATGTCAGAGAGGAAATTCATCTTTTCGCACAACTGCTGCTTTCACCCGCGTAACTAAGTGTGACAGGGGTGTACTTAGAGATGAGCTTATTTCATACAGTTATTGGACATGAACAATGCCCTGGTGACGTCCGGGGGCTTTTGGGTTAGATATGTGTCAAATACTAAGTGTAGGAAGAATCAGGAAATGTGGGGGGAATAGCTCATTTTATGTTGGAGAATGTATCTTGCCAGTATATTGCCAAATTATCGTTATCACAATATGAGGTGACGCAATATCCATGTGGTAAAGGGGCCACATCACCAGGGTTGGCAGATCCTTAAAATCAAATCCTCGTTCATACTACCCCAAATTATCGTATTTTGTACAAAAATGCCCCTAATTGTGTTTGCAAAATTGAAGCCATGCATAGTGGAATTACAGCTCCACGCTCTCTAGAAACAGAATTAATATCACATCAGCATAACCCACACACAGCCATACACACCATAGGACCCATTTGTATTGTTCTGATAGAAATGTGTGTTTAAGACTCTGGGCCAGATCTTGTGCCTGGCAAAAGGACAGCACAAGCTTCTAGCAATATGGTAATTTTCCGAGGAATTGTTGCGCTGTGTGCCTGCGCCCCTTGCGAGAGGGCGTTGCTTTTATAAAGAGGGAGGACTGAGGCGTGGTTTGCTGCAAGCAGCACTGAGAGCGGTGCTCTGATGGCAGCCTCACATTCATTTCCTCGTTTACATCGCGCTGCCTTGTGTTCATCTTTAAGGCTCTCACAGGTCAAATTAAAAACTTTATTAACCCCATCGTGAGCTAAACATTGTTTGTGTCCCGAGAGAAAGACATGCTGCCCACAGCCGGTCCCGCTGTGGCGCGGATCTACACTTGCGTTAATGCGACCAAAACAAAAGCACATGTTCACTCCCACTCCCCCGCAACCCTTCTCCCTCCCCTGGTTGGAGTCTGGTTGGAGGAAAAAGGCCTTTGTACATAACATCGCCATTGGCCATGAGTGTTTCTCCACGTACTTCCCACTTAAATGCGCCAATCTGCAGTGGCAAGATCCGAAAGTGCACTCCTACTAAGCGCAAAATGTTACTCTATAGTAATCGTAAAGAGGTCAAAAATATCGTACAAATACTAGTTATTGAACATCAGGCAACCCTGCATGTCACAAAATCCCTGAGATCTACCGGTATAGTTATTGGCTTCAGTTTAAAAGAGAATACCCTTAATTATATGCAGCGAGATACTGACTCTCCCACAGTGTTTGCAAAGGAGGACGTTGTTTTTGACTTTCCATTTCCCCGTCTTATAGTTATTAGGTGATCAACTCCTACTGCAATTTGCATCTAAGTCACACACAAATCAAACCATGTTGTGGGCTCTAACATAACGCACTTTGAAAATACCAATTAAGCTAAACTAATCTCAGATCTCATCGTCTTTCCGCCATATGTGCTTTTTGCTAAAACGTTCACATACAAGCCGCCTACTAAGTTCAAACGTCTTTAGTTTGTTCTCGTAACATATGGATCCTTTTGATTATAGACCTATAGTGGAATACTTGTTCAAACAGGCCTAATGATGCCGGAAGCTAAAGATATCCAAGCCGAGAGGCAGTGAGCACCAATCCTGTCGTGTAGAGAACAGGTGCTTCATTTTCCAGAAGACTATTTCAAACCACAGGAGCTGCACTTGGGTCAGTTCGCCATTTGCACCCAGCTCTTTGTTTGTAGCTTTAGTTTCCCCTGGGGGAGACTGACAGAAACGCTGTCACGACTGCACACATCTGCGACAACGGTCCCTCTGACCACCACCATACTTTCACTCACACACATCATTCAGCCTGGCCTATTGTACATGTTTTTAGTGGTAGGGGAAACCGGAGGAAACCTACGCAGACACAGGGAGAACATGCAAACTCCACACAGAAGGACCCCGTCCAGTTGGGAATCGAACCCTGGACCTTCTAGCTGTGAAGCGAGAGTGCTAAGCGCTGCGCTACCGTGCCGCCCATAAGCTATTTACACCTATTCCTTTGTCTGGGTCAGGCATTCATGGACCTCAGAAGGGCGTATTCGACATCTTCACAGCACATACTGTGTGTCTGACACTGTTTCTCCGATTTTGGGGATGTATCGGCAGATGGAAATATATATTATATATATTTAAGTATATTTACTTACATCCTCTTGTACTGATAGAGAACCACAGAAGACAGTTGGTACATTGTTGTTGTTTTGTTTGACCAAGAAGCTTCATTATAGACAGTGAAAGACATTTATATAGTGCTTACCTACATTTGGACTCAAAGCCCTTTACATCAATGAACCACTCACCCATTCACACACCAGTGTCAAACATTGGAAGCAAGGTGCAAGGCCGTGGGAACCCAGGGTGCTGAGGGCACTGCAGCACCCCCTGGTGGATAGTTTGTGAACTGCAGGCAATATTGATAAATAGTAAATATGCACACCCCCTAACAAAAATGTCTTCCCATGGCTCTGGCAAGGTGGGTGAACTGCTCTCATGTAAAGCGCTTTGTGGCTTTGTCTGTGAAAGGCGCTATATAAAAAGAAAAAAAAGGAAAAATAATAAAATAAAATAAAATAAGTGTCTCACCCAAGGACACAGCAGAATGTATGCACCTGCGAGATTTGAACCGCTGATCGACCCACTATACCCTTTCGCCCCAATGTTAAATCAGACACAGCACGTCCAAAAATCCGCTTATTTATGTGCGTCATCATCACTGGGTGGCATCACAATATTTTGTCCATGGGCAGTGATGCCAGTGACGAGTTACTTAGTAACACGTAACGAGTAACGCCTTGCTATTTACAAGTAATTTCCAGTAATCAGATTAAAGTTACTTATCCAAGTCACTGTGAGAAAAAAGTCACGTTTTCAGCAATTCAGTAATATTTTTTTCAAGGTGACAGCAACACTGTCCATGGGTCTCAAGTGATGTACAATTAGGTCTGCTTTTACTATGTGGTTCTTTAAATGGTTAAAAGTCCTCAAAATGGCATCCATAACAGGAAACTAACGTGACCGAAACAATATGATTATGTTATGTGACATAAATGATTATTTTATGTGACATGAAATCATATTGCTATGATTATTTAATGAGGTCAGGTAAAATGTCAATTGTTGACAATCTGCTGATTTTGTAGTGGAATTGGAAAGATACTATATCCAATTATTTCCTGAATTCAATCACCCAGAGGAACACTGGCTGCTGCCCTTTTCGAGAACCATCGGCACATTCTACCGTCTGAAAACCACCACTTGTTGGATTTCTGTATCTACTCTCTTTTCATTAATTACGATGGGATATTCCGCTTCTCTCTCCTCCTGTGTTGTACTCTGAGAAAACCAGAGTTGAATTAAACCAATCCTCCGGGTAACTCATTTTGTCCGACTTCACAGGACAGACACACATGATGCAAGGCACATGTAATAATGCGAGTTAGCTCTAGTAATCCTCTTACACACCGAACGTGGCGTAAAAAAAAAAATATATCTGTACTGCAAGTCAGCAGCAGAGACGAGGCCTGCATTTAGAAATCCAGCGTCATGTTCGATCTACGAAGAAAGATTAGTTGAAACGCTTATGTAAATATTTCATCTGGAGCGGGCTGTTAAACACTTGATCATAAAATCAAAGAACGCTCTCTAAAATCGTGATGGGGAAGTTTCTTGTTCAAACATGGAATACGAGCTGTTATGTTTTAGTAGGAATCAAAGGATAAAGCTTCCTCAATGAGGCCATTAAAAGAAGTATTAAAAACTTGATGCAGAGGGATGGAGTTTTTGCCTAAATACAAATTGCGTGAAGCCTTTTGGAAGACTGGGCAAAAATGATGGCTATTTCGATACAATGGATCATGAACAGAGTTATTTTTTCTGTATTTTGTCTTCATTTAGTCAAAGTCATACAGTATTTTTGCTGCATATCCGCTACACTGGATACTGGAGTCTGCCATTGGCCACTTTTATCAAGTTTGTTTGTGAAGAACATTGAGTCGAATTAAAAACCGTTATTGTAAAGCGTGAGTTTGACCGCTCGTTTTTCCTATAATTGCAGAGAAATGTTGCATGGACTTTAATGTTTGGTAAAAAGCTGAATCTTACTCTCAAAACAGCTACCACACTTTGTGCACGAATATGGAATTCCGTTTGAAGCATGCACAAACACAAACTCCCCTTAAAAAGCAGTTTGGGGCTTTCACACAGGACCCTCCCGCTGTGAGGTGAGATCCCTAACCACATTGCCACCAGCTTGATTTAAAGCCATGCGCCAGAACATTCAAGTTTCGACGTCATTCTGTCACAAGAGCAAATCAACAAAGAAGCAACACCATGGAGGCAAAATGTGTGATAGCCCACCCCCAGCAAAGTTACGAGTCACCTTTGATGTTTCAAGATGTATTTTTCACCAGTAAGTAAGTAAGTAAGTAAAGTGAGTAAAGTGAGTAATTGAGTGAGTAAGTACGTGCTTTATTTGTCATTGTTCAATTGTACAACGAAATCACATTCAGGCTGCTGCAACTGTGGGCCAACCTGACCAGCATGTTTTTGGAGGTAGGGGAAAAAAAAGGCTGGCTGCCATCAGTGCTCCTCTGAAATGGTGCACCGTCTCCTGGGTTTGTCCCTGTTTCAGAGCGTGGTGTCCCGCACTGGTCAGCTCCTCCTCCTCCTCCTCCATCCTCTGCCTCCTGCGCAGCTCCATCCGCTCTTGCACCCTCTTATCTTCGTTTGTCCCTTTTTTGTTTCCTCCAGTGCCTCTTGTGACGC
This sequence comes from Proterorhinus semilunaris, assembly GCA_021464625.1. Taxonomy (NCBI): domain Eukaryota; kingdom Metazoa; phylum Chordata; class Actinopteri; order Gobiiformes; family Gobiidae; genus Proterorhinus; species Proterorhinus semilunaris. Next base: position 17,182,889 of record CM038349.1, read on the forward strand.
CTCTACTGTGCTACAGGTGTGCGGGTTTCTTGGTGCCTCATCGGTGTATTTAGATCTCAAATGTTTTTAGCTCAAAAGCTAGCTGTTTGTTTACTAAAAAAAAATACAATAAATCTGGCTCCTTCAATGCGGACTCTCTGAAGTAAAAAATCCACTGAACCTCACAAAAACACAGCAAAGATGAACACATGTGAAACAATGTGGAACACAAAAATTGCAAATGCAGTTCACAGAAAAAGGCATTAAACACCTCCAAACAGCCTCCATGTGGTAATTATTGTAAAAAACACTTAGAAAATTGCACAAGAAAGCTGCCTTTTCCACTGGGATACCGAGATACTTGAGTTCCCAAGAGTTCAACTCGACAGAGCAGCGATATGTTTTCATGTCTTTTAGCTGGATGTTATGAAGCCTATTGTACGCAATTTTAATGTCATCTCTTTTTCCACTTTGCCTCATGTAAAAAGAAAAAGCAGTAGGTAAGTGGTGTGTAGACGACTTCATGTGCGTGTTTTTAATGTTTTACTTTAAAAAAACGGAATATGCTCATGTCTGTTCATTATCCGCCATGCAGCTTCTGCTGTTGTTGTTGTCTTTGCATACAAGAAGAAGAAGCGGTAATTAGGTGTATTTGATTAGAATTACCATGTATACAGGAGTAACTTTGCTCACACATGTAAACAAGTATACAATATATGTTTCAGAAACCTGAATATTGACCTTAACCCGAATACGGAACCCAACCCAGCTCACCAATGGAAAAGATCCTCTTTACGAAGGCAGCATAAATGATTCCATTTTCTTTGAGAACTGGTAGCATGATTTAGCATTTAAAACAGTAGCTGAAAGTACGATTTTGTCCTTTCATAATTTTGAAGGAATACCACACTTTTTCTTGACAGCCCGCGTTGAAGTTCTGAAATCTGTCCCGTTAGCTTAGCAGACGACAAGCCCAAATGCCTTTTAAGAGACAAAAAAAATAAGCTTTCAAATTTGGCCCGCCGGTCACTAAGCCATTATTATGCTTAAAATAGTGCCATAGATCCCCTCGAAAATCCGTTCAATCAGAGCACAAAAGAGCTTTCAAATTACACGGGGAATAGCTGCTGCAATTTAGCGTTCAAGTACGAGACCATATTGGTGTTTTAAACCAATCCATTCGTATCGCACAGACTTTAATGTGGACTTTCTTCGGCTAAGTGCACTTGTTCTGTCCGTTGATTATGTAAGAGCGCAGCCCCGGCAGCCGACCTGTGCCATGCTCCTTATTTTATGTTGGTCAGATAAGCAGAGAGGGGAGACTGGAGGGTATCCTGCCAGAAAGGGAGATAGTTACACTGACAGCAAAGCACTTCTAAAGCTTGTTCTCCGGCTCCGCTCCCTACACTCACTTTTGGGGATGATGCCACGCGCCTTATTTAAGTTGGAGGAACTCTTCTGAAAAAGGCTCTTTTTTCTAAAGGTTGCACCAAGAAAGTTGTCTGTCGAAAGAGAAGGCACAGTATACCTTTGGTAGGGATTTAAAATAATGATGTATAAACTAAGTATAAGCAAAACACATATGGGTCGAGGTTCCTTGGCTTGGCAGTGGCACAGTTTGATCCCCCGCTCTCGCCAGTGCATACTGTTGTTGTGTCGTTATAGCGCTATATCGACCGACTAAAGCACTTCGCCCTCAAACTGCAGGACTGGTGACACCTAGACTCTCTAAAAGCACAGTAGGAAGTAGAGCCATTCGCTTCCGAACTCCAGTTTAATGGAATCAACTTGACCTATGACCGGGTTATTTTAACAATGGATTTCTTCTTCCCTGATGGCACCAAGATGACAGGATTCATCGGGCTCACGTTGTAAAAGAGCGGTTCAGGGTGCATGAGATTGATTGGCCTCCACAGAATACAGATCTTAAGCCCATTGAGAATCTTTGGGATTCACTGGAGAAGGCTTTGCACACTGGTCACACTCTTCCATCATCAGTACAAGATCTTAGTAAAACAAAATGAATGCACAATACTTGAAACAATGCCACAGCAAATGCCAGCTGTCAAAGCTAAAGGCATCCAACCGTTGTTGTTTTTTTTGGTCGAGCAGTGCATGGTACAATATTTGCTTCACCTGTAGTCTGTTCATTGCTATTGAGATGGTCCTGCATGCTTTGCCACTGGCCACTCAGGTCCGCAGAGAACATTCATGTTTTTAAAAGTAGGCTCAAGACCCACCTTTTTAGCTTAGCCTTTAGCTGATATCTATTTACTTATTTATTCAGTCATTTTTATTATTATTTATATGTATAATTAGCTTATTATATTGGTTCCTAGTTAGTTTTAGATATGTTTTTATTCATCGTATGTAAATGTTATTATTTGCATATTGCATTTTTAGAATCTCCAGTGTTTGCCTCTGCTGGGTGTCCTGTGGCGGTGCCCTGTGGCTGCGGCGGATGTGCAGACGGCTCCTCTGATGGTATTTTCTTACCTAGTTCATCTGTACCCAGACTCAGCCCTCCATTATCTCATCATGTGCGTGTGTGTGCGTGTGTGCGTGCGTGCGTCTTTGTATGAAAATCACTTTATGAATAAAGTTTTGATTGATTGATGCCCCAAACTCTCCAAAGTCTGACTGACCTGTGAACCCCCAGACATTACAGCCTAGATGCCTTTAACTTAAAACGGGAAGAAACCCACCCAGACATGGGGAGAACATACAAACCCCACACAAAAAGGTACCACGCGGCTCGTGAATAGAACCCTTGTGCTGTGAGGCGAGAGCACAAACCTACTTAATTACATCATAGTGCCCTATCACCATACGGGTGTTTTCAGAGAAGACAAGGTATTTGGGAGAAGCAAGAAGAATCAGTGCATTACTTAACCTTTATTATAGTTGCTCATAATTTGTTTGCCTTTGTCTACATTTATGATGTTGTATTTTGTGGGCTATGTTGTGGTTGTAGCAAATCTATGTGTTACAATGTTTTTCTTTGGAGATTATATATTTTTTAGCAACTACCATCAATACGATGAAAGCTTTGTGAAAGGTCAAAGCTGATGCAGATGACAATTTTCTCCATGGAGACAATAAAGTTAACCTTATCTTTAATGAACTTCTCAACACGGCACGGGCATGGTAGTCCAGTGGTTAGCGCTCGTGCCTCACAGCTAGAAGGTCCCGGGTTTGATTCCCACCTGCACAGGGCCTTTCTGTGTGGAGTTTGCATGTTCTCCCCTGGTCTGCGTCGATTTCCTCTGTGTATAATGATTGTGTTTCTGACCACCAGCCTGGCTCCACATCATGGAGATGGGTCCCCGGGCGCACCAATGCCGCTGCCCACTGTCATACAATATAATGACATACAAAGCCACAAACCTTACCAACAGTGTGACCAAAGTTTTCCCTTTCAGAATTAAACATTCTGGTTTGCGGCACAATGCAACATGTACATCTATGGAAGCAGATAATGATCATTCACTGAACAGATGGAATTTCTGAATAAACTTTGCACTTTTGCTATAAATGAAACTGTGTTCCGATAATGCATTCAGAAAAGTGCCGCTTTGCCCATGGGGAAATCGTTATGACGTTGTTGAGTATTTCAGGGCAAACAATATGAGAAATCACTGAGCTAAAGACTCCGCACTGGTGTTTACATCCAGCGCCGCTCAAAGGCTCAATTTAGACTAATGCTAATTACACTTCATTTAGCTGCCACAGATAATTTGGTTTGAAGGCTGTCTGAGTCACTTCTCTGTCAGATCGCATTGGCCTATACTGTTCACCTGAGTTTAGATACATTATATGCACTGTGATGCAGTGTAAAAACGCAACATATACCGTAGGATCAAAACAGTAAGTAAGGAAATGCAGAATACATTTATTATTACAAGATTGTGTTTAGGTCAGAAGTTAAACCATCAGGGCCCATTACTGCACAAGCATTTTGTACGAATAAGCTAACTATGTCAATGTATAAACATAATGTTCTCTGCTGTAGTTTCCAGGTCCCGGTTTCAAGTCTAATCATTATGTTTTGAACATGAAGAACAAAGGTTTTACCCAGTATTTCACCAACAGTATTTGCGGATGTAACTATTTGGGATAGGGCAAAAATAAAAAATTGTGAAAGGAAACAATTAGGACGATGTTGCGCATGTTAAGACAAACACTTGGAGGTCAGAATGACAAGCCTGTGTTGTTCAATAATGACTTAAAAGGGGCAAAAAGGTTTTAGAGTAAAGTCTATTAGAGTAAGCAACTTCCAGAGTCTGCCCCCATTTCTATAGGGCTTCAGGAAGAAGTTTGCTTCAGTTAGTCCATTCTTAACTTAATGTCTATGGGTCAAACACAATGTGACTCAATGACGTAGGCCTGTAAAAGTACTTATACTGCGGTGGTATTTGAATGTGTAGCGTATGTGTGTTCTGAAAAGTCTCAAAGCTCACACCACTGAGGGTATATGGTACATCTAAAAAATATGAATAGTAATAACTGAGGAGTACCAAGTGGCGTACAATAAGTGAATATTTCATTCACTCTCTGTTGGTAGGCCTCTTATGTTGCCACAGCCGCCTTAATGACAAAATGACAGAAGTGTGGTTGCCAATACAATCCTCTCCTGCTTTTATATCTGTTCAAAAGCAGCACCGTCTGGAACTTTGCGAACAGCAATCACATCTCGAAAGGATTTATGTCGATCTAATCACAGACCACGTTGTCATGACAGTAGGACCGGAAACTTTTTCTCCAATGTACTTGACAAGAATGCACCTGCGAAGATGTGGATGCTTTTCGAAGGGTATTTCTTCTTCGTCTATCAAAAGATGCTTTGTCCCATTCCAAATTTACATCGATTGAAAAAGGGGGGATGTTTTTTTTTTTTTACCTGAGGACTCAAAAACAACAACAATGGAAAAGTAATCGTAGTGGATAGATGTCCCAACTGAGATTCTGCCATTATACAATCAGTATAAACAAATTACTGATAGGAACAAATTGGGGGCAGAATTAAAACAATGTACAAATATTCATCATTTCAAATCAAGATATAAAAAAATGGTATGGTCAAAGTACCAGAAGGAGGAAATGGGTACTTGACTTGATTGCTAATGGGTGTTACAAAGTGCTGTAAAGGTCAGAACTAAATAAGAATGAAGTATATTGTGGTTGTTACTATTATATTTTTGCAGTTGTTGTTGCCATTTTTATTGCTGTTGCTATTGCTGTTGTGTTGTTATCATCACTATTTTAACTTTAAACTTTAAATGTAACAGTCTAGGATTAATGCCTAACAATCTATAGATTATTCTTAGAACCAAATTTAATCGATTCAGACAGCGGTATTGCTATTGATGCTGATGGTAATATAAAAGAATTAAATTCTCAGAAGTAAAACATACACATATCCATGTACTCTGCATTCAACATAACCCGTAGTACAGGGCAGACAGGCGGGGGTCGGCAGCTCGAGGAAACCCTCTTTTGGCAGCAGACTCCTGAAATGTGTCTCTTTTAATGCATAGTATAGGACACTTAACAAATGATGGTCTGGTTGCTCGGGGGCTGCTCCCCTCTGGCAGCAGGTCCAGTCACAGAAAGGAAAAAAAAGAAAAGCCCTGAATCCTTTTAAACACACATCATTAAGACTACTCTTGTTAACATGAGCATTAATTAGTCTGCGATTACTGTACCTTTCATGAATAAATGTGGAGTATGTTATGTTTCATCAAACACCTTCATACGGAGTAATGCTATATAGGTTGTAATGGTGATGATGAATAACGGTAAGGCCAGCAAGGTAATAAATTCAGCATGGGAAACAAAATAATATATTGTTATTTAAGTTTATGAGCAGGGGTGGGAGTCAATAAGCTTGTCTTCTTCCCACTCCTTTTCGAGCTAAAATGTTAATTTTTTTTTTTTTCTTTCTTATTATGTATATATATGTTCTGTTCTTCTTTCTTGGCTTTGTGCCTTGTGTGTAGCTCGAAATAAAAACTCAAACAAGTATACTAAGGGATACTTAATTTAGAAGTAACATAAATATATATATATATTTTTTTACTAGAATTAGCTGCAATTACAGTCACGCTTATATAACATCGTGTGAATCCTGCGCATACTTCCACCATTGTCAAACCACGACTCTACTCGCCATCATAAAATATTCAGCACAAATGGTACGTAACGTTCCATTCTTATTTTGAGAGAGGCAGGAGCCCAGCAGGGAGCCACCGGTTCAGGCGCGTGTGAGAGACAGCGTGCTGCATACAGTAGCATCCCCGACCTCTACACAAGTCAGCTGAGAAGCCAGTGATTAGCACAACAAAGGTTCCCACCCTCTCGGCGCACATGCACGGGAGCTGGCATGCGTTTTGGTCCTGGAGAGCAGCGCGCAGCATGGCGGCTATACCTCCTGACAGATGACGAGCTGGAAGTGCAAGGCCTTGTGCTCCTCTGCTTCCATGAGAGTCGGGCCGTACAGTTCAATCGATATGCAGTTTCATTCGACAAGGTTTTCCATTAAAACACTACGTAGTCACTACGGATAGAGACGAACGATGTAGAAATAAGTCAACTCGAGGCAATATAACTACTGCACAGTGTGTCAGACTTAGATCGATCAAGACAAAATGGTTGAAGTGGTCACAAAAGATTGACAATCCTCACATTATAGCGCTCGGCTCCTTCTCCTTGTTCGTTTTCATTTCCCTTTGGGGGCTACGTCATGGGATCAACCACATCGCCAACAGCTGTTTGATTAAACTCACCCACACACCCACAACGGGCTACAAAACGTGCTTATCCTCCTATCAACAGGACGCTGTACAAACATAACCCGAGTGGCTGCACATCAGTCAAACTGCTGTGTTATGCTGATTTCTGACCCTTTAGCTCGGAGGGCAGAATGAACCAGATCTTGGGGGACAAAAGGAGGATCTGAGTCCATGTTGGCCAGATTGTGCTCTCAGACTAAGCACAGACGACCCAAATGCTTGGCTCAACAGGTCTCCATTAAAGTGCTCACTAAAGAGAACTTCACACACAGGAAGATGTATCCAAAGGGCTCAGTAGAAACCAAAAAACAGATACAACAATCGAATACCGGAAATACATTCACTTTAACCTCTTAACCCCCGACTTAACCAAGTGCATTTTCTCTGGCTCTCCCCAAATCTAAATGGTTACAGCCTATAGACCAGAGTAACGCCTCATTTGAAATCTACAGTACTCATCTAAACTAATCTTTTCCTCGCATTCTTGCCATGTTGTCCGCTTTTTTTTAAAACGTTTTTGGTTGCATTTTCATCGCTTTTTTGTTAGTCTTTGTTTCATTTTTGTCACTTTTCTGTTGCTCTTTTGTGGCTTTTGTTGCTGCATTTTCATTTACTTTTCCCCATGTTTTTGTTGCTCTTTTGTTGCATTTTCGTTTCATTTTATTTGCTATTTTGACACCATTTTCACCATTTGGACGGTTTTCACTGCTGACAGACCCTCTCACGAGAAAACCTCGAAAATAATAGATCCTGGAGCAACCTAGAGACCACTGTGACGGAAAGTAAAGGTGCCACGATGACCTCTCATACAGCCACTGGATCACTACGAGGTAAAATACGCACAAATACCAACTCTTTTTTGTTTACCTTGGCTACGAAGGTGAGGCAGCGGCTCATATTAACGCATGGGTGATAGTGATTAATACAAGGCTAACAAACCTCTTTATGTGCCACAGAAGGCTAGTATTAATTAACTCCCAAGAGGCAGGATTATCCACCCACCACCAATTGCTCACGCCACATTAGGAATGGCAAAAGTGGGTGATGTGTCTTGCCAAAGGACACAAAAATGTGAACTAGCCTGAACCCAAGGCTGAACGCTCCAGAGACCTTTGTCTCTTGCAACAGCTAATTTGCAAATGTCATTCAAAGTTGGCTCCCGCAAAAAAAAAAGCTTTGTTATTACCAAGAAACTGGACTCTGCTCTGGTGAAAACAAATAGTGTCCAAGTTACAGTGCCTCTCGAAAGTACTAATACACCTTGAACCTTTGCACATTTTGTCATGTTTACAACCCTAAACGTAAAGATTTTATTTTGAATTTTTTACTGAAAGTTCACACACAAGTAACGGACAACTGTGAAGTGAAAGCAAAATGATACATGATCAGTGACGGACTGGCCATTGGGTAATGTGGGCAAATGCCCACTTGTTGTGGCCGCATCACAAACAAATAAATAGGCTAAATAAAGCGAGGAAGCGGCCGCCTATTGGCGCAATGGCAGCAAGCGGCAGCACCACCAGTGGCTCGCTCGCCGCTCATCACAACTTGTGGCGCACAACCATATAAAAAGGCTAAATAAATAAATAAAGCGGAGATGCGGCCGCCTTTTGGCGGATTGGCCGCCCGCAACCGGCAGCACAGCCAGCGGCTCGCTCGGCGCTCATCATGTTGTTTGTGTAATGTTATGTTTCTTTGTTGGTTGCAGATGACTTGAGAAGACAAATGTGGCCAGGGCCTCTTTTTGGTGCCAGTCCGCCACTGTACATGATTCTGTTATGTGGGGCGTGCATAAGTATTCATACAGCATGACTTAATACTTTGTGGAACCCCCTTTTGCTGCAATAACAGCAGCAAGTCTTCTGGGGTTTGACTCTACAAGGTTTGCACATCTAAAGACTGATTGTGTTTAGGGTCATTGTCCTGCTGGAAGGTGAATCTCCGCCCCAGCCTCAATTCTCTTGCTGACTTCAGCAGGTTTTCCTCCAAAATGTCCCTGTATTTGGCTCCATCCATATTCCCAACTATTCTTACAATCTTCCCAGTCCCCGTTGAGGAAAAGCAGTCGCATAGCATGATGCTCCCCACAGTGTCAAATAATATTTGACACAGTGTCAAATAATATTTGACACTGGGGATGGTGCACTCAGGACGATGAGCAGTGTTAGGTTTGCTCCATACATAACGTTTTACATTTGGGCCAAAAAGTTTAATTTTTGTCTCATCTGAACAAAGCACCTTCTTCCACATGTTAGCTGTGTCCTCCATATGACTTCTAGCAAACTTCAAACGGGATTTCTTATGGCCTCCTTTAAATAATGGCTTTCTTCTTGCCACTCATCCATGAAGGCCAGACTGACTTATAGTTGTCCCATGTACAGATTCCCCCAGCTCAGCGGCAGTACATCGAAGCTCCTCCAGAGTTATCTTGGGGCACTTGGTTGCATTTCTGACCAGTGCTTTCCTTGTTCGGTCTGTTAGTTTAGGTGGACGCCCGTGTCTTGGTAAGTTCGCAGTGGTGCTATACTCGTTCCATTTCCGAATGATAGATTGAACAGTGCTCTGTGAGATGTTCAAATCTTGGGAAATCTTTGTATAACTTAACACTGTTTTAAACTTCTCCACAGCTTTATCCCTGACCTCTCTGGTGAGCTCCTTGGCCTTCATGATGTTGTTTAGTGACCAATACACTCTGACCATAGCTCTGAGGCCCTCACAGAACAGCTGGAATTATACTGAGAGTAGATTACACACAGGTAGACTCTATTTAATGGTTAGGGCAAGGTGTGAACTTTCTGCAGTCATTAGGAATGTTATAAAGGCAATTTTATGCACTCAGAAAATGCTGTATGAATACTTATGCACGCCCCAATTTTCTATTTTCTATTTTTGGAAAAATAACAGAATCATGTATCATTTTACTTTCACTTCACAGTTGTCTGTTACTTGTGTGTTAACTTTCAGTAAAATATTCTAAATAAAGTCTTTATGTTTAGGGTTGTAAACATGACAAAATGTGCAAAAGTTCAAGGTGTATTAGTACTTTCGAGAGGCACTGTATTTGTACCAGTTCTCTCTTTCTATAAAAGCTGACCAGCAGAACTACTGCGCTTGTGTGAAAGAATTCAGAACATTACAAACAGTGGAAGAGTAACCAAAATACCCCAAATATTCAAACAGACAAAATAAAAAGAAACAGCTTTGGGTACATGTTTGTGGATGGGACGGCATTTTATTAAACACACTGTAAACCTATATCACTCCGATCTTAATTGAGAAGTTTCCTTTCATATTTTGCTGCATTGGTGGCCTGTGTGTTTTCAGAACTTATAAAGCGAGTTCATAAACATTGCTGAAAAATTAACTCTGGTTATTCACATGCTGAGATGAAGCGCTTGTGCGGAAAGCCTCCTGGAGACATTAACAGCACCAAAGGCGGCTAGACTATTTGTGGTAGATTAATTTGAAAGTTTGAAAAGGTGTGAACGGCATCAATGCATTTACATAAACCTTATACATAAACCTGTTGACGCTTATGAAAACACACGCTGGCTTACTACCTGTTGCACACGACAGGCTCTGCTATAAAAAGATGAAAAGGACTGGGAACATACAAGGACAAGTTGTCAGGGTAACAGGATAGATGTTAGAATTGAGTTGGAAGGGCAGGTTTTGTGGGGGTTTTTTTGGGGGGGGACAGATGTGGCAGGAGAGGAGTGTGACAAGAAGCGAAAACAAGCTAACAAGAAGATAAGTGATAAAGAAAATGTCCACAATAAAGTTTGAAGAGCGCACACACATCCTCTGCAGCACAGAGCTATTGAGGGATGATTGTCAAATTCAGTCAAGGTGTATTTCTGAAAATCACAACAACATTGCCTCTGCCGATCCTTACCGCAATTTTTTTGTAAAGCCGGCTATTTTCAAGGTGCTGTTTGAGTGAGCACCTGCACCTATTGTGGTACACTGAATTGTGCCACAATTTAATGTGGCACAATTCAGCCACATTGAATTGTGTAATAAGTCATGGCATCGGCTGAACTCTTCATCTTGGACCTCCACTAGACGACCCTTCATTTGTTTTCTTGACACGCGCTGCTTTTGTGTAAGTTCAAATACGACAGAAACCCCAGCTAACTAGACAGACAGAGGGAAATGGCTGCATTTTGTGGACAAAGTCTCTCTGGCCTTACACATAATACATAATACGCTCCATCTTACCAGGTAAGATGGAGCGTTGTCTGGTCAAAGGTTGGTCTTTAAAAAAACAACAACAAAAAGAACCAAATACTAGTAATAATAAATTGATAATAAAGTACCACAGTAACGTAACAAGCTACTTTTCTAAAAGAGAAACGAGCCAACTTAACAAGTTATTTTTAAAAGTAACGTTATCCAAAACTGCAGCTAGCTGATGATCTAAAGCAGGGGTCACCAACCCTTTTTCAGCCGAGGGCCACTTCAAGAGCATTGCGTTGTTCGAGAGCTACCAGTTAAAAACAAATCCTAAAGACTTAAACGTACACTGTTTACTTATAGGATATTGACCATATTATATCAATTGCTTTATTTTAAAGTCGTATTGAGTCACACAAACAGAAATAATTGTATTTGTAAGAATCAGATTCAAGAAAATTAAGTGTTTTATACCTTTCAGAAAAAGTCTCAAGGGCTACTGGGCATGCCCCAAAGGGCACCACGTTGGTGACCCCTGATCTAAAGGTCTTTTTTTTAATTTAATTTTATTTTATTTTATAAAAGTCATAGACATTACATACATTGAGTGATGGACTTATAAGGTGCATACTTACATAAGTGAACAGAGGAAACACAGAAGGGGCAAACGAGGAGGTATCTGGGCAAGACTCAGCCACACGAGCGTGGTGGTGGGAAGGACCCCAGTCTCATAAACTGGTAGCACATTTTTTCCTCCATGTAACATCATGAAGGACGTCAAGCTGTCAGATAAGATTATCTGGAACTTGGAGTTTGCATGTTCTCCCTGTGTGTTTCTTCCGGGTACTCCAGTTTCCCCTACTTCCAAAAACATGCTAGTTAGGTTGGCCTACAGTGGTGGCGTGCAGAATTGCAGCGGCTCAGGACTAACCCAACATCTGATCGACGCAATTTGGCCATAACACCTTTGCTATGCCCGATCCCGAAAGATCTTGCAAGCTAAGCAGGGAAGGGCCTGGCTGTTACTTGGATGGAAGACCGTCCCAAGACGTGGGAACACCAGGAAGCCTGGGGGAATGTAGTGGGTGAGTGAGTGGTTGGTGGTGGTTGGAAGGGCCGATGGCACAGACTGGTTGCCTCGCTTCCGAAAGTCTACCCCAGGGAAGATGTGGCTGAATGAATAAAGACTACAGTGTGGCGCTTTGAGTACAGTAGAAGTGAAAGCCATTATTATTCATATTAATTGTATAATGACAATAAAGTTTTTCATTCAAAAATTCAAACACATCCTGCCTTAAAAAAATCTATGGCTCAAAAAGTGTCATTCAAAAATCCATAATTTCAAAATAAAAGAAATCTATTTCTATTTCAAAATCACAGTAAATGCACAGTAAGTAATGCGTGTCATTGCAGCATTTGAAATCCGTGAGGCAATATCAAGCAAACCATAGAAACCTCATCGAACAGCGCTGGTGTTCGAGAACAGCACAGATGAAAGCGTCCAAAGTATCAACATTTGTTAGGATCAAATGGACAAGACAATTTAGAGCACGGAGATAAAGACTTGAAAGCATCCAGCAGTCACAGGAAGAAGAGAGAGAGGGCAGCGAGGCGGTCGGGACGGCGGTGTGTTCCAAGGTTGAAGGAATGACAAATAAAGACTAGAGATGTGCGGAAAAGCAGTCCCCAGAGGAGAACAGAACCGACCGCCGAGCAGCGATAGGGAGATGGCGTTAATTCAGAGTTCAGAGAGATTTTTTTAGTCTGACACACTCTGCGGGAGGGCTTTGACTGCCGCTGCCTTTGAACCACGGCACGCTGGTTCCCTCTCGGTCGACCAAGGATAATGTTCACTTGGAGGTACAGAGGAGAAAATATGACACAGGGCCGGCTCTGCTCATTCGTGTCACCGATTGTGTGAGGACATCGTGTCAATAAATGAAAAGGGCAGAGTGGTTTAGACAAAGCACAGGTAGTATTTCTTTTTTTAAACATGTGTAACTTGTTACTGGTAACATTGATAACCTCTTTGATACGTGCTGTGTCTGTGGAAAGGTTTTCTTAATGCTTGTAAGGAAAAGAAGGCGGTTATGTACTCCATACACGGTAGTGTTAAGCGATGCATGTAGCCACAGCTGGGGTAGACTGATAATAATAATGGCTTAAAGCAGTGGTCGGCAACGTCCGGCCCGGGGGACACTTTTGGCCCGTTGCCAATATTTTTTGGCCCGCCAGAGGATATAAAAAAAAAGATAAAAATGCGTAACAGAGATTTAATTGTTCTTTATCCGCAAATGCTTGTGTTTGGCACAACACCATTCCACTGTTGCATTTTAACTCTAAAGGTCCGCACACACTACACGATTTTATAGAACGTCTGGGTGTTCACACTTAACGACTGAGAATCGCCTTCAACTTGGCTATCAAATGGAGATAAAAGTCAGCGACACAAAGAAGCGGGACGTATTTCAGTGGAATAAGAAAAGGAGACGGGCCTCCGCTCCAAGATGGAGGAGGCGGAGGAGACAGCGGAGAGTGGCGTGCAGAGAAAGTGGAGAGGCGAGCGGAGAAAACGGAGAGAGGCGAGGTGAAGCTGAACAGTCCGTCTCCAAACTCAGTAAGTGCTGCTAAACTCTGCTTGAAACGGTGGTTCTCGTGAACGTTTGGCGATATAAAGTTAAGAGGGGTTGCATTTTTCGGTGGTCGAGCAGTTTTCGGCGTAACACCGGGCCAAAATCCAGGACGCTTTAAGCGAGGCACTGGATACCTTTACCTGTGTGGTCAGGCCTCCGACTAGGACCCTGCTGCTCCGGATATAACTGTCATGAAGAGCATCGATTTTGAGACGCCTTGACTCAGATTGAAGTGGAAAGGACGTTTCATAATGTTGCCGAATATTGTACTCTTTGCAAACGGAGATGACCTCGTTGCAGAGGAGGCAGAGAAGTTTGGCATTCACATATCCAGGTAGGATGAAACCATATGTCTGTCGCCTTTCCTCCCTGAAGCTCCTGTTTTCACTGTCCACTTTTCTATGTTGTCCTTTGGAAAGCGACATGTTTGTGATGCTAACTTTATTTTTTGCTAGTGCTGTATAACCCGCAAACATTCGACAGAATCGGGGACAGTATTGTTTCAAACAATATTTTATTTTTAAACAAAAAATATGTATAGTTTGGGGTTATCTAGTATTGAATATCCATGCATGAATAAATCAATTTTTTATCAATTGACCGGCTGGCCCGCCATCTATCGGCGTAAAAAATATTGTCCCGCAGCCACGCCAACTTGCCGACCCCTGGCTTAAAGGAACAGGCCACCGTTTTTACATACTGAGATATGTGCTTACCTGAGCTTAGTGGAGTTGATGCGTAACTGTCTGGTCTATGTGCGTGTGCTCAGTAATGCAAAAAGACCAAAAATGGTGTTAGCTTTTGGCCTCTCCCAGCATATACTCATAGTTCCAAACGGGGGTGAAGTTGGAAGCTACCACGCTCTTCCACGGGCACAAGACCAGGCAGGTATGTATCAACTTGTCTAAGCTCAGTTAAGAACATATCTCAGTATGGAAAAACAGTGTGCCCTCAGTCACGCAAAAAGGCCAAAGGCCATTTGTTAGCATTTGGCTTTACAAGCCTTTGTTACCAAGTTTCTCAAAGCGCCACACTGTAGTCATTATTCATTCACTCCATACTTGGTGATGGTAAGAAACGATTGTAGACACAGCCGCCAGTGGGGTAGACTGATGGAAGCGAGGCTGCCAATCTGAGCCATCGGCCCCGCCGACAACCACCACTCACTCACCCAAACAAACACACACACAAGCATTTTTACCTATTGTACATGTTTTTCCAGAAAGGCCCCATCCGGCTGAAGATCAAACATGTCACCTTCTAGCAGTCTTAACAATAGCCTCTGGTCTCACTCAAGGAGTTGTAATAAAATTGTATGTTTTTATGACAAATGTAAAATCAAAGTTAAACCAAACTTATCTGACTCATCCATAAAAGCTAAATGGCCACTTGGTCGTTTTTTGGCGAAAACAATTCTCAATGGGGGTCTAACAAACTTTGTTTTACCCAAGCTTCAAAATTGCTAGCTGTGATCAGACAGGGCATGGTTTCCAATCTGTGTTTCTCTGTATAGAATAGAAAGAGAACTTGCATCTAGGTGTAGCAGCCAACGGAAATAAAACCATATAAAGCGAATCATAAGACTGTGGAAAATGTGTCAATATATGACTGTGGACTCTTTAAGAAGCAGATAACACTGAAAGACAATATAAGACTAGCAAATATAAACTAATTGAAGAAACACACTTCTTAATGTCAGTTAATAGATTTATTGACAGAGATAAAAAAATAAAATAAACATAAACTAGGCTGGCAAACACATGTGGCAGAGACATACAGTTGTGCTCAAAGGTTTACATACCCTGGCAGAATTTCATCATAGGCCATCATTGGCCTTGTTGACTACAAAAAAGTTCACCATACCTACTGTGAAATATGGTGCTGGTTCGCTGATACCAGTGGCTCCAGTAGAATAAAGTGAAGGTCCCTTCATGCTGCTCCATAGCCGAAACCACCTCATGGCCAGCATGGAGGTGCTGTTTCTTGCGCAAGGAGGTACCACGAGATGGCTCCCAGTTCTTGCACAACATCGCGGATGGAAGCCATAAACGCCGATTCGACGGCGTCAGGCATCAAGCGAAAAGCTATTTGCCGATCCTAATGGGGGAGCGGTTGGCAGCAGACAAGCTTAGACTGTAGGTCATCGTGCAAGAAACTGCAGGCAGTAAATTCCTCTAGAGACCAGAGGTCAAATTGATAGGTAGATAACCTATCGTTATGAATTTGAAAATGTGAGCAAGGCCATAAGAATTTAGTTTGCCACAGGACTACACAAAGATGACACTTCTACAGTTTTACAGATCTAACAAGCCCAGAAAGTTGTTGATTTGTGCAAAGAAAATGCCGCCAGTTGCATGCTTAGCTCAGGCCCCAGGGGAACAGCAGGATCGAAGACTTGCAGCAGAAAATGAACTGATAAAAAGATTGTCAAAAGAACAGGAGAGGGTTTGTAAATGTATTAGCTTCTTTGTGCAGCATTGATCTTACCTTCATCAATATTCTGCAGATCAGCGGAGAGGGGGGTGAAGCACAGGTAACTCAGTGGGGCACGCTGGGCCCTCGGCTGCCTGCTCCACGCCTGCCTGAGCCCAGCTGGAGACGGATTAGGCAGAATATGGTAGCCCCGTCCGACCAATCGCAAGCACTGCTCCCACTTACATAAAGAAATGGTGTACGTTTGAACCGGCTCTGATCATATGCTGACAGAATGGGATATGCGTGTGCTCTTAACTCCCAGTGTATCTTCCCTATACCTGTCTGCCCTGTCAGCCCATCACATCCTGCTTCCTTCGTCTCTTGACCAATCACGGCTCACGTAAATGCAGTCTCTCTCTTCTTTATCATCCTGCCACAGCAGTATCTCCATATTTTCAGTAAAGGGTGATTATTGCATAAACATAGTCTTTGTATAGTTTTCTACCATAGTACAATAATGCTAAAATGGAGTTATGTTTTGAGGCATATTTAAGAAATATTTGATTCTCCCGAGGCCATTAATCAGAGTATAAAAGTTTGGGGATATTATTTTTGTATTTTTAATACATTGCTCCCACATTCCCACAGCAATATGTAACCAGGAAACTCATATCCCTCTTCGCCCCTCTACCTTCACAGAGGGGCGAGATGCAGAAACATCCACTGGCACAGATGTCCGACAGTAGCTTCAGTTGTGGGACAGGGGTGATTAGCAACGGATGTCAAAAACTTGGAATAAGCTGTGTTTTGATCAATATAAGATGTTCTAAGCAACAACATACAATCACATTCAAAAATGTAAAATACCAGCGTCTGCCTCAATGTGTGTTTTTTTTTAAGGAGAGGCAAATAAATAAATGTTACAAAAATATCAAAAATAAACTGCCTTATTTTTCAACATCCTCCTCAAGAAATAAGCACATCTAGTAAATATGTTCCAACACAAGTACATAATGGTGCATCTGTCTGAAGTGATGCACTGAACAACGGGTGTACTTGGAAATGCATTAACATGTAAGTGCAGCCTATTTTTATGCACAAACACTTCAGGTAGCGAGGACTATGGCTTGGCCTTCGGGATATGCCCTTTTATAGGCCTATTCGCATGTGATGAGATTTATCTGCGAAAGTTGCTAAAACTGAAATGACAGGGCATTGGTCATTTTTCTGGGCATTCGGGATAAACAATGTCAGTAATTCACACAATTTTCCCGAAATGACAGAGAGATAACGACACTAAATGACGACAACAGGCCTTTTATTCATTCGTGTTGCGAACGCTAACTATCAGTTTTGTTTATGAGCTTCGCTTTAGTCTTACCGCACGCTACGACAAACGGCGTCTGCGTCATGTCTCTGGGATTTTGCTTTTCTCATGAATATTTTTAAATCTGTCCACTCTGAAACAGCCTCCTTTGTCTAAACTTTGCAGCAAACGCATCCAAACTTTCCCTCAGAGCCGCCATCTTGGTCTGTCTAACGTTACTGTGACAAAGGGGGCCGTGCTTCCGGTTCACGTCTGTGTAACGTTGTTGTATTTCTCAATTCTCTCTGTATACTTTTTAAAGGCATGAACAAACAGCATCATGATATTAAGGTAAAGTACCTTAATATCATTTTGTCCCCGTAGTAAAGTACTACGGGGACAAATTTCCCCGTAGTGAAATTTGTCCTCAGCATTTGACCCAATCCTACCATGCCGCTGGGGCAAACTCCACAAAGAAAGCCCCGTTCATTGTCACTATAACTTAAATGTAAACATAAATATACTGTTCAAAACGTTTTGAATCAATGTTGCCTTTATTTAGACTTCATTACTCCGGATAAATGCATTCCAAACGCCAACATATCAATTCGCACAGGATTACAATCACCTGAGGACCTCGGGGTTTGCAGAATTACTCAAGGTAAAAACCTTCCAAATTACCACTATGGCAGATTCACATGGGCATAGAAACTCCAAGGACGTCAGTGGTTTTTACTTTTTACCTGAGGTCTCCAGGTCATTCTAATCCCGTGCGAATAGGGCTTAAGTCTATATAGCAATATCCAAGACAGTCATCGAATGTCTTTTTTTTCTTTTTACTTTTACTGTGCAGCTCTTCTCAGCTTTGAATTTAAAGTTGCAATCCCCCCCAAAAAAACACCCCCAAATTTCTCCCCAAAGTCATTCCAATTAGCATGTGAAAGGCCCTTGATAGCTCCATGATGTGCTCCTCTCCCGTTAATCACCGCCATGATGCAAGTCGCCCGGCACACGAGCGAGAGATGGGTGCGCCGAGCGAGAGACGGGTGACAGCGCTAATCAGTCAACCAATAGACATGACATCCCTAATCAAGGAACGCGTGGGAGGCGTTTGGCAAATCAACACCGCGTCCATTTGCCGCGTCTCAATCGCGGACCCCGGCGCATATAAATAACTTGCACGGTCCATTAGAGCCGTCAGGCGCTGACGGGAACACTCGGTTTACACTCGCACACAGACGCGCTCTACACCTGTCAGGGAGAATTACCGGTGTGACAGAAGGGAACACAGAAATTGTTGGGAGAGCGCGGTAAATTGACTCGGTCAGGGATGTTGATCTATTGTAGAGATACACAGAGAGGAGAGGGGGAGAAGGGGAAGGATTGTATCAGGTTTTTCTTTTTTTTACTCGTTGGAAGGTTTTTTCGTTTGATAAACCGAGCACACTTTGCTCAAACGCAGAGCAACTTTAAATAACTGATTGCTTTTAGTATATTCCTAAATTCAATTGGTATGTTCATGCCTAAAATACGATAGACTATTGTTTCTTAAACAGTATCATGTGTTCCGTATTTGTATAAACACCTTTGTGTGTTTTCTTGTTTTTGTATATAATTCATTTGTTAATAATTCTAATAATCTTCTTGTGTAAGTGTCCTCGCAAAATTAGTTTAGTTTAGTTTATTTGTTTATTTGAGCAGTACACATAGTGCTCAAAAGGAGTGGGCTGAAGCAAAAGCTTATGAGTGCCCACCCCCAAGTGCAATAAAATAAATAAAAAAAGAACATTTCAAAACATTTCAAGCAGCTACATTCGTACAGACCAACTTACAAACTTACAAAAAAATATATGAACTGTTTATACAATTAATTGAAACAACGCACAGCTACAACAACAATCTTGTTTCATGTACGATGTCTAGAACAAAGCAGTCAAAAAAAAAATGTGATCCTTAATATATTTCTTTCAGATTTTTACCCTTGATAACCGAGAGTTACTTTTATGTTATGAAGGTACATTAATAGGTATTATACTCCGAGATCTTGATACTTCCCAGTTGTCATTACCATTCTCAGTATAATGGTTGTGAGTTAAACCTTTTTGATTTAAATTAGTGCAGCACTCTCCGCCTCTTTTTTATTTTACATGTGTTTGTTTGTTTTATTCTATATATTCATCATATATGTTCACTATATTTACATCAAAGCCTGCAGATAATTATTTTACATTGTTTTATATTACACTTTTTCTGTCTTTTTTATTGTTCCAAGGTTTGTATAGCCCTGTGAGGCAACTCCTGTTGTAATATTGGGCTATACAAATCAATGGATTGATTGATTTTAAGGTTACAGTCCCCTTTCAAATAAATTCATCTGATCTAATACGTCCACTGCATTTGACACATGCTGCGGGAGCACCTGTGAGGAGCAGTCGACGACTGCAGTGCAGTATAAACCTCTCGATCTCAGTTGTGAAAAGTGAAAGCTTTTTGCTCTAAAACATATTTGGCACACAGTTGCAACCTCTTTTCATAGCTCAAAATGTTATTCACACACAGGTTGGCCGCAGGGTACAAATCAGCCTCATTGTAGTTTTGAATGATTTGGATACAAAATGGCGTGCCTGTCAGCGATCAGAGCTTGGATGAAATTAGCTTTCTGTCTGGGGTCATGAAATACTGTATATTCACAAAAATGAGCCAGTCTTTCGAATGGTATACTTTGAAATAATCGGATTCCATACCCTCAGTTTCCTGTAAAGAGCCATAAATCCCATCACTACAGATTACGACAAAACAATGAAGTCTCAAACACTCAAGATGGCGGTCGCCCATACCTGTAAACTCAGACTGAGAGCAAACCGTGGTGCTACAAAAACCCCTTCAGTTCACCTTTTAAAACTATACGGTTGATGTCTTCCTCGCCCAAAGTAACAGAGTTTGCTTGTTTATGATTCCAAAGTTTAACGCCCGTGCACTTGTTGAACTTTTACTCATACTGTAAGTGAGTGCAGGTTGATGAATGCCGTCTAAGTCGTCCCGGCGCTCCTGTCCATAACCAGCCTCCGCCTCTCCAGACGCCGCCCGTAACAGCCGCCCCACTGGGCTAATTTAATAAAGGCCTTTTCAGTGTTTCCACGGAGACGCACCGGGTAATTACACCCACCGTCCCACCTGCACGCGCCGCTTATTATGGGATACGGGGCCGCTCTGAGCACACCCGAGGGTTGCCAGGGGAGACGGATGGCCGCCGACTCGATCATAACCGTACAAACATGTATATTGGAGAGAAATGTGGAAACACGGTGCTGTAAAGCTCCTGTTCTCACGCAGTGGCAGAAACAGGCGCTATAGACTTCTTCACTACAGGGTAAACGGGCACATTTACTTTAGGGGTTTGAGTGGTCGGCCTGCCCAAAGAGTCACCGCTAAAAAAGGTTACACAATCTAATATGTCGATGGACTGCCTTTAGCTTCGATTCGCTTTGGTTTCGACAAGCTTCTGTAACAAGATTTATTTCCATCCGGAGTTGCGTTTACATTTAAACGCAACGCAAGATATTCTGTTGTTCCTATAAAGACAAACCAATGTTTTTTTTCTCGTAAATTACTCTTAGATTTACATGTAAAAATACAATACACTGCCTGACCAAAATAAAAGTTGTCACAAAAGAATAAAAAGGTTTCACGCTCTATTCATTTGTTGGATGCCTTTGGCTTCGATTACAGCACACATTCGCTGTGGCATTGTTTCAATAAGCCTTTGCATGGTCAAAAAAATCCAGTCATTTTTCACCAAGATCTTGTATCGATGATAGGAGAGTGTGACCACTGTGCAAAGCCTTCTCCAGCGCATCACAAAGATTCCCAGTGAGGTTAAGAGCTGGACTCTGTGGCGGCCAATCCATGTGTGTGGATGATCGCTCATGCTCCCAGAACCACTCTTTCACAATCTGAGCCCAATGAATCCTGGCATCTTGGAATATGCCCCCGCCATCAGGGAAGAATAAATAATAACCTGGTCATTCAGGATGTTCAGGTCAGCAGCTGATCTCATTCTTTGGGCACATGGTGTTGCTGAACCTAGACCTGACAACCAGACAATCTTGCTCGCAACCCTCTCCCCTTCCCAGTCAACTAAAAATAGAACTACATGCAGTGTTGGGGAGTAACTAAATACATTTATCTAGAATATGCATCTCAAACACTGATTCCGAGCGAACTGCAATCTGGTAAAGCCACGCTTTCATTTGAGAGTACCCAGTACAGTTACCCTCCAAATATCAAGGGAATCTCAGACTCAATCATTACACCTTAGCTCCATATTGCACAAAAATATATGCCATACATACATATAATGACAAATCAATGTAACAGCATTCCAAGAGTATATTCACAATATTCAGAACACAGCACTCTGATCAGAAAAAGCAACGGAACACACCACCAATTACGCTCCAAAGCAAGCATCCAACACTGACTACATGTACATAGTGTTATGTTACAAAGTTTTCAAAGAAAAAGTTTTTCCAAATGGCCTAGAAACATAAACAGTCGGTGTGCATAAAGAGAAGTTCTGAAGAGTCCGTAAGTGATTATTGACCTTAATGCTATTGGCAGAGGACGACCTCCGACCGGCGCGTAGAATGAATAATAAAGGAAAGATATTCAGAGTGTCTAGTAGGTTGTTGTAGATGGAACTAGAAGATTATTTTAAATACGGAGTTACATTGAAATAAACACAATAAAAATCCAAAACCACCTCATAAAAAGTCTTTGTATCTAATGTCAACGAAACAAAGCCATGAATTTAAACATGAATGTATACATTATTCAGATTTTGTCGCCAAAATGAAGGCAAGTTTAGATGTTTTTAATCAAAAAGGCCTTATTTTAGTATGAAAATATTTAAATGAAAGAAAACTTGAAGTCATGTTTTCCTCACATTGATATCGCTAAATAAACGTGTTATACCTATTCACTGCAGGTGCATAAGATATAAAACATCCCATACCAATGCTGTAACGTAAGAGTAAAGGAGAGGGAAAAGGCCTATTAAGCACTTTAATTGGAAACAAGCTGCTTTTTTATCACTGACACCTGTTCAAACATTTTTATTTCAATCCGCTCTTTAACAAACCCAGTCAATTTCCTGGCCTTTAGCGCGGGGGAGAGCTAATAGAAAAAGGCGCACTATTGAGTGAGCGGGAGAGCGAGTTAGAAAACACGCTGCAACCTTTTAAAACCTTCATTTAAAACCCTGGTGAGTTTTTAAGTTGTTTCATTATTAAGACAAGGTAGAGAGCTCGGGAGAGGATATGCGCGTGTTATTCCATTATGAGCCAGGGAAGAGCGGGGTGCGGAGCATGAATTGTCCAAAGACTTTTAATTGGATCGCTAAAGCACCTTCTTAATTGAGTTCTGTATTCGGGCTAATATAAAAGTGTACATCTTTATGTTGTGCTGGCTAACACACACACACGCTCCGGGGCCCACACAAACGCACAGCTAAATGGTGCCCAGGGGGTCAGGAGGAGCAGGAGATGAGATTTGATGAGTTGAACGCCGGACGCTTCAGCAAAAATTCAATTTAGCCGGCCCTCAGATTGACTGGTTAATTTCTAACAGCTTACCTATAATAGCTTTCCTTACTGTCGCCTTAATTAAGTTCTTACATTAATGTTTTAGCTGGGGATCGGTGCTCTTTAGAACCTGTTAACGCTCATTTCCCCTGTGGTCCGCTGACGAAACAACACACACACACACACACCGCTGCGCACACAAAAGCCAAAATCGAAACTGCAATACCGTATGATGTATCGCCAGGTATTTGCTCCGATCTTTCCTTCAGGTCAAGTGGGATCACAGCTGTCAGGATCTTGTGACGCTAAGCTCTTGGTCTCGCGTATATTACGGCGCACGTTGGCCTAGTGGTTGACCCTTTTTGTTTAATTACAAAAAGGGCACACCCTGGATTTAACTAACTGTTCTGATCTGGGTTTGCTGCAGTTGGTCAGGTCTATGTTCAGCAACACCATGCGCCCAAAGAATGAGATCAGCTGCTGACCGGAACATCCTGAATGACCAGGTTATTATTTATTCTTCCCTGATGGCGGGGGCATATTCCAAGATGCCAGGATTCATTGGGCTCAGATTGTGAAAGAGTGGTTCTGGGAGCATGAGAGATCATCTACACACAGAGTCCAGCTCTTAACCCCACTGAGAACATTTGGGAAGAGCTGGAGAAGGCTTTGCACACTCTCCTATCATCGATACAAGATCTTGGTGAAAAAATGACAGGATTTTTTTGACCATGCAAAGGCTTATTGAAACAATGCCACAGCGAATGTGTGCTGTAATCGAAGCCAAAGGCATCCAACAAATTAATAGATCGTGAAACCTTTTTTTTCTTTTGTGACAACTTTTATTTTGGTCAGGCAGTGTATTGTATTTTTTACGTGTAAATCTAAGAGTAATTTACGAGAAAAAAAAACATTGGTTTGGATCTATAAGCGCTGGACTTATTCTCAAAATAAAAGAGTTTCATGTTAAAAGGTTGATACTATATACAGGTGCTTGTCGTATAAATAGAATATCATGAAAAAGTTCATTTATTTCTGTAATTCAACTTAAAATGTGAAACTAAAATATGATATACACTCATGACATGCAAAGTGACACATGTCAAGCCTTTATTTGTTATAATTTTTATGATTATGGCTTACAGTCCACTTTCAAAATATTCTAATTTTATGAGATTTTTTTTATTTTTTACAAGTTGAGTCATAATAATCAAAATTATAACAAATGAAGGCTATACATATCTCACTTTGCATGTAATGAGTCTATATCATATATTAGTTTCACAGTTTAAGTTGAACAGAAGTGAATGCACTTGTTCATGATATTCTAATTATATCACGAGCACCTGTAAATCCCACCAAGACGGATCATTTTCAGCAAATTCTACCCACCACAGAACATGCGATAGCAATACAAAAAGCCCCCACAAAGTCTGGAAGTCAAACCTTCTCATTGTGAGGCAAGACAACACATTTAATATACTGCCTGTTGATTCACAAGCCAATGAGCCAATGTCATGCCAGGCGGATGAGGCCGCGCGCATACGTCGACATGCCGCGACAACGCGACTTTCAATCACAGAACAAATTTACCCCAAATTGTTTTTCATTTACCTTCTGCTAAGCTTGTTTTTTTTTTCTCTTTTCGAAAGTGAACAGAAAGATGGAGAGGGAAAAGGTACTGACGTGCTACCTGTAGGCTGTACAAGGAGCATCTGCCACAGCGCTCTCAAACAAGGAATTCAATCTTGTTCAGGGGAGGAGTGGTTTCCTCGCTCCACTGCGTAGATGGATCCCAGTCTGCCAAGTAACAAAAAGAAAAAAAGAAAGGTTGAAATAACGGAATAATATATAAATCAAGTGCCCCGTTGTACGTACAATAGACTTGATTGAATCTGAATTGGTTTCACTGAAGGAGTTTGCCGATTCCCTTTGGAGCCTGTTGGCGAGGCGTATTAGCTCCGTATTACCACTTTACACTTATGAGTATGAACTGATCAAGTCAATGAGTTTGGCTCGTCTCTTCACCAGCTGAGAGCCATTGCGCCGATTTACAGGGAAAACACTTCACGAAACGCGGCTACGCAGGCGGATTTTAAAACGTGGCCATGTGTCTACGTAGCAACAGCAATCTAGCAAAAAACTGTGCGTCGCCATGATCGAAGGGAAAAGCAAAGATTGGATACGTTTGAAAGTATCATAGGGCACAGCAGCGGCTCAATAGAGTACCCAAAGAGTGATGTCACGTTCACGACCGAATTGGCTCTGTTGAGCAGTTCTTCAAAGTTCGAACCGAATCTGAATTGTGACATTTTTTACATTCAAATTTACCCAGAACAAACACAAGAATCAGCCCAACAATGGAGCAGGCAACACTATAGAAAGCCTTTTGGGTAATTACACATGTACAGGTAACTTACACATTCAAGCAAATGTTAATACTTTATTCTTCTTTGTTCCATCATGTTTCTTGTAGTTACAGGCAATAGCATCTCACTTCAGACTACAGCCCGCGCTCATGTACGGTGCATTAGTCACGTTCCCTTATCCCACCTTGATAAGGTGTTTTTGTTCCCCTCTTCTTTCCAGTATATCACTTCTATAATTGACTATAATGATTGACTCTCATGAGTGTGTATTAACTTGTATGCCTGGTGCTTTAATCTTTTACAATATTACTATACACAATTTATGAAACTATATGTCCTTTACAAAGCTCGCACATCTATGAAGGCCGAAACATCTGCAAGTACACTTTGTACATCTTTGTTACACTTTGCACACGTTTATTAAACCTTGCACTTTAATGTGCTACTTACATGTGTAATTACTTTCTTGTTCCCTGTACTTTCACATGTAAACGCGTGGGCTGTCATCTGAAGTGTTACCGCTACAAAAGAATATTTGGCGGATAGTTGTAGCCTCTTTTCTTCGAAAGAACGCACTTTTCAAAGGGTACGCCTCAGTACCATTGTAATGTTGGATCATGTGAATAAAAGGGTGTGCCTGTCAGTTATCAGGACTACGATAATGAGTTATCTGGCTATTGCATCAATATAAAATGAATATAAAAACTAGCCGGTATTTTTGAACGATTAATTGAAATTGAACTAATCGCAATGACTCACCTCTCTGTATTCAATGTCCTTGCCATCATGTCATTGTATTTCATTTAATTCATTGTTTTATTTATGTGGCAGCCTGTGTGTCCAAGACAAATTTCCCTCAAGGCAAATACAGACGTCTTGAATCTATAAAGAGCTCTAAATCGTGTTACTAGTTTATTTTTATTTTTTTTATCCCAGCCCTTGTATATGTTTTACCCATCATGCACAATGGCAGAATTTTTGTTGAGCCAGACATCAGGACCACTGAGCCACCAATAAACTGACAAGTCTGAACCTCGCCCTCAGGGGCGCCGCTAGATATTCTGGGCCCTATGGCAGAAAGAAATTCTAGGCCCCCTTATTTTTTTTAAATGACTTGTTAAAAAAAATGGCCTCTGTACCTTAAATGGCTAATTTAATTTAATTTAATTTTTAACTGAACAGACTGTATTTCCTGCAATTTGGTGCCTTTTAGAGGTGCCCAAGCAGGTTATTATTGCTCAAGTTGTGTATTTTAATGTTCATAAAATGCTGCTGTATGGCTACATATTAATGCAAGAAAGGCCTATAAAGTTGAACATGTAAAATATTGCAGTACATAATGGAAAAAATAATGGCCCACATAAAGATTATAATCAGCTTATCTTCTAAATTCAAAATAAACATTATTTTATTTTGATAAAACACTGCTGCTTATCAATCAGAGTGAGTGGGGGCTCAGACCCCCAGGCCTGTGCTGCCTGTGCCCCCTGCTCTGAACTTAATTTCACAGTCAGAAATGAAGTGAGTCAGGCCCTGCCTGACTTTTGATGTGATATGGCTGTGAAAGAGCAAAGAGCGAGGAGCGCCAGTTCTACCAAGCACATTGCCACGTTGCAGCAGAATGGAGGAACGAACCATTATGAATGGAGGGGGTTGTAAAATAAGATTATGTTTTTTATTCAGCAACAAAAACAGAATATTACATTGGCTATATTTAGGTCCCACAATCTTACAGCATATAAGCCTTTTGCATATATTGGGCTACTGTATCTGCTTAAAGGTGTCATGACGTCTTCATGGGCCCATGTCAGCCCTGGGCCCTTAGACTCGTCCCAACCTTCCAGCCCTTTATGGCGCCCTTGCTCGCCCTGCCCACAACCACCAGGCAAAACTGCTTTAAACACACAATGTCGTGTTCAGTGAAACATGTCTCATTAAAGACACCGTCCATTACAAATTTCAACAAGTTCCCTTTTCACTCCATCTATTCACACACTCAGCCCTCTCCTTTTCCTTTGGTATGTCCTGTCACATCCCATATCGTCCTGGGCCATTTACGCCTTCAGTCCGAGTGCCGCGTTTCATGCTAATGCTAATGGAGCCTTTGTGGGTGCTTTTTTTTATTTTTTTTGTGCCTCGTCGCTCGTGGT
The DNA here is from genome assembly GCA_021464625.1 of Proterorhinus semilunaris. Lineage (NCBI taxonomy): Eukaryota > Metazoa > Chordata > Actinopteri > Gobiiformes > Gobiidae > Proterorhinus > Proterorhinus semilunaris. Next base: position 17,210,290 of record CM038349.1, read on the forward strand.
GTGGGTGCTGTCGGTGCAGTGTTAGTGGATGGACAGTGACAGGAAGCTGTGAACGCGCTGTCATGGAGCTTTAGGGGGTTAAAGAGAAACCAGGCCTAATCCAGAGCTAAGAAACATGACAGAGCGCTGTTTAGACGCGTGCGCTTTCATTGAGGCGGGAAAGAGAAAAACGGTCTGGAAGGGCCTGGTAGCGGTCTTTTTTTTCCTCCATCACTCGTCACCGTTGAATACATGACGTTTTGCACATGTCTTCCTCTGATGACTAGGATTAAACATAAGCTTGTTGCGCAGCAGATACAATTAATCATGATGTGATAGTAAGAGGCAAGTAAAATCCATTCCACTGATATTTGCCACATTGGCACATTCAACTAAAGAAAGCTGTAAAATAGACAAACAACTATTGCAATCACGTCTCTGTTTGGAAGTTGTAATTGAAAGACAGAGGCAGACCGTATATAAGAATAAGTATTGTACTTAATACCCTTTTACGGTAGGTTAGAATTCAACCGATGAAACGCGGCCACTGAGATCAGACCCAGACGTACATGTAGGGGAAAGATCATTGACCGGAGTTTACGGATGGCAAAGGCCAGGCTAAGGTGGTGGTGAAGCTTGATTAAAAAAGTTGAATCCATTAAAATAAGCTCAGAAAAGAATTAATCTAAATAAATCTTACTTTTATTTAAGAGTTTATAGCCGGTTATTTGAAATGTTCTGCTTTTTAACTTGTTTCATGTAGGTACTGATATAAACCATTTGCTGTAACTGTAGGCAACATTGCACACTATTACAGCATTTAGGATCTTCTTTTTTTTATTCCCCCATGTTTGGTACATTGCTTTTTGAAACATTATTGTAAAAAAAAAAAAAATAATTTGGTGTAGCTGTGCCAATGAATAACTAATCTGACTGATTAAAAAATAGATCTAGTGGAGATCGGCCTCTTTGTGAAACAGGCTTTGGCGTTGATTCACCAGGAGATGCCGATAGCACTTTAAGTCTATGTTTGTGAATGTCTGCACATTGGTCTACACTAAACCCCCTTTACTCTTCGTGTGTTTATGAGCTGATGTACGTGTGTATTTTTTCTTCATGTGCATCTAGCATAACGTGTGACTCCATCTATCTGTCAGAGCGAAAGGAGAAAACAACAACAACAGCTAGCAATACATGGTGAGTTAACAGGTGTAATGAGCCTGTTTCGAAACAGCAAGAAGTACTGGTATGTAGATACTTGTGTTAAAAAGTAGGAAGTAAAAGTTGTCAGACTTAAAGTACTTCTACTTAAAGTACAGATACCGTATGTTGCCTCTATGACTGACTGGTATTTGTGAAAGCTGCTATAGAATAGACCCAAACATATTGACTCTTTCAGAGAAGAGGTTTAGTGTTGAAATCAAAGGTTGAATGCTGTTTTTTGTAGTTCTTTAGGCCTGAGCACGGCTTTGATGAAATCTCGCTCTCATTATGCTGATTTGGTCTCTCTAACTTTCATCAGAGCATGTAAAAATAATGCGACTGATATACCGCCTTAAAAACGGCAGGAATCACAATCAGAAATTTTCTCTGATTGCTCCATTTGCTCAGTTTAAGGTGTAATTACAGAAAGTGCTAATCTTTCATCATCTTTTAATTACCAGATCGTGCAGTCATTTAGGCGGCTCCTGGGGGGAGGAAGCTAAACTTTCTTCTTTGGTGTTTAAGGCTAATTATTTTGGCCCTGAAAGCCGAGCGCGGCGCAGACAGAGCGATACACATCAGCTGCACCTTCTCCATTAACCAACGCTTTGATTTTAGCCCGACATATCAGAAAGACATACCACCTCATCACTGCTCTCGCGTTATCAGCAGACAGTTTAATATCAGCAAAAATAACTGGAGATTGTAACTGGTAAATGGTCTCAACTTAGCGCTTTTCCACCCTACATTAGGCACCCAAAGCGCTTTACAGCTAGGAACCCTCACCCATTGACACACCAATGTACGCAGACACTGGAGGCAAGGTGGGTGAAGTGTCTTCCCAAGGACACAACGACAGCATGGAAGCGGGAGTCGAACCCCCGACCTTCCGATCATGAGACGACCCGCTCTACCATCTGCGCCACCGTCGCCCACTTGTACTGTTATTTTGAATGTGTGACACAGTGGTGGACAAATGGATTTCTAGTGGGGAGGCCAACTTTTGGCACAACTTGATAGCAGATCACTGTCAGTTTACCAGTCACAAAGGCAAAGGTGAATATTAGCCTTATTCAGCCAACTCGAGTACTGTTGGTGCATTGTTCCTTTACAAATAACATAAATAAAAGAGTTTTCAGTCCAGGTTTATCAATAAGGATTGTAAGGAAATCTGAACAAGCTTCTGACTCATGCTTTGCTTACATGCTACAGAAGACCATGTCAGTGAGATTAGTTCAGTGGTTCCCAACCTGGGGGGCGGGCCTCCCCTGGGGGGCGCCTGGGATTGCAGGGGGGCCCAGGGCTTTGCCTGGTCAGAGGGTCAGGTCATAAATGATATTGTTTGAGCAAAATAAATGGTCTAAAATGACTGAGTAAGGACTACAGGTGCATTAAACAATTCAATTGCAGTTTATTTGTTTGAAATAAATACTTATTAACAATTATTTTCATGTTTTGATACATTTGATACCCCTGCGCGGCGGCCTGACTACGGCACACGCGGGGGGGCTTCAAGGAAAAAAGGTTGGGAACCACTGGATTAGCTGATAGACAATGGTCAACACCATAATCATTCTCAATATAATATGAAGTACAGATTAAGTACAAACATAGCCACAAACAACTGACTCACAGATAGGCAGTCATCCTCTCTGTGCAGAGGAGTGCAACGGAGGTCTGGACTTCACTTCTTCTCTCACTCTGAAGTCATCAGCTGGTTTTACTTCTATGTAACTAGGAACAATGGCAATAAACGCCTTATCTTTGAGACAACTTCTATCTCCAGTGTGTGCTTTGGCTTTTTCCCAAATATCTGCTCGCATGATACAAAAAAGCCGGGTCCTAACAATTGGTGCTGTAACCAGGATATATTCGCGAGAAAAATTGCACTATTACTATATTACCACTATATAAACTTGCGGCGGCTGGTCAGGGACTGAAAAAAATTCGGTCCTAACACTATGTACAGTATGTACAGCTTGCAGGGCACCATTTGTTCCTTTTAGATATCCAGCCATCTAAACTTCGGAGATGTCCTTGTCTGTGGTATCTTATGTGTCTGTACATTTCACCTTTGTATCTGGACAAAGTCTTGATGGTCCGTTCAAGTCCAGCTATGCATCCACATGTAGAGGGATAAATAACCTCTGTTGCACGTCACACTGATATGCAAGCCAAGACGTACAGTGCAAGTGCCTGAGTGCAAGTGCCGAGAGCCAAAGTTATCACTGTACGACAGAGATGGTCGAACAGCATGACCCAAAATGATAAATGGCAATGTAATTTAGGCACAAAGTCAAATGTAATAAATATAATGCTTTTCATGACTTTTACAGGCTAGATTTGGGTGAACAATCATTTAAATTACTTTTATTACCTGTTAATGCCCTATTTACCTGGTTTTGGTAAATCATGAAATGTTAGGCTGTTTTGATTCATTGGGCTTGGCCTCTTCCTTTATCTATTTGTATTTGCTAAAAACATCCCCAATGATCTAAAATGTTGTGATGTGGTTAAAGGTTTTTGTTAGATATTGCTCTAATTCAATGTACCTCTGGGGGCATTTGCACTCCTTCAGGTGGTACTCAGGATCATCTGCAATTTAAGACATAATTTTAATTCGATCTTATTTTATTTATGCTTCAGCACCGTCATTTTTGGACTACAAGCTGCTACTTTCTTCACACACCCAGAACCATGCGGAACGATGTGGCTAATTAGAAGATTTTTAGCTGGGTAGATTTTAGATCTTATGCATGAGCCCGTCTAGATTATCATATAATATGAAGGAGTTGTCCCGTAGTTCAGTCCTTTTTCCTTCTTTGATTGCTGCCAGACTGCAGCGCGGGGAGGGGCGTGTGGAGTGGGGAGTACTGTACACGTGCTGAGTGCATTGGTCATGTTTCCAAAGCATGGAGAGGCCAGCGCTTTTATATCAGCGCTACACCAAGACCATCGCATTATGCTCTTTACCTCAGAACAGTTTTGACTCACAATGGGCTATTTAAGTAGGTTGGTGTCCATTTAGTGCGTCAAAGAATGGAAAATGCTTTTGTCAATGTTTTTGTGAAAAGCGAGCGTGGAGGAGATGACAATGAAGTGACAGAGGAGGGACTCTTGTCTGTGTTGCTGCTCGTACGCCATGTGCGTAACCTGTCCTGCACCGCGCTCATCTCTCTGCCCTGGTGCAGTGTGTGTGTGCTCTCGTGCTACAAATGAGGCTTATATATGTACTTTTTCTTTTTAGTTTATGAATTTAGTTGCTTATATTGAGGTGTGCTCAATAGTCCGGAATTTACGGTAATACGTTTTTCTGGGTTAGACTGTGTTCAAATTTGGTCAAATTGGAGTCTAATTTAAATTTTTTTAGTCACATGGCTCAGTACGTGGAAGGTAAAATGTATTATGAGATGGTACTCTGTGTGAAATGTTTGAGAACCATTGCAGTCATAGATAGATAAATAGAATCCTTCTTGTGAGGCCTCTCCGCACTGGCACTTGTTCTGCCACAGAATTCCTTGAATCTGCGCTCCCTTAGGCACTCTTCATCTGCCACATTAGCATTACATTTGCATTAGATTAATGTTACGGCGTCGACAGGTTGAATCCACAGCTGTCCTGCCGTCTTCCTCGACCAATATTGACACAGTTTTGACACGGGTTGTAAAGAAAAGAGGGGAGGGTTGTGTAAAATTGTCAGGCTTTTGCTGGCTATACAAATGAGAGGCCTGCGTATGCAATTAAACATGTCCCAGGTTTGTGGCGGCATCAGCGCTGAATCAGGAAAAGATTAAAGCTGACAGTGACACTTGGAGCTTGTGCGGCTGGGGATGAGTAGTAGATCATGATGTGGACCCATAATAGGACAAGTTACTAAACTCAACAAAGAGTGAAGCACTGAAAAGTTTGGCGTTGTTGATCTCAAGCTGACATGGCCTTAATCTGTGCATAACCTTATCTCAATCAAAGCTGCTCAGCGATTTCATTGCAGGTTAGCCCAAGACATGACATGGTTGGAGGAGTGACTATCGGGTAGGTAGGGAAAACCTTTAAAGTTATGGATTACGCCTTCCAGTTTATCCAGACATTTTACGTTTTCATGCATCATTCATACCAGTGTAGCCACAGCCAGGGTGTGGCAGACTGATGAATGTGGCTGCCAGTCTGCACCTACAGTATATCGCCCAACACACTGAAGTGGGTATGCCCGTAGCAGAAATATTAGAGCCAACCCCTCACCATGCCGCCCCAAATGGCAGTTTAATTCGGATTTAGTCATGGTCTAAGTCAAATTTACTTTGACTCCCAGCTACCTCTTTAAACCTGCAGATAATGGTAAATTCATACAGTTCTTTTCCACAAACATAAGCCACTCAAAGAACTTCACATCAAGGAACCATTGACACTCTCATTCATACACAGGTGGGTGAAGTGTCTTGCCCAATGATACATTGCCGGTATTCACCTGCGGGAGCTCAGCAACTGTTGAGGTGCACTGTAAATTCCGATTACGGTCGTAACATGAAATAAAGTGTTATAATTACTAGGAGACCTGATATTTTCAGCATTTACCCTCTATTCCGTGTAAGAAGTACATTTTCAAGGAAAACTTGTGGTTAATTGCTTTTCCATTTTACAGCAACATGTTTCCGTTCTAATTACATGGTTTTGCCAGTACTGACTAACTTTACATGATGCCAGTAATAATTATTTATAGTCCTGTTGTGCTCACGCTCATTCTAAAGTATCCATTATAAGATTCTGTCCCATTTACTAGGATCTGCCAGTTTTGAATAATGTAGGCTTAGCATTGGCTTTACTTGCTTTTCTCTTTATCCAGTTCATGGTTTTAGTAACTCTTACTAACCTCCCCAGTGTCCTCTACTGAGCCCCTGTAACGGGAACTTGTCTGTCTAGTAACTGTAACTGACAAAACGAAGCTACAACTTATGTTGCCCGGGATTGGTTCAGGTCATATGTCACATGTGCAGAATAAGCCAATCAGATTGCTCTGAACTGTTTTGAATTCAAAAGAGAAGTGTTCAACAGCCCTCAGTGTATCATCGAGCAGAAACAGCAGAAAACAGGACCTTTCCGGTTTTATTTCTCATTAATCTTAAGGTGAGTGTGTCTTTGGATATTTGGATATATAACACTCTTGCTCTACCTTATAACACATTTGTTATTTAATTCGGTGACTGCACAGTGGTCTGTCTAATATTAGTGATACTAATTTAAGTGGTAAGCTCCAGACCTGTCATTTAAAGACAGAAAATAGATACTTACGGGTCATTTACTAAGTGTTTGCTCACATGCAAAGGTGCAGCAGCAGCACAAGATTTGTGATATTTTTATTCATGCAGCATTTACATATTAGCTTAGGCACTATTACTGTAATACTCTTTATTTCAAATGTTAAATCAGGTGCAGCATGTCCACAAAATAGTATATTATATTTTTCAGTTTGCACTCACCATTTAACAACTCACAGCATTAAATTAATGTATATCTAATACTACTGGTTATGATTAAAGTTTTTCTTTTTTCCAGACAGTGACAGCTGTGAAGATTTAGAGACTGACTCGGCATCAACACTGAAGGTAAGACTTTTAAACAGTATATAATCTAGTAAAAATAATCTTTTAAATGGTTTGTGTGTGTCCAGTGTCAGACTGAGGAGTCCAGCTGTGGAAAGACCTGATGAGACGGAGCTGAACACACTGAGGTGAGATGGGACTCAAATGTTTGTGTCAAAAGCCTTTTACCTGTGATTTGGACTTTTGTATTTGTACAGAACTGTTTAGTCTTCAACTATTAGTCCTGATTTTTATATGATATAGTTTATTCTACTTCTCATAAAACTCTGAGGACATCCATAGTCTGTGCTTTTCACCTGAGGTCATTAGCTAATTGTAATCCTGTGTGGATATGCCTGTAGTGATCTTACTGATTGTATTTCTTTGTTTTACAGAAATCTGACCTGCTGTAAAAACTTTGAGACCATCTCAGCATCCAGGCAGTAGGTAAGACAGCACTAATTGTTAATCGTATATTTGGACAAATTGGCCATAAGTGGCATGTGAAATAACATTTGTGAATGGTTTGTGTGTCCACTGTCAGACTGAAGACTGCAGCGGTGGAAAGATCTGCTGAGGTTGGATCTGAACACACCGAGGTGAGACAGAGTCAGAGCTGAGATGTTTGGATGAGACAAAGCAACATTTTACCTGAAGTTTTTGGTTTGGTCTTGCCATAGGGACTCATGACTAAAGTATTTTTGTTCTTCATATGTGTTACAGAAATCTGACCACGCTGATGAAGACTTTGAGGAGTGAGCTTTGACCGTGATTTACAAAGATCCCCGTCCTCCTGCTGTGAGTCTGCAGAACCTGCTGCATGTACAGAGTCTGTGGAACCTTCTGAGACACTTAAGCTCCTCGGCTTCATCGGCTCAGTACAGACTAATCCACCTGTTCGGACTGATGTAAACTATAACTGCAGAAATTGAGATGTTCTATCATTAATTGCATCTAAAAATGTTTTACAATGTTCAATGTTAAATAAATTGACTTTATAACTATACTTTGTTTTGCTTTATTACAACATTTATATCTTGTACTAAATTTGTAAAACTTCATTAATGAGAATAACAAATAAACCATAAATAGAACAGGAATATTTAAGTAACCATTACTAAGAATAATAGTACAGGTTAAGACCGTATTTAAGTAACAAAAATAATCGGTACTAGGAATTCCCAGTTGCCTGGACTTGCGTGTATAGTAATCGGAACTTGTATCAAAAGTAATGAATACTGTGATATCCCTCTTAATCATACTAGCGTTACTAGTAATCATAGCTTAACATTGGGCTTAATAATTATGCATCGGGTTTACAACTTATTCCAAGTCAGCGCAATGAGTTGGAATTTACAGTGTGGCACTCGGGATACATTTAATCGATCCATATAAAGAGTACCTATGGGTTGGTATCAAACGAGGAACCCTCTGGCTGCAAGACGAGAGCTTTAACCACTGCGCCACCCTGAACATATAAACATTATTGCTCCTTAATGCATTATCTAAATGTTTCCCCTTTCTCTAAGTGACGAGGTCAAGTACATGCGGCATCACGCACACAGAGCAGGCAGATTGGATGTTAATCACCAGACAAAATGACACTAATTACTTTAATATGACAGAAATTAACAGCTTTACGAAGGGGACATTTGTCCTGTACATAAATATGCAAGCTCCCATCACAGACTGCTCTCAACCTTGTTCCTGTCATGTAACTTCAGCGTATTCTGACGTTTTGGAGACGTTACGCGATCGTGCTGCTGAGTTCGTCATACTTTCCTCTGGATGTAGTTTTAAATACAGAACGCGGCTGAACCCAAGGTCCCCTCGCATAAATCTTCTCAGGATCTAGCGAAGGGCTCTTCAAAAGTACTGACGCTTGGTGTTCGACTAAACTTCAGCCGAGACATTAAGTAGAAAGATACACGACTCATCATGTCTAAATCGAAACAGACCTCGGACAGAGTAGAGCGAGTTTGGAGAGCTACATCGCACAAGGGGGAATAAAGGATTGTAGACCGTAAAGTATCAAGTGAACAGTCAAGCAATCTTCTTTTAACAAATTCCCTTATCGTTAGCCACTTTGCAAGCGTAATTGTGTAAGACAGTGGTGTTCACTCTTATTTGTTTTGCGTTTCCTCCATACGATCAGAGTTGTGTTCCTCCAAAACGTATACTACTAGAATCACTGACATTTTTTATTACACTGCTTCAATCTCGTAGAGAGAGGAACAGGAACAAGAGCCTTCTCTTATTACTTCGCTCACAAATGGAACGAAGCACAAAGACTTTTACAATTGAACTCTTAAGTCCCTTTCTCACATCCAAAAGTCTTAATATTAGATATGTACGAACAAAATTGTATTTGCTTTAACTGAAACTGTAAAATCTTGCAAGTTTCATATTGTTCTGCTCTGCAACAAAACAGGGTGCTCATGAAAAAGAGAGTCTCGGATACTCTTTGGGCCTTCCCTGTATAAATAAAGATAAAATAAAAATTATCCCATAAAAAAAAAAAAAAATCCCAAGGGAACTTCCTTTGAAATTATAATTGAAATAGGTTTCACTCGCATCTCTTTTTAAATCATAAACAAGTTCATGTACCCCGGAGTAAGCCCTATGTCCCCGTACTCCTGATTGGGAAACACTCGAGGAAGTCATATTTTATGGGAAATAGAAAAAGGACGTTGGAATCCTTATGGAAGAAGGCTTGGACAGAATGGGCCTGATCTTCCACCTCGTGGAACAACAGCATTGCTCAAGACGACATTGGACTCTTGCAGACCAGTGTTAATTTTGACAACATATTTTAATTTAGTTTTAGTCTTAGTCTTTTGATGAAAATGTAACTTAATTTTAAAGCTAAATGACTCCAAAACTGAAATTGTTGTATTTGGAAGAGTATCTATTGCCACAAGTCTCCTAGGAATCGTGGGGTTGTTTTGGGCAGTTCGTTTAAATTTGACAGACAAATAAGTTCAGTCGTCAATAATTGCTTTTTTCAGCTGCGTTTGTTCAGCAAAGCCAAACACTATTTGCCTCATGGTGACCTGGAGCGTGTCATTCATGCTTTTATTACGTGTCGCTTAGATTATTGTAACTCTCTGTACTGTGGGCTCGATCAAACTTCCATCCGTCGCCTGCAGTGTGTCCAAAACGCAGTGGGCACATAACTCGGTTGCTGGCTTCCCTGCACTGGCTTCTAGTCAGCTTTAGGATTTAATTCAAGACACTGTTGATGGTTTTTAAATGTCTGAATGGGTTGGCTCCATCGTACCTTTCAGAGCTTTTGTTGATCCATGATCCAGGTCAAACATTGAGCTCCTCCAATCAAATGACTCTGGAAGTGCCAAAATCTAAGCTGAAAACCAGAGGAGACTTTTGCCGTAGCGGCTCCGAGACTCTGGAACAGCCTTCCACTGAATGTCCAAATGGCCCAGTCCATTCATGTTTTTAAGTCGTTGTTGAAAACATTTTTGCTTTGGCTTTCAACACAAGCTGAGCAGATCCTATGTATTGTATTATTATTGTTTCATGTTGTATATTTTGTGACTGTTTTTACTTATCAATTGCACTTCATAATGTGTGTTGTACAGCACTTTGGGCAGATGTAGCTGTTTTTAAAATGTGCTATATAAATAAAGTTGACATTGACATTAATATTTTAGTCAAGATTAAGTCAAAAAATTATCTTAAATTTTAGTCTAATTTTAGTCGACTAAAATTCCATGTAAATTTAGTCGACTACATTTCAGACGAATTTAGACAACTTTGCATTTATTATAATTATGTTTAATCAAAGTCCTCAGCTTTATGGAGCTTCTCCCACATGAACAAAGCTCAGACCTGTTCCTTTGGCAGATAATTTAAATGATATGAGACTCTTTCAAACTGTCAGTGGAAGTTTGGATGATTTCTTCTTTTCATTTTTATTTAGTCAACAAAAATATCTGGACATTTTAATCATAGTTTTAGTCTCATGAAAAACGTTTAATTTAGTTTTAGTCCAATTTTAGTCAGCAAAAATACTAAAATGATGACTAAATATTTTAGTCGTCAAAATTAACACTGTTGCGGACAAACAACAGTGCGATAGTGCTTTCGCCAGTAGCCTGAGGGTGTCGCTTAGAGAAAAAAGGGGTCGGCTGAGGGGTGCTGCTACAGGCAGCACTGACTACAACGAGCTTGCTGCTTCCTTATTAAGCGCTCGCAGGACAAACTGCAAACCATTTCTCTCATTGTGAGTTAAACACTGTCCATCTTCTGAATATAAAAAAAAGACTTTGACAATATCAAACCAAATTACTTGCACTCTCACTCACTGTCACAACAACGATGACATACAAAAACAACAACCACACAAACGGCTCACTCTAATCAGATGCCGATTCTCATTCTTTGCAAGTGTTTTTTTTCTTTCTGTTTTCTGTAAGACAGGTGATGCCGCTTTCCAATTTCTTTGCAATTACTGTTCCCAAAGCTACAGAGCAAAGTTAGTCCGAGACAACAGAGAGACATCCATTGATCTAAACATAGGATATTTCATTGCTTCAGACGTCCTGTTGTCGTCTCGCAGACCATGAATCAAAAAGACATGTGCGTAGACGACGGGAGAAACTAGGTCCACTGAGTGGGCGAGATCTACCAAAGAGCACCTCCGTCCTTCAAAGCCATCCCTCACTGAGCCCATGTCGAGACTGGAACAGCCATTTACAAAATGGCATCATCGGGAAAAAAGACAGGAGCTTGGAGAAGGATGGATGAGGCCGAGACAGAGCGGGATGCTGACAGGAGATTGAGAAACTATCAGGGGCGTGGGGTGAAGAGCAATAGAACTTTAAAAGAGGGCTGAAAGGATGGATGGTGGTCCTTTATAAGGGGCTATGGTTAAGAATTAAGATTTGGGTTAAAGCTAGGATCTGGATGGATTAGAGGCGTCAGGGAAAACCAGGACTTGTTTGAGTGTGGAAGGTGTTCCTCAAAACCTAAATGAAAAGGCAAGTCCCACATTTCCCCCATTCATAGAAAAGGGGGAAGTTGGTTGCCAAGGAAACTGCAGGAACTTTGTCCAATGTGAATTATCGGAGTCATGGCAGAACTTGTTTGTCACAGGAATAGGCGCGTCGATACCAGTGACTAAACCAGGAGAAGCTTGTTTTGAAATGATCAATATCTTTAGTAGGGAAATAGTATTGAACAAGCCTGTGTTTCTTACAGAGGGGGTACAGTGCTGTTTTGCATATATGCGGCATTCTTGATCATTATCTTACACAAATGACTTAAATAAATTCACCCTTAGTTCAACAACTGCACTCCCCTCCCTGCTTTTGTCGCTTCTCCTCGTCTCTCAGTAGTGTTTCTGAAAAGTGCATACGATATACTTTCGCGTTGCGTTTGCCTTCTATAAATGCCTTTGGTGCAGAAGAGCAGCTACGCAAAGTGTGTGCCTCATTTTGTGCAGCGAGCTTTTTTAATGAGACCCCTGGTCATGATGTCAGCGGAAAAATACACAGATCTTACTTTTATAAATTACTGTATAATTGTAAAACTGATATTATTTTGTATTTGCAAGATGCAGTATGTGGATAAAGCATGTGAATACATTTCCTCCATCAAATGCTTTACAAATATGCTTTGAGCAAAGGTTATTGCACACACAGACTTGGGCACATGAAGGAAATACTATCAATCGCACCCGGAGGTCTATTATCTCATGTATAACTCGGAGTGTGTCGGAGGGTAGCAGGCTGAGGGGAGACGAGCTGAGCCTGTTCAAAGCCCTCTTCTCACTTTGTTTGTTTTCATGAATTTTAATCAAAAACCTCTTTAAACAGAACGAGCGTGGTCTGCATTAGCGCGTCATGAGGGCCTCAATTTCCAAACTGATGCGTCGGCACTTTCCTGATTAACCGGCTGACCTTGGGAGGAAACGTCTTCATGAAATATACAACATTCTGTTTGTGTTTGCTGTGAATGGCCTGCAACCATTCAATTTGTAGATTTTGGGTTAAATGAGGTACTGTGACTGAGGTGGCAGGGTGCCCCTTAGATAGTGCATGGCATGGTGCACAGTTTCACTGTCCCCATAGGTTCATTTGACCCTAGTGAAGCCAGGGCGACCTGTCAGGAGCACTGTGGGCTTTCTACTTGTCGCTTCAACTCTCTTCCTAATTTTATGCAGACTGCTATTTAATTCATGGCAGGAGGCCAGCAGTGCATGTTGAAATTATATCTTAAGTCTAAATACACATTTGATTTAACTTGTCTTTTCAAATGTCATCAAATAATTCATTTATTAATGAAGCGCATTAGATATACACAAGTGCATGACAAAGTGCTTTACATTTAAAAACATTCTCACCATTTATTATTATTAGTAAATAATAAATTGTAATGATTACGGAAAATCTGCACAACTGTTTGCTAACCAGCTTCTTTTTAAACTCGCGCCGCTTGGTGGAGGCTAGTAACGTGAGTCCCATCATCATTCACACACACACACCCACCAAGTCATGGTGGATGACTTGCCCGAGGACCCAATGACATTATGCACGAGTCGGATTTGGCTTGCCACGGTGGTGCAGCGGTTAGCACTCGTGCCTCACAGAAAGGAGGTCCTGGGTTCAATTCCCACCTGGATGGGGCTTTTCTGTGTGGAGTTTGCATGTTCTCCCTGGGCCTTTTCGAAACTGTTCCCTCCTCCCTTCCCTTCCACTTAGGCCTCAGTGAGGGCACCTTCAGAGGTTCACTCATTAGAGAAATTCGAGCTGTGACTTTCAGACGCACTCTCCCCCACGGACAGCACAGCCCATAATGTTGCAAAAATCACAAGTTCGACTGATAAGTTCCCTTAAGAGTTTACAAAGTAATTCAGATTCAAATATGTCGTATTTGCATTAGATATTTTAGCTTCTTCAAACTCACTTAGTGAGAACCTTTCCTCTCCCAATAAAATCATATCAAGTCTCACTGTCGCTTTCTTTTTCATTAATAAATGTCCATATGACGATAAAGTTTCTCAAATGAACACTTCCTTGCTCCTAAGTAAACGCAGAACTGATGTTTGGTGCGTGTTGCACGTGGGACTGCTCTCCGGTGTAACACACACCTGTTAAGCCAGCGTCCATGCTGACTCCCTGTGAAGGAGCTGATCACCCACTTCCCCTCACTGTGTGCTCCGTTTCGGACAGAACTCCACTCCGCGGGCACGCGGAAACTGAGTGTTAGGAGGGAGGGTGAGGGAGGAGGGAGCGGTTTCGGAAAGGCCTGTATCTGCATAGGGGTACTCCGGTTTCCCCTACCACTAAAAACATGCACAATAGGCAAAGATGAATTATCTGTGTGCATGAATGAATGGTGGTAATTAGAGGAACGGTTGACGCAGCTACGACAGCGCTTCTGTCAGTCAAACCCAGGGGAAACTGAAGCAACATACCATCACCGAATATGGAGTAAATGTAAAATTGTCCCAAAAACCTAACACAGGTTATGTCCAATTTGGACAAGGAGCACTACTTTCTCTTCGCTGCAACATTTTGCGTTAAAAGCCGGGCCGTGCCATGGGTGAAGAGACTCGTGCAAAGCACTAGAAGTTTGTTGTTTTGCACAATGTTTTGACTGGTGTAACACTGTTTATTATCCCACCAAAACATAGAAAAGGGGTTCCGCATTGACATTAATGCTAAAACTAGGCAATTATCCATTTTTTTTTCAGACACGCAGCCTTTTAAAAATGAACAACTTCTATTCAAGTTCACTGTATCATTATTGATGTGCAGTAAAGTGCAGAGTAAAAAAACACACAGGCAGCGACACCCAACGGCAAAGAGAGAGAGAGAGAGAGAGAAAACCACAATCATAGCCTACGTCAAGTTATTTTGGCAAAGGCTCGCGAGTCGCAACCAACTAAAATGGTCCTTTTGAGTCCCGACCCATCCGTTGAGAACCACAGCTGAACAGTAGATCAAAAGCATCAACCAACTGTGTTTGAGCAATCCAATATCAGTTTGTTTACATCTTGTTTAGCTAACAGAGAAAACTACAGGCAGGTAATTCTAGCATTCAAAATCACATGTCAAAAAGTGTTTAAAATCTATATTGCCTTTTCGATTTGTATCTTCTTACTCAAATATATGTGTTCTCTTCCCAGTCCATAATTCCCATTTCACCTCAGATAGAAATTCGTCTCATTTTTCTCTGCTGTTCTACCCGTTTCTGTGTGTCTCCCGGGACCTGTGCCGTCACGTCATCGTTGCCGCTCTGAGCTCGGCAGCAACTTTGAGTAATATTTTATTAGAAATCTAAACTTTCCGCTCACTTCTATCGACACAAAAAACCTCACGCGCTCGAACGGTGTCAAAGTCCCAAAGCCTCATTGACAACAGCGTATCATTTATCACGTCCCGGCGAAGAAGGAGGGCTTTTTAGTGACAGAAAATGCAGCCTCAGTGGTTTCAATGAAATATTAAAGGCGGCTGCCACACTTCCTCTCCGCGTTGTCATTTACCAGACAGAGATTTTCAAGGATTTTCTCTTCCCACATCCAGCTGGCATTGTCAAAATAGTACAACTTGAAAAGCTTATGGAATTTTAAAGGTAGGTTAATAAATATTTGGTCAGCAAAAAAGCTCAAGGTTTTCACATGTTCAAAGCTGAGAAATGGTTAGAATCTGCTTGGAAGTTTGACACACTTTGAAACGTGACCCGAATAAGGCTCTTTTTTTTACTCTTCTTTTTCAGCAGATGACTAACATTATAAAAAGCCTATAATTTAAAATAGAGTCCCATTAGAATTAGAATCCTATTGTGGTAACTACGTTAACCGTCAAAATGCTAAAATGTATGACTTGGTTTATGGTATATATATATATATATATATATATATATATATATATATATATATCTGTAATGGCACATATGAACTAATTCTATTGGCCCCTGCTCCAGATGAAAAGGAAATAATGATTTATTTATTTGTTTATTTGACAGGGACAGTACAAGAAAACATTGCCAACTCGGTGGCCGATGTTATGTACATAAGGCGTCTAGCCGTAGGCTAATTTGCAGCCTCCGTCCCTGGTGAATATAAGCTCAAAAGGGATTTAGAATTAATTCATTTAATCGACGTGGGAACAAACACTTTAAAACTAGGGCTGTCAAATGATTACAATTTTTAATCAAATTAATCAGAATTTTCAGTGGATTAATCAGGATTAATCATTATTTGCACTTACACCTGAATCCTAACATTTTTTTCTTTCTGAAATGCATACCAAAAGATAAATAACAGGACACAGATACATAATTTTCATATTATGTCTGTTTATTAACACAGCCAAGTAATGGTGGTTTAAATCAAGCTGAAACATACTACACACCATAATATTTGTCTTTGTAATGTCCCATCGCTTCCTCTTTGGCATTCCTCTTAACTAGGATGTACAATTCACAGTATTCAATTGAACAGAAAGCAATAAATCAATAAATCAGTCAAATCATAACAGTGGCCTACCACATTTTTGCACAATTTGAGTCATCTGGGAAAAAACATGTTCAATAAAACCTTTAAATCAAACCAAACGAACAATATTTTACCTTTTCCTCCATTCTTTAATCGAGTTGCTCAAGCATGCCTAACAACTATAACATGTTGAACTGAAACTGGTCTTTTTGTTTGAACATTACCTTTCAAATCTACTGAGCTTCATCATCTTTCAGCCAGTTGCTGAGGCAAACTAACTTGTTCTCATTTTCCGAAAGTAAAGCTGACCTTTTCTTGTTCACAATGTGACCTGCAACTGAGAAAAGTCGTTCACAGGGAACAGTGGTTGCAGGAGTGGCTAGATATTTGTGAGCTAGTGAGGCCAGCTTCTCATGGGCTCCTGAATGAGATGCCCACCACCTCAAGGGGCAGTCCTCCAATTTAATGGTGGGCTCTGCTCTGTACCTGTGTATGGCAGGTTGGACCTCTTCACCTTCTGATTCTGAGTCCATTTGCAGAAGGCTGATTTTCTTCCTGCGTGAACCATTATCATGTGTCTGTGAAGACCTTCTGGGTGATTCATGTAGCAGCATCACTTCAAGTGTGGTCAGCACCTCTTTCCTGCCTGTCTTGGGCAGGCATTTCAAGTCTTTGAAACGAGGATCCAAAACTGTAGCAATCTGGAGCCATGCATTGTTGAGCTTTTCTTGACGGGATGCTGGTGAGATTCAAGAACTTGGTCTTGAATCTCACCACATGTATGCAGGGTCCTCATCGCAGGCTTCCATCTTGAGACGCAAGTGGCAGAGAGAAGGTAGTACCATAGAACAGGAGACATAGGCCTCTCCACCCAGGGGCTCAGTTACATACAGTGCCTTGCGAAAGTATTCGGCCCCCTTGAACTTTTCAACCTTTTGCCACATTTCAGGCTTCAAACATAAAGATATAAAAATAGAATCCACCTGTGTGTAAACAAGTCTCTGTATAAATGCACCTGCTCTGTGATAGTCTCAGAGGTCAGTTTAAAGCGCAGAGAGCATCATGAAGAACAAGGAACACACCAGGCAGGTCCGAGATACTGTTGTGGAGAAGTTTAAAGCCGGATTTTGATACAAAAAGATTTCCCAAGCTTTAAACATCCCAAGAAGCACTGTGCAAGCGATAATATTGAAATGGAAGGAGTATCAGACCACTGCAAATCTACAAAGACCCGGCCGTCCCTCTAAACTTTCAGCTCATACAAGGAGAAAACTGATCAGAGATGCTGCCAAGAGGCCCATGATCACTCTGGATGAACTGCAGAAATGTACAGCTGAGGTGGGAGACTCTGTCCATAGGACAACAATCAGTCGTATACTGCACAACTCTGGCCTTTATGGAAGAGTGGCAAGAAGAAAGCCATTTCTTAAAGATATCCATAAAAAGTGTTGTTTAAAGTTTGCCACAAGCCACCTGGGAGACACACCAAACATGTGGAAGAAGGTGCTCTGGTCAGATGAAACCAAAATCAAACTTTTTGGCAACAATGCAAAACGTTATGTTTGGCGTAAAAGCAACACCGCTCATCACCCTGAACACACCATCCCCACTGTCAAACATGGTGGTGGCAGCATCATGGTTTGGGCCTGCTTTTCTTCAGCAGGGACAGGGAAGATGGTTAAAATTGATGGGAAGATGGATGGAGCCAAATACAGGACCATTCTGGAAGAAAACCTGATGGAGTCTGCAAAAGACCTGAGACTGGGACGGAGATTTGTCTTCCAACAAGACAATGATCCAAAACATAAAGCAAAATCTACAATAGAGTGATTCACAAATAAACATATCCAGGTGTTAGAATGGCCAAGTCAAAGTCCAGACCTGAATCCAATCGAGAATCTGTGGAAAGAACTGAAAACTGCTGTTCACAAACGCTGTCCATCCAACTTCACTGAGCTCGAGCTGTTTTGCAAGGAGGAATGGGCAAATATTTCAGTCTCTCAATGTGCAAAACTGATAGAGACAAACCCCAAGCGACTTACAGCAGTAATCGCAGCAAAAGGTGGCGCTACAAAGTATTAACTTAAGGGGGCTGAATAATTTTCCACGCCCAATTTTTCAGTTGTTTATTTGTTAAAAATGTTTGAAATATCCAATATTTCCGTTTCACTTCATGATTGTGTCCCACTTGTTGTTGGTTCGTCACAAAAAATTAGTTTTATATCTTTATGTTTGAAGCCTGAAATGTGGCAAAAGGTCGAAAAGTTCAAGGGGGCCGAATACTTTCGCAAGGCACTGTATGTCTCGCCTATGTGTTATGCTTCTAAACGTGTCAGTGGTGAACTGTGACAGCAGGGAGCGCTGTATATCGATGAAAGAGGTGGAAAAGTGTGAGGGTGCGCAATACAGCATGTTAGGTTAAGTGGTGCATAATACACCACCGTCTATTAAAAAAAGTACAATTTTTTCCTCCCCGTAATATTTTTTCATAAAAGCGGGAGTACGAGCAGCAGGCTTCTCTTTGTTCCTGTCCCTCCCTTAATGTGGAGCAGTGATCACGGCTCAGCAGAACGCCATGTTACCTGTGGCTCCTCTGCCCTTCATCTACAAAGCCTATACCTCTGCACCACGTTTGATCGCTCTGCTGATGAAACCGATGCTTTTTTTTACTAATGTTTCCACGCCGCAAGATACCTGTACATTAGATTAAGACTTCTGTGATCAAATGCCGGCTTTGATTAGGCATTGAATAGGTGCAATATCTAAATGTTATTGTGAAGATGTGTCTCCCCTTAAGCTTATTAGCAAGAGCGACAAGACTGAGCGGTGAGGAAAGCATTTCATGGAAACGTAGGGCCTAAGGAGGATTTCTGTGTGAGCAGCCGGGAAAAATTCTGGGGAAAATTCAAAGATTATTCAAAGGTGTTCAAGTGGGTCGAAACTAGGGCTGTAATCAACCAAGGAAATGGTTGGTCGACCAAGAGTATGGCACATGTAGCGATTAGTCGACCAAAAAAAAAAAGTATTATTATTCAATTATTAAAAAACATTATAAAAACGGTGGCGCAGATGGTAGAGCGGGTCGTCTCATGATCGGAAGGTCGGGGGTTCGAATCCCGCCTCCTGAAGGTGCACATTGTCGTTGTGTCCTTGGGCAAGACACTTCACCCTCCTTGCCTCCAGTGTCTGCGTACACTGGTGTGTGAATGAGAGTGTGAATGGGTGAAGCCCCTATGAGAGACCAACAGGACCGGTTAGAACCATGAGGCCGTCCCTCTGTGGACCCACCACCTGCAGGAGGAGCCATAGGGGCTGGTGCTATGTGATTTGGGCACCTCCAACAGCTGCCCCCACGACCCGGCAACGGACAAGTGGGAGAAAATGGATGGATGGATGCTGCAATTGAAAGCCCCTGCATAGTAAATTCTAGTTGACCAATGAAAATCTTGGTCGACCGCGACGGCATCGACCAATTAGTCGACTAAACGACCGAAGTTCCCAGCCCTAGTCGAAACACAGTTCCAGGTATGTGTCTCATGAGACAGAAATATTGCAACATGGTTAACTTTTTTTCTTTTTAGAGCTTTATAGGCATAAAGGATTCCTTCGCTCCAAACTATCTCTTGTCAAATAGCTAACATGTATTTTCACTGATTTCACTGATGCGCTCAGCTCCATGTTCCCTTTGCTGGCTTCAGCTGATTTTTGCTGCCTTTAAGTTTTTGCTTGTCACACATTGGAGCCCTTTACAAAAAGTAAGACATGTATTCCTCTACTTTGGGCAGTACATACCGGCTAAACAATATTTCGCATATGAACACAAAAGGAGTGCCTGAGAGAAATGAGAAAAGTCCTTCACAGTCGTGGCAATGTAACTCCCATTCTTTCACTACATGCTGCTGATCTAAAACACACTTTAACCCCACAGAGAAATGTGCCAAAAGCACAGTGGGCTTTCACGTAAGACCAGAAGCCAACTGACCTTGTTGTTTCAACTATGAACCCATTGAGCCGCACTACTCTTGCTACTTGTTTTATTTTTTATATATATATTTTTGTTCAAAATCCCCGGATGTTTTATTTTTTTACGATTAATTCTATATAAATAAATGTATAACTATAGACACGATGTTGGTGTCTTTAGTGTCAGGCTCCGCCCCTGAATGTGAATGAACCTGAATTTGCAAGTTCATAAAGAGCTGTCCAAAAAGAAAGCCGAAATAACGCACAAAGTATGACGTATTTTTTTTCCTGTAGACTTTCTCTCCCACTGCTTGTCCAGGCCGCTTTTTCTCCTAAATATATTTGGATGTATCAATTCTGTTCTGGTTACGGTACACTTGACTTGTAACCCCATGGCTAGCCTTATCAGCCGCTGCCAGATTTGCGCACTTGCTACATTGGAGCAGATATGATGGTGGCGGTGGTAGCAGGAGTGGATTTGGATTCATTTTTTTATTTTTTTCTTCTTCCTTTACCAGGGACTGGGCACAGAAGTCATCTTTAAAGGCAGGAGCACAGTGGGAAAGATACAGTGGAGTCAACATGGTGCCAAGGACATTTTGAAGAAGGGGGAAGTGTCAGAGTGGAGTGGCTTAACACGGAGTGGAGCTAAACAGATGTTATCATCAAGGGAAATTTTGTGGGCAGTCATAAAAGTTCAAAGAAATTTAGATGGTTTGAGGAACATAGGACGAAACTATGAGCACTAAAACTCACTTGGCATTGCAATTGTAGCCAGTTCTCTTTAACTGTGGCACCATGGCACCAGAGTTGATGTACATCATTTTTTATTTTTTTCTCAAAAGGTAAATGGTAAATGGTAAATGGTCTCAACTTATATAGCGCTTTTCCACCTACATTAGGCACTCAAAGCGCTTTACAGCAAGGAACCTCTCACCCATTCATACACCAATGTACACAGACACTGGAGGCAAGGTGGGTGAAGTGTCTTGCCCAAGGACACAACGACAGTGTGCACCTTCAGGAGGCGGGATTCGAACCCCCGACCTTTCGATCATGAGACGACCCGCTCTACCATCTGCGCCACCATCGCCCCAGGTAGACTCTAGTAGCACCGTAAGTTTTGTCAAAATGTGTGCAGAACAGAAGGCACCCTCCTCTCGTACTTGACCAGAATATTATGGCCAATCAACACAAAACAAAAAGTGTTTATCTGAGCAGTTAAAATTCTGCTCAAAGGGAGTGGGCCGAAGCAAAAGCTTATAAGCGCCCACCCCCGACATCATTGCAATAAAAACATTAAACATTAGAACAATAAAACATTAAAAACATAAAAAGACACATTAATACACATATTACACACAGTGAATACTACTATGTACACCCCACAACTACAACAACGCTCCCACCCCATGCACAACGTCCAGCGCAAAGCCAGCGACAAAAGGCCATTACTTAGTTACAGATGGTTATCAATGCCAAACACAGTCAACATTCCTGAAAGTCACTAGTTTTGAGTTAAAAAAGAAGATTAAATACATATTATCCGTGATCTTGCTACTTCCCAGTTGTCATCTCCATCCTTAATATGGTATTGATTAGTGTACAAAGTACCCTCATATGAGAAGATCTGTCTCTTTATCTGGCAGAAAATACATCCATAGCATACATACATTTGTTAAAGTCGTGGTGAAGTTGTTCTTCTTCTTCATTGTTTTCCCCCAAAGACGCCGTCTGTATCTGTCGGCTTCACTGTACGTACACTATCCAAAAATAACATATTTTGTTATTGTCAAGCTAATGATATTAAACCCAATGTCAGAGGGCACATTGCGTTCATAATTTATGTGTTTACAATAATGTGAATAATAATTAGCACGCGGCTACGAAGTTTAATATGCTACTCCCTGCTGTGCAATCACCGAGGACTTGCTCATCTGAAGGGTGTAAACAATATAAATACTCCCAAGCAAAATTAATGAATCATTTTCCGTTCAAACTGAGCCGACATTTCTCTCTTCAATTTCAGATTTGTTAGAGCTACCAGCAGTGACCAAAGACACAATAACGACTGAACCTTGAACTGGTGAGTGGCCGAGACACTAAACACACAATTATTGTTCAATGTTACGCAATATAACACAAGACATTTAGATGCTTAATTGGAGTAGAAGAAAAGTACTGCGCAGTTAGAGTAATGTTAATGTAAAACCCCAAATGAAAAGAATATCTGCTCGAAAAGTGTAGCTTTCTCACGCTTTACTGTCAGTTGGGGCATTAGAGATTAGTACAAACACAAAGGCCACATTTAGCTTTATTAGGCTTTACAGCTGTGAATACCTCACAGATCTACCATAATGCACTTGAAACAGGCTTGTTGCAACTGGACAATAGCGTGTGAGTGTATGACCAGTCCTGACCGGCGTTATTTTGAGCGTTTATGTCTTGGTTATTTAACAGAACTGTAATATATTCTGTATTAGTAGTTACAGCTATAAAAGTGTAATATGTGTGTATTACATATTACTGTTTCATACATTACCCCAACACTGGATGTATGTTAGCATAAACTGATGAATATGAGATGTTTAGTAAAAGACAAAAAACAGGCTCCTGCTGCATCACTGCAATAAAAGTCATCTAAAATTTGATGACATTTTCTATATATTTTCCCTTGATTTGAGTAGTTAAGTAAAACTATCTGCCAATGGGACAAGCACTTTTGCACATAAAACAAGAAAAAGGAAATTTTAACTATCTATTTATGAGGTGTCTTTGCATTTGTAATATATGCATTTGTGTATGGATTGTGTAGAAATTAGAATATTTTCCTTAATTGTCTGCCAATTTTTGCTCAAGAAAAAATATATTTCTCTTCAAATTAGATAGAATTATACAGGTGCTTGTCATGAAAAAGTGCTTTCACTTCTGTTATTCAACTATACTGTGAAACAATTATATGATAGACTCATTACATGCAAAGTGAGATATGTGTTGCCTTTATTTGTTATCATTTTGATTATTATGGCTCAGCTTGTAAAAAACCCAAATTAAAAATCTCATAAAATTAAAATATTTAGAAAATGGACTGTAAGCTATAATCGTCAAAATTATAACAAATAAAGGCTTGACATGTCACTTTGCATGTAATGAGTCTATGTCAGTTTCACATTTTAAGTTGAATTACAGAAATATTTTTTTTATGATATTCTAATTATATGACGAGCACCTGTATGTATATATATATATATATATATATATATATATATATATATATATATATATATATATATATATATATATATAATTATATACATACATATATACTATAGTATGAATAGAATACTCATTCAGAGTCAAAATTACTCAAA
This sequence comes from Proterorhinus semilunaris, assembly GCA_021464625.1. Classification (NCBI taxonomy): domain Eukaryota; kingdom Metazoa; phylum Chordata; class Actinopteri; order Gobiiformes; family Gobiidae; genus Proterorhinus; species Proterorhinus semilunaris. The sequence continues at coordinate 17,233,845 of CM038349.1, forward strand.
TTAGGGTAAAATATTATATAATTTATCTTGATATGATTTTTTTTCTTTATCTGCACTTATGTGTATTAGCATTTTTAATATGAGCATTTGAGTATGGATTTTTATGAAAATCCATTAGTTTCATCGTCTGGAGAAGAGTCCCTATAGGCCCTGAATTGCAGTCGCTCACTCCTGACAAAACAAATGGGACAAATACAGATGACAAACTTCCCAATGGCGACAAAAAAAAGTACTAAATAAATAAATAAGTGCAAATGCTTTACCTGCTTATTTCTGTGGCAAACTCTGGCACAAGAGTGACTGGGAACTCAGCGGCTCACAAAGGCTAGAGATAAGCCGTTTAGGAAGCCACTTATATTTCATTTCAGAGCAAATCCAGCATAATTAAAAATATTCATTGTAAACTAGTCAACCTTTGCATGCGACTTACCGTTCCCCATAATCAGGTGAAGCCTTTAATAACCCAACGCTAGTGCTTAATTCCGCCGCTCGTTAAATCTGGCCCCTAGTTTGCATTTTTATTTCCTCCCAATAAAGTGATAAGAGAGGAGGACGTCGCCGGTAGACAACCCGTAACACCGGGAGTAATTATGTATTTTTGTCAAAATTGACTTTAATTACGGGCTTTGGTGTTGCCTTTAATGTGCGTTTGCGCTAATATAAGGTAATGTGAGGTAATTTGGGGGGGATTTAAGCAGACCACTGGACTTTTGCCTGGGTTACGGTCGGGGATATGCGAGAAACATGCAGTCAAACAGTCACGTCCCGGGAACTCATTCTACAAAAGCACAAAAAGCAAACGTTCGGTAAATTGGTCGCAAGATCCAAGCAGTACGTCGTGAAAATAAGTAGGCAAAGTGCTTTTACAGAGCAGGGATGGTTTAAACCTGCATAACGTAAATATCAGAAGGCACATGAAATCAGTAAAGCACAAAAAAAAACATTCAAAGTAAAGAGGTTATATGCGCAGCTAAGTAGAAGTGTTTTTTTTTTTTCGCCTGGATTTCGAGATGGTCAGGGTTGAGGCCTGTGTCACATCTTCAGGAAGACAGTTCCACATTTTAGCTGCATAAAACAGAGCTGCACCCTCGACGAAGCAGACTCAAGAGGCTTTTTAGGGCCCCGAGGCCACCAGGGGTCGTCCAAGAGTACCAACGTTTTTAATGCAACTCATATTCAAAAGAATGTATTGAAAACTGCAGTACAGCGCCTGGCATTCCTGTTCAATTAGCCCAGCCGTGCTAACATCATGTTGCCTACATCTATTTTTGAAAATACCAGCTTAGTTTACACCATCTCAATGGACTTTTTTCTTGAAGACGTTCTTGAAGACAAAAAAGGTGACCATAAAGCGACAAAAGAGTGTCAAAAATGTGCCAGAAAAGCAACAGTAAGACGATAAACAAGCGACAAAAACACGACTAAAAAGTGATGAAAAAGCCACAAAAGAGAAAGAAAAAACGTACCGGAAAAGCAACAAAAAACACAACAAAAAGTGACAACATTTTAATGAAAACGCAACAAAAAAGTGACAAAAAAAAAAGGAAAAAAAGGGCGACAAAAATGTGCCCGGAAAAGCAACAATAACACAATAAACAAGCAACAAAAACTAAAATGTGACAATAGAGCGACACAGAAAACCTACGACAACGCAACAAAAAAGTTATGATCAGTTTTGTGGGTCTTAGCTTTCAAATGAGGCGTTACTCTGGCCTACAGGCTGTAAGCTCTCGTCGTGAAGCCTTTAGATTTGTGTGAAGCTGAACTGGAAAAAATGTGCTCGGTTAAGGCAGAGGCAGTTTTTGAGTTTTCATTTTACCGACACATTTTTAACATCCCAATGCTTAACTGTGATGAGTTTATTGGCACCTTTCATAACACTTCAAGGTCCCTTTCACAGAAAAGCTACAGCCTGTAAGTTCATGAAATTGATACAAATGCTTCATAGTCATTCTCCACAATTATCTGAGTTTACAGTACACAGGAGGAGAAAAAAAACGAATGTTGTTCCACTTGGAAAACAGGTACAGGGCCTTTAAGTTTGTTGTCGATTTAAATCAATATTTTGGTCGATGTCGATGTGTTTGATCGAAAGAGTAAAAAAACACCCCTTGAATCACTGCTGGGGAAATGTGCGGAATATTTGGACGTTGGTTCCGAAATTCTCCAAAACCTCAACAAAAATTGAAATATTGTTAAGAGCATTTTGCATTTTAGACCTATTTTGACTATTTTTGCCTGCGGGTCAAACAAGCGAGCGACTCCTACGTTGCAGCAAGTCCAAATGACAGAGCTCCACCGTCCCCAATTTCGTCGCCACTCAAAGACAGGACAAATCGCCCTGAATCATGAAACGGCTCCCGTAGCATTTCAAGAACATTGTTAGCGTGCCGGCTGCCCCCAGATGCCCCCTCTTCGCTGCGTTAAAGTCAGTCCATATCAGCCGAAATGACTGCTCGCCGCCTGGAGCAGGGATAGACACAGACCAGGCCCCGGAGTCAGAGCTTGTAACCTGAACAAATCGACAAAGTGCGCGGATAAAAAGATTAGAAGTTCGGGTGTCCTATAATCTGCCCCGACTGTCGAGAGCGATACGACGTTCTTCACCACAGAGTTTCTTCCCTACACTGGTATGGAAAAATAGTAACATTTGATTATGGGAGTATGAGCACAAAAAAAAATACGGGAATTGGAGCCATATAAAAAATGTATACAATTGCAGCCTGTTTAGTAACGTAATAATGATTTGTGTAATAATTATTGCCAGATAGATAGATAGATAGATAGATAGATAGTAGTAAAAATAAATCGCAATAATTGTCTAATACTTAATAATCGGGATATATTGTATCGTATCGCGACCTAGACTAGAGACAATACACACCCCTAGTTATTATAAGTTTTTTAAACTGGCCAAATGTATTACGTTACCGGTCTCTAAAAGCCCTACAGCTGATTATTTTGTCAGCAAACAAATACAAGCAGGTTTGCGTACATTTTGTTATGTCCCAGACTCATTCATAACTTTCCTAAAGCATTTCTAGCATCTAAATTCTCCACATGGATAATTTGTTTTTACAATTCACAACATTCAGGGAGCAACCCTGTCATGGACATGCAAGCCACAACACGGCTAGTCTCATGACGGATAACACTGGGTAACAAAAAAATATTTTTTGAAAATAGTCCAGGGTTTTCCAGCTGAATTAGACTAATTTTGATGCTCTGAGTCCGAAAATGACCTTGGTTTTGCTCAATCAGGTCAGGATTTTTTGCTACCGAAATGCTTTAAAAATCGATTTTGCGTCAAAAACAAATTTCTGCGGATCATCAGCTGAGAAACCCTTGACGTTTTTTCCATTTTCCTCAAGAAATAAAGGTCAACGTATCCAAAGGTATTCAGTTTTCATAATAACGTAGTCGTACGTAATCCGTAACACTATGGCTGTATCTCAAAAAGTTGACCTGATGCAAAATGCATGTGATATTCGGACTCAGAACACCAAAATTAGTCTAAATCAGTTGAGAAACCCCTGACCATTTTGTGGCTGTCATCTTGTGTAATAAATACCATGCTACATGCCCAGCCCACAAAGGTTTTCCACTACTGTCCGTTTTGTCGATTTACTGAAGGGCAAACACATTTTATTACACTAATAGAATCTGAGGAATTTGAATCAGAAGCTCAAAGTAAAACGCCTCCGTTGTACATTGGGTACAAACAACCTGCGAAATAAATAATTGTTTACAGAAAGAATTTTTTACAGGAAAATCTTTGAAATTACTCGAAGCCATGCCATGCTCCAGTAATGACCTTAATTTGGGTTGAGCATCGCCCCGTGTCTCCCGCTTGAATTTTTGTCCCATAACCCTCAGGATCATTTAAGAAATTCAAAATGACTGCAGGAGGCCCTTCTTATGCAGCGCAAAACCCTACCACCTCCAAAACCATCAGGACATCAAGACAGTGTGAATACCTTTTAGAGGCATGTGGCCCTAAACTTTTGATTAGCTGAAAAACAGCCTATTTCAGTTCAATGGTTGTTGTCAATAAAAGGTTTACTCCATTTTTTGTTTTTTGTCGCTCTCCCATTTCTTCTAGTTGCATATTTAAGTTCTATTTGGAACCATTTTCAGATCCAACAATGCAAATTTTTTCCATTTTTCAACTGGTCTAAAACCTTTGGGGGACTGTATTTCTAACTTCACTAACTTCAGTAACTCTTTCACAGGTCATACATAATAAACCAGCCCAAATGAACACCGAATTTGTGTAGAGTACGACTTATAGTTGTCCCATGTACAGATTCCCCCAGCTCAGCGGCAGGACGTCCCAGCTCCTCCAGAGTTATCTTGGGGCACTTGGTTGCATTTCTTAGCAGTGCTCTCCTTGTTCGGTCTGTTAGTTTAGGTGGACGGCCGTGTCTTGGTAAGTTCGCAGTGGTGCTATACTCTTTCCATTTCCGAATGATGGATTGAACAGTGCTCCGTGAGATGTTCAAATCTTGGGAAATCTTTGTATAACTTAACGCTGCTTTAAACTTCTCCACAGCTTTATCACTGACCTCTCTGGTGAGCTCCTTGGCCTTCATGATGTTGTTTAGTGACCAATACACTCTGACCATAGCTCTGAGGCCCTCACAGAACAGCTGTAATTATACTGAGAGTAGATTATGCACATGTGGCCTCTATTTAACGGTTAGGGCAAGGTGTGAACATTCTGCAGTCATTAGGAATGTTATAAAGGCAATTTAATGCTGTATGAATACTTATGCACGCTCCACTTTTCCATTTTTTGTAAAATAACAGAATCACGTATCATTTTGCTTTCATTTCACTGTTGTCTGTTACTTGTGTGTGAACTTTCAGTAAAACATTCAAAATAAAATCTTTATGGGCGGCACAGCAGTACAGCGGTTAGCGCTTGTGCTTCACAGCTAGAAGGTCCGGGTTCGGTTCCCACCAAGGCCGGGGCCTTTCTGTGTAGGTTTCCTCCAGGTACTCCGGTTTCCCCTACCACTAAAAACATGTACAATGGGCCAGGATGAATGAGAGTGTGTTTGAGGGTGTGCATGGGGATGACGGATGGAAAATAGCCCACGGCTACAATCCGGTATGGCTTGTTCATTAACGTGCACTGTCCCAACCAAATAAAACAATAAACAATAGGGTTGTAAACATGACAAAAAGTTCAAGGTGTATTAATACTTTCATAAGGCACTGTATGTCAATCCCCTCCTGGAACCGCCACCTTAACATGGAGGGGTTTGAGCGCCCGAATGATCCTGGGAGCTCTGTTGTCGGGGGCTTCGTGCCCCTGGTAGGGTCTCCCATGGCAATCAGGTCTTAGGTGACGGGTCAGACAAAGAGCGGTTCAGAAGCCCCTTATGAGAGACCAACAGGCCCGGTTAGAACCATGAGGCCGTCCTCCTGTGGACCCACCACCTGCACAAGGAGCCATAGGGGCTGGTGCAATATGATTTTGGCAGCTCCAACAGCTGCCCCCACGACCCGGTAACGGAAAAGTGGAAGAAAATGGTAGGATGGATGGACTATGTTAATGTAAACTTTATTTCTATAGCACATTTTCAATTCACACAATGACAATACTTAAAAATAAAGATTAACTTGTTTACGCACACTTACGGTGACTGAAAAGTTGCTTTCACATCACAATATGCAATAAGAGATAATGATAAACTTTGTCACGCCCTTTTTGTTTTAAGACTTGCAGCCACGGACTATTATAGGTCTAATGAAAAGCGGTCATGAAGAGGTTACTCATGTGAGAATCCCCCATCAGCAAAAGCCATTATCATACTAACATCATGACTCTGTTTGCTCCGTGAAAGAAGATCGGTTACATTTAGGCTAATCGGGCGAAGCAATAGACATACATTAACAACTATTACAGTCCAATTTTATGGTAAACAATCCGAAAAAGCACCGGCAATGATATTTGCCATGTATATGGTATAAGCTTCAGGGAGAGACGGGTTGTGCCAAACAAGAAAGCAATGTCATAAATGTAAATGCATGTTGAAATTGTGTTACCATAGACAAAGAAAATCTTGAATTTAGAGTTGTGTAAAATTCTGTCGCTAACAAAGTGTTATGAATGTTTTGTGAACAATACGCACTCCCAAGCCATTTACAAAGAGACATTTTCGCAGAAGGAAACGAATATCGGAGCTCGTACTCTCTAAACTCGTAGAACAGCTATTCCTTTAGTACTTAGCGACGTGAACTCCAGTGTAATTGTTTTGTCAAAACGTGCTTGAAATAAATAAAAAAATGTATTAAAATCTGCATATGCTTTTTATCCATAGACAACCACTAGTATATTCAATGTATTCTCCACTAGAACAGCCCAAAACGCAAAACCATACAAATCTTTCATCTCGTTCAGACACAAAAAATAAGAGTTTTAGTCATGTTTTGTCTCTGATTTAGTTCCGTTTTGTTCTGATCCTTGCTCTGCTCTTATTTTATGCAAGTTTTATTTCAAGCACTTTTTAAGCAATTTATTTAAGAGAAGATGGGAAGATTTCAGCTCAACTATCTAGTAAACCGTGTTTAAAACAATAAAGGGACGTACACGTGTCTTAAATAACGACAAAACTGTGTGTAAATGGAGCTGTGTCTTAGAAAAATCCATCAAGTCCAAGTTATTGTTCACCTTGGCCAGTGAGACGCTCAAGTACAGGCACCACAGTTTGACAAACGCGTAGTCGACGGCGACTGGGTGAATTTACTGACAGTGACACCGACAACACTGTTGGTAACCAATGCACGAACACTTTCACAAAGACGCACAGCCGCGTTCTCAAATATGACACACATGACACACACACACACGCACACACGCGACCGCACACAGCACATGCGTACCTCCGCGCTCGCTCGTCCCGTCTTCAGACCCGCCATTTTGAGACGTGAGGAGGGGCACAGCCGAGGAGGAGTGAGGGGAGGCATAAAAAGAAAAAAAACGCATCCCCAAAATGTCCGCCGCAAATGCTTCCCAAATCGCCGAAACCGCTCAGGAAAAAAGCCAATGTTTTCCAGCGGCAATTAAAAGTTAGCATCTCCAGCGCTTTGGAAAACTTCTTCATCAGATTTTAGCTGGAGGTCGGTGATAGCGGGAGAAGTAATCCGCGATGGGCTTGTTGAGTTGACACTGGAGGTTAGGAGGCGGCTTAGGGGTTGCAATAATAGTAATAATAATAATCATCATCATGTGCCGCCTCCCCGCGTCCGTCTTTTCAGCGATTTGGGGAGAGAGATAGAGGCCACAGCCAGAGACCAAGCCCTAACCTTTCCTGCATTGGCTGCCACTTAATCCGCTCACTGCAGGGTGACACACACACACACACACACACGAACACACACACACACACACACCACAAAGGGCTCATCTCCCACAGGAGCGGCACACACTTGAGCTAACTCAGACAATGCAAAACTATGGATCCCTATCAAAGTCGATGCTGTAACTTACTACCCATATACTGAGAGAGAATAATATCGCCTCATTTGAAAGCTGAGGCCTACAAAATTGATAGTGACTTTTTGGAGTCACTTTCGTGTTTTCGTCTGGGTTTTTTTTGTCGTGTTTTGGTCACTTTTTCATCGCATTTTTGTCGCTCTTTCTTGTTGATTTGTTGTTGCTTTTTCCTCGCTCTTTAGTCGTCTGTTTTTGCTGATTTTTTTAATGTTATTGTTACTTATCAGGCACATTTTTGGTCACTGTTTTGCCACTTTTTTGCTTTTAGATTTGGGTAAAGCCAAACAGGTGGGGGATTAGACGTTAAAGGCACTACACCTGAGTTACCCAAGTTTGTTTTGTCCTCCTTTAGTACATTGTAAACTCAGACATTTGTAGGAAAAACACCGTGCATCCACTTACACAGCATTTCATGAACCTGCAGGCTCGTTTTCTAGCATTTCTGTGACGTTGACCGTGAAAAGTGACCCCGCCAATTTTGAAATGTGCCGATAAACTTATCCCTGAAGAATTGTGGGACGCTACAAGCACGCTCGGGAAGTCAGGAATAAGTTTGGACCACAACTAACACTTAAACTGCGTGGCCTCCTCTTTCATGGTTTGTCATCATAAATCTTGTATTTGGGCCTTTAAGCAAACACAACGGTTTCTTTTGGTTGCCAGATCCCTCGATCATTAACTTTAATGACAGGTTAAGGCAACCCCAGCTTTCCAAACTGTTGTAGCTCTGTATTTGAAAACTCTAAGTGTGAAGGCTGCCATTCAGAGAAAAGTGCAGAACTAAACATCATATTTATCTTAACTACTTCAAAAATTATGACTGTGTATTGTTGATTGAATTGCAACAATCATTGTCTCTCCCACATGCAGTTTTTGTTCAACTTTTTATCTTCACACAGCAAAACACAATATCTCAAAAAGTTGAAATCACTCAAATCAAGGATATTTGACCTTTATTTGCATTTAAACTTAAAAATAAATAGATTTATAATGTAATTTTAACTTACTTACCTACTTGAATCGAGAGGAAATATACTTTATTTAAGAAGGTTTTGGTTATTTCTAGGTTACTTTTCACAGTGAATCATTGAGATTATTATAAATGATATACACTATCTTTGTACATTCACATAAGGCTCAACTCTATTGAAAGTGATCTACAATAGAAATGTAAAAGGGATTTTGATAGAATTGCCAGACTCTCATGGCATGTGCAGTATGTTTTGTATGTCTTTCCACACGTCGTGACTCTCCATTTTGGTATTATAACTCTCCATAAAAAAGAAGAGCCCTTGAAATGTACGGCTCGCTAAAGTACAGCGCGCTAAAGCCTGTTATGAAGCCTAGGCGGTAATTCAACTTGCAGACTAATTTCAGCATCACCTACCTCCAGCCAATGGTCGCTCTCGAGAGGGCCACACCTCCACCTCAGCCATCAGCGTAAGAGCTGCACCTCCATAGCAGCCAATCATCGCCCTCGGTCCCGCTTTTAAGCCCCAGCAATCATGGTTTGTTCGCTTCCCAGCTGCGCTGCGACCCACCTCCGCCCCGTCTCCACCTCATCTGCCCACGGCTTCTCCCTGCTGCATCCTTCACGGGTCTCCTATACCACCACCGGTGTCCAGGCTCCGAGGGAAGACATCACTAACTCCAAGCTGTTCATTCATACTGACTTTCATACATACATCGATGTCTACCACCGGGGTCTGATCGCCAAAACTAACATACATGTCAATAAATCTTCCTAACCTTTGTCCGTTTGAGTCTATCCAGGTTGAAATGACACTGCTGCTACGGTGGTGACACTCCGGGGTTATGTGAGGCCGCAGCGTTAACGCACGGGAGCGCATTGATCCTGTGGCCATTACTGGGTTCTCTGATCGATCTGTGATTGCATTACCGGGACACTTGTACTTATTTGTTTAACGGACGTTTCAAATTTACGTCATGGTTTTGATAAACTGCGCTCACCTTTGAACTGGGTGCACAAATGTCATTTATTGGACATCAAATAAGCAGAATATTGCCCGAATGGTAATGTGAAATTATGAATAATAAGTGTTGAAATACAAAGGCTTATAAATACGGGCATAAAAAGGTCACTTTGTAGTTATTCAATGTGCACTACAAGCCATTTTGTTTGATTGAACTAAATTAGTGGTTTCCCGGAAAACCTGTAATATTTATTATTTATGTACAGTAAAAAGTGTAGAATCACCACATGAGTCTGTTAAAATGACTGTTATTAGGTTGTTTTTAATCATAATTCGGAGCTTTTTCAGATTATTTAATGCTTATTTAACAACAACTCTTGATGAAAAAACGAAAGAGGAAGCCACTAAATAAACCTCTTAAACCCCGCCTTGAACTAAGTGTATTTTCTCCAGTTCAGCTTTACCCAAATCTAAAAGGTTACAGCCTATAGGCCAGAGTAATTTCTCTCATTTTAAAACATTGTCGCATTGTTGTCACTTTTTTGACATTTTTTTATTGCTCTTTTGTTGCGTTTTTTTTTTTCACTTTTCTGTTGTTATTTTGTTGCTTTTTAATTGCATTTTCTCCACACATTTTTGTCACTCTTCTACTGCATTTTCATCTTTGTTTTACTTTACTTTACTTTACTTTATTTGGTTCGGACAGGGTCCCGCCACACATCAAAAACACCACAAGTACAATACACAAATGCATGTAACAAAATAACAAAAGACTCCAGTGAGCAGTACATTTGCTCCGTACACTCTCCCCTCCCTCTTCACCCCCCCCCCGCGGGCACACACGCACATACTCAACGTCACCACTTCTTGTCATTTAACCGCAACACAGTTTGTAGAGCCACATTATGTAATAACAGTTCAAAATGTAATAAAATCTCTACTTCTTTGTGTAATAAAACTGCATTTTGTAATAATTTTTGAATTTTGCTTTAACTATATAACGTCATAAAACACTTTATGATGACTCCACATTATAAAAGCATTTTCATACACTTGATTGTACACAGCTTTCCTCATCATGTGTTATTAATTTATAAGAAGCTTAATTATTACCTTTATGGTTCAGTCAATGAACACATTTCGACTCAATTATACAACATGCCCAAACTGTTTTCCTAAACTTAACCATGTCTGACCTGTCCCTGACCTTAACCAGACTCATGGGTGGTGCACTTTGTCACTGTACTCTCTGTTTAGATGCATGTTAACAATGGTTAGTAAACTTTGTAAATGTCTTATAAACGATGAATGAAGTATTTAACAATGTGTTACTGACTGCTTGATTGTGTGTAGTGATCTTTTTTTTTTATATATATATATATAAAATGATTTATTACACAAAATGCGGTTTTATTACACAATGAAGCTAAATTTGTATTACATTTTGAACGGTTATTACAAAATGCGGCTTAATAGGGTTAGGGGGTTTTAAACGTTACGCGTGGTCCAAACACATTCCTCACTCTCTTAATACATATTTGTAGCATCACAATTCTTCACAGGGACACTTTTACAGAAATGCTCGAAAACTCGCCTGCAAGTTCATGAAATGGATACAAATACGTAGATGAAAAACGTTAAATACTAACAACACACGTCTCAAGTCTTTGTTGTTCTTGGTTTGCATCTCGTTGTTGGGTTTAAGCGCCCTCTGTTGGCAGCAGTGGCATTTGTCTTACACGGGGGAAAAGGTATGTTTTATTTAACTGAGGGAACAACGTTGCGCACATGGCTTGACGTTCAAGAAAAGTCCATTTGCATCATATGTCCCTTTTAAACTGAATGAAGGAAACAGATCAAGAAGTGACCAGTGAAGTCAACACAATCCACTGAATGAATGGCATTGCCTTTGCACTGGAGGCGGTTCGTACAGTTGTGTGATTGCCGGGAAAAGAGGACTGAGCCACCAGGAAGGAGCAGAGCATCATGGGACATTAGCGTGGGAGGATCTAACGGGTGTGTGGTGGAGGAGGTGGAGCACTGTCAGCAGGTTACGCAGCGTTTTGAGATGGGAAGGGTCGACTGAGCACATTCAGAGGTGGGAAAGAGTTATATTTACTTGAGTCATTTTTCAGATAAATGCCCCAATTAAATTATTTCGACTTCTCTCGTGATGACAAATACTTTTCCAGCCCGAACTACTCACGGTGAAAAGTGCCCGTTTCAAAAGTGCTATTTTGATTCAGAAATACATATTAACTCATACTGTAAAAGCCAGTTTCCCATTTGAGGTTTTCGTGGCTTGTTGACATTCAGTTTTTGGAAAGCTTTCATCATGTCAGGAATTTGGGTCAATCATTCCAAACCATCTTAATTTATTCGTTCATTTTCAATAGACTTCCTTAAATGACTTTTACTTCAAGGCCAATATTTCTGAAAGAACCCATCGATCCATTTTCTTCCGCTTTATCCGGGGCCGGGTCGCGGGGGCAGCAGTCTCAGCAGAGATGCCCAGACTTCCCGATCCACGCACAACTCCTCCAGCTGTTCTGAGGGGACCCCGGAGCGACACCAGGCCAGCTCGGAGACATAGTCCCACCAGCGTGTCCTGGGCCTTCCACGAGGCCTCCTCCCAATCGGACATGCCATATTTTTTTGGGCTTTGTTAGACAGCTTTTTCTAGCCTTGATAACCAGCTTCTCCGTGTGCGTGCACACACACTTTGCTCACACCCCTTCCCACCTCTATGCACATATAACCAAAGCGAAAATCTGGACTCACGTGAGGCGTCGTCCTCGACTCGATCCGGCGACGACGACGAAGCAGCAGCTGCAGCGAAGACACAAGAGGCAAAGTCAGACGAGGTGACGCTTCATGTGCTTTTATTCGTCGCTCTGCGCTGTGTTCAGACAAGGCAATCAAAGAAAACATCGCGACTGCATAAACGTTTTACCTTGAATGCCCTAAAAGATAAACAATAAAGACGATTGCAAATGGATCTCTGAAAGCCTTGTCTAATAAGAGTAACCTATGGAAATAATAGCTGAGTCATACATACTGCAGCAGACGGTGGTTGAGCTGTATATTTTTCACCTTTTTTTATCTTGCATGTCGCTCCAAAATTAAAAAATAAAGCTCCTCATTAGCGAAAAAAAAAAAAAAAAATCAGATTTCGCTTGAACAAACTAAGACAGTGAGCGCTTTTACACAAAGAAAATACATACACTCCATTAATACACAATAAACCGCTACACTGAAAGCCAGTCTGCTTCATTGGGACTACGTCCAGACATAATGTGAAAAAAAAGAGTAGTGAATATTGTACTGACTATTACAGTTACAGTTTTATGCCCATTGTCTTTTAGTGTGTTGTGCAAATTCTCATTTAGTAGCAGTCTTTATTCTTCTGTATTTTATTTTATTTTTTCCCTGTGCCTCTTGTCTTTTTAGAGTTTAAAGAATCGGTTATTGCGTATATTCTTTTCTGGATCTGTTGTCTGGAGTATAAATCATAGATGTGAATACTATAGATACAAGCCATCGCTCCTGGTGCACACACGGGCAGCTATAGCTCTGGGTTACATTCAATTGTGCCTATTTTTGACAGCGTAAGGTCATCAAGTGCAAACAAAATATGGACAAAGACACATTCAGCTTCAGTTCTGGCTGAAATTGTACACCATTTGTTGCCTCATCATTCTATTCCTGTAGCCTCTTTAATCGTCGAAACCCTAGAAATGTAAAAGACCCTTATCTCCCCGTGCTCACGCAGACAGCTCCAGCTCACCGCGTTTAGACCTTTTCCCCCCTTCTGGCCGCTCCGGCGCATTAGGTCTACGCCTCGGAGACGCCGGGAAGTGGCCTGTGACAGTTTACAGTGCGAGGAGGAAGGATCGCCACCGCAGCTCTCCAGCGCCATCTACTGACAGGTCTGTTCGTAGGGCACAAAAGGAGAAAGGCAGCGGTGTTTTCAGCCGAGCACAGAGGCAGGTACGGAGGAGAGAAGAAGAGGAGAGGAGGAGAGGAGAAGGGGGGAGACCGTGTTATGTTAGTGACCAAGAGAGTGAAAAGGAGAGGAAAGGCTTTGTGTGGAGGACTGGGGAAAATATGCTAGACGTCGAAGCAGGAAGTTATTCAATGCCCAATATTGGTAAAAAAAATTCTACAGTTACGCCCCCCCAATAGTGCACTAAAACTATTGTTGATAAACGTATTCAATGCCTTCAAAACAATTGCAGACCGTTGTTCTTGTCGAGCTGGTTTTGAATAACCATAAAAGGTGCAGTCTCTATACAATGCGCCTGAGTGTCAGCCAGTTCAACATCACAATCAAACTACAGCTAAAAATGTGAGGTACATAAGGGAAAATGTAGATATTTTAAAGCAAATTCAACATAATTTTAAACCTCTGAGAAGAAATGTGTTCGAAACATGAGAGACAATTGAAACCACTAAAAACATGTGCAATAGGTTCCCCTCTGGGGCCAGGACTCCCCTGAAAAAGAGATTCTTAATCTCCGTAGGACTTTCTTGGTTAAATAACGGTCAAATAAAAGAAAAATAAATTAACAAAATCCGCACTGGAATGTGTTTCGTGCAAATACATTTTGTATTTACAATCACTGTTTGAATCCAATTAAATGATTTTTACATTCGGGGCCTTAAGCTAATCACTTTTAATGCTTTTTAATGCCCAACAGAAACACATGCAACGAATTTGCAGAGAGGTGAATGCTGGAAAAAATACCCTCTTAAATTAGAATAATGACCTAAAATTGTTTGAAAAAAGGTTCTTTATGTGGAATTTGAGTCTGTTTGAATTAATCTAAGACGAGTTAAAAATGCTAATGCCAAAGGAACAAGCATAAATCCCACTTGAAATCAGACCAATTTACTTTTATTTTACTTACTTACTTTCCCTAAATCCCTTGAATTTAAGTCATTTTTTTCCATAAATGAACATTGTGATGAAGTGTATTGCTGTGTGGTGGTTTTATTTTGCCAGGCTTCTCATGTTCGCTAATCTATGATACTGTGGTCTATTTGCTGTACTACAATTTCAGTCAAGTAAATAAATGGCCACAATGAAAACTTAAGTTATGTAACGCTGATAATTACTCATTACCAACAGTAATAAAATAGCTGTTCTCCGTGCTTTGATGGCAAGAATTAATGACTGTGCAAGGCAATTATCGAAAGAATTCCTATAGCACTCAGGAGCCTCTACAAATGACCTCACACAAGAATGAATGCATAATAATCAAATTAAATATGTGAAAATTACATAAAGGGTATGCATAAGTGTTATTTTCTTTATAAACAGAACCCTCACCATTCCAGAGTGTTGAAGATAATAATATTAACCACTAGAAGAGGACACACCTTTGGCTTCTGTTGTTGTTATGCTGGAATGTCATCGGCATAACTGCACACACTCTTTCCCGTTCGAGCGTTTTCGTGTCTGCACTTAACGGGAGACACAACAGGCAAAGTTATTTATTTTATTTTTTTTAAGATTTGGGGCCGGATTGGTCTCCTATAAAATATAAACATTCACCAGGAAACCTAAACAAAAAAGCCTAATCTTCACAATAACGTGTTTAAGTTTTGCACTGACTCAATGTTTCACAATAGATTTACAGTATTTGGAAAATTTTCAAGGGCCATTTTCTCAAAATGCTTTTTTTTTTGGGTCACATTGTAACGACATTATCTCCTCGTCAGTGGGACTTCAAACTTTCCAGCTTCGGACTGAACATGATTTTAAAGATTTATTGAGAGGGATTTTTTTTGAAATATCTAATTCCTAACCTGATTTGTTGAGTCTTAAATTTAAAAAATCAAGGCGAAATGTATTTATTTATATATTTTTCAGATTTTTCCAAAACTAAACTGAAGATCTCCAAAATCCTCTCTGAACTGTTTTGTGTAGCTAATATACTATTAAAATAAAACCATTTAAATCTGGTATTTAAATGTATCTTATTCAGATTTCGTCGCCGATAATATGGGACATTTTGAGCATTTTTAGGCATAAAAGGCTTTAATTTTATACGACAGAAAACTTGCAATATATAGTTATCTCATATTTATGCCAGTAATCTGCAGCAGCAGTTTCAAATTGATATCTCTGAATTTAAAATGTTTCCTCTTTTTATTTCCGTTTTTTCAAAGCGCGTACACTCAGACTGCTCAGTTCAGTCCGTCTTTTCTTTTCAAATAGTTTCTGACAAGATTGGAATGTGAAGTGGGAACTCTGCAATTGTGACTTATTAAACGTAGAAAATGACCCGACCAACTAACTAAGTCGAAATGCGCAGGGGAAGTGCGAGTCATCTGACCTGCAGGCTAAAGCTCTAATGCGGTGGCATGTTTTCTTCCTCGCTCCATCACTGCGGCTGATTCGAGGCTATAATTCAAATGAACTTGGCTTTGACTTTATCTTTGTGCACTAAACTGCTGTGGCTGTGAGGAGCGCGAGGAGCTGCGGGCGGCTGCAGACGGCAACAGAAGGAGGAGAGAGGGAGGATTAAAAGTTTTAATGGTGCCGTGTTTATGGAAATCACCGGCTTTGGCTCGGCTTGTCATGAAATCCACCATTTCCGACTCTGACAATACGAGACTTTATTAATATTCCTGTTATTAGTTACAGAGTAAGTTTTAGATTTAGTATTTAGTAGTAGATTTAGTAAAAAAGAACGCTGAATAACATTTAAAAAAGGTTTTGTTTCTTTCTAATTCTCTCCGATGCAGTGTGTGAGCGCATGCAGGAGAATGGATGGGTTCAGTCTTCTGTTCACACCAAATAAAGCGGAGACTTTTAATGGGAACTTTGGGGGATTTTCAAAAATTAATAACTGCCAATGCTTAAAAATTAAATTAACATGATTTATTTTAATTTTTTTAATAAACAATTGGTAAACTATTAGCTATACATTAATTATGTTTTTGAACCATAAAACATGCATTTGAGTGATTCTGCTTAATACTCTTTCTAATGAGTGGTGGGACAAACGCAAAAGTTTCACACATTGACACAGAGCTGCATTAAACCCACCTGAACCCACCGAGCCAATTTTCTCCCCTTCACCTTTACCCAAATCTAAAAGCTTCTTGAAAAAAGAAGATTGAAAAAACAACGGGAACAAAAAGGTGACCAAGAAGCAACAAAAGAGCGACAACAACGTGCCAGAAAAGCATCAATAACACAAAAGTAGTGACAAAAGAGCGACAAAATGGTGACACACACGCGAGGAAAACACAAAACAAACAAAAACGGACAGTTTTGTAGGTCTTAGCTTTCAAATGAGGCATTACATTGTTGATTACCAGTCGGGAAGCTTTTAGATTTGGGTAAAGCCACATTGGAGAGAAAGCACTCGGTTAAGGTGGGGGGTAAGAGGTTAAACAGACCAGACTATATAATGTTGTAATACTGCACAGTGAATGTAAGGATGTATACAAACATGGAGTGAGTCTATTTCATTTCCAAAAGCTCTTCTTTGTTTCGACCACAATCTAAAGCCTGTGTCAGACACGGCGAAGATGATTTCTGTTTATCTCTGCTTTCAGTGTATAACTATAAAAAAATATATATATACAGTATATGCATTATCTGTCTGTGAAGAAGGGACCTACAGTTGTGTTAGTTCCCAGTTCGTTTCCCATTAATTCCCCTGAAAATGTCCAATGTTGAAAATTCCCGTCACCACAGAAAGCCGCCATGTTTGGTGAGAAACTAGCCAACCGTGTCCACAGACTAACATTTGCTAACACAATATGAACTGTAGAGAAAAATGGTTGTTGGAGGCGCGGTGTTTACAGAACATCCAGGGGGCCTAAGTGTCGGAATCAACCCCCCTGAAGGCTCACCGCTCTGGGCATCCTCGCCGCGCTCACTGGGGCCTGCGCTCAGTTCCGCTCCGCTACCCGGCCGCGTCCGAGGCGAGCTCCACCACGGAGACGCAGCGAAACGGCGGCCAGCGCCTTGTCATTTACAAAGGTTATACTTCAGGAGCGCGGAGGGAGAGGACGGTCCCTTCAGTTACAGTCACAGAGGCGCAGTCCCCAAAGTGTGTCCCGGTTTGGGCTTTGAAACAGGAAGACACAATATACAACCTCGCTTTTCATTTGAGTGGAGCTGTGAGGAGAAAGAGAAAGCTCGCAGAAAGTAACGCAGTGTGTTAAGCAGTCGCCACCAGTGCATTCATTCATAACATGCTCGAGCTTATGGACACGCAAGCCTCATGCCGTTTCATTTCTAAAATCTGCAATGAAATAACACGTGTAAGGAGTGAGAAACTGGGACGGTCAGGTTTTCAAATTGGCCTGGAGCGCCCCCAGGAGGCAGCTGTGGGAATAACATGTAATAAAACAGTAAGGAAAAAGCTTTCACTTTGAGCAACGGCACTCTAGCAAATCAATGGCAATGTGATGAACACACTTTGAGCACAAAGCTGCTCAGAATGGGTCCAGTGATGGATTGTGGGCTTTAAAAATGTGGAGGGCAGTTTTTTGGTCAATATTCAAGACATACAGCACTGGTAAAAGACCATCTGCAATTAGATAAATAACTCAAAATCACCTGAATTAAGGTACTTTATGTTGAGTTTGAGTCGACATGAATTAATCTAAGGTAATGCCAATTTAACAAAATCTCAGGCAAATTCACTTTATATTTCAAATATGCATTTTTCACTTGTAGTGATACAATAATCTGAAGTAAACAACAACGATGGTATTTTATTTTCGATTACTACACAATGTAATCTAGAAATAAGTGCAATCTTCGTGAAATACTTGTCAATTTGTCCTTGATTTGAGTAACTGTCAAGAAATCTGTCCTTTTTAGTTTTTAGACTAATATAAATATAAATATATATTAAAAAAGATGTAATCGCTGTCAACATTAAATTTAAATAATCTTAATTTACTTGAAATGAGATTGTTGTCGATGTCAGAATCCTTCGAGGACAAATTTACTTATTCCAAGAAAATGCGGCATGTTTCTAGATATCTTTTTGCAGCCTTGGCCTGATCTGTCCAAATCCCTGTTAAGTCCTGGCTGCAGTCCTAGTTTAGCCCTAGTTCTGTCCAAATCCTGGCTTAGCCCTATAGTTTCGACTTTAAACAAAGAAAGTCAAAAGAGTCCACCTCACTCGTACAAGTCTTCACTCGACTGGAACCGTTGTCAGGTTTAAAAATCTAAGGAAGAATAAAACGAAAAGCCTCTCCTCACACCGGGGCCGGTCTTTCCTCCCGCTGCGACGCTCTGAGGAGGAGTGGGGGGGGGGGGGGGGGGCTTAAGTTAGCGCACGGTCGATGCTTTGGGCTGATATTGGGCTTTGATAATAAAAAATAAAAAAAATACGCTTGGGTTCGACTCGTGTGGTCCCGCTCTGATGTGATGGAGGTTCCAGCCTGACCACAGATAGTCATTTCATTCTTATTATTTTTTTTATCAGATGTCAGAAAAAGAGTGGAAAAGTCATTCGAGACATGAGTGGATTTTTTTTTTTTTTTTTCTCTGTGCTTCACATCCAGCCACAGAGGAAACGTGGATTGAAAGTAGCTGAAGAAAGGGATTCCCACTTCCCACTGCGCCACTGAAAGATGGGTCAAACGCATAGGCAAATGTAAAGTGAAAAACATTTATTGAATGTGATTACTCTCTTGGGAATTTCTTCATGATTTTTAAAGCAAAAACATCAACATTTTTGATTAACCTCTTACCCGACCTTCACACAGCGCATTTTCTCCAGTTCAGCTTTACCCAAATCTAAAACCTTCTTGACTGGAGGTCACAGCCTATTGGCCAGTATAACGCCTCATTTGAAAGCTACAAACCTGATCTAAATTGATATTTTTCCTCGCATTGTTGCCTTAGCTTTTTTGCTTTGTTTTTTTTTTCACTCTTCAGTACTTTTTTCTTGCGTTTTTCTCACATATTTGTTGCTCTTTTGTCACTTTATTGTTGCATTTTCATTGTTGTTTTTTTGTCGCTTACTTTTGTCACTTTTTGTTGCTTTTTTGTCACTTTTTATTCGCTTTTTTGTCACTCTTTTGTTGCTTTTTTGTCATGTTTTTGTCTTGTTTTTGTCACTGTTTTGATGCCTTTAGATTTGGGTAAAGCCTAACTGGGGAAAATGTGGTCGGTCCAGGTGGGGGTTTGGAGGGGAACAAGTTAGAAAGATGAGACGATTTGAAGAAAGGGATATAATATATAATAATAATCATATAATAATATAATTTATTAAAGTACGCGCTCAAATAGGACTTTGTTCAATTAAATGTGTTTCATGTTTTTATCTCTCCTATCCTTATATATCCATTACAACACTATGCGTGGGGACCGCCTCCATGTGTCTTAAAGTCCCTATACCTGATTTTCTCCATTTCAAACAATGAAAGAGGAAACCACCGTAGCCGGAAAATCTGACATGTTTTTGTCCGGGCTTGCGTTCAAGTTAAATGATTTCAAATATGATGCAAACAGGACTGAGCAATTGTCTTTTCTTTTTCTTTGTTCTTTTTTTGGGTCCACAAATTGCTGTCACCAAGACTCTGGAGCAGAAAAAACTTTGCTCCACTGAAAAAGGTTGTAGTTGTTTCAGAAATAACTTATTGGCCTGTACAGTTTTAATATTGATCGTGAATTTATCCAGACCAT
Source organism: Proterorhinus semilunaris (assembly GCA_021464625.1). Classification (NCBI taxonomy): domain Eukaryota; kingdom Metazoa; phylum Chordata; class Actinopteri; order Gobiiformes; family Gobiidae; genus Proterorhinus; species Proterorhinus semilunaris. Next base: position 17,253,952 of record CM038349.1, read on the forward strand.
CAGAGACGGACTTGAATGAAACTAATCTGTCCACACAATAGTTCCATCTTATAAATATCCGATCATTTTGCCTAACAGGAAATGACACGGCTGCAGGGGCTAAAATTGCAATCTTCTTCAGGGACACTTCTTGGTACATTACACGGCGCAACAATAGAAGGTATATGGGTGATAACGAACATATATTTTCAAGTTATATTAGCTCGAAGAGTACCTTTAAAGGCATAATAACTGTTGGGATCCAGTCTGCGTGAGCACAGACATTGACATTAATACAAAATGTCAAAAAGACCAATGAAAGGAAATTCTCTCTGTGTTTGTGCAAAGATACAAAAGGAGACGTTCTGTTCCCATTAGGAAAACTGTCTTCTGCATTTGACCCAAACATTAACACAGCTGGGGTAAAGCAGTAAAGACATGTATCCCGATTTAGAGCCAGGATCTTGGTCCTCTCCAAATGAGCCACTGGGCATGTTTTACAGAGCAACAGCAGAAGAAGAAGTGTTTCCACTTTTGTGTAACTGAATTACATATCTGTAGAAAAGACACTTGATAAGCGTCTTGGGTGTTGCTTAGAGCACCTTCCAGGAATTAATTATTCAAAACCATGGTATAAACGCAAGCCATATTTTTTTGGTCAATGGCATGCTAACAAAGCCGTGATAAACGCAATGTCATTCTGCTCCGAATGATGGGGCTTATTTGGAGATTGTCTCATAATCAGGAAGTGAAACTACAGGATATGCATTTTCCAACCAACCAAGTTTAATAATGATAAAGATGTGCTTGACATTATTACCAAATGCCTGCAAAAAGTGCAATACCCACTCTTTAATATAGTTTACCCTGCTAAAATTGTGCCACCTTGTGCGTTACAGGTCTTTCGCCCCTTTACAACCAAACCCCATACGTTTTTGTTTAAAAAAATAAAATTCAGTGTACCTGTGCATCTGTGTTCATATATAAAGCTAATGGGGAGATTTGCCACGGATAACAACAGGAGCCCGCTCTGCAGCGCCTGTAATGAGACGGTTTAATTTCTCTGGGGAGAAGCAGTAATAAGTGATCATTGACAAAAGCATTTCTTCAGAGACGCATTATCCGAGCACGGACGCCCGACTCAATCTGCTCCTACACCGTGTCAGGGCACGGTGTGCACAAGTCTGCGAGCGACGGAGAAAGATGCTTCGGAAATTGAAACATAAATAACAAATTAGTGGTTTATTTTTGGATGCCGATGTACTGAAACAAACAAGACACTGCAGAGACGGGATTTGATTTCAAACATTATTTCCACGTCAGAGCAGCTAAAAGCCTTTATTCAAACTGGACAAAACATGTGCCCTCATGTGGCTCAATAGTAGAGCAGTAGCACATATGCAAAACAACCACAGCCTGTTTCACTCTCATGACTGTCTCTCCAAAAAGTTATATTAAAGAATAATATATGAAGACATACAAAGTGGATGTCTTTAGTAATATAAAATGAAAGTATAAATGATCATAATGCAATGTTATAAGCATTTTCTTTTTTACTTTGATTTACAACAATATGCACAAGTAGCCCCGTGAACACTCCATTTAGCTTTTTTGTCACTCAGTAATTATGTTAAACTTTCTCTAAATCTTAAATGTCTATAAAAACAACGCTGACAAAACCATCACGCAAGAACGCATTTTCCTCACATTGTGGCGGCGACATCTGAACTTAAAGTAGCTTCTGCAGTTAGTGTTTTCAGTAGAATTTTTCAGTATCTAAATCTAACCCCTAGCCTGATTTATTGAGCTTTGAACAAGGCGCAATTTGATTTCTTTTTACAATTTTTTTCAACAGTAACTACTTTACACAATACAATTCAGTGTCCTTGATTTGACAAACTATTTTCAAGAAATCTGTCCATAAGTTGTTGTTTTTTTTTTTACACTTGAATTAAGAAAAAGGATGTCCTTTCACCCAAAATTAGATAAAACATTAATTTACTTAAGAAAAGACTGTTGCACTGGGAAAAAAATGCCATAATATCTCAGAAAAATTGTCTGAAATGTGTTTGAATAAAGACAATAAAGCTGATTTTTAGTAGGTTTGGACTGTTTTGAAATAAGATCACTAATGGAACAAGCATTAATGTGCTTAACCCCTGTAACCGAGCACATTCTTTCCAGTTCGGCTTTACCCATATCTACAAACTTCTTGAAAAAACATCCAAATAGCGACGAAAATGTGGATGAAAATACTACAATAAGGTGACAAAAAATGTGACGGAAATATGTCAAAAAAAGCACAAATCAAATCAGCACAAAGTTTGATAATTCAAGCACTTTTAAGTCACTTTTGTCTAAGATAAGATGGCATCCTTTTCTAGTGAGTAGATGCTATTCTTAATCAGAATACTGTATTAATCTAATCTAATCTAATAATCTATATCAATAATATAGTCAGCAAAAACACATAAATCATTTCCAAATATCCCAATAATTTGATAAATCTTCCACCTTGGTACAAATCTTCTTTCTGCGATTCCATATGTTTGCAATGTGTTACCCGTTTAACCGTGTTATTCAAACCTCACAGAGCGTTTTCAGCGGGCTGGACTTACTGAGTGCTTTCATACAGACCAGGCTCATTCAGAGCCCCTCGAACGTGCATCGGGGCTCGCATGCGAGCGGACGTGTTTCCATGGCGACGCGGATGCTAGCTGAAGCACCCATTGAATGCGGAGAGAATGGAGTGTGTAGGTTAAAATTAGCCGAGGACTTTCCAAGCAGCGAAGTACAGCGTGAGTTGGACATGTAATTGATTAAATATGTGGAGCCTGGAAGGAAAAGCTGCATCGATTAAATTGTAGATTTATTTTTTAAGAAATGTATTCCACTTGAAGCATATCCTGGTGCATTACCTGGGAAAATGCACTTCTTTTTCAAATTCTGAAATGTTGGAGCAGATAATGTGTAGGAGCAGCAGCTCAACTCCAAGCCCAGCCACCCTGCAAAGGAAACTCATTTTGACCTCTTGTATCTTGTCCTTTCGGTCATGACCCAGATCTCATGATGAGGGTAGGAACTTATACAATTCTCCTCTTGAGGCATTACGCTACCAAGATGCGCACAGCTCAACTCACGATCTGCACAGCTTTGCAGAGCAACAAGAGAAAAAAAAAAACTTCTGAACACAATGTTCTGACAGCAGCCAAGGGGGAGGTGGGACTTAGAGACAGTATGCATGTTGAACCCTGTAGGCCAAGGGGGAGTTTAAATAGAATAAATATGTTGATAAATATAGCACTTTCTAACCAAGATAGTGAACAAGATGTACTTGAAATATTGCCAAAGGCCTGACAAAAGCCCAGCTTTAATTAATCATTCACGGAAATTGGGTGTAATATCAATATCCGCTTCAATTTTCTATCCAACATTGAGATACTGTCCTCTGCTGGCGATATCTCTTACTTGCCATTCATATTTATTTTTGTTTTAACCAAAATCAAAAATATCCAAATTAAGCAGGTTTCAGTCGCTGAACTTACCATTGGCTTTAAGTGGAGTAAAAGATAGTGATACAGATAGGGTAGCCCCGAGCCCCCAAGCTTTAATATGAATAGGCCTCATTCTTCATCTAATTGTCTTAATAATAATTACTGACACTCATCACCTAAACTCCTCCCTATACATTTGCCTACCTCTCTTATCCTTATTCTAATGGGAAATCACTGCGTCTCAACGTTCAGCCCGTGCAGTTTAAATTAAGCGGAGAATTAGCCAAATACGAGGAGCGGGAACGGCCTTGTCTTGTTATTTTCACGGGGGACATTTGAACTTTGGATGCACCTTGATTATACGTACCATCACTCATCTGACAATGTGCGGTTAGGAGAGACAAAACGCTGCACAGCCTCCAGAATGAACTCATAATCGAAGCTAAAAAATTACTCCCATAACTTCTAAAGGGGAAATTAAACGTTTAGTTACGACTGCCCTCGTCTGGCATATTAAAATTGATTGGCCACACTCCATGATACAAACAGGTCATTTAAAATAGCAACGTGGCCAGATCCTTATCTATCTTAATGACGGGCAATATTAACAGCTCAGGTTGTCAAGAAGGACAACTCTATTCTATCGATTGGCCATTTCATATAAACGTAGACGATTTTAAATCTGTGTTCTCTGTCACACAAGCGTTATATTTTTTGACGTAGATTAGATCCACCGTTTCTCCCAAGTGTTGTATTATTTGAGAAATGTTGGCAATCGTAACCACACTAACGGTTTTCTGCAACTTCAACAGTAGTTTACTGTAATATCAACAGTAGTGTACTGTACATTGTGAATTACAGTATTTTATTGTACTTGTGTACAAAGGATTCTGGAAAATGGTTTAGTGGTACAGTAAATTACTGTAAAAAAATACAGTAGCGAGTTCAATTACTGTAAATTTTACAGTAGTGTCTAGGTGGGAAACAGATACAGTAAGTTACTGTAGATATTACAGTACTGAGTTTAGGCGGGAACTGACCAACTGATTTTTCTTCACTTTACTTTTACTGGAGCTGAAGCAGCATTTCTTCACAAGAGACGCTTTGTGAGTAAATGTATATTGTGTCATTGTGCCTATTTTATTTTCGTAACATAAGCTGTTAAAAAACTCAACAAAGTAAAGCAGTTAACATTAGTCCTGTTTGTAATGTAATTTACTGTCATCGGTTAAAATTGAGAGAGACCTGCGTGTGGCTCTGATCAAAATCATATATGGCACTGCTGTTAATTAACATAAGAGGCAACAACGACAACTGCAGCTTGTGTAGTTTGTTGTGGAATTATTCTAAAGTTTGTGAAGTCGTTCCCTGCTGACTCGGTAAGTGCCAATGTTAATATTTCTATCAGCAGAAGCCGAATCAACACGGGCAACTCACTGCAAAAGGGTCTAGGCTTTTATTTCCAGCCTGTGGCACGTCTTTCTGTATGCAGTTTGCACGTTTACCTCGTGTCTACGTTGGTTTCTTGCAGGCAGTCTTGTAAAGAAAGCAGTAAAACATCTTGCCGTGTTTTCTTTCACCATTTCGCACTCGGCAGATCACAATGCAGTAACGACATCAGTGAACTCCGTCTTTCTCTCTCTGAATCACCACAGAAATCTCTCATTTAACCCGGCGCCGCTCTCATCATTGGACCGGGCTTTTCCCGATCCTCCATAGCCAGCTGTCGTGTCAAAGGCCCCTCCATTCTCTTGTTTCTTTTCTATTGTCAGTGCGAGTACTTAACCTCTCCCTCTCTCAGCTCTCGCTCACAATCTTCCTTCTACGCGGATAGACCCGTGACCCTGACATTTTCCTCTCCTCTAATGCTCTCCAAATGGGCTGTGGTGCAACTGCGGCCCCGCACAGCTCCGCGGGCGGCCATTACGAAGCAAAGAGCCAAGCCATGGGGTCGGGCAATGCCGGACTTTAGCACTGTAGGTTTTAGACCTACAGACTGTTCGCTCACAATTAGACAGGAGAATACAGGAGGCGTTATAGAGATGACATGACAACAGATGGGTTAATCGTGTTTTTTATGAGGACAATGGGTTTCTTCACCTCATTAAAATAAACAACCTGTCTGCTCAGGATTTCAAGATATCCAAGATGCGCAATAAAAGCACTCCCCTGCCAAAGACATACCTCGAGTAGTGTTTTACTGTTTTACACATCCATCCATCTTCTTCCATGTGTCTGTTGCCGTGTCGTGGGGGCAGCTGTTGGAGCTGCTCAAATCACATTGCACCAGCCCCTATGGCTCCTCCTGCAGGTGGTGGGTCCACAGAAGGACGGCCTCATGGTTCTAACCGGGCCTGTTGGTCTCTCATAAGGGGCTTCTGAACCGCTCTTTGTCTGACCCGTCACCTAGGACCTGTTTGCCATGGGAGACCCTACCAGGGGCACGAAGCCCCCGACAACAGAGCTCCCAGGATCATTCAGACGCTAAAACCCCTCCACCACGTTAAGGTGGCGGTTCCAGGAAGGGACCGTTTTACAGTTTTGAGTAATCCTGTTCACTTTGGTCGTTTCTTGTGTGATCTATGTTTCCTGGATTTTTAAAGCCCAAAATCCATCACCGAACCTCTTCTTCGCTCAAGCCAAGGCCAATTCGAAATCTTACCCAGCCCAGTCTTTCATTCCTTGTTGTCTTTTCTTGACATTTACATTCATCAATGCTTGAGGTACCAAAAATAAATGCTGAATGCTAATCTGCACAGATGGGCATCAACGCCAAATCATACAAAACATAAACATAGACCAAACAAGAAGAGTGAAGTATCTTTCGCAAAGGCAAGACATTGGTCAGTGTGTGGTCTGAATTTACAACCTTTGGACTGTACCACTGAGCCACTGCTCTATACCATACCCTCTTTATACTCCTGGATAAGTCCAATGAGGATATTGCAAAAGTCTTGTCAAAGCCTGACTATACAGCAATTAATCTGACATTGTGAGTTTAGGCTTAACTGATCCCCCTCTGGGTTAGTGCAGGTTGCTTTGTCTTGATGCAAACCTCATTAGTCCTGATTATGTTTTGGCATGGACCTGGTCCAGACTTAGTTTGATCCCGGAATAGACTTTGTTTCAGAGCTGGGCCTTGTTTTAAAAGTCCTGTTTTGTTTCCTGCTTTTTTTTCTTACAGTCCTGGGTTTCATACTGGTTTTAGTTGTTGTTTAAGTCCAGTTTGGTCCTGGGTTTAGTCCCAATGTATAGTCTATGCCTTTCTTGTTTGCTAGAATCATTTTAGTCCTGGTTTCTGTTTAGATGTATCCTAATATTAGCATCTTTACCATTATGTGCAGAAGTGTTCATTTTATCCATTAGAAATTGTGTGCATTGTATCCAGATTGCCGACTGTAAACCGCAGTAATCCTTAAATAAAGCCTTTTTAATCTCAACTCTCACAGGTACAAATCGGCCTAATTTTTCTCACCCACTTGACAGTGTTTGGTATTAAAGAGACACTCTTCAGTGACAAATTGAAAATGTTGCTCCACAAGTGCAGTGCACACCCAAACACAGCAACATGAAATGAGGAGCCGGCACTATTTATCACTGAGTTCAATACAGGTCAGATTAGACACTTGTGTGCACAGTTAAAAGTGCAGTCCGGTAATGCCGAGTCAGGGTGAGAACTGGCATGTAACATGCCAGGGACCGTTGTTTGTCACACACACGTGTCCAGTGCCTTTTAAGCAATATTATCGATGTCATTCAAGTTTTATGATTACGTCTGAGGACTTGCAAAAAAAGTATAATCACATTGTTCATTTGTATTTTTCGGTGATACGTGTATGAACTTTCTGTAGCCAATATAGATCAGTAGTTCCCAGAGTGTCCAAGAGCACACTACAATGTGCTCACTTTCTGTTGCAGCATCTGCATTTGCTGATGAATAAACAGAGTTCAGCACGATGCCTGTGCGTGAAGTGTCCCCTGGTCGCTGGCCGTGTTGGCACATGTTTCCTTTACTCCTCTTCCTCATCGTTGTCATTGAATACGGCCCGTTCTTTGTAAACTGCATTAAACAGCGGTGCAAATACTCATCAATTAATATTTCTCTAAACTGTAACCGCTGTTAAAAGGGGGCGCTGTGAGTGTACTGGAATGCTTGTTGTGCACTGAGAGGAGGGAGACGGACCAGTGCACGGCCTACGATGAGAAGAACGTTCTGTTCTGAATGCTATTGTTTACACAATTTATGAGTTCAGCATGAGCCGTGGCTGAGACAGCAGCTCCTGTTCATACTGGCAGCTAGTTAAAAAAAAGCAGATTGAAGATTTCAAGTCAGCTGGTTAATATCCTGTAGGGCATTATAATCTCTTAAGAGGTTTGTTTCTGCTCTATATTTTGTTTGTACCGTGGGTTTAAGAGATTGTAATGTTCTCACGAGTCTCATGATTTAAATGTGGTGACACTGACAATAAAGTTGCTTCCAACTTTTGAGACATATGATGTCCAGAACATTATTGATTTCAAAAGGAAAACTGCTCTTTTTCTTAAGTTATTGGAAACCAAATGGCTACAGACAAAACAGAGGAAGACACATTTATCCTCTGTTCATTTATTAGAATTTTCAATTTTTTTCTAATGTAATACCATATTTTTTTACCCAAAATAAGTGTCTCACTGTATTTCATGCTTATTGTGGGATATTTTAAGATTGAGTGCTTTTCAAACAGAGCATTAATGTAATGTTTAAGCTTTCTGAATAGTTTCTGTTGCATTATAAGGTCTTCAGTAGTATTGTTTAAAGTCTTTATTGTGATAGTTTCCTTCCCCAATATATCGAAATTTAGATTTTGTTGTCGTGACAAGCCTACCTTGATGTGTTTTTCCCGTTTCCTGTTTTTATTTCTCAGTATCTTGTTTGTGTTAGACATTTACTGAATGGTTGCCTGATGACTTGCCTTTTCTTGCCTCTTACACAGTTGGAAAATAAAACTCAGTCTTATTTTGAGCCCAGCGTAGTGTCACCACACCTGTGAGATGTGCGTACGTATGCTGTCGCTGGTGTGAACTGTCACACTCATTCACAGGCAGCTGTGCAAACGCATATGATATGCTATTATTGGAGTTCATACATCAGTACTAGGTAGGTAGATAGGTAGGAAGATAAGATAGGCCTTTAAAGCAGAGTCATTCGGCTTTTTTGGATAATTTTCTATTCCGTGAAGCATTTGGGTGTCATTTCAAGTCATTTCAGGTAAGGAAAGCACTTCCTGGTTACGTAGAGCCATGGGAGGAGCTTTGTATGAGCAGCACTTTGTATAGCTGTAACTTGCTTCAGATAATGTAAGGCAAGACACAGCAGGTGAGTAGGTTGGCAGTGTTGGGAATAACGGCGTTTAAAAGAACGACGTTAGGTAACAACGTTATTTTTTCAGTAACGGAGTAATCTAATTCATTACTCTCCCCGTCGTTACAACGGCGTTATCGTTACTGGGTAAACAAAGTGGCACGTTACTCGACTGAATGAGCGCCGCGGTGTCAGCTCACGCAGCAGGAGCAGGGGAGAGGGTGGGCGGAGTCTCACGGAGTACTCACGCTGCCTGTGCAGAGTGTCCGTGCTCTCTGCTCCAAAAACTACGTGTGTCATCCCCTCGTCATCCCCACAGCGCGGGGCGGGGGGAGAATCGAGTTGGTGATCATTGATTTGTAGTTTTGGAACTTATTTTTAACCCAAAGACGCAAAATTGGAGACACGTCTTTCCCCCCTCCCTTTCTCTCTCTCTCAGCGCCTTTTCTTCTTCCTCTCTCTCCGTTCTCCACTCCAGAGAGACAGCAGGCCGATAACTTTCTGTTAGGGCATTTAACCTTATATTTGCTGATGATTGTTTTACGTTTTGCCTGATGAATGAATGGAGAGACTTTATGCACAATTCCTGTGCGTAAAGTCTGCCCTGATCGTTGGCACGCGTTTCTTTTACTCCTGTTCCTCCTCATTCTCTTTGAATACCGTTCAGTCACAGAGGCCCCCTCCCCACTCTACCCCCCATTCAGGTCATTCAGTTACTATGAACATCTTTGACACGATAGGACATAAATACAAACACAAGTCTGTTCTACTCATTTTAACTGACTTTTGAAAACGGCAACAACAAAAAATCTAAATTATTTGATATTTAGCAACTTTTTTTAAACAGTAACACAAATAGTTACTTTCCTGGTAACGAGTTACTTTCATTATACAGTAATTCAGTTACTAACTCAGTTACTTTTTGGAACAAGTAGTGGGTAACTATAACGAATTACTTTTTTAAAGTAACGTTCCCAACACGGTAGGTCGGCAAAATAATTTAAAGAGATTCCAATTTTACACTTTTCATTTAGATTACTGACATGAACAGAAGTTTAAAAAAAAAGTGTTGCAAGTTCCTTTTTCATTTACAAAATAGTAGAGTAGAATTGACTTTACATTGTTATAATATAACAATGTAAAGAGTCAATTCTATACCATTATATACTTAAAATTATAGATGATTATTAAATCTTATTACACTTAAGCTGAAATGTGTTGTGTCTGTAGGTTGAAGTTCAATTTAAAGTGCAGAAAAAAATGCCTTTTGAGACAATGGTGTTTGAAATGACAATTTTCCATATACGGAGAAACACATCATTATCAATATTTGGTCATTTATTTGTTTCCTGGTGAAATTGAGAGAAACCTTTTAAGAGAACAAACTGGCACAAAATAAAAAACAAAGAGTTTTGCCTGCAGTGTCTCCCCTTAAATATGAGTCCAACAAGCGTGAATGCCTCAAAACACAACTCCAGATATGTTTTTGATGGGGGAACAACATCGTAACATGCTTAAAAGATCTAAACGGACACATCTCCATAATAAGACTCCTCGACATGTTATCCTCGGACTAGAAACTATTAGCGCTCACTCTGTATCAATGTTTAAGTATGACGCATGTCCATTTCATCTTAGCCCTCTCGCTCCCATCACTCTGTAGTTTTAATACTGCATGGTCCTCAAAGACATCGCCTCCGTCACCGACATAAATCCAACTTCCCCCTTTTTAAAAACCACACTCCCATTCATCTGCCCTGTCTTCCGTCAGAGCGCAGCCAGGGGTCAGGATAATAAAACCCCACCACTCTTCATGTAATTATTATTGCATACAGTTCTATTTAAATGCTAATGGCGCTGGTAATTATTAGGTATATTACAGAAAACACACACACTCATGTACATGCGGGGGGGGGGGGGGGGGGGGGGGGGGCAACAGCGCCAGGGCGACGGCGATCGGCATGCCACATACGCACCGCACGGTCCCGTTAATAACAAGATGAAATCCCTAATTGTAATGGGGTCTGTGAAGCCGGCAAGGCCTCCCAGTCATTAGAGTGAATACATTTCCCTTAGGTAATTATGAAGATATTTCAGCTCTCCGATTAAAAGATGGTTCTGGGATTTTTGAGACGTAAGATAATGGGAGTAAAGGACTTATTTTTTTTTAAAGTCCAGCGGCCACTGCTTTAAAATGTACAAAGTCTTCTTCCAGTCACGGCATGACAGAAGGAAGTTTGACGACATATTTTAAAGAGGGCGTATCATCCTTTTAGCAGGTTTTCGGTAATCCTTATTATTATTTGGTGATACAAAAAGCAATATTGATCTAATCTGGTTGATATAAAATATCCAGTTGTTTCACTTCCCGATTTTCAAGTGATCTTTACCCTCCCTCCTCTGGCTCCCCTTTGGACAAAATGACAGTGTGGCTTTTGTGGCTGCAGTGAAGGTATGGCGAGTGTATTTACTTCACGATGAAAGGATTAAGCTTAGCAAGGGATCGAGAGGTGAGGTCCCGATAGGACCTCAGGAGGGGCTATCGGAAGCTGCCACCGCAGTTTTACATCTCTGGGGGAGATTTAAAGATTACTCAAAGTTGTGCGAGTGGGTTGAAACATAGCTCCGGATCTGTTTTTGATGAGAGATTAACCTTGTAACATGGTAAAATATCGAAAAAGTGTGCATAATACGACTCCGTTAATTTAGTTTTAATCTTTGTATTATGGAAACTTGTTTCTATTTTTGTTTTTGTCAAAATGTTGTCAAATAATTATTTAAAGTTCTGGTCTGGTGTTATTCCAGTAAATCTATGATTTTTATGACATATATATATATATTTTTTTTTTCCTTAAGTTCATACGATGAACTTAAAAAGTTTTGAGGCTCTTTCACACTTTAATTTGAGGTTTAGTTATTTTTTGTCACTTAGTTTAATTTTCATTTAGTGTTTTTTTTTTTCTTTTTCTTTTGTCAACTATATCGGGAGCCCTACTGATCTGCATTCCCTGGATTTTGTCCTCAGCATTTTTCAATCCATCACCAGATCCGTATATCGTATATCTCGACACCGTGATTTATTAGTATGCCGTTAACTGGAGCAGGAAGCACCACCTACAGAGGGCGCACCAGGACAATTCCAGCCCTATTTGCATCCATCCATCCATCCATCTTCTTCCACTTGTCCGTTGCCGGGTCGTGGTGGGTCCAGAAGGGACGGCTTGCATTGGATTCAAATTACCTAGGGACCTTGCCAAAACTAAAATTACTTGGGTTGGAGAAATGTTTTGGCAGCATAACGTTATTAATAGCTTAAATACAGCATGTAAATACTAAAGAAGTGTTTAAGGGACGTTAAAAAAATAAATAAAAACATGTTACCTGACAACCTCGGAGTTCAGAATCAAAATCAGAATAGGTTGAATTGCCATTGTTATGAACGGGATCACAACTAGGAATTTTACTCGGCATGAGATCTCTGGGTAATACTAATCCACTGCTTGAATTGATAAATAAAACCACATTGCTAACAAACCACAACCAAAAGGGACACATTTAGGGTACATAATACGTATACTTGCTGCATGAAAACATCCAAGAAGCACCACAACTCACTTTTATGAGCGCTCAGGATCTTCTCTTGGGAACAAAACCTCATAATCCCACCCTACCTTTCCTTTTCCATATAAACACTATGACTAATACTAAGTCGGACACATACCCATCGACTGCCTGGCCTCTATATCGACTCCGGCGCTTGTGAAGTACATTAAAACTAGCCATATCACAAAGCTCCTTCGGGCCCTTCGATGATGCGCTTCAGGCTTTCTGTATCGAGTCGCGGAGAGGAAACAAGACGAGTGGAGAGAGAGAGAGGAGGGGGAGAGTTGGGTCTCAGGGCTATATGCGAATATCTGACAATTTCAACCGTACACTCACCAGCCACTGCCTCTTCCCGATCCATCACAACTCCACAGCTGTCATGGAGCCGGATCAAATGCGGGATGGAGGCTTGAAGGACACGCAGACGCTGGAGCGGGGATTAACCGCCGGGGACGTCGTGTTGGGCTAAACTTCTCGGACTGGGAGAAAGCTTGAGTTTGCGTGCGGTCTAAAAAGTGGTATACAGTATTTAGCAGAGATAGAGCATCTGAATAAACAATAAAAAGCACATCTGTATCAGAGGATTTGGGTCATATTTGTAAACATAAACACACATGTCCATATGGTAAACCGTTTCATTTAATATTTATGTCTTGATATAGATTGGCCATTTGTAATACAACTATACTGTGTACTGTATAATGAATCTATGAAAGAGACTTTAAAAAGGACACATTCATAACAATACCTGTAATACTTAGAGTATTGAGAAATTATTTAAAGTGGCTTTTGTCATTTTATCACAGTACATTTTTATTTCATTTTTTATTTGAGTGATATTACTTTGAAATAACTGTACTCTTACTTATATACCGCCTTTGCTCTGCCCAATCCCATCAGACCTCGCAAGCTAAGCAGGGAAGGGCCTGGTCGCTACTTGGATGGGAGACCTTTTGGTCCCACCAGGAAGCCTGGGTGAATGTAGTGTGTGAGTGACTGGTTGGTGGTGGTCGGAGGAGCCCATGGCACAGACTGGTTGCCTTGCTTCCGTCAGTCTACCCCAGGGCAGCTGTAGCTTACCACCACCGAGTATGGCATGAATGAATAATGACTACAGTGTAGCGCTTTGAGAAACTTGGTAACACAGGCTTGTAAAGCGCAATACAAGTGTAAGCCATTATTATTATTATTATGTGGTTACTCGTTCCATCATCAGTAAATCTATAGGTGGCAAAAACCTTCATCTTGTCATGTCAAAGCTCAGTAAAGTGAAATGTTTACTCTTGTGGCCTGATCTTCTGCACAACAGCATTGATCCAGATAAGGTCGTGTCCTGCATGCGTCATGAGAGTACATTTGCGGCGTCTTCTCATCCCTTCCTTTACATCGCGTCTCTCGCACTTCGTTCAGCATTTAGCCTACACCATTACATCACAGGACACACTACAAACCTAATTTGTCCCACTGTGAGTGAAACACTGACCATGTCCCGAGAGAAACCGTTTATACCAACGGTCCCGCTCTATTAAAGAGTGCGGGGCTCTTCCACACCGCAGAAACATAATCAAATCTCCTGTACGTGCCGTGGCCCCGGGTCTGCAGAAAATATTCAAGTCTGCTACGGGCTGTGGGAGGAAAAAGCATGGGATGGGACCACTGTTGTACATAATATTTTATCGCCATTTGCTATGAGTGTCTGTCCAGCTCACGACTGCATGCGTCAAATCTGAAGCTGAAGATTTCACAGAGCGCCCCCGTCAGTGTGAAAGTTGACAAGATCTCACACAACCACACGTACACATTCATAGAGATAAACGTTACTGTTGGCATTTACTCTCAGGTGAACTGGCCATCTCTGGAGTCTTGTCACGGACCTCACTTTGCTTTAAACACAAGCTAAGGAACATTTTAACAACTCATGTAAAGGTTTTACTCATGAAAAATCACTTTGATTCCCTTTATAAACTTTCTCCTGCATGTAATGGTTGGTTGGTTAGTTAGATTAGCACAATACGTCACAAAAAGCATTTGAAGTAATGCAAACACTATTCACCCGATTCGCTCATCAGCCATGTATGTTTAAATCTGTCAACCATTCTGAAAAAATAATGACAAGCAATGATCGGTAATTTGCAGTTAGAACTGCAAACACTTTCACAACTGTCCGTCAGGGAACCAATTTGAGCACATTCGCTTTAGAAAACTGAACAGACTTATCTCGCTCCTCTTATAGAACAACAATAGCCCGCATGTTTGCCGATAGTCCAAAGTGCGAGACATATTGATATGCGGACAGCTGGTGAGCGTGGACACATTGATCGACTGAAGGGTGAGGCCGGGTGAAACAAGCTGCACTGTATAAAGTTTTAAATACAGACCAATATCGCCTCTGGACAAACTCTAATTAGGACACAGTTCAAGTCAAATCACGGCTGATAAAAAGTGCTTTTCTGAGTTGAATTTTTCTAAGGGCCTGTGCTCTGCTGTTCCGATCAAGCTATTGTCGAATGCTGTGAGCTGGGTGTCGTAATGGTTGGTTAGGGCTCTCGCGTTACAGCATGAAGGGCCTGAGCTCAATTCTTTGCGGGATTTGCATGTGTGTCCCAAGTCTCCATTGGTTTCCACTCAAAACGTGTCCGATACCGTTCCATCGACTAAATATGAGATTCTGAAAACTCGTGAGACTTTTCTACATGATTAACAATATGAAACACGTCTTTATGGGAATGTGACAGTTTACGCAAGTCTCCCATCCGTGATTTCTCCCTTTCTCAAACAACACAGAAAATAAGTTGAATTAAACTGTTCTTGTCGACAACAAATCCTTTCTAGTGCTCACTAACCTTTTTGCAAAACCTGACTGTTCACATGAAAGAATTTCAATGCATATTTTACAACTTTCAGACAGCGAGGCAGAGGAAGCCACAACAGCAATAAATCCCAGTGCATCTCCCAGCATTGCTTTTCCAAAAAAGATACCCCATTTGGTTGGAGAACAAGGGTTACGATAGGGAGCTGATCCCCTGGCGGAGACTCTCAGGGCCAATGCGTAGATGCAACAAAGCAAAGGCATTCATTTATTTACACTGTTGTGGGCCGGGTAATGTTCCAGCTAAACTGTGGAGGGAATACAATTTGCACATGGATAGAAGAGTCTTCCTGGGTGTTTGAGTGAGTAACGGCATTTATCTCACAAATCTAGATTTCAATAAGCATTCATGACGGACAAATCTAAAGTGAACAGCGTGCCACTTACATTCTAACGCCCTTCGCGCTGCATTCATTCACCGTCTCATCACAGAAAGGCCCGACCTCAGAGTGAGCCAAACCTCTGCGTCCACACAGTGCAAATGTTTCCAAAGCGGTGTGTCTGATTTCCATGGCGCTAAACCCCACAACACCTGCAGCCACTGTGACCAAACAATCGCGTTAAGTTTCCCAAAAGCTTTTTTCTGTGTCTTACAAGGGAAGTGACGGCCCTCGACACATGCAGACAGCTCTCAGGAGAGTGGAGGCTTTAGGAAATCAACTGCTGGTTTACAAGGCGTTTACAGTGACAAACAAGGAATTCTCAATAAAACCTTTTTGAGTTACCTTATTCTAATGTAGGGTATAATATAAAAAAGTGTATTGCTCTAATGCTACCAGAAATAGGGCAATTTATGAGATAGGAATATGTATGCATTGGTTTTATAAAGCGCTTTTCTGGACACTCAAAGAGGCTTTACATAGCATTATTCATTCACTCCATACTTGGTGGTGGTAAGCTACAATTGTAGCCACAGCTGCCCTGGGGTAGACTGATGGAAGCAAGGCCCGTCTGTGCCATCGGCCCCTCCGACCACCACCAGCCTCTCCCTCACACACTACATTCACCCCATAATAAGTGGCATAATATTAGATAGCTTGCTTGTTTCATAGTAATGAATGGATAGTTGTATTTTTGTGTCATGCATACACACTGTGTGCCCAGCCCTAATGGGTTTACAAGACTCAAATAACAACAAAATATACAATTAGAAATTATTAAACTAAACAAGGCTGCCACCTTTTCCAGGCTTTACAAACAAAAGTAGCCATTTGAAACACATTAAAATTAAACAACCATTTCAACTTGTCATTGTTGCTAATCCAAAACATTTCAGGCTTTTTGAATTTTGATTTTCATAATGTTAATGCATAAATGCGGCATATGATTAAGAAGATGTTTGGGCTATTGTTACATGACTGTTACCAACTTATTTACCACTAATGTGGAATGCAAAAAACGCACTTTACAAATGTCCAGAGCTTGTGTTCATTTACCGAACAACACTTAATAATAATACTCAAATAGCTCACTTTTGCACCCACTGCTCTTTAAAAAAAGAAAAAAGGTCTTTTTATTCTGCGCGCCAAACTGAAATGACTTTCACCTTTAGCTTAAGAGCGACTTCAACCCAAAGAAAAAGTGTCTGTGGCCTTCAGAAGTTGTAATGACGATTCCAACTATGTGTTAGGTCTGTCTTTGCTGAAATGTCACGGGCTATTTCTAAAGGAGAACTCCGACCGAACTGTCAGCAGGAGTGAAATTACAATGAAACACATTTCTAGCCATGCCGTACTCAGTACGACCGGTTCTACGTAGTGTGTGGCGACGGGCCACGCTTGACGACAAAAGGAGTCGCCAAATGACAACGGTTCGTTAAAGTAAACAACAAGGAATGAAGTTGGTTTGGTCGATGTTTGATTGTATATTTCGTTCATCTTTTGACTGGTCTTTTGTAGCCTAAAATACGCGGTGAAAAGTTGCTTTGTTTGGCGCCAACTCTCTGTATTGACCGCCGAACGCCCCGGAGCAGAGCGGCACTATAACGGGCTTTCTGATTTGTATCGCCGCTTATGAAAAGACAGCTGTAATTTTGGTCATGTATAATGCATTGTGCTGTTGTGAATTTGTTTCGCTCTTGCCTGGAGGTCTATTGCCGTGGCTCTGTGCTTCTAGTGCCGGCATTGTGTTTATTTTTTTATTTTTTATTTTTCCTCTTCTTTTTCCTCGCTGGCTCGCAAACCCAGCACAATGAGCAATTATTAGTTGTTTTACGTTGATTCCACTTGTGCAAATGAAAACACTCCCCAAATACGAGCGCCGGGGCTGAAAGCTTATTTATGAACACTGACAAGCCGCAATTCCACTTAATTTGGTGAAAATTGTTTTGGTCGGCTCGGTTTGTTGTGCCTTTCATCCATTTTCAAACATTAATAAAAAGGATAAAGCGACTCCCAAGAGGCTCCCAAATTTATTGCATTTCTATTTTGCTGCGCCAAAAAGATAGTGGTAAAAGCCATCAAAAAACATAATAAATATCAATGTTCAATGGCCTGTTGGTAGATTAGGGGTTAGTGAAGGAAAGTACTTTTTGCTATCAAATGTTCAGTATGGTTCTGGATGTTAAAGTTGTGTGTGTGTGTTTTTTAAACTATTGTACATGTTCTTATTTGTGGAGGAAACTGGGGCATGGGGGAAAAAAGCTAGACACAAAGACCATTGCAAACATCCCAAAGAAAGGCTCTTACCATACCTGCAAGCTGAATATGACGAACGCGCGGCATTTGTAAACATGATCCATCTTGAACTGCTCCCGCCTTCACCGTTCGGGACCGAACCAAAAGTGGCTTATGCTAAATAGATACTAATTAACCACATCGTAGAAAAGCTTAAATCATCAACTGGACTGGGTTTAAGGACAGCTGAGGATGTTTGGATTCTAGTCATAGAAGCACCTACTCTCTTTAGGTCATAAAAGACTATCTATAATGACCTACTGAGATCAGGGGAACGACCCTCCTTTGTTAAGGCAAATGGGTTGTCTACGCCCATTGACTCAGCAGCGGAGCAGAACAAAGACCTGCTAGTTGAGTGTTACTGTAAACAACTTGAGTAGGGAAGTTTAGCAGTTTTGGTTCCCTACTCCTGGGAGGAGCCTGAGTCTTATATAGACCACTCCAGTTTGGGTAACAATTGTCTTGTATGACCTACAGAGCTAAGAAGATGCTTCTGTGACTAGAAGTGAACCGTCCTCAACTTTACCTAAAGCCAGTCCAGTTGATGATTTAACCTTTTCTATGATGAATACTCCCTGGATGAATGAGAGCCTTCACAAACATAATTAACAACACAACGATATCAACACAATGGATATCAGTGCTTATGTTATTCGCACAGTAATATCAATCTGGCTCCCTTTGGGTTACAAAAGGCTCCACCCATGGTACTCCATGGTACTGCAGTTTGGTCCATTTACTCACAGTGGCACAAGTAACTTTGTTTTAACTCAAGGGTAAAGATACTGCATCACCATATTACTCAAGTATAAGTAAAAGTACTGATGATTTAACCTCTTAACCCCCACCTTAATTGTGCATTTTTTCAAGTTTGGCTTTACCCAAATTTAAAACTTTTTTGACTGGAGCGTACCAGTATGACGCCTCATTTGAAAGCTAAGACCAAAATAACAAAGATTTTTCCTTGCCTTGTCATCACTTTTTTGTCGTAATTTTGGCTTCTTTTTTGTTGTGTTTTTGTGTCCCTCTTTTGTTGCAATTGTGTAGCTTTTTTGTAGAATTTTCTCGTTTTCATTGCTAATTTGACACCTTTTTCAGGAAGCTTTTACATTTGGGTAATGCCGAACTGGAGGAAATGTGGTCCGTTAGTACCACCTGTACCACCTGTATTTATGTACAGAAAATGTATAGAATCACACGTTTTAGGCTTAACTTACAACATTTTGTGAGGCATAGACACTATTTTACATTATATTCTACTGGTATAAGTTGGATTTGGGTCACGGCTTGTCATTCCAGGGTGATTGTGGGTCCTGACGGAACATAGCATAGAATTAGTTTAGTAAAACTGTGTTATACTGTTAAAAGCTCATTGCGGGACTTAGAATTATTATTGACATCAAGCACAGTGCATAAACACACTCCATCCTTGCTCTATCGCTCTATAATCGCCTATTCCTCAGTCAAAGCTTATCACAGGATGTGCGGGAGTTCAGCACACGTCGGTCTGCACGCAGTGGCAACTTACTGGAATGCGGAGGTCATCACACGTCTGTCTGTATCCAGTGGATACTTGCTGAGCACGAGGTGGATGACAACTGCGAAGCTGCCCCCCCTTGGGAACGTCTGCACAATTCTATGTACAAATGTATGAGCTAGGAAAGATACAGCAGAGAGAGAGAGAATGAACTCGGCCGAGGAATGACCTCTCCGAATGGCTCCTGCTGCATTCGATAGGGCTAGATAGCGCTCAATATTCTGTTTAGAATTGTAAACGTGAGGGTAATAAATTTGCTTATCTAAAAACCTTCACGACTGTGTGGTGTCCATTCTGTGATCGACGGAATCAACGAATATGACGGCATCTACCTTTTGTGATTAATGGAGTCAGGTTTATGTTATATATAAGAGAGTAATTTCCTGTGTGAGATGCCCACAGTCCCAATAGTAAAAAAAAAAAAAAGGTTAAAGTTCTTGTTTTGTTCAGAGAAGTTTGGGTTTGTCCCATTATCCAATGCTACTAGGGCGACCTCAGTGCGGCCCCCTTTTAGCTTTCTCTATGAGCTTTCATCTTCACGAGGAGTATCTAGAAGCATTAGTTTTACATGTTTTGGCGCTTTTGTGACACCCAAGTACCCAGGGGAAACCCACCCCAGTGTCCTCGATTCAATTAGCACAGAGCACAGTCTCCCAGCAACACTGTTATTTTGCCATCTGCACAAATTTAGCCAGGGAAAAAACAAAACAGAGCAACAACGGAGGTGTGATAATTACTGTGATGACATACAAAGTGAAGCGTGTGTGAAGTGAAATTGGACAATCGGCTCAAAAAACAATGACTCTGGACTTGAGCCAAGCATCACCGCTGGGTTTGGCTATTAGACACAAGTGTGACTCAAATTGGCTGGAAAATGTTCTCTTTTTTAAATCCAATTTGGCAGCTAGAGACAAAGTGTGTGGAGTCATTTGTAGCAGGAGAGGCACTGTCAGTTCAGAGAAAAGTCTTGCGTCGCATTCACAGTAATGTCAGAAGTCTCTCGATGTGCCGGGAGAAACGGGTAGTTTGGTGGTCGTAATTTGCCTCTAATCCAATTATTTCATTTGATTGTTTATTGATGAATATTCATTTGAAATGGTGCAGTGTGATCAAGGCAGTTTGGACTGCTGCCCCAGCAACGGACAAGAGACAGAAGATGGATGGATTGATGAAAAAAATTGTCTCAAAACATATCAGGACACAAGCAAACTTTTCAGGGAACAATCAACCACAAAAGTTTAACGACAGAAGAAAGAAGATAAAATAACTCAAGTTGGCAAATAGGTTACAGCTATTTGTGGGCATGTTTCACCTAATTTATTTGAAATGACAATTTGAAATGTATTATTAAGGCCCGAAAAGTAAGTAGAGAGTAAAATATTTGCATATGACTCTTAAACAACTCGTAAACAGTGTTGTTGCAAATGCACATGCGGATCACATGCACATGTGTTTGCATGAACCGTGACGCAAGGAGTTTTAATCTTTATTTGTGTTTTGGAAGGAAAGACAGATCATTGATTATTAAAATTACAGATTACATTTCTCTGATTGTTGTGATATTTTCTTTATTATCAATGTTTTACAATATGAAGCTGAAATGTAATGATTGAGTACTGCAATGTATTCCTTTGATTTGAGGAAAGTAAGTAAGTAAGTGCTTTATTGTCATTGTACAAGCGTACAACAAAATAGTGTTCAGGTGTTAGTCCTGAGCTGCTGCGGCTGAGCCGCGCTGCCACTGTGTCAACCTGACCTGCATGACCTTGGAGGTCGGGGTAACTGTAGCACTCGGAAGAAACCTGGCTAGCTGCCCTCTGTGTCCTCTGAAATGGTGCACCGCCTCCTGGGTTTGCCCCTGTTTCAGAGCGTGGTGTCCTGCACTGGTCAGCTCCTTCTTCCTCCTGCAGCTCCCTCTGCTCCGCAACAGTCTTTCACCATCTCCTTGTTTGTCCCTTACTTGTTTCCTGTAGATCCTCTTGTGACGCCTCCTCTGTGCTACAGCTGTGGGGGCTCTTGGTGCCTCTTCAGTGTCTCAGAAGAAGAAACTTGTAGGTCTCAAATGGGTTTAGCTGAAAAGCTAGCATTTTGTTTACCTTTAAAAAGCTGCTTTCTTGAGGACCATTTTGGACTCTCAAAGTAAACAAATCCGCCAAACCACAAAAACTCGGCAAAGACGTACAAAGGTATCCAGAAAAACAATGTGGAACACATAAATCACAAATGCAGGTCGCAGAAAAACTTGAAAAATTAAGTTGTACCAGGAGAGAGGGAGGTTTCTTCCTGTATTCACGTCGCCATGACAACTACTGACAAGTGACTGTATTCTAATGGTGCGTTCCACTTATGTCGGAAGTCGGAAAATCCGACCAGGATAAAACGTTATCTCCGAGTTGTTGCGTTCCAGTTGTCCAGATCGGAAACATCGGAGGTAGACACGTCCGTAAAAGTTACAACTTTGTTTCTCATGTTCGAGCATCATCAGTTTATAGGGAAACTTCATTGTAATATTTATTATAATTGTTGTAAATAGAGTGATAATTTAGCACTAGTTAAAAAAATAGTTTTTTTTTTTTCTTTTATCGTTAATAAGACGCTAGTAAGAGAGCAGTAAAGCTTATCCGTTTCGCGTTGACATCCCCAAGTTTATTTGAGAAACATCTGCCAAATAACGTGGTTTAATGAAGGGTTACATGCGTAACATGTCACGTCGGGCGCAGCATCTTTAAGTGCTCCTTCTCGGGTGAGCTGATTCTGTCCCGAGTTTCCGAGTCGGAATTACGGAGTTGGTGCGCGATCCAGTTGTAATTTCCAACTCGGAGCTCGGAAATTCCGACTTCCGAGATCAAGTGGAACGCACCATAAATATCCTCATATGAACTGTACCTGTACATCTTCAATGAAGGTACTTGATTCATCTTCTGTACTCTGTAATTGAAGTCTTCGAACGTTTCGCCTCTCATCCAAAAGGCTTCGTCAGCGAAAAAGGTCCTACTCTGGACGCAGCTGAATATATAGACCAACGGGGAGGAGTTAGGGTAGGCCCGGCTCCTCTTCTCTAATCACAGCTACTCTCACCCGTGGGTAAACACTTTTGAAGTAGAGCGTCTCTGTACCTGTACAGTTACTCAAAATAAGTATTGTAAATATGTATTCTGAGTACAACGATTCAGTTACACCCAATGTCAGAACTTGGTAAAAAAAAAAAAAATCAAAAAGTCAATTTTGCATATTCAATCTACAAATGAAGTAGAAACAAAATAGCTTTTTTGTCCAAGGGAAAGTCCTAATAACTTTCAGTACATGATACGACTACTGCAGCACTTCCCACTTTCTTAAAATTGAATCCTCGGATATCCGGGGACGTGTTGGCCTCGTCAGGAGACCGTTTTGTGGAGCGAGGCGTCAGCGGAATCATCTCATGTTATGAACGGACACCTCTCCCCAGCGGGCGCTTTAATTCTGTCGCCACTTCGATCCCTAATCTTTGGTGCTTTCAAGTCTATTCTTCAATGGACTTTGGAGATTTACCCTTTTCCCGAAATTGCTACGTTCCCTTAGCAGCCAATGTCAGGTTTCATTCCCCAAAACGTCCATGCCGCTGCGTCTCCGAGGAGGCAAGAAGTGGACTTGCATGGATTGCGTCTGAAAGCACAATAATGACAGCAATAGAGGAGTGAGTGTTTCTGGGGGGCGGCCATGAAAGCCATTTTGCACCTCGGACTCAGAAGGCATTTCGTCTCAGACACACTGCTTTGGTGCGGAACAAATTGGTGTCAGTGACTCGGTTTGATGGATTTGTTCGGAGAATGCCAGATCGGGACAACAAATCCTCACGAGGCCCGGCGGTGATTGAGAGGGGCCAGCTGTTAGTGTTGTCTCAGAGAAGGGAAAAAGTTCTGGACATTCTGAGTTTGATCCATTTCAGAGTGGGAGCAAATACTGTATGTGTGGATCGTATTTAGTCAACATGGAGATATTTGTAATCCAGGGATTTTCTATGGAGTGAGATACAACAAGCACTTCACCTCAAATCAACCAAGACCTAGAAGTTTCTCTGTTTGTCCGTGTTGAGAGCTTTTGAAGTCTTCCAACAAAAGGACTTTGAACTGTTTCAAATACAACCAGTTCTTGCTACATTAAGACATTGGTACGTTAAGCATGTAAGCATTTATTTTTCTCTCTGTCTAAAGACCAGCTGCCAATTTGTACTACAAAAACTGCTTGAAAAGACATAAAAGAGGCACTCTCTTCTACAGACCTCAGAGGGAAGGAACCCTGTTGTAGATGATTTTAGTGGTGGGGGATAATCCAAAGGGACCAACACAAACACGTGGAGAACAAACACATCACAGAGCCACTGGAATCAACTTTGCCAATTTGCTCACTTCCACCGGCCAAACCACTGTCCAGATCTGATAGACAGTGAAGAATGAGTTGAAACCAGTGTGTGGGTCGATGTAGAGCCATTAAGTCTGTTTCTTTACACACAGACATGTGTGACATGGAATGGTGAGCTCACAGGGATGATGAGGGAAAGGCTTTCTGACTCAACTGAATCGGAAGTACAGGCGGCCAACAGGAGAAGGACATGAATCTAGCAGAGATTTGGCTGAGAGAGCAAGACGATAGGTAGGTTCTACCAACTAAAACACTGTTGCATTCATGTTACTGAAATAAACATCTGCAGAAAACCCTTCAGGATTTATTATTGCATTTCTATCATGCATTATTGAGATGTAAAAATGTTTTGATACTTTAGCATTTGTTTTAAATTCTGAAATAATTACTATTTAAAGAAAAGATAGTAAGGAGTGACAGACAGAGCCGGTCAGGATTTCGAATTGGCCTGGAGCACCATCTGCAGGCCGTAGAGGAAATGACATGTTACTGAACTTTCACGTTCAGCCACTGTTATAAAACACAACGTTTTCTCCTTCTTAGTTTTAATGTCCAAGCTCATGTATTCATTTGGACATGTATTCATTCACAAAATTGACACGTTTGGTTTCCATGTGTCGCACAAAAGGCGACGCTGTGTGTGGCCAAATTATGGTCATTTCCTTTGACTGCAGTGACCATAGCAGTGGCTAAATACAGGGGCATTCACAGACGTATCACATTGAGGTTTTCATTCCACTTTTACAACAACATCTCCACTTTAGTAGTCAAACCTACAGACACTTTCCAGTCTTAGAATATGTTGAATGTTTTTTTTTTTTGGCCTCCTGGAACCGCCACCTTAATGTGGTGGAGGGGTTTGAGCGCCCGAATGATCCTGGGAGCTCTGTTGTCGGGGGCTTCGTGCCCCTGGTAGGGTCTCCCAGGGCAAACAGGTCCTAGGTGACGGGTCAGACAAAGAGTGGTTCAGAAGCCCCTTATGAGAGACCAACAGGCCCGGTTAGAACCATGAGGCCGTCCTTCTGTGGACCCACCACCTGCAGGAGGAGCCATAGGGGCTGGTGCTATGTGTTTTGGGCAGCTCCAACAGCTGCCCCCACGACCCGGCAACAGAAAAGTGGAAGAACATGGATGGATGGATGGATGGGTTTTTTTGTGGCAATTTTTATGCCTTATCAAAATGCCTATATTTCTTTTTACATTTAAGGCTGTAATTTACAGCAAAGGTTCCTCATTCATCTGCACCAATGCGTCTCCTGTACTTGATATGATTTATTTATACATATGCATATTTTTTATGGTGTATCATGTGGGGGGCCGGGTGCCTGCAGCTGAGCTTATGCCTGCCGACTGTCTGTCACGTCACCGCCGCCACAGCAGAATGATGGTGCGGCCTTCGCTGTGACTTTTGGGATGGATTTGGATTTCTCTTTCCCCTTCAGTGAAATATGATTCTCGGTAATAAATCAAGTTGCGTGGAAGTGTTTTTTTAATTTTTTCTCTGGCACTGTCCATTGCCGTCTGTGTGAATCTCACGCTGTTCTTCTACATTACCGCGTCGGACTGCGGGCTCCTGTCTACGGCTAATCACATCCACGAGAAATCGCAACATAACGCCCGGCTGATGGAGGAGCCAGCAGAGCAGACACAAAAACTGCACACACCGAGGCACTTTTTCGTATCCCGGTCGCCCGCAGTCATTCCGAGTGTGATATCCTGGACACGAATATTGCCTCAAGCTTTCTGGCTCAAGGTAACAAACCACAGAAAGTAGTTGATCAAGTTGGCTGTGCATGGAGGGAGTTTCAGAAAAAAATTATTTTCTCTTTGCTCTTTCATATTTTCTTCAGCACTGGTTGGTTCTGCTCTTCAAGTTGCATATGAATTATAATTATAGACTATGGAAGTTTTAAGTTGACATGAGTTCTATAGTCAGACGATAAAGACTATTCTATTTGTATTGCTAGCATCTGTTGGTTTGGTGAAGCACATACATAACTGGATGTCGTTATCCCATGCACAAGGTTAAGTAAAAGGTGGCATGGTAGCGCAGCGGTTAAGGTTGAGGGTTCGATTCCCACCTGGACGGGGCCTAAACATTTCAACCCTTATTCCTTTTAATGATGGTGACGTCAGAAGCTGACGTGAGTTCTTGAGGAGCGTGAATAATCACACAATTGCAATGTTGGACATTAGTTCCAATGTAACATCCTTAGAGTTTTATTACGGATCACATTCATCCATACTCAATTGTTACTTTGGCAAATTATTCACATATCCACACAAAAAAAAACATCTGTATTATCACAACATTAACGTTTCTGTTCTGTGAGACAAACTATGGGTACAACTAAAGCAACCTATCCTATTCGATGACCGATAACGGTTAAAAATCTGACACATTACAGAGAACCTTCAGAGAAATTCTTGGACATTTCCTGGACAATCAAACTTGCAGTCACATGTTGTGTCCTATACTGTCTGTATACTCTGCTTTGTGTTAATTTTCTGTTGCCTGCTTGAACTAATTACTTATATCTATTCTCAGTAGCTGTTCTAACAATATGTGCTTCTTCTTGTTGTATCCCGTCTGAAGTTGTCAACCTGCCCTGGGTGACCAGATGAAAATAAGCCATTGGCATATTTACATGTGAACTTTGAAAAACAAGGCTATTAATATGTACTGTTCCATCTTAAATAAATAGAAAAGATTCTCATATTGGTAAAAAGAAGCATGGCATTTCAGTGGTCCTTGTCCACACATTTACAACCCCTCGACACCCACAAAACCCCATCACGTTCGGCAGGACACGGTCAAATCCACTCAGACAGACATGAATCATGAAACTACATTCATAAGAAAATGACCTGCAGTTATAGACTCCTGGCCCTGCAGCAAATACCAAAGCACTTTCCTGTTACGCTTAACTCTGTCTATCTCTCTCTCTGCCTGTCTGTTTGTTTGTCTCGCACTCCACTCATCTTTGTCTCCCTCATCTTCCTCCCTCTTTTCCATTTTCTCTTTCTGTCCGTGTGAGTGTGAAGGAGTAAAGGCGTTGTCATCGTCCTCCAGCGTCAAGCCCCGGTGACTCGCTACAGTTACTTGCGTTTGCTCGGTGAGTTGCGGTTTTAGACGTTTTAAACATTCAATATACTCGTACAGAGCTAACACCGCTAACCGTTTTTAGCTTCCTGGCTGTGGCTCCTTGCGTTTTTTTCCTAGGATGGGAAAGACCACATTTGAGAACAACCCTAGTTTAAACTGATCCAAACTACCCGTAGGCCTAAACCTAACCCTATGCATGTTATAGTGGCATGCCACATGCAAACGACTCGGTATGTGTCTGAAAGTCTCTTCCCTTTTATTTATGTTAATTAGTGTATTAATGCATTGATTGCGACCAACGGATGGGCCTTCTCTTTCACCATTCTCTCTGTGACTCCTCCGAGGAAACCTGTCGCTCAACTAGCACGATGTTATATGGACGGTAAACATCACAACACGACCCCGGCGTGTAGTAGTCGGGCCCGCAGAGAAGAGGTAACGGTGTCAAGCAACTCTTCGTGAATGCAGTAGGATGCTGCCGCCAGCGGTTGTGTTGAGCGCTTACTTCTATGGACATGGACGGTTTTGTCATGTCCCTCTGTTTTAATTCTGCTCAAGTACAAAAATAATATAAACTTAGTACGTAAATAAAATAACATGTTTTTTTATAATTGACAAGGGTGGCGTTGTAAGAAGAAGTTAAGGGTCTGCCCTGCTAACACGTTAAGTAAGCCACACCTGTCTATCTCAGCCGGCATGATCTTTGTTTCTCATACTCTCGCCTCACAGCAAAAAGCTTCTGTGCCAGGTGTGGAGTTTCATGTTCTGCCTTGTCCAGTTTTCTCAATCAACCTAAAACATGCAAAAACCTGCCAAAAGGGGGTTTCCAGGCACCAATGATGGGATTAATGGCTCTTTTCAGGGAGCTGAAAGTGTTAACCCTTTGAAAAAAGTGTATGAAAACAAAAAAAAGTGTCTGATAATGAAAAGAACTGTGTTCCAAATATTTTTCAGAGTAAAAACCTTTTACTTGTGTTGCCTGCTCTGCTGTTGTGCTGATTCTTGTGTTCGTCAAGGACAAAACTGAATCAAAGAAAGAAAGACTGGACTCTTCTCACAATCAACCATGGTCTAAAAACGCCGATTTGGTCACGAAGGACACATCTCTACCAGGTCACATATTATTAATGCCCTGAGAAACTGGTTGAATGATGGGTCAAATGCAGAGCACAATAAAGTTTAAAAAAAAAATATATATATATATATATATATATATATATATATATATAAATAAAACATAATAACTGTCCCTCTATGTGCACACCCCATGCACACTCCTCTGCCTCTCTGACACTCCCCTGCTCTCACCTCTCCTCCTCTCCCCTGTGGCCAGTGTAGCGTGAAATAAGAAAACATGGCGGCGCAGGTAGACTCCCAACTCCACTGCAGTCTGCAACACTGTCAACAGCCCAACAAACATCAATTACAATCAGCAGACTGAGCCCGGTCTGTCTATCTGCTCCTGTCAGCAAACACTGACTTTAAACAAGGCATAGCTCCAAATGAAAATTAAAAGGCCTGTGCTGTGTTATAGTATTGTTTGTATAAGGTCTGAAAATGAATGTTTAATGAACATTTTCTGGCCAAAAAAATTACTTGGCACCACATTTTGGCCGCGTTAGCCCTTCACCAAACATGAAACAAATGGCAATGTAAACTTTTGAGCACAACTGTATGTACCATGATTGATCTGGTCTTCACGTGACAAAAGTTAAATGTACATACAATAAGAGTACATAAACTTTCAGAGTGGCTAATTTTACGTCAGAGAACATTATATTGGAGAAACGAAACAAGTTTTACTGAAGAGACTTTATCAATACTGAAGAGAAAGCAGCAAAAGTTCACAGGGAGCCCTATATTCTATTTTATTAGGGCTGCTCGATACAGACTTGTAACCATTGCCACTATTAATTCAATCATTAATCAGTGCTTTAGTACTATCAATACTGTGTATTTCCACAAATAACTCGAAATTGAAAAGTGAGTGAAAACATTGTAAAGTCATTTGCATTGCAACAATACGCTGAACTAAGCTACAAAACACAGGACATATAGTAGCTGCATGTCATTTCTGCGGATTCAAGCTCATTGCATCAGTCTTGTAGTTTAAAACGTGCACCGAGGTGTAGAGTGAGAACATAGTAAGTCCCAAAAACAAGTGAAATCCTTTCAGTGAAAACCAGAAGCCAAATACATCCAAAAACAGTGCATACACCTCCATCCGTGCAGGATGTCACATGGGGCAGGAGCTGGTCACCTGACAACTCCCATAATGCAGTTCTCGGCATATGTTTCCCTTAGAAGACAAGGCTGAGGTTCTTTAGGTCATCATGGGTGTTGCAAATATAATGTGATGAAGCCATGAGTAAAAAGTGCTCATTCCAAGTTAATTTTAGGTAACCATGACTGACTAGACCAGGGGTTCCCAAACTTTCCAGGCCGCGACCAGCTAAAATTACTCAGCCAACCATTTGGGACCTCTTTCTATAAAATGTGATGAGCATGTATAACAATTAATGTTCATTCAAAACCTTTCAAATCAGGTTTTTCCATACTGAGATACAGTATGTTCTTACCTGAGCTTAGACAAGTTGATACGCACCGGTCTGGTCTTTGTGCGTGCCTGTGGAAGAGCTTGGTCGCTTCTAACTTCACCCCGTTTGGAACTATAGGAATATATGGAATATATAGTTTTACCCTGTCCTGGATTTCATGATAATTGTATCCTAAATTCCATCTAATATGAAACAAAATCCAGATCGGAGCACTTCAGTGGTTGATATGGTAAAAGTGATCAAGATAACTCAAAACTGTGCAATGATGTGAGGAGACTGTGATCCAACAGGCAATTGTTTGTTGTTCTTTTATCACTAATTTATCATCATTGTTATTACTTTTTTGTTTTGATCAGACTTGACAGGGCTCTAGTGAGTTGTAGGTCCTATAGCTGCTTCTATCGAGAGACGACTCCTCTAGCCTGTGTGGAGGGCATCATAAATCACTACTGTAAACTGCCACTTACAAAGGGCCATTGAAGTATTTAATATTCCAAAACAGGCATGCAAATTGTTTTTATCCACACTCACTGTCGAGTGCCTATGTCCTGAAACCCGCTACTTTCAGTTTTATTTGCGCAATTACTCCTGACTTATTATGCTTGTAAATTTCAGTGGTCAAAATAATGAAGATTGCCACCCGGAATGGTATTGCATGTTAGGGGGGTGATAAACCCTTGCGCGGTCTTTGCCAAACTGTATTCTTATGTCTTATGCATAATTCAATAGGCCTTTTCTGTATTCACCATTATTATGCGTTTCTTTATGGTTTTTAATATGTTGTCAGCTCCTCAAGGCTCCTCCAGGCAATTACTTAGAGCCAGTGCTGCGTTTATTATGTCATACATTAAATCAAGATGCTCAACAAAACTTCCTGTATGCAAACCTTATGTGTATGTTTTAGAAACCATTAGGCGACATAATGAAAAATGTGGTTTTAACAATGTTGTTCTCATCTAAAAACACACTGGGAGAGGTATTTCACTTCATTACGTTTTGAGTCATCCAGTTTACATCCGTTGTGTCTTCTTTAGCTGAAGCTATCCACACTGTGTTTTCTGGATTATATTGTGTCCAAAAAGGGTCCTCTGCATTTTTAAATCCCATAAACCCACACTCTCAAAAGGAGTACCATACATCATGATGCTAAACATTTGTTTGCACGCCGATTGTATCACGCCTGAAAATAGAGGTTCACCTACATAGCACGTAACACATGTATTTCCAATTGACAGTATTTAGATCTTCACATCGTTGCACATTTTAGTGTGGCCCTAATTGGTGAACCTCTCCACTGACTAATGGACACATTTAATTTGATTTCATTCTAATAGAATCTGTTATTTTATGTATAGAGTACAGTCTTACTAAATGAGTGTGTTTGCCGAGGAAAAGTACCGTGCAAGGTAATAATAAGCTTCAGTAAGCGTCTCATTGTGATTCAATAGTTTCCCTGAGCTGAATGAGACTGCAGTCTGTAAATAATTTGGCCGTTCTCACTGATTTAAGTTGTGCTGAAGACTGAAATGATTATGTAAACAAAAATATCCTCCAAAAGCCTTTTACTACAAACGATTTTCAGTGTTGTTCTTTGTGTATCAAAGTTATTATTATTATAATAATACATAATAATAATAAAATTATCATTATTATTATTATTATTATTAATAAGTCTAATTATGAAAATATTATAGTAAATTTCAGTTCTGGCTTCCAGGTTTTGTACTGGACAATGGACAAGTTTATTGAGAAATTATGAGCGCTTTAAACTAAAGCCATCACGAACGAGTTGTGTCTTTATTTGTTTTTAGGTCAGGACTGTGCAAATTGATTAACAACCTGCAAATTAGTCATGCGCTAATTTCAATTTGCTGTCCCACACATAAAAAATGTGCAAACTCCACATAGAAAGACCCCTCCTAACCAAAGAATTGTGTGTTTATCAAATCTCTTTTCTTTCAAGGCCATATTGCAAGCACCACTTCATTCACTGCAGTAGGCTACTCAAGCACTGAAACTCACACAAACTCCTCTTATCCAGCATTTGACCTGATAACAAGTTCTCCTCACTGTCAGACTACTCTTGCACCAGGAACGAGCACAGACCAGTGCTCTCCCCAAGGATCACTACAAACACATTACCTTGACGCTCCTGGCATTTAGTGCTGCTTCAAACTCACAACCCTGGCAGCTTATTCAGTGGCAGAGCTGGGAGAAATGAGGACAGGGCGGCAGTGAGAGAAATATACAATAATGAGTTAGTTGTTGTTCATGCTTTACGTTCAACCTTTTTTGAGCTTTTAAAGTCATTCACCTGATCTCACTCGTGGAGAAAACTTTCTTCCATGTGCTGATTTGTTTATTATGTATGAGTTTCATGTTTGCCACAATTACCCAAGACACCGGTGAACAAAAGGCGGAAGTGTGCCCTCTGCTGGCCTTCAGTATAACTGCATTTTGTAATATGATCACACCTTTTCTTGACATGTTTGTTAATTTAAGTTATTGTGTAAAGTACCAAGGCTATGGCCAGGTCACTCTCAATGAGTTTTTACCTGGTTAAATAAAAGGTCAAATACAAGAAAAGAAAGAAAAACAAATACATATAGGGAAATCGTTTTTTGTAAAAGTCTGAACAAATGGGATATTTTAGGAAAGATTTTTTTACATAATAAAAACAGTCTCTGCAAACCCCATGAGAGCACCTCCATGGTGCCGCATTGAACAGACTTTAATGGGTTCAGTGATGGATTACGGGCTTAAAAAATGCACATGACTGTTTCATGTTTCATCTATGATGCAATATAAACCAGGAAGTACAGTTCAGATTTGACCAAAGTAAATAGGATCACTCAAAACTGCATGAATGAAGTAGGGATGTCAAGATTAAGCGGTGTTACGATGACCACAATTATAAAAGGACACTGTAGGTTAACCTTAAGAATTTGACAGTTTACCGCTGAAATGTCTCGTTTGAAATGCTACGCGAGACACAAGCCGCTGCGCGGCGCAAGCAGTGCGTAAACTCAAGGCAGAAGGAAGGGCTTCCCCAGAGTTGCACCAGGACTGGCTCTGCAAGATCTAAATGTGCACTCCTATATGCGCAAAAGGTTACACTATAGTCTGTGTGTAGAAACACAAGAACGAGCTCTTTGTCTCTCTGTGTCTGTCACTGCTCAGGCTGCAGGGTTTTATCACCTGGACTCAGGGCACATTTGTGGCTGTGATTCAGATGACATCACATTTTGTATCTAGGAGTCTACCATTTTATAGATTTCATATTCATGACTGAAACTCATCTTTGCAGAACACAAACAGGAGCATGCAACACTATCTAGCGCAGTATTTGCCTGTCCAGCCAGACGCTCCTCCTGTCTGTCCAAAAGAAGAACTGCCGCCTGGGCAGCTGCTCGCAGCCAATCATTTCCCGATTTGACCCATATTGGTCCAATCACGCATTGAGACGCGGGAGTTCATCGCATCAGATGGAAGCCGTCACTGCATTCCTCCAAAACATTAAAGATGGCGGCGCGTCGACTGATTCACTGTTTTCTTCTGCTCTTTCGTCTGTTTTAAATCATTTGAAAATATAAAATCCCTAAAACCGGAGCAAGAAACAGCGTTGGAAGCGTTCCTCATGAAAAAGGAGGTTTTTGAAGAGGCTTCCTGCCACTCGTTCCTGCGTCACATCCAGCTTTTCTCTGATTGGTTGATCCGTCTGTCAATCACGCCCACCGGGAAATCGCTGAGATCACGCTCGCTCCCAGACTAAATATCTTTAAAAATCTTTGAAAAAGTATGTAGTTTGGCAGGCCAGGCAAGCGCTGTATAGATTTGTCTTGTTTCCTTTGAAAGTTTTATTGGCATGAATTTCAAGGTAAAGAAAAATCAAAAATGTCCCTTTATTTTTGTTTAACCACTAAAATAGTGTCCACATTTGTCTTTTCTTTTTTTTATATATATAATTATTGTTACAACATTCATCATCATAGCACACCACAAGACACTTCACCCACCTGGCCTCCAGTGTCTGCGTACATTGGTGTATGAATGGGTGAGAGGTTCCTTGCTGTAAAGTTCTTTGAGTGCCTAATGTAGGTGGAAAAGCGCTATATAAGTTGAGACCATTTACAAAACTACTCCATGGCATTATAACTAATCACCTGCAAGCCATTATTAATTATTATTATATGTCTTCGCTGATTGAAGTTGTACCATCCAGTCTGGGCTTTGTCTTACTCCTGCACTATAGAGAAAAGCACATTAAATATATTTCGCAGCAGCACTGTATACAGCTGGATGTCTGTATCTTCTCATTACATTACAGGCACAGACGAGGTCTTCTCTGAGCTCCTAATGAGCAGCACCAGTCGGAGAGGGAAAGGAAAGAGGCTCCGTGACTCTCTCAGCGAACTCACTCAACAAGTTAATGCATTGGTGCCCTTTAGAAAAGCAAAGGAGAATAAACTCATTTCTATATACTATATCCACAAGAAACAGGAAGCAATTATGTCGATTTAAGAGGAACGGCGTATATGCATTTGCAGGAAGGGTGCGTTTTTATTTTCTTCTGTATAGTGCTTTTCAAAACCACAAGTCACTCAAAGCTATTCGAAAGGGAAAATTATGCATTCATGCTATAGTCGGTGGTGGTAACCTACGGTACGTGTAGCCTCAAATGCCCTGGGGTAACTGACAGAAACACCATCGGACCACCTTGGATATCGCTGCCAATCTGGGCACCTGTCGAGGCTGGGACAGAAGCCTTTGTCACACCTAATAATAACCTAATAGAAATAATATTGGCCACTGTTCAAGTCTCACTGCCTGGCTCAACAACAGCGTTGGTCCGGACGAGGCCGGTGTCTTGCGTGCACATACCTGCTGCGTCAGTGCTTGTGGCCAGCAGACTGAAGGCGCTGCTTAGAAAAAACGAGGACGACTGAGCCGTGACGTGCTGCAAGAGTGTACTGGTTTCCATTTGCAGCATCTTCTGAGCTCTCCTTTACATCGCCCTTCATGTACTATACTGTACTATACTTTTAAACTCTCACAGGACAAACTAAAACGTTGTTTATTTACTTGCTCTGGTATTGAGGACACCGGCGCTCTCCACGCCGCAGAAACATGATCAAAACACCAGCACGTTCCACCGCTGGGTCCTCAATGTTTTATTTTACATCATTACTGATTTATCATATTTGTAATGTACTTTAATGATCAGATGACTTTATGTTCTAACTTGTCTATTTGAATAGCCCAGGCTATTTAGTGTAGGAAATGTCAAGTGATCTTTTTTTCTTTTAATGTATTAATTGGGCAGGGGATGCATATTTCGGCAGGAGTCAACTTCACGTCATTTTGGTTGAAATCCCAAAGCCATTTTGCCTAAATGTGCCAGGGGATTTCAACAGACGTTAACCATTTTTCGGTAGCCGTCAACTTCATATCATCCTTGAACAATGAGAAATGAATATCTAGTTTGCAAGAGCCACTCACTACAAAACAGTTCAATAATCTACAATTCTTCTTTTAAGTTGTATCAGGAAGCGGCAGTTAAACCCCAAGTATCTGTATCAGAAGTACAAAAAATAATAACGCTGGATCGGTAGAACAAGTCAAGCTTCCTTCTGTTTTTCTTTAAACCCCAACGGAGAGTGCACTGGAAAAGTACTGTAATCACCAGAGAGTAAAAAAAAAGGCTTATTAAAAAAGGTGTCTTGTGTCTGTTACACTGCGAAGACTGTTTGTATAGAGAAATCTAGGCACGTGCTTGAATGAAACAAAACAAAACAAGATATGTCTGTTTTTGAAAGGGCATATCCCACCTAGACATGAGCGAAGCCTCCCCATTCTTTCATTCAACTGACAAAAAGTAAAACAATCATCAGCAAACATAAGTGGAGTAGGTTATATTGTGCATCATCAGCCCAATTATAAGTGAGAGAAAACCCCTATGTTATTTTATTTTTTTTCCTATAGAAACATACATTTAAGTACAGTTTCCCCGCTTCCCCTCCGCTGCTTGTCGGAGCACTCTGAGCTGGTCCGATCGATAGGCCTCATTGGGGACGACAGCCGAGAAGAAAATCAAGTGTTTATTCTGCTTCTGCTGCAGCGATCCCCCAGCCGCCGCGAACCACACTTATATCGGCTTTTTGTGGTCTATCTGCAAAGTTACTGGCTGTATACATGAGCGGGTTTCTGTTCGTGTGGAGCGAAAGTGTGTCCCGGTCGCTCCTGGGTCACGCCGGGTCAAGTTTGCACACGTATCGCTCAGACAAATGAGTATGTGCACCATTCTGAACACATTTGACGACTTCCGGCTGTTTCCACGTTGTTGTGTCGTCAGCTTTGGAGCAGTGAGATATGTATGCTTGTCCCGATAACAAAACCTAAACTGCTATATATTGAGGCAGGAAACAGTATAATTGAAGACCTTATAATGCAACAGAAATTAATTCTAAAGCTTAAAAATGACAGTGAAGCTATGTTTAAAAATCACTTCTTAAAATATCCCACAATAGGCATGAAATATGATGAGACTTTGGGTAATAAATAAGGTATTACATTAGAAAAATGGGGGGAGGGATGCAAATAAATGAACAGACGAAAAAGGTTGAGTCCAACAGTGTGTTGTTTGTCATTTAATGAACGATAAGTCGATGTAACAGTCCGAGTTGTTGTGAAGATTTTTTTTTATGCTGCACAAATAAACTAAATTAACTTAACTAAACATCAAGCAAAAGACTGGGTCAAGGCCGTGCTCCTATTACACGATCAAGGATAAGATCACTATAGCTCAATTGGAAAATACATCCAGAACAATCGTTACTATAAATGAAATGGACGCCCCAAAACCGGACTTCCATCATAGAACCTCTGGCCCTCAAGATGATTTTAAGGAACATTATTACACACATCAGATATCAAATGCCTCTTAAAGTACTCTACAAATTAGAAAAATACTTTCAAATCCTTTAAAGTGTCTTTGCAGAACACCCATTCAAGCCATATATGATGTACAACACTGGCATTTGTAGAAAGTGATGCTTTACTTCGGCCTATAATTTTAAGGTCCGTCACTTTGTTCTTTTGACGATAAAGACAATCAGCCCTCCTCTAACAAAACAGGCCTAACCTGCTGTATGGCAATAGCTTTAAAACATACTTTT
Source organism: Proterorhinus semilunaris (assembly GCA_021464625.1). Classification (NCBI taxonomy): domain Eukaryota; kingdom Metazoa; phylum Chordata; class Actinopteri; order Gobiiformes; family Gobiidae; genus Proterorhinus; species Proterorhinus semilunaris. The sequence continues at coordinate 17,290,690 of CM038349.1, forward strand.
AATGAGATTTAGAAAGTAAAAAAAAAATCTGCGCCAACATTCCCATCAATTACCCGCTCACACTATGAGGCAAGTGAAGTGTCTTGCTCAAGGACACAGCAACAGAATTAACTGACTTTGTGAATTCAAACCAAGTGTAAAGATAGTTGTGGGTCCAATTGACAAATAGTTGCAATTAGCAAACCACATAGACGGCAATTAGGCTGTAAATTATCCTTTGCAAACAAAACATGTCCTGTCTCCACAGGGTCTTAATAACCTGCAAATCCAGCGTAGACTTTGACCAAAAGAATGAGCTTCTTGTTTTTCATTGGACAGGACATATTTCAGTCTTTTCTCACATGTTAATGCTTCTTTAAAATGTCCACAGTGAACAGAGGACATTTTAAAATAACAATTACATGCAGTAAAGATGCAGTAAATACTTCTAGAGGTAAAATCTTGTGGACTTTACTTGCAATATAGATATTATTATCCACTGAGTGGGTATTTATTAACATTTATATTAGCCTCTTTGTTATTCATTAGAATCACAGCAGGACAAAGCGCATAGTCAATTTGACCGCAACATTTCTGCCGAACAGTAATAGCTTTGACATCCATTACCTGCTTTACGAAAGAAAACATACACCAAACAGATTTATATAAATTAGGCTCCTGATACTTAGCAATTTCTCCGGGATCAATTGACATGCTTGTTTTTATGCTAATTTGATCGCCATAATACTCATCATAACTGATGAGTATATTAATAGGATGACTATCACAAGACCTACTAGAATTACAACGCACAGTGCTACCCTCATTGACAACATTTTCACATATAATATGCAGTTTACAAATGTCAGCCGTCTAATGGTTTGTGATATAACAGATCTGCCGCCCGTATTCACAGTCTATGATGATAATGAGATAAATCAAAAATCATCTCAAAAATGTATTTATAAACGAGTAGGAACTGAGGTCGCAATTGATCTACTTTATAGCGACTTAATAAAACAAGATTGGAATGCAGTATATAATAAGAATGATGCAGATAGTGCTTTCGAATCTGTTTTGGATATGTTTAGTGCAGTATACAATAAAAACTGTCCAATTCAGCAATTCAGTAAAAACAGCAAAGTGACAAAAAACCAGTGGTTAACCAAGGGTTTACATAATGCTTGTAAGAAGAAAAACACTCTATATAGGCAGTTCCTTAGACTAAGAACAGAAGAATCTGAACGTAAATATAAAACATATAAAAATAAACTGACGGATATATTAAGAAATAGTAAGAAACTATATTGTACTATATAAAAACAAGAACAACATGAAAGGGGTATGGGAAATACTAAATACTATACTCAAAGGTAATGCAAAAATTAATTCATATCCAAACTATTTAATTGATGGGAACAATGACAATCATAATGTGAATGAAATTGTGAAAAGTTTTAATCGTTTTTTTGTAAATGTTGGACCGGATCTGGCAGCAGATATTCCTGTGTATAGTAGTAATGAAATGGAGTCATTGATAGACATTCATTCAAAAACTATGTTTTTGTCTGGAGTAACTGAAACAGAAATAATAGAGGTTGTTAACATGTGTAAAAACAAATCGTCTACTGATTGTTTTGATATAGATATGACATTAGTTAAACAAATTATATATAGTATTGTGAAACCATTAACCTTCACATGTAACTTATCATTTCAAACAGGAACATTTCCAAACAAAATGAAAATTGCAAAAGTAATACCTATACATAAAAATGGAAACAAACACATCTTCACTAACTACAGACCTGTCTCTCTGCTCCCCCAGTTTTCCAAAATCTTAGAGAAACTTTATGACAGTAGAATGGACAAATTTAAAGATAAGAAAATTATTATTATTTAATTAATAAACTAATTAATGAAAGTCAGTACGGTTTTCGAGCAGCAAGGTAAACGTCAATGGCCATCATCGATGCAATAGAAGAGATTACTAATAGCTTAGAAAGAAAGAAACATGCAGCTGGAATATTTATTGACTTGAATAATTTGATACACTTAATCATTCTATATATAGTGAATTTGAGTTGGATCCAAAGCTATTTAACTGGGAGACAACAGTATGTGAAGATGGGGAAGCTTACATCAGCATATTTAGACATTGGTTGTGGGGTCCCACAGGGATCTGTCTTAAGCCCAAAGTTGTTTAATGTATATATTAATGACATTTTTAATATGTCTAAATTGTTAAAATTAGTCATTTTTGCAGATGACACAAACATTTCTATTCTAATGAGATTAAAGTAATTTAGTAACTAACAAACAGTGAATTAAGGAAATTAAAAACAAGGATGGACATTAACAAATTGTCCCTCAACTTAAATAAAACAAAAGTAATGTTGTTTTGGTAATTATAATAGAAAACTAGACCCAGTAAATATAGACGGTGTAGACTTAGATACAGTATCAGAAATTAAATTCTTAGGAGTCACCAATGACAGTAAATTAAGCTGGAAACCAACACATTGTTTTTTTATTATATGGTTCATTAGTTTTGCCATATTTAAATTACTGTGTAGAAGTTTGGGGCAATAACTACAAAAGTTCATTACACCCCCTTGTTATACTCCAAAAATGTGCTGTAAGAATCATACATAAAGTAGGATATTGTGATCACACTAATATATTATTTCTGCAGTCTAAACTGTTAAAAATGTCTGATTTAGTTGATTTCTCTACTGCTCAATTTCTATTTAAAGCTAACAAAAGTGTGCTACCTGCAAGGATACAAATGCTTTTTTACACGCAAAGAACGGGGCTATAACTTTCAGTTCCAAGCAGTGTCTTCCACTAGAAAGAGTATGTGTGTGTCGGTATGTGGAATTAAACTCTGGAACAAATTGGGGGCAGAGCTCAAGCAATGTCCAAATATTCAACATTTCAAATCAAGATCTAAAAAAAAAAAATGGTATGGTCAGAGTACAGGAAGGAGGAAATGGGTACTTGATTGTTAAAGGGTGTTAGAAAGTGCAAGTCAAAGCTCCAGGTTCATTTTGAGATATACAAAGAAGTGCTTTGTGAGTTCAACCAGATTTTGCGTGGAGAAAGGGAGAAGTACTAAAATCATCGCAAACTGCAGAAACAATTCTCGTGTTCTGTTTTCCACAGTGAACAGATTATCTAACCCTCCAGTTTCACTGCCCTTAGAACTAATCTCTACATCTAAGTGCAATGAGTTCTGGAGGATAGGACGTACTTTGTCAAAATTGGCAACTGTGTCTCAGACAAAATTTCCATGACCTGTGGAGTCCCCCAGATCGAACAGATCAGTTTGTGGATGCAAAACAACTTTCTCCAACTAAACTCAGACAAAACTGAGATCATTGTTTTTGGCCCACAGACACAAAGACAAAGTGTTATCAGTCACCTTGAGTCTCTCTCTCTAAAACAAAAAAATCAGGTTAGAAATCTACGAGTAATCATGGACTCAGACCTGAACTTAAACAGCCACATCAAAGCAATAACATCATCAGCTTTTTACCCTCTGGAAAAGATGGAATAGTGTCAAAACCAGACTTGGAGAGACTCATCCATGCATTTGTCTCCAGCAGGTTAGACGACTGTAACGGCTGCTCACTGGCCTTTCTAAACGAGCTGTTAGAGCTGCAGAACATCCAGAACGCTGCTGCTCGAGTCCTGACAAGAACCAGGAAACAAGAACCAGGAAATACGACTTTGATACAGGGTAATGCTGTATGGATTGTGATGATGATGATCAATAGCAGTGGCACTAAAATGATGGTAAATAAGGTATGGGAAACAAGATATGTTGTACACTTGAAGTGTAGCATCCTGTGGGTGTTGACTTGATGTAATGCATTGTTGCATTTGTTGTGGGTATGTACCCAACTTAGTTGTTTAGTAAGACAATGGGGACTAAACATTGCTGTTGGTGCAACCACTTTATTATTTAAGTAAATGAATAGGGGGTGAGAGTCAATAAGCTTGTTGTAGAATGTTATTTTTTATTTACGTTTTCTCTCGCTTTGTGTTGTGTAGCTCGAAATAAAATATTCAAATCAATAATACACAAAGTTCAGATTGTTAACTACTCAACTAACGTAAAACAAAGGAAAAGAGAGAGCGCCTCATGGACCTCCAGGAAGTAATGATGCACAGCCTTGGCTCGGACATACGGGGTTTATTCACGCAGTAGATCTAACACAATGTAAAGGCCACGCCGCGGAGCCCCGCTGTCCACGTTACCCTATGGTTGTCTGTGCGTGTCTATGGGCGATCGGGACCATCTCTTTGAGCGCAGATGGCAATTTTATGACAAGCTGTAAAATGAAGGCAGCCCCCGAGCCCCAGGAGTGGTCGTTTGGCTGGACATGGCCACCGCTCACTCTGACTTTAGTGGTGGTCTTTATGTCAAAATAAAGTGCGATACATGAGCAAACAGACAAAGCAGAATGCAGAGTTTGGGCTGAGGATGTTTTCAGAGAAGTTACACACGGAATTATGTGAAGCCGAGTCCAAACCACATGGTTACTTGATATGCGTAAACAACAAGGCGTATTTTCAGCTGTAATTTCACCCAGTTACAGCTGTTTGACACAATTCTACCAGAGTCTTACTCTACTCTAAAGGCGACAAGGAAGCACTGCAAAGGCAATTATTTCCTTACAATAATAATGTGCCTCAGTGAGAGTATATATACAATGCTGTGGATGTTAGCACTAGCTGCATTAGCATAAGTGAGTGTGTTGTGATTAAATCTATTGCCTATATGACCGTACAAGGTTTTTTAATTACAATGCTTTTAGACTGTGATTCTCCTGTTCTCATTTACACTGATGTTTATCCCAACCTCGGACTCTCTTGTATTTGCACATGTGCAGCACTAGCCTGGTGAGACCAGAATGATTCCCCTCTGTAATTTTTTTATACAACGGGGAATCAGTCTGGACCCCTTCCCCCAGTGGCAGTATCCGCAAAATCAAATCGTTCCCGTGCAATCAGATTTGTTTATTTGTGTGACGTGTCACGAGCAGCGTTACTCACGGGACACGGAAGTCCTCAATAACAATCTACGAACGCCGCACGAGAGAGAGCACGTCTCCAATCGACGGTAAATGACCAAAAATACATACAATCACTTTTGTGATTCATAATCCTGCGCGAATATTAGCGTAAAACTACTAATAACACCGCATCAACGGCAGACGCCCGGTAAGTCTGGCAGCTCGCCTCAGCGGTGACCTAGCATGTATTTTGGAAGTACTTTTCCCAACTAGAACCAGGACATACAACTGTATTAGTCCAGTGCCCGGGTTTGTGCACTTGTTTTCTGTCGCCCAGAGAATAGGCTATTAAACAACACTCTTCAAATTATGTCCTGACAAAGACAGATGGACTTTTTTGTATTATTTTGGTTACAAAATGTTCCCAACGTCATGAAAATTTCGTACCCTCTTTTTACATTATTTTCAATTAGTTTTTGGCTAATAGGACAATCGCAAGATGGCTGTCACATTTTCCACAGCAACGGTTGGCATGTCATAGATCTGCACCCATTCATCACATTACATTTACAGCACCAAGCGGATTTCAGAGCTGGCTGCCGCATGTGTGCACGCGGGCACGTAGCCGCCCCACTTCATAATGCTCTGGTAATGTTGGATATGTGTGAGTGATGAGCCGCAGTCTGAGCACAAGACGGCCAAACTCTCTCCCAAAGCTTTTACCAGCAAAGACGGAAAGGCAAGACGCAACAGACAGCCAGAGAGAGATGAGGGCCGTTAGCTGTTAGCGATGACAGAGGCGGACTGCACTGGAGAGGGGCGGGTGAGGCGCGCTAGGAGAGAGGGCCCAGCAAATAGATAAAGAGAAATAATTAAGAAAAATGAGGGAAAAACATTAGAGAAGAGGCTGAAAAAACGCAGTGAGAGGCAGAGGGAGAGCGGCCCAGAGACAGCGTGTCCTTAATGACCACTTTAGTCGTTTGGAGGCGGTAATCGGGTTAGCCTCCGGGCGCATGGTCATGTAACTCTACCCGGGCCTGAGCGCAGGCTGCAGGGGGTGTGCGCGAGGGCACGCAGCACGGGTGTGTGCGCGGGGCCCGACGTGCGCGGCCGCGTGTTTGTAAGCCAATCCCCGTGTAGCCCGAATCACTTCTCTGTAGGAGTCTTGTGGAAATTGCTGCCTAAATGAAATTATGTTGTAATTTAAAAACAATTTATCAAAGACAGTTTGGTGTCACTCCCATTGGAGCCATTAGGCCTTCTCACTCCCAGAAGCCAGGAAGACTTCCAGCCCGGAGCGCGGATCATGAGCTCAACACATGGGGTCTATCTTTGGAGAGGCCTTCATACAAACAGCAGCATCATTAGTCCCACGGTAGGACGGGCGAGCACATAAGATGTAAATAACAAAAAACATCCTCTTGTCTGTGGATGTTTTATTGTCCAGTCGCACTCATTACAGACGCACTCAATTATCCCGTTTTCAAACTATGAAAGTCGGAAGGTGTTGAAGAAGAGAAAATAAATAAATAAATGGAAACAACAAGTAATCACAGTAAGGATTTCAATTTAGAAAAAAATAATGTATTTTTCAACCTCTACTCAATGGGACATTTTCGGACTAATGAGACGTCGGACTAATGGGGCGTCGGACTACTGGGCCAGCCCCCTGACAAAGCAGGGAGTTAAATCTATCATGTTCAATAACGCTGTGTGAATGAACAGTAGCCTGTCCAGTCCGTACAGGGTCTGTGTCTATCGAGCTGCCCTTCACTGACCCTTCTGCAGCAAAAAGCATCACAGACGTCACAAGAATGGGACTACAAGAGCCTGCACAGACCCCGCAAAAGACAACGAACTCCACAGTATCTGCAGTAATTAGATTGGACGGGGATTCCATTAGCAGCGCGCGCCGTAGCAGTGCATATTTTTAGAGCCGCGGTGCGTTTTCGGCCTGTTTACTCTGCTACCTTTTTGTGTGCCTTGTGTGATGTATCGGGTGGATTTTCGAAGCCGCCGTCCAGAATAGCAAAGTGAAGCTTAGTGCTTTCTCATCAGCCGCGTCATCCCCAGCGCTGGTTTGAATGTGTGCTGCGAACACGGGCATCGGTTTACAGGAATATAGAACATTGTTTGGTGGAAATACTCCAGTCATTTTCACAGAAGGTACAAGGAGTTACTGTGCAGATAAACAACCCAGAAGCGAGAGGAAATGTACGGGAGATGCAATTAGTAATGTTCCAATGCTGCGACGGGAAACATGAAATGCAAAATAATATAATACAGTTATGACGAAGTTTGTTGCCCTTGTAAGTAACATGCTTCTCTGCTTTGCACCCTATTATTTCAACCATTGCCATAAATAACTTCTTGCAATCATTTTGACTGAAGTCACTCAGAGTTTACAATTGGACAACAGGTGTGTTGTCATGGCGTCGTGAAAACAGGAAGCGACCTCGCTCTCCTTGTGCAGCTGAGTTTTGTGCCTTTTTCTGCGGACTGCATTTGTGGTTTCTGTGTTCCACGTTGTTTTTCTGGATACTTTTGTACGTTTTTGTCGTGTTTTTGTGGAGGTTTGGTGGATTTGTTTGCTTTGAGAGTCTAAAATGCTCCTGTAGAAAGCAGCTTTTTAAAGGTAAACAAAATGCTAGCTTATCAGCTAAACTCATTTGAGACCTACACATTTCTACACTGAAGAGGCACCAAGAGCCCCCACAGCTGCAGCACAGTGGAGGCGTCACAAGAGGTACTACAGTAAACAAAAGAGGACAAACAAGAGATAGTAAAAGACTATTGTGAAGCGGAGGGAGGAAGAGGAAGGAGGAGGTGGAGCTGAGCAGTGCAGGACACCACGCTCTGAAACAGGGACAAACCCAGGAGGCGCTGCACCATTTCAGAGGATCAGAGGAGACAGAAGGCAGCCAGGTTTCTTCCGTGTGCTACAGTTTCCCCGACCTCCAAGGTCATGCGGGTCAGGTCGACACAGTGGCAGCGCGGCTCAGCCGCAGCAGCTCAGGACAAACACCTGAACACTATTTCGTTGTACGCTTGTACAATGACAATAAAGCACTTACTTACTTACAATGAGCAACAACCTGCATAAAAAAGTGTCTGTCTCGCACCTTTATCCAAGCTTTCTATACCAACCTGTGGATAAAAAAGGGCTTCATGTGCAGAAAAAACATTTGTTTGTTTGAAATAATGCTAATCGGCCATTATTTTGTCTCCAGCATGATCGTGGGACTTTCGTTGAGAACTACTGTTGTGGAGGCCATCATGCGGTAATGGTCTCTGTTTCTGGCTTTTCCACTCAAAGATCTTTTCATCAAGGAACAACTCACTCATTCACACACCAATGTACGTAGACACTGGAGGCAAGGTGGGTGAAGTGACTTGCCCAAGGACACAACAACAGTGTCAGGGCTTAAAGTAAAACAAAAATTCTAAGCCTGAACTTTGTGTGGCTCAACCAGGACTTTTATCGATACTCCTCATCATTCCGATACTTTAACAATACTATTATTGGTACTTTAAAAGGAAAATAAAAAGGTTAGATAGAGGCTTCTGTATATAGGCAATGTAGCCTAGGCCTATATTTTTAATACACTTTTAATTACGCATTTACTCTACGTTTGGACCTCATTTATTTCCAATTTGTGCAAACACTTAATATATGGGAGGTAAAATACAAGTATAGACCAAAATGTAAGTAATTTTTTTCAAAATGATCTAGTAAATAAAGGATTAAGTCTCATACATGTTTTGTTAATCAGCCTGTTGGTTAGATTTGGCTGTAGCTCTGGGACTGAGCCCAAATGAAAACTTAGTGCTGTAAAATAATGAATTAGAGCCACAGCCTGTTTTATGACACTTTCAGCTTGTGTCCAGTGGGTCAGTCTGTGGTCAACACCGGCTCGCACTGACGTGAACGTGGGAGCACGCACACGCGTGTGCGTTCACGCTACTGTGTGCACCGTTTGCGAAAAAATAAATAAATAAACTGCACTCGAAACTCTTAAGTTCGGGTATTTGTGAATAAAGAACAATGCGAGGCTCTGTTCAATATGAAGGCGTTACGTTTCACTTTTTACAGAGGGTTAGCGGCCGCACCTCGGGGGGTTTCTGAGAATGAGCAAGTTATCAGAATCAGAATAGGTTTATTGCCAAGGTTTGTGAACAAGGTTTACAAACTAGGAATTTGTCTTGGTGCAAACGTGCGACATCGAACATATAACACAGAATTAAGATAAAAAATAAGCTTAGAACGTTAAACTATAAGGCTATAAGGGCATGCATAAAAAATATTAAATAAATAAGATAAAATAAAGTGACATATGGTAAGACAACAACAATTTGACAATGAACAACAGCGGGATTGTATTTACAGATGTGGTATTGTATTACAGATGGGGCGACGGTGGCGCAGATGGTAGGGCGGGTCGTCTCATGATCGGAAGGTCATGGGTTCGAATCCCGCCTCCTGAAGGTGCACGCTGTCGTTGTGTCCTTGGGCAAGACACTTCACCCACCTTGCCTCCAGTGTCTGCGTACATTGGTGTATGAATGGGTGAGCGGTTCCTTGCTGTAAAGCGCTTTGAGTGCCTAATGTAGGTGGAAAAGCGCTATATAAGTTGAGACCATTTACCATTTTACCATTTAAAGTGATATTAAGTGTTATAAAGTAATAAGTGATAGCAGCGGGTCTAAGTGTGGACACACCGCACAGTGCAAGTGCAGAAACATCCATGACTCTGTAACTGAGCTACAGAGACGTGTTTTTGTTCATGAGTCTGATGGCGGAGGGGAAAAAACTGTTCAAGTGGCGGGAGGTATGGGTCTGGATAGACCGTAGCCTCCTGCCTGAGGGGAGAGGGGTGAATAGTCCGTGTCCAGGGTGAGAAGGGTCAGCTGTGATCCGACCCACACGCCTCCGGGTCCTGGAGGTGAACAGGTCCTGGAGAGATGGGAGCTCACAACCAATCACCTTCTCTGCAGCACGCACAATGCGCTGCAGTCGGTGCTTGTCCCGTTCTGTAGCGCCGGGGAACCACACGGTGATGGAGGAGGAGAGGATGGACTCGATGATGGCCGTGTAGAACTGCACCAGCATCCTGGTTGGCAGCTTGAGTTTCCTCAGCTGCCGCAGGAAGAACATCCTCTGCTGGGCCTTCTTGATGAGGGAGCTGATGGTTGGCTCCCATCTGAGGTCCTGGGTGATGGTGGTGCCCAGGAAACGGAAGGAGTCCACGATGGAAATGGGGGTGGGTCTGTCAGGGCGAGGGGGGACGGTGGGGCTGTGTCTTTCCTAAAGTCCACGATCATCTCCACTGTCTTCTGGGCGTTCAGCTCCAGGTTGTTGTGGCTGCACCAGGATGCCAGCCGGTCCACCTCTCTCCTGTAGGCGGACTCATCACCGTCCGAGATGAGCCCGATGAGGGTGGTGTCGTCCGCAAACTTGATCAGTTTAACGGACTGGTGGCTGGAGGTGCAGCAGTTTGTGTACAGGGAGAAGAGCCAGGGGGAAAGTACACAGCCCTGAGGAGTTCCAGTGTTTGTAGTCCGAGTGTCCGAGACGATCTTCCCCAGCCGCACGTGCTGTCTCCGGTCCGTCAGGAAGTCAGTGATCCACCTGCAGAGGCAGTCGGGCACGCTGAGCTGGTAGAGCTGTTTCACACCGCGTGTCTTTCCCGCGCACACCTGTCTCACCGCGCACGGCCGCAGGGAGGAGGCACAGAGCGGAGCGGGTCTGGTCCGACACCGTGCTCTCGTATGGGTACCGGGATGGACATATCCGATGGGGAATGAATTCATGAGAGCGAGACAGCCTTAGTGCTTAGGGTGATAAGGGCGGCAGCGCAGCGACCCCGTTAGCCTGACTCTACTCCACAGAATAAGTAAATAAACTCTACACTCACTGGGGATCAGTCGTAGAACTTGCTTCTCTTCGCCCGTTTATCCGAGGATTTTCACTCGTCTGGTCAGTGATAGCGTCCATTTGGCAAAACGTCTGTTGCATAAATCATAACAACAGGCCTGTCTTCACCTGCCCTGAGCCCATTGCCGCTTCTTTTACAACTCTAAAGTTGTAAGCATTAACACTAGCTACTGTAGCCTCGTGGCCGTTGTAGTGGTTACAAGTGTGAGGCTGCGCATGAGATGCTTTCAGGGAGCGTAAGAAGTTGGGGAAAGAGCCGAGCGCCCTTTGCGGCCGAACTACCTCGCGGCGAGCGGCATGTACTCAGACTTCCAAGGAGCGTGGGCGAAGCGCCTAGAGTAGTATTGGACTCAAAACTCCTCATGGTTCATTCTAAAGCAGCACTATTCATTATAAGATAAGAATAGAACTGATATGTCTCCTTAAAGCGCAAAATGTGTTTTATGCATATTAAAAACGCCTAAAGTTATATTTCCTTATGTATTCCAAGTACAAGATTGGATAGTACGTGAAATTGCTTTATAAAAGGGATTTTTGCACATTTGGTGCTGAAAGTCGCTTGGCTGCGCAGCCCACACGCGGAAAAAATGCGCTCGAGTTCCATTTTTGGTTTCAGGAGCCGAGGCGGCAGCGGCCCGCGCCCATCCCCTGCACGCCGGTCTGTGCACACAAGAACTTTCTCATCTGCACAACAGGACGCGACTTGAAACGCGGCTTGCAAATGATGGCGCAGACTTGGTTTATTTGTATACAAATGTACCTGTACATGGCTGAAACAAAGGAAAGGCGTGGTCCTTGTTGGCCATTTTAAAAGCGCACATTTGCGGGTCGTCTCATGATCGGAAGGTTGGGGGTTCGAATCCCGCCTCCTGAAGGTTCACATTGTCGTTGTGTCATTGGGCAAGACACTTCACCCTCCTTGCCTCCAGTGTACCCATTCATACACCAGTGCGTACACTGGTGTATGAATGGGTGAAGCCCCTTATGAGAGACCAACAGGCCCGTTTGCAAACATGAGGCCGTCCTTCTGTGGACCCACCACCTGCAGGAGGAGCCAGAGGGGCTGGTGCAGCTCCAACAGCTGCCCCCACGACCCGGCAACGGACAAGTGGAAGAAAATGGATGGACAGTACGTAAAAACAATTACATGTGAGTTTTATAAATGTGTAGCAGCAAACCTTACATTTTATTGCCATCTGGGTTTTTAGCAGGTATTAAAATAATAAAAGTCCTGGGTGTGGTCAATGCCACATAATGCCAATAATTTTAAAATAACTAATCAGCTACGGTAACCAATGGACATTAAACATTCCATATGAAATTGAAGATTTGTCCTAAACTTAATATTTTTTAAAGATTTGCATTTGGGTACATTTGGTATTTTCTTACTAACAATATCTGAAGGTAGCACATAGCTGATTAGCCTCTTTTATTCAATTGAACAGCATATTTTGATTTAGTTTTCGTCTTTTGACGAAAATATCAATGATTAGTCAAATAATTCTCCTCAGTTTTGCTCTAGTTTTAGTAGACTAAAACAGCAAAATATAGTCGACTAAATAGAAGAAGAAGACCTTTATTTATATAGCGCCTTTCACAGATATGGTCACAAAGCGCTTTACATGAAGAAGAAGAAGAAAATTACTTTGCAGGATTTTAGTTTCATAAACAACTTCAAATTTAGTTTTAGTCTAATTTTAGTCAGTCAAAAGATTACCTTTACAAAAATGTAGATTTTAGTCAACCAAATCGACACTGCTTCAAGAGGCTCAGAATGTTGATCTTGGCCTGAGTCACCCGTGTTGCAGGCTGCACAAGCGGGATTTTGGTGAATTTCTAAACTCGCAAATCTCGCAACAATCCAGCTTGCAGCGAGTGGTAATTATTCATGTATACGTGGTGGAAAGAGTAACTAAATATTTTTCTCAAATCAAAGTAAGAAACACTGGCACATAAAATAAGTGCAATATCTGCACATGGTTACTCTTGTGAAGTTCTTCTGGCGTAGAGTCATAAAAAGCTTACAATCGTCTGGATTTTTCTGCAGCGTTCTTCCTTTCTTTCTTTTCCTCTCTCTCCGCACACACACACACACACACACACACACACACACACTTGCAGGCAGTCAGACTAATGCGTGTGACCTATGGTGCTAGCTTACGGCACAGGGAACATTAGCGGTTCAGATTGAAACAAATGAAGACAGCTCCTCACTTAGTCACAGTCAGATGGAGCTAGGCAATAATAACAGAATGGAAGAGAGAGTGCGTGCGAAAAATACCCACACGAGTCTAGACTACCGGTGTGTGTGTGTGTGCGCGCGACCGTGCACGTGCGCAGCTAAGTCGGAAAGTGCATATCTATTTTGCGTGATGCATGGATGTCGGAAGACCAGAGGAATGCTTGCCGTTGTGCGTGTTCGGGGCGTGTGTGTATTTTGAGGCTAGAAACTGTAGATAATATATTCTAACGCGACACGGTGATGAGCAGCTTCCGGGCTTTTTCTGATGAGAGCCACGCGAATTAAAAACTGACATCGCCGAGTCCCCGGCCCAAGACAAATGCGCCCGCCGTGACACGAGATATTACGGGGAATGCTGCGGCGCACGCACATTTGGGCTCGGGATAACTCTATTAGTTTTGATCTATGAGGCGGAGGCGATTAACTTTTACACCGCGTCTCCAAATGATTTAACTGCTAAACAGGCAAATCAGAAGAGAGACATTTAGTATCACTTAACCTCATTAGAGAAGGTCACAGCCCAGGGCAATGTAAAGTCAGGGGAAGTTGTGAGACAAAAGTTGCAATGTGGCACTGAGGTAGCCAGTGAAAGCTACTGAATCAGACAAAAGGCATTAGAGTTTGCAGTCATTTCACAGTAGCACGGCCCCTGGTTTGATTCACAGTGTGGGACATTTCAGAATGGGTGTCCCCCCCCCATGATCTAACTCCACGGGGGTACACCAGTACACGCGAAGTATTGAACCGGTTTGGTTAAGCACGTTCTGCACAATTTTGGTCCATTTATTGAGCAGTGCAAGCCTAAGTGCACGTTTTGCACGTTTCTCCGACGCTATTGAGTGACGGACTACTCCTTGGGCATATGTTGGTGTATTATATATCAGAGTCACCTTTTGCGTGGTGGCAGTGATTATACTAATTGATTTTTTAAGTATCCAAAGCATTTAAACACTTCAAAATGCAAGCGCGTAGGTGGAAGTGTGGACTTACCGGAGCTACGTGGAACTGACATGGCTAAGAACCGCTCCCAAACAACTTATTTTACAGTAAAACTTTAGCCCTTTGTCGTGCCGATTCTGCTATACAAATCTCTGCACAAACGCGTGGTTTTGTATATTAATGAGGTTTGAAAGACAAATAAGTTAGAAATAATCTAATATTATGGACGAATCTCCAGAAATTGTTGCAATTATTTTTCTAAAAATACATAAATGGGTCTCTTTACATAATTTTTAATACTCTAAAAAAATAAAATTTTGAGAGTTTATTTTCAGTGGATTTTTTTTGTGTACTGAAAACATACAGAACCGTGCCCTCCAAGTCATTGAACCGAACCGAAATGTAATTTTAGTCAACCGTTACACCCCTATCTAACTTTAATCTTGCCCTATAGATCCATGGTACTAGATCAGCTGTCCAGTAGCACTTTAAGAAGCTTGTCAAGCACAAGTGGAGGAAACCATGTGCTATACATTCTTTTGCAAGTGCTCTTTACTGGCTAGGCAAGAGGAGAACATGCTAGAAAGTCCCCATATCCCGCGGTTATGCATTTATCTGAAAAACGTATACATATACAAACATATTCACAGCTTCTTCTCTTATTCCAATAACTGTAGTTATAATTTAAATAGCATCCAGAGGCTTTACACCTTTTTAAAACTTCCATATGCTTAAACGCCTTGATATCATAACTGTTAAATGTTATTATAACTGCCTCCCGTCCTGTTTGGATGCTTGGGCACAGAGCACTACATTCTTGCCAATTTGTGTCTCACCTCCCGAATGTGACAGTAAACAGTGTGATAATAGCCGCAGAATGGCCCCCAGCCATGTGTCCTGCTTAAGTACTGCTGAGCTCTGCACTAAACTGCTACGAGCTGTCTGCGCGGGGAGCTAAATGCCAGACGTGTCCGATGTAAATGCATAACGCCCTAACAATGATCGCTTGTGGCAGGGAAACAGCAGGACACAACAGGTGATTTGTGAGAGTGACGCGAAAGACAAATGGTCAGTGAAGGTTGACTGAAATGTTGCGCTGCGGTGGAAGGAAGAAAGACTGAATGGAACATAAGGAAGAAGATACATGTG
Organism: Proterorhinus semilunaris; assembly: GCA_021464625.1. Lineage (NCBI taxonomy): Eukaryota > Metazoa > Chordata > Actinopteri > Gobiiformes > Gobiidae > Proterorhinus > Proterorhinus semilunaris. Next base: position 17,305,955 of record CM038349.1, read on the forward strand.
ATATATTTATCTGTCAACTTAGGGCTACACGAGTTTGGGGAAAATATGTCATTGCAATTTTTAGGAAAATCTTGCAATTAGAAGAGCAATTTATGGGTTCAAAGGAACATCCTGACATGCCCAGGAGCATTAAGATTTAGTAAAAAACTGAAATACGCAAAGCTAAAACAAAAATCAGATGCATTTTGTAACATGTTTGCTGAGGTCGTAACTGCAGGATTTGCAGTTAAAGCATCAATAAGACCCCAAGAGAGTAGGGGCAAATCCAAAGCTTTTTTGTTGGGTCACCCAGAGGTGGCACCATTATGCGAGGGTGGCTTGAGGACCAGCTCATATCCATGCCAGCAATGTTTTAAAGTCTATTTAACACTTGAAGTTTAGCATTCTTGCATAGATTTAACAAAATGATACTAAATAAAAAAAAAAAAACTTCAACTCATTGCACAGGCCCAATCCCTCGTGTGGTGGCACAATTAGAATCCAGAGTGACCTGTGCCACCCCCACTGGAATGGCCACTACCGATCCAATGCCCGGGGAGCCCTCTCGGGCTTCTTCAGTTACCCCTGGGGAAAAAAGTCCAACTCTTCACTTTTTCATTCATTCATTTTTTTTTTTTTTTTGACATATTATTCGTTTTAAAGCATACATTTATAACATGTTTTTCTCTACAACTAAATAGTGTTTTTGCTTTTCTGCCATAAGAGAGTGTATCCAAATATTGTCGACTGGACTGGGTAGATTGAGTTGAGGACAATCTTCAATGAGACTGTATCTTAAAATAATTCTTCTTGCTTTTTGAGATTTAAGACGAACACACACGCTCAAGCAGTGCCTTTGATGGGTTCATTACACTACAAGTACCCCCTGTCTACCATGGTGATCCAGGCCAATATCAACACATCAACTAAACAGTGTTGTTTTCAAGATACAGCGTTACTGAAAAACAATGCAATTTTACTTTCTAAAGTAATATTGAAATTACACTTAGTTTCATCTTTTTTTCTTTAATCTGAGGTAATTCCAGTACTCCCAGCTCATTTAAACTCTCCCTTCCTGAGGTGGCAGAGTTTATAAAGTGTTAACCTATCTTATAGGGTTTGGCTAAAAGAGACAGAGCCGTGGAAACATATTCCCCCTAAAAGCTCTTACCTGAGCTTAGACGAGTTAATGCGTACTTGTCTGGTCTTTGTGCGTGCACCCAGTCATGCAAAAAAGTGAAGATATTACTGCGCTGACGTCGAAGTGCTCCTAAGGTGTTATTACGCCTTACAATATAGTACCCCTTTTTACACGCTTAGAAAATCAACATGTTTAATTTTGTGTAACTATACTTGGATCGTGTAACTACTCACATAACCATATTTAAATAGGGGAAACGTGGAAGAGCTTGGTCGCTTCTAACTTCACCCCCATTTGGCCTCGTAGAGGAGAGGAGGAGAGGCTAAATGCTGACAACATCTTTGGTCTTTTTGCGTGACTGAGCGCACGCACAAAGACCAGACAGGTACGTATCAACTCGTCTAAGCTCAGGTAAGAACAGTATGGAAACAGAAGCTAGAAGAAACATCTGAAGATCGAAGCGAAAGATTCAATCAACCAAGTCCAGTCATTGATATCTGACAATTTCTACTTTTACTTACTAGGGGTCGGCGCTCATAAGCTTTTTGCTTCAGCCCACTCCTTTTGAGCAGAACGTATACTGCTCAAATAAACAAATAAACTAAACTAAAAACTTAAGCCTTTTGTTTCCTGAACACGTTAATGCTCTTGAAGTAGCTCTCAGCCCTAAAAGCTTAATGTCCCATGAATTTGACAGCCCGTAATAACTAAGATATCAGATGTTTTATTTCAAAACTCTTGGGTTGTTTGAGGCTGACAAATATGTCCTCGTCCTTGGTTTCTAATGCATGTATACTCAAGGCTAATTGCGTTTTCTGCAATCCTATAGCGACTTGATGCTTGTTAGTTTTAAGTTGCTTGTTAGGTGCTAATTGACTGAAAATAACTGCCTTGAGGCTCAGAAATAGACTGGGTATTTTCGGTTGCACAGATTGAGAACGCGTTCGTGGGAAAGTCAAATCTGCTCACGAGGCAATCGTAATCAAACATATTCCCCGTCTCGATATCTCATGGCAGCTGATTTGGAAGTCAATCACTTTCCTTAAAGCTGCACTAATGCGAGGTGATGACCTATCTAATTATTCTAATCTATCAGCGGCTGCTCGGAAATGGAAACGGCACGCTTCATTTTGGGCCGGCTCTCGTGTCAGGCACTAAAACGTTAAAAGCGGATTTAAACATGCACAGCTACACTGTAGGATCCTGGATGCTGCAGTGCGGTGGTTTTCCAGCAACATTTGAAAGATGGAGAAACGCAGACACATTTCCCTATGGATACCAAAGCATCTACCTTAACTGTTACATTTTCTCCAGTCACAACTCTATTTAACACATACAGCCCCCCTATGGCTTTGTGCGTCCGGTGAAAGTAGGACAGTGGACAGGGGGGAATAGGCTCAGACTTGTTGCTGCATCTTGAGTGTGGCCCACATCGCTGGAGGCATTAGTTTTATCCCCAGTGCTTTCCTACAGACGGATCAGAGGGCCCCGAGTCTCTGTGGAACTTCCGAGGTACAAAACTTTGGCCCAGAGACTTCACTTAATAATCACTGCACCTAATAAGGTCACCACAGCAAGTTTGGATTTCATGTGTATCAACCCGTGCGGCACACACATCTGGGATAATTGCAATCTTTACGAGTGAGTATAATTTATTTATAAAGAGCTTTTCACAGATAAAATCATAAAGTGCTACAAGAGATTAGGTAAATAGGAACACTATAACATATATTATATATGTATAAAATTAAAGTGCCACTGGTGAAAACCCATCAACCAAAAGCTTTCTTAGAATCTGGGATTCAAACCCCCGATCTTCCGATCATGTGACCACCCACTCTACCATTTGCACCACTGTCGCCCCTTCATGTGTACACTTTACCAGTGTAATCCAAATACACACACATACGTGCAAATATCCTTCTTTGTTTCTCCTCATGTTTGTACCTACAATATTCACAGAATGGTTTAGAGGAAGGAGTGGAAAGAAGAAAGACAAGCTACTTATAAGCAACAACAACAAGAAAAACTTCAATGAATGACTGAGAACTGAACGAACAATGCACAAAACCTGTGTACTGTTTTTGTATGTCGAATGTACTAGGTGTGATAAAAGTACCAGAAAAGACATAAGAAGTTTACTTTGTTGTTCCATTGCTGTTCTCCAATTATAGGCTGACCCTCTGTTTCCACCAAGACATGAAGGCTTGACGACAATCATCACCTCCTCAGCCTGCGTCAATATCACACCACTAAGACCCAACGAAATACATAAAACATCAATATTTTGAACCCTCCATCGCAGGTTAATTTGACTCGCAGCTGTGGACACGCTGCGCTCCTCATTGGCCTCTCACCTCCGCTTTGATAAAGTGCCAGACATGCCGTTATCGCCTTGTCGTGGGCGTCTCATGAGGTAATAGCTGCCCTCCGCTCATACTGTACATAATAAACATGCTCAGTACGAGTGAGTGAACATACATCCGCCCTTTATGAATCAATGTCACCTGGAACAATTATCACGTAGGACACAAGAACCGATGTATGGACCTCACACTGTCTGCAGACAATTACCGCACGCTGACGGCTTCATTCTCACTCCAGCTCTTATTGCACCTGACAATTCACAACAAGAGCGAGTGAAGGCTTCCACGGGGATCATGTATTTTCAATATATAATCTTTCTCTGTATTACACTCCCGTGGCCAAATAAAGTCACCACCAATAAAGGCCACATGCATAAACTGAACAAAACAACAAATATAAACGCTGCACTTTTGCTTTTTGCTTTTTTTTCGCAGGACTATTAAATTTTAATAGTTTTTATGGCCCATGGTAAAAATCATGAACATGGACTCGTCTCCACTGTGCAATAATTCAAAGAGAGAATTGTAGCTACGACCAAAGTTTATTGCAGCGACGGCAGACTCCTAACAGCATGTTTAGCTGAGGCAAGTGCTGCATGATAGCGGGGCTTATACGGAAAAGTGCTGGGACCGTTAAATGCAGGGTGGGACCCGCTCATGTCTGGCCTGTGCCGAAGATCTTCTTCTTCTAAAGAGGATCAGCTGCAGACTAATTTATGCATGTTTTACTTGCACAGCATTGTCTTATTTACATATCAGATTTGGGGGCCTGATACTGTAATACGGGCAACATCAAATGGAAAATTTAGTGAAACATGCTGACAAAATAGCAGATTTTATTTTTCAGCTTGCACCTGCTATTTAGCACCTGCTTCGATAAAAGGGGTTTATTAAGGGGTACTCATTGAGTATTAATAAGCAATAGTTATCTGTTTATGATTAAGGGTTAAGGTTCGGATTAGTTGATAATAGAAGAAGAAGAAGAGCTTTATTTATATAGCCCCTTTCACAGACATGGTCACAAAGCGCTTTACAAAATAGTATAATTAGCAGCCTATTAATATCTTTACAAGCATATTATTCATAGCCTCTTAGTTACCAATACGTATGAATACTTTATTAATACTTAACAAGCACCCCTTATTATGAAGCGTTACCGTATTTTGTTGACGAGACACTTGAGAGAGATCCTAGTTGCAGTGAGAGAAGGCTCACTCTTTGACTAGCGTTCCAAAACATCAGACACTGCCTGACGTCTGTCGTCTGTCGGTTCCATTTAGTCTTTGTCTCATCGTACGACCGACAGCCAGCCATTTTGAGCTACAACCACAACGAGGGATCATTTGTTGCAGACGGCCAAAATCCTGCAGTGTCCACCCGGCTTTTGACTGGCTACAATAAAGGGTTACTCCGAAAAGTTCAGTTTTACATGCAGGACAATGCCACAGATGAATAAGATAATAGATAATAAAATACCAACTTGAGTCAATGATCTGTTTAGCTACTTCTTTGCTTTGACCTATTGTTGTATTTATGCATTGCCCTGTGCTGTTTATTGATTGTTTCTTTTGTTTTGCGAAACCTTTTTAACCTGTTGTTTTATGTGCGACTCAGATAGCAGCTGACAAACAGAATTTTCTTCAAAATAAGATATATTGTATCGTATAAGACTTTAAAGTTTATACCTTCAAGGCACAACTCCTCAAAAACATAGAAATTATCATCCACTGATCAACCACAAATTATAGCCATTTTTACAGCTTAAACAAGACTTTTTATTGATGCTGAGACTAAAATAACAATTCGTAAACGCAGGAATAATGGCACCAGTGCCCTTTAGCAAACCGTGAAAGAGGTAGCCTTGAGTTTTCAGAACGATATCAAAGGCTTTAACGTCTCCTCCAGCTAAAATTTCCTCTTTGGTCCATGTCACCAGTTTATACCCCCCATCTCTAAACGGGTTCTTGAAGCATGTTTTTGTGATTGTGGCGTGACACAGGGCAATGGGGCTGTATTGATCCACGCTTGATGTTTGTTTGCGCTTTGGCTCGTCCTTGTGGCTCTCAGAATGAAATCCAGGCACCCACAGATTTGACAGTTATTTCGCCTGGACCCGAGTGTGCAGCGGGTTTAATAGAGAGGGCACGCAGGGTTCGCCCACCGCTGACTTGAGAGGGAAAGGTAGCTGCAGGTTAGTAAACAATAGTCAACACTGCAATGTTGTGAAAGCGCAAAGCCTTTTTTTAATTCTTATTGAGGCCACAAATGTAACACTATTACATTAGATTTTAACTGGCATTAAACCTGAATCAATTGGAAAATATCGCCGAACAATTTTACTAGATGCATTTTTTTTTAAATACAATAATGATGGTCCAAAACATATTTAACTGCAGTTTTTGTTTTTTTGCCTGAAAGTTTCCCATTGAATATCAAAATGTCCCTTCATTCTTCTGTTTGATCAAATGTTTGGAAGAAGTGAAATATGCATTGATTATTTGCATTTGTGACATTAAGATGTAGTATTTGGGAATTAAAATGGCATTTAAAGGGCATTAAATATGACGTACTGCCATGTATTTGCCCTGAATTTAATCAAAAGCACAAGACTGATGTTGTTTAAAGTTTGTGGGTGTTTTTATTGTTGACAAATACTAAATAGAAACGTGTCTTCACTGTGAGGTTTGCCTCTCCTCAGACCTCACTGGGGGCGAGACTGCAGAGTTACTGCTTTTCTTTGACAACAGATAGCTAAACATGAGGTTTAATTACATCTAACTAAATGTTTTGTTGTTTTGTTGTCCACTAATAGCTTTGCCAGAACATCAGACAGTCCATCTTCTCTTTTAATGGACACTACAGGAAAAACACTTTTTTTTTTTTCAGGTTTTGAGCCAAATTGGTCTCTTAACATCGTGTGCCTGGTGAAAGGACAGCACAAGCTTCTCGTGATATGGTTATTTTCCGAGTGGCGGAGTTGATGCGATATGTGCCTTCGCCATTTGCGAAAGGTTGTTGCTTATAAAAACAGGACTGAGGTGTGGTTTATTACAAGCTGCACTGAGAGCGGTGCTCTGATGGGAGCCTCTGATTCTTTTCCCCGTTTACATCGCACTGCCTTGTGTTATTCCTTAAGCATTATAGGCTCTTGCAGGTCAAACTTTATTAACCCCATCATGAGCTAAACAATGTTCATGTCCCGAGAGAAAGAGATGTAGCCTACGCTGGCATGGATTGGCACTCTCTTCTTGCCCCTTCCCGGCCGTGGAGGCTGGTTTGAGGGAAAAGGCTGTTCTACATAACATCGCCATTGGCCATGAGTGTTTCTCCACCCCAAGTACTTCCCACATAAATGCGCTAACCTGGAGTGGCAAGATCTGAAAGTGCACTCAAAATGTCACGCTATAGTCTGTGTTTAGAAGCACAAGATTGGGCCCACAAACTCTCACCTGGAAACAAAAAAATACCTAATCTTCATATAATTATTGCACAGATTCAATGTTTCTCCATAGATTTCTTTCTTTGTAATTTCATTTTCTCAAAATGCATTTTTATCACTTTTGGTCCGACCAGACTCGAGCAGCAGCGTTCTGGATGTTCTGCAGCTCTAACAGCTCGTTTAGAAAGGCCAGTGAGCAGCCGTTACAGTCGTCTAACCTGCTGGAGACAAATGCATGGATGAGTCTCTCTAAGTCTGGTTTTGACACTATTCCATCTTTTTCAGATGGTAAAAAGCTGATGATGTTATTGCTTTGATGTGGCTGTTTAAGTTCAGGTCTGAGTCCATGATTACTCCTAGATTTCTAACCTGATTTTTTAGTTTTAGAGAGAGAGACTCAAGGTGACTGATAACACTTTATCTTTGTGTCTGTGGGCCAAAAACAATGATCTCAGTTTTGTCTGAGTTTAGTTGTAGAAAGTTGTTTTGCATCCACAAACTGATCTGTTCGATCTGGGGGACTCCACAGGTCATGGACATTTTCTCTGAGACACAGTTGCCAATTTCGACAAAGTACGTCCTATCCTCCAGATAGGACTTGAACCAGTTTAGCGCAGTACCAGAGATTCCCACCCAGTTTTCTAACCTGTGAAGTAAGATCCCGTGGTCCACTGTGTCAAAGGCAGCGCTCAGGTCCAGCAGAACTAAAACTGAGACCTTACCTGCGTTGGTGTTCATACGGATATCATTTGTCACCTTGATCAGAGATGTCTCAGTGCTGTGGTGGGACCTAAATCCTGACTGGAAAGTATTAAACACATTGTTAGATAGGAGAAAGTAAGTGAGCTGATGATATATTACTTTTCCTAAGAATGGTAGGTTTGATATGGGCCGGAAGTTGTTCAGTATCTTGGGATCAAGGCTGCTCTTCTTTAGAAGAGGCTTAATGACTGCGGTTTTCAAGGCCTTTGGAAATGCTCCCGTCTCAAATGAGATGTTAACTAACTGAACAAGTTGTGGTAACAAGCTGTTCAGCACAGACTTCAGAAATCTAAGCAATTCATCAAGGCAGCATGTGCATGAACTCAGACCGGAGATAACCTCTTCGACTGTTTTGTCAGTAACAGGTGTGAAATGTGTCACACATCATTGCACTTAGATGTAGAGATTAGTTCTAAGGGCAGTGAAACTGGAGGGTTAGTTAATCTGTTCACTGTGGAAAACAGAACACGAGAATTGTTTCTGCAGATAAAGCAACATCAACAACATTTGACATATTAACACCTTTTGTAATGACTAGATCCAGAGTGTGACCTTTGTTGTGAGTCACTTCACTCAGGTGCTGAGTTAAACCAAACATTTTAAGAACAGCTCTAAATTCTTTTGCATAACTGTCATTGGTCACATCCACATGCACATTAAAATCACCTGAAATGACTAAACAATCAAAATCAGTGCATATAAATGAAAGTAATTCAATAAAATCTTCGATAAAACAATTCTGTGGTGGTTTGTAAATAGTCATATAAAAGTATGGAAGATTGTTCCATACTTTATATGGAGGCTCACAAGCTCAAAGTACGATAAGTGGGCCAAACCAACTGGGTAATATGGATTTCTTTTCCATTCAAATAAATTATTTTAATCCCAGTTGAAGTTCCTAAAAATAAGTTTTTACAGACAGTGATGTCCTTTTCAAAACTGCTGGACTCCCAACAATGCCTAAAAGCAAATACACTTTAACACAAACATTTTCCTGTGGTAGTGTAAAGACTTGGTTTGAGACCTCGACAATGAACAGAATGCGCTGTACATTTGCTGCATGTCATGATAAGTCAATAAGACATTGAAAGTAGCGCAATGTTCAGAATAAAACTTCATGTCTGCTCCCTCGCTCCCTCCTCCAGTGTCATGGGTCATTTTTCACTTTTCCACCGTCTCTCCCCGCGTCAATTTACATATGGGACTGAAACAGCGCTCGGCTGTGGCGGTTTTATGAAATACACAGTCTGCTCCAGAGTTAAAAGTTTGCTCAGAGATAAGTGACAGCTAGTTGGGAGACTATGGGGGAAAAAAGTTCTAACTGAGACGTGTGTGAGCCGAATGCTAATGAAGACAAACTAGTTTTGTTTTGGGAGGGAAGACGTCTCGCTCTCGAGAAACTATATATCTACGCACAAAATGAATGTAACAAACAAGAAGCAGAGAAGTGTCTGGTTTATCCACTACATTTTGAGCCGGCTCTAATGGTGTTTTATTATTTTATACTAAGCAGAAGTAACAGCCGCAGTATGTTTGTGTTAGCTTCCAGTCGTACAATAGTTTTCCATTGCAGACAAAAGTTTAAAGTTCTTAATCCGTCATCTGCACTGGGTTGTTTATGTTTTGAGGATGTTCTTTCTCTGGCACATTGAGTTTCCTTGTGTGTGATGTGTGCAATATAAATAAACTTTTCTTGCCTTGCCATAATTACAAATACAGCCCTGTACCCCCCGACATAAATATAATAGTCATTGTTTCCTTAAAAGATGGGGCAAACATCCTCATGGTGACCTAAACTCAACAATTGTTTTAGAAAAGTGTAAAGTATTTTAGAGTATTTTGACAGGATCACTTTTGTATGTGATGAACATGTGGTCTTAAACACAGCAGCAGGAGCAGTAGAAGTGATAGTATTTGCATCTTTGGGAAAACATTGTTTCGGTGCTACAAACTGGATTCAAAGCAAGAATTTAAAACATAGGATTTAAAGCAAGAATAATGATCAGAGCAAGAAAAGCTTGATATAAAGTAAAATATATTGTATATCACTTGAAGAAAGAGATTAGCCATCTGCTTGAAAACGTCCCCTCTTACGCGATCCCATATATATTTAAACACATCCTCAAACTGCAGGCAATAACAAAAGTCTTGTGTTGCAGTTATTGATTAAACCAAAGCTTCCCGCGCCTCGCCAACATCTCAGAGGCTGTGCAGTGTTTTTAAATATGTGCGCATGGAGATTTGTAACAGTCGACATGAGCGAGCGTTTCATCATCAAGGCAACAAACATCTGAAGATACGAGAGCGAGGAGCGTTAAACAGCACCAAAGACAATCACTGGCTCTTTCTGCAGGCACTTCACGCTCAGTCACCACCGCTTTATGTTCTGCGGGACCGATTACAGTAAATATAAGACATACGCTCCATTTGAAAGGAGGGTCTGGACAAAGATGTTATAGTTACTATACGTCAATACGTCCCCCCCGATTTGATAATGTCAAGAGCAGTGGGCGACGGCAGAGCAGCACCTGGTGTTTTCAAAGTAGAGGGCCAAGAGGAAACCTTTCCATCCACTGCTTCTTTTTGTATCTGTTCCAAAGCAGGACCGTCTGGAACATTCCTAACAACCAATCAAATCTCGGAAAGTTTTATATCAATCCAATCACAGACCACATTCTCACCACAGGAACCAAGTTAACCACAAGTAAATTATTGTGTTGTGCATTCGTGTTAATTTCTCCTACATGTCGAGGCAAAAACGACATAGATCGTTCATGGAAGTCTCCGCTCTTTTGGCTGATGCATCGTAAAACCACAAACTTCCTTTTTTACATAATACGTCCCATGCCGTTTGCATCATATCCGGATTTTTTCTGATTGGTTAATACGCTTGTCTATCACGCCCATCGGGAATTCGAAGAAATCACCCTGTTTCTTGCGTTTGCTCAGTTAGATTTGTGCAAAATTGCATTAAAAAACAGACGGCTCTTTTCAAAATGATGATCCACTTCAAACTGCACGTCAGAGAGCACTTCTACAGCTCTTCACATCGCAACGAGATATCAAGACAAGAATGCAAGCGTCACACATTTTATTGCACACAAAAAAAAATCTTAACATATTAAAAGTACTGAAAAAATGTAACCCTTTGACTGCCACAGACAAGAATTACCATCATAAAATAGAATTACCATTGTGTAGACTATTTAATATCAAAAGATGGCATGGGGTCAAGTACCAGCCAGACGCAAACAAACTCTGGCCTCTGACAATAGGAAGTGGAGCACTAGGAGCCGGCGGGAGCCTGCAGTAGCAGCGGTGCTGTGGCGAGCGCATGTTACATTCGAAGATAAAAACACTTGTGGGCCACACGTGGGCCTCGGGACTCCGCTATATTGTGAGTGGGGGAAGAGCCCTATTCTTTCAAACAAAATCCAGGAAGAACCAATACATACAACATGGCCCAGCAGAAAAGCCCAAACGAAGACTGGAGGAGACAGGATCAGAGTCAGATCAGTTTGAGGAAGCGGACGAGAATGACACGGACAACAATCCAAGAGAAACCGGGTATGTTTCAAAAAGGGGGCCGCCTAAAGAGACACGCTACTACTGTATTAAATTAAAGTAGAGACTTGGATCTTGTTTTGGTATATTTGGATGTCAGCAGTGCAACATTTGTGGGACATCCTGACAGACTGAGAAAAGGGCTGGTAGGCAAAGAGTTAACACAAGCCCAACCATGAACTCCCCAAAGTATTGGCCGATCACTATTAACAACTGCCTCTTAAACTGCAGACGCCATTAGGGCCTCCCGCCGCCAAAATAAAGGCCACATTCCGGTGATGAAGTGGGTCAATAAGAAAGTAATTATGCCTGTCAGCGCTGGTCCGGGCCCTGTGTAACTATCTGCACAAAGCTCCCAAAACAAAGAGGTCAACGAAGGGGCACTAGCTCTGCTCAGGTTTAAAGAAAACCAAAGCATTGGACAACAAAAATTAGCCCAATTTAACGCTGCCCTTGTCGCCCTGTATTCAAACTCTGAAAGTAGGCAGAGGAGTTTAAACCATTAGCCGCTAACAAAAACTCCTGCACAACCCGTAAGTGAATCTCGAAGTTATACAATAATTAAGTCAGAAGCACAAATGGCTACTTAATGGACTTGATTTTGGGGAAAAACAAAGCAACCTTACAATACAATTTCATATTCACCCTATGACGTTTTACAGTTTCTTTTTTGCCTTATAATGCATTTAAGTTTGATGTACCTTGTGAAAGTACTAATACACCCTTGAACTTTTGCAAATTTTGTCATGTTTACAACCCAAAACGTAAAGATTGTATTTTGAATGTTTTACTGAACGTTCACACACACGTAACAGACAACTGTGAAGTGAAAGCAAATTGATACATGATTCTGTTATTTTTCAAAAAATTGAAAAGTGAAAAGTGGGGCGTGCACAAGTATTCATATAGCATTTTCGGAGTGAATTACATTACCTTTGGATGGAGCCAAACACAGAGACATTTTGGAGGAAAACCTGCTAGGGCGGAGATTCACCTTCCAGCAGGACAATGACCCTAAACACAAAGCTAAATCTACAATGGAATGGTTTAAAAACAAACATATTAATGTGTTAGAATGGCCCAGTCAAAGTCCTGACCTAAATCCTATTGAAAATCTGTGGAAAGACCTGAAAACTGCTGTTCACAAACACTCTCCTTCTAATTTGACAGAGCTTGAGTTGTTTTGTAAAGAGGAATGGGCTAAAATGTCCGTCTCTAGATGTGCAAACCTTGTAGAGTCAAACCCCAGAAGACTTGCTGCTGTTATTGCAGAAAAAGAGGGTTCCACAAAGTATTATTTCATGCTGTGTGAATACTTCTGCACGCCCGACTTTTCGGTTAAAATCGGTTTAGTTTCAAATCTAGTTTTTGTCATTGATAATTCCATGTAAATTTGGTTGACGAAAATGAAAAAGTAATACTCAGGCTACAGTGTCCGGAGTTTCAAATGAATGAAAAAAGCATGGAACGGTAACTTTAAGGCAAACACAGTGTTCAGGGGTTTATTTACAGGTTTTAAATGAGCTTCGGTGCGTTATATCAATCCTGTTGACAGACAGCCCAAACATTTCAAAGAGCAGTCTGGCCAAATTGCCTCAGAGGTTCAGAAGTAAAAAATTTAACCCGCGTCTGTCCCGAGGTTCCCCTCTCTCTCTCCCCGTCTCTCTCTTTCTTTATGTGCGTGCGCTCATAAAGGATAAGGATGGAAATCGATACGCTGCCGGGAGGAGCTCCGAATGTTGCATTGCGAGCTGAACAGGAGTCTGGGCGTGAAGGGAAGTGCCGGGTGGAAAACAGATGAGACAGACAGACAAAAGAATAGACGGACTACTGTTTGATATGTGCTCTAAACCTGTAACAGTGCTCATCATTTTATCATTCTGTTTTGTAGCATCTGTTATGCAGAGCTCATAGTGCACAATCAACTTTTTAACTTATTTCCTCATCACAAAAAAAATTTAATAAAAAAAAAACATACCTGGAGTTGTATTTTCATCTGGGGCATTGATTTGCTCGCACGGCGTTGACAAAAAAACTATTTCATTATGTGTCATTCCCACTACCACCTACAGAGGGTGCTCCGGGCCAATTTGAAATAGATACATAGACTTTTTTTTTTTATTATTATCAAATGAAAAATATTCACTGCTGAGATATCCAAAAGCATAACATAATAGTATAATTTCCAATACCAAGATTTGATTCCTTGGGTCCTGAGACAGCGCTAAAGAAAGTTACTTGGATTTATCACAATGCATCATTTTTCCCATGTAAATGACTTTGTGAGCCCAGTCAGTGAAAAGCACAATGCAAATAAAATGAAACATAGTAGGTACAGAAAAAACACAGGTATTATGCATATATATGTAACTGTAAAGCATTCATCTGTAACTGTAACTTCATTTTATAGACTCCACGGCAGTAGCCCCAGCACTGCCCATCGCTGTCTTGTCTTGATGTAAAACTGTCTGCGATTTGAGCCTGTCCAGCGGTCGACGGGGACTTGTCGGAGGACTCTCTGAGCAAACATGAAATCTATTATCTCATGGACTAAACATACATCTGTGTCAAAGGTTTTAAATTAAGCATATTTATGAAATGAAATGAGAGAAAAACATTTTGTAACAAATAAATTCTATTTAACTAATGGAACGCTTGAGCCCTCTTTCAACAGCGCTTACCTGTGTGTCCGTAAAGCTAAGGTTAAAAAAAAATAGCTTTAATGTATCACACAAGTTTGTCAATTTAAATCTATGTATAAAAACATGGTCTTCGCAAACTACAGAGCTGGAAATTAATTAACATTTAAACCACGGTGACATTACTGACACTGGACTTAAATGGCTGTGAGTTGCATTATTTAAAATATCTTGCAAAACAATTGTTGGTGCAAATATCACATTTCTAAAGTTGTACAGCACCTGTAAGAATTGCAAATATCTAAGAGAAAGGGGGTGGGACTAAATAAGGTCACACTTCCACCCACTCCTTTTCGAACAAATGCTTTGTATTGTTTATTCAATTGTTTGAAATAAACTTAACTAAACTAAAAAGTGGAAAAGTATACCCTATATTTGACTCTGCCCCCACTCTTCGGGTGTAATGGGGTGCTTATTTTGCTGCGTCTTTTTTGCTGGTTGCAACAGGAAACATGAATTGTCCTTTTCACGTTACCCACATCACATGACCGGTCCATTACTTCTCTACTTCTACTTACTTTTCAAGGATCTCTCTTTGCAACATTTTGAAACTCAAATGTCTGGTTGTTCTGGGTGTCTTTGTTCCTCCCTAAAGTGCCTTGTCCCGCTGCCAGTCCCCTGTCGCTCCTTCTCATTCAGATGATTTATCCATAACCTTTTTATTCGCACGTTTCCATAAAGGACGATGTCTCTCTGATTTATTACCCCCATAATTGTCTTTCTGGTTTTAATTATATATTTTTTTATGAAATATTGGAAATGGTACATTGTTGGTATTAAACTGCGAGATCACAGCAGGTGAATTGGGAAAAATATAGATATCAATTTGAATTTTTTGCTGGAGATTTCTGACATAAATGAGAGACAATCTACAGCGAGTGGTCTATCATTTCATATTTCCTTATATGGTGGTTTATTTGTAAAATCCATGGCCTAAATTGCATACGTAACAAAAATGTCTGCGATGCAAATAAGTGAAGTTATAAAACGAATTTAGAATGTCGGCTATATTTGGCAAAGGCTTTGGTGTGGGCAGATAATAAAAATGTATACTTGTATATGGTATAAGTTATATTTTTTGGTCTCAGATTTTGTAAGTATTCACTGCCTCCTGATGGTATAAACGCATGAGTCACATAGACATTTCCTTTTGATTTTCTTTCCTTAATGCTTTTGAGTGAGTTAAATCACACTTCTAATGCCCAGTGTAATATACATAATTAACCCCCTTATAATGAAATAGCAACATCCTAAATGTGTCTTGCCCCATCAGCTGCAGCAGTGAAGGAGTGAGGAGTTGACAGGCGGACAGCGAGGCATCATGTTGTTATAAAAGTTTTATCGGACAGCGGGGGCGAGTGTGATCAAAGCGGAGCAGGACCCTC
Source organism: Proterorhinus semilunaris (assembly GCA_021464625.1). Classification (NCBI taxonomy): domain Eukaryota; kingdom Metazoa; phylum Chordata; class Actinopteri; order Gobiiformes; family Gobiidae; genus Proterorhinus; species Proterorhinus semilunaris. Next base: position 17,321,290 of record CM038349.1, read on the forward strand.
AGGTTACTATCTGCTGTGGGTTCATAATGAAGCTACTCAACGGGACACTCTGGAGCTTTGCGATGACCTTAGAGCGAGGGGGAGAGTCTTACAGTGAAAGACAAGAAAACGGACGGTATCTAAGCGCAATCATATATTTGTGTATGTATTGTCCTCTGCATTTGGCTCTTCCTTAAGCTAGTGACTTGTCAGGAGCACTGGGCAACCTTAGTGCAGCACATGGGGACCCATCTCCAGATCTTGAGCTAGGAGTACCGAGCTGGAGGACTCCGCATGAGGTTGGATTTAAAGTTTTTTTTTATGAATTGTTAATAAACAGATTTGCACAATATAGATGGGATAATACAAATAAATGTACATTTTTACCATTTGGGTTTTCTACATCGATCTCATGAATTATTTTTCAAACTTTACATCATGCACATCATGATGCAAGTGCTCTACGTTTTTGCGACACTGAACAAATCCCTCCCTATAGAGGAGGAGACCATGACAGACTTTTGAAGCAAAAAGAGGTCTACTGGATTGAAACTTTGCAAACCCTATCCAAGGGATTAAATTATGAGCTTGTTTTGAATGTTTATCAACTTCCTTGGTGTACATGTTGATTTGCATATATTTAGGCAGATCTTTTCTATTCTTCAAGCTGTCTTATATATCCATTTACCATATGTATTGCATGTGCTACTAAATGTTTTATTGTATATATGTACATATCTATATTTTTGACTGTTTTATTCACTATATCCTGGCTTTGTTTTTTGTTTTGGGATGTATGTTGTATACATGCTGCTTACTTTTTGCCATAGGCCATTATGACAGCATCCTGTGATGCAGCAGGCTACACCCTATTTAAGGATGGCTTCTCATTCATAAAAAAACATTTTGCCTGATGAAGGCCACTGGCCGAAACGTTGCATTAAATAAAGGAACACCGGTGTTGCAAGTATACAGTGTGCGAGAGATTTTTCCTGTTCAAACTGCGGAGGTGACATGAGTGAGAAAAAACGTGGGCATTTAAGTCAGGCCCCCGTTTTAATTCTGGGGCACGTGATGGTAATGCAGGGGCATGACCAAATTAAGTTTGGGGCGTGATATAGTGACTCAATTACAATTAAGCGTTTACTTGCACTGTCATATAATCACTGAAAAACATCTAGAACATGTATTGAAGTCATGTGGTCTTCTTCAACGCAAAGGATCGCGTCAGCCAGTTTTTTTGTTTGTTACTCATGAGTAAATCTTGGTCACCCTCTAACGCCGGGCGTGCACTGCGCACTTTTGGCCGTTTGCAATGAATGATCACTCGTCGTGGAGAAAATCTTCGGTCGTAGCTCAAAATCACAGGTCGTACAGTGAGACAGGGACAAAGATTTAAAAATAGAAAAAAGACGAGCTGCAACCGACATGAGGCAGTGTCTGACATTGTGGAAGGCTATAGTCGCTGTTACGGGGCGCCAGTAACTCCCTCGTCACTCAGACCCCGTGTGCCTTTTCCTCTCTCATGGCCCGGGAGAGCACGCGCGCGGAGTACGCTCACTCTTTCCCCTGACTGTCCCCCCCCCCCCTCCTCTCGGGCCGCGCTCATGTCCCGCGGTTGTGCATTCACGAACTGTCCCTCTGTTAAAGACTGAGGGACAGTCTTTAACTGTCCCTCAGTCTTTAACATAGTCGTTGTAGCGCACGAGGGTACACACTCGTTGCCTACACACATCACATTCACACCGGACACTCTCACCTGTTGCTGCTGTCGGCCCGTCTGCCTCTGGTGGGTGACAAACCGTGAGCGAGGGGCTTCCTGGTTGCGTGCAAATAGCGCATTGTGGCGCGCTCTTGGCAACCCAGCTGGTCACGGACTGAACCATTGGGGTGTTTACTATGTTGTGATTTATTGAGTTGGTGTGTTTAATTTAGGTTGTAAGGCAATGTATTCTTATTATTTCTGTGTAAATGTTTCTATTGTTTGTTGTCTATTTTGGGTGAATGTTTAATACCCCCTTCAATTATTGTTGGTTTGCCCGGGGGAGGGGCTAGGGGGTATTAAAGGTGAGCATTTGGGCTCGGAGGGTGAGTTGGTTGTTGGGACTGGAGATGGCACTGTGTGGCTGCTGAAATTCCTGCGAGTCTGTAAATACGTTTTGTTTTTCATTCCATTTATCACTGCACTGTACATACTTATTCACTGGAAAATAAAAGCCTGTGGAGCGAAACCTTTGACCTAGCCATCATTTTTGAAGCATCGGGAAACGAACCCTTGACAGTCGCACATCGCCATCCTCTCTCTGCAAATAGGATCTCTGTCAAGCAGCTTATCAACAGAATACAACATTTGCGCATGCCTCACCGCTGCCAGAGTCACAGGCAACAGAGGCCAGGCATGAGAAAAAAATAAACCTCGCTAGCATGCGGCACTCGCCTCAGCTTCTGAAACTGCTACCACAAAACTATGGTCGTGGCTACGATTGTCTCTTTGAAACATTGCACAGTGGAGACGAGTGCAGGCTCAAGATTTTACAATTCCCACGTTGTGCAATGAGACATCTAAAATAAAGACAACAAAAAAACGCACAGTGTACACCAGCCATAAGGAGTTCACTTTGCTTTTCCAGCTGTGGCCCCCAATTCATGGTGGTCGGGATTGCAGGGGTAGGGATGTGGAAGTCGTCAGAAAAGTCAAGCCAGAAACAAATTATAAAAAAATATATATACATATTTTCGCAAGAGGACAAAAGCCAAATATCTTTATTTTTGTCTGTAATAATGCTTCTGTTTCAATCCATTTGTGGGAGCCCCGGATTTGCACTAATGTTCAGTTCCAAGCATTATTATCAAGAGAACCGAATGGATTCAGTAAAAGCTACAAAAAAACGTTTCATTCAGGGGTCACTGTAGTCAATCACCTGCCACCATCTAAAGTAAGATCTATCAAAATAAATAATAAACTAACTCCTTTGTGTGCATGACCTTTGAGTTGAAACCTTCACGGTAATAAATCGAAGGCAACACTTCACTCAAAATATCAGTTTGAGTTTTATAGATTGATTTGGTGTATGTTGAGTCACCAGCAACAATAAAACATTTCTAACTTACTTCATAAGTCAAGACAAACACTCAAGCAATTTTAAATATATCATTTTCTCATTTAAGAAAGGGTTTCAGTCTTGGCTGCCCCATTACTTGTGTTTCCGGAAGGGCATGTTGTTAAGAAAACTTCTTCATTATTTAAGAATGTTGCTGCCTGTTCTCGTAACCTGCTATGAATAAGACCTTGCTACCAAGAATCCACTGTCCTCCTGCCTAGCCATATTTATACCTGGTAATGTCCATATCTTTGAAGGTGAATAGGGTGGATGGAAGTCCTTTCTTCCTTGTGTATTTGCAGGAATCGTAGCCACAGCATTTAATCGAGTGAAAGTATTGTTAGTTTGAGTCATGGGAGTTAAGTGTACTGTTTTCCCCGTGGCTGAGTGCGGAATAGGCCCTCTAAAGCCTGTGATCATCTGTGCTTTTCCTAAAGAGAACATGTTCACAGTCCACAGTGATGGTTTCTAGAATCCAGGATTTTGTGCTGCCTCCTCTTCTTCAGAATTACTCAAGTAAGAGAAGTAAGAGTATTTTAAAAAGGCTTAGGAAACTACACTTCCTTGTAAATGTAAGCAATGACAAACCTGTAAATGTGAAGTATGCACTGACAGGACCATAAACCGGGAAAGGGGAGCATATACTCTGTCCAACACCTTATGAATGAATGTACACTTGCAAATTAGCCTAGTTTAACCACCTCCAATCCAAACCCATAAAGTATGTTCCCCTCTCCCCTCTATCTGGGCTCACAAACTACTGATCCCTGGACATGGGGGTTGTCCTTTTGGATGAGGATTTCTCTGCTGTTTGGCCCTCAGGGGTAGACACATGGGGAGACGACTCTTTCACCACCACTACTTTAACAAATGCTCAATTATGGATGCATGTTTCTACCAAATAAAAATAAAGAGAGGGACAAAGTGGTTGAACTACCCAAATCTATACACAAAATTCTAACGTTAGCCTTATGCTACTTCAAGTGCCGGTTTTCCACTTCTGCTGGACAGTCTGCTGTGTGAAAAACATTCATATGGACTCCATTTTGACTTGAATTCATTTGTGGGTGGAAAATATGTTTATAGTCCAGCAGAAAATGTCTAAAAAGAGTGGGAAAAGAATAGTTTCCATAACAGCCCTAGTATGACGCGTTGCCGCCTGTATCTATTTCTGCAAATAGGAGCCCCTCCAGAAAGCATCGTACATTATGAAATCATGTGGGGACTTACAACAACTTAAAGGTCTCGTTCAAAAGAATATTATTGTTTCCTAAGATAAAGTTTTATCCTGTGGCAACGTGACGGGGGATATCATATTTTTAACAATTCTGGTTCTGTAGATTTTCAAAGTTTTGGCCTTTGATTGACAGACTTGGGAGAATTGGCGCATTGCTGCTCTAAGTTTACAGCAAAAATACCTACTTTTTTTTAAGAAAGGTAGTTGTTTATTTATTGTCCCAGGGGATAATAGGCAACGATATGAATCGCTATAGGTGTCACACATGAGTGGGCACAGGAGGCACAATAAAAACATGCAAACTCTACCTTTAATTCTGGCACTTTCTTTGGCGCTTTGTCCGTGTGGCTGTTTGATATTCCACGCGCCATATGCCCACGTCCAGCGCAGACAGCCGTGTACAGGTTGGCCGGTCATAATTAGTCATCAAAACCGGTTTCCCTCTTAATTGTTTATGAGCCCGCAGCATTGGGCCAGGCTAACAGACGGGAGCCTAGAGTTTGCGCGGGGCGTCTGAGGTCACTGATCTGCCTGTCAATGTCTCGCTAATCACCGCGCTGTCACTGGGAGCGCCGCGCTACATCATTCTCGCTTTTAATTAAAATCTACACTGCAGTGATATCCTGCGTGCAGCAAACAGGGAGGAAAGATATGTTTTACAAAAAAGGACGAGGACTACAGTGGCGCGGTGGTCTCTCGGTGAGAAGAATGTCGATCTGATTACTGAAACAGGCGGGGGAATGTCTGTCCACTGCGGCGTCTCTGGTTTCCACAATCAACCTAAAGCGTGCACAGTTGTTCCAGACAGATACTCCTGACAAATCCAGGGTTAAGATCACTCGCCCACTGTCACGTGTACTCAGTTACTTTTACTCAAGTACTCAAGTCAGTTTGTGAAGAAATCGGACTTCTTAGGGCAGTTGGGTTGGGAATCAAAAGGGGGTTGGGGAGTCGTTTTCAGTGGGTCACGAGCCAACCACACATTTGGGACATTTATCATTTACATTTACTTTCCTCCAGTGTCTGCGTACATTGGTGTAAGAATGAGAGAGTGACTGGTTCCTTACTGTAAATAGCTTTGGGCCTGATAAAGATAGAAAAGCGCCATAAATTGAGGCCATTTACCATTTATTATATTTCAATAATTTATGTATTTGACAGGGACATTGCAATTCAACACAAAACTAAATTGTTGGTGCACAAACAGTATTGAGCTCATGCTAGTTTTCAACTCCAGTCCCTGGTTGGGCCTTTCTACACTGCCATAAAGTTACATGTGTTGTACATTCTTTCTAAAAAAACAACAAAACCTAAGCACACACATCTTCAATGAAGGTACTTGGGTCATCTTCTGTACTCAGTAGTTTAAGTCTTCGAACGTTTCGCCTCTCATCCAAAAGGCTTCGTCAGCGGACTAAAGTCCCGCTCAGCCCGCAGCTTTAGATATTCATAGATGATCACTGCCCATTACCTGTCCTATTCATGGCTGATCACTCGTATTGTTCTTTTGTTGGCTGAGGTGCCGTCTCCTTGGACTGGGTGTGCCCTGTTGGTTTTCCCCGAAGGAGATTGGAGTAAAGTGACGGAAGATTAAATCTGAGCCCACCATTCCGGTTCATGAAGGGATTTTCTTTCTTGACAAAAATAGCTTCTTTTACTCCTCTTTCAAACCAACGTTCTTCTTTAGCTAAAATGTTGACCTCCCCGTCCTCAAAGGAGTGGTTGGAGGCTTTGAGGTGGAGGTGCACCGTCAACTGGGGGCCGCTTGTGCTTTCTCTTCGGTGTTGATAAAGTCTCTTCTGTAAAACTTGTTTAGTTTCTCCAATATAATGTTCTTTGCATTCTTCTTCTTTGCACCGAATAGAATAAACCAGATTGCTTTGTTTGTGGCTTGGAGTTTTGTCTTTGGGATTAACTAATTTTTGTCTCAGTGTGTTCACCGGTTTGTGGTTCACTGGAATCCTGTGCAGCCTAAAGATTCTCTGAAGTTTCTCTGAGACCCCGGCTACATACAAGTCCCTTTCTTCTGGTCTCTATAGTCTGTCTGTCTTGTTCTTTGGGTTTTCTTGCCCTTTGTGCTTTAGTGAAAGACCAGTTCGGATAGCCGCAGTCTGACAGGGCTCTCTCGACATGTTGCTCCTCTTTGGTCTTTCCTTCTGCACTGGTAGGCACCTCTTAAGCTCTATGTCTGAGCGTCATGATGACCCCTAGTTTGTGCTGGAGTGGATGGTTTGAGTGAAACATCAAATACTGGTCAGTATGAGTTGCCTTCCTGTAAACCTCTGTCTAAGCACACACATTTAGAATTATGTATGTAAATGTAGAAAAACGTAGAAGAACACAACCCGAGTCTGTTAACCTCTTAACACCCACCTGAACCTGGCACATTTTCACCAGTTTGGCTTTACCCAAAACTAAAAGGCTAAAAAATGGCCGAAATATCTTAAAGAAGGCAATGAAAAAGCAACAAAAACAAAAACATGTCGAAAAAGCGACAGAAACGTGACAGAAATGCAACAAAAAAGCAAAAATAACACAACAAAAATGCAAGAAGAACACAACAAAAAAGCAATGGAAAGGTAACAAAAAACGATATATACATGACAAAAAAAGAGGTGAACGCTTAAAAAATTTTACAAAAGCGCGGCGACATCAGGACTGGCCATATGTCCGTTCTGGAAGAGCACAGAAGGGCCACTGGCTCTAGGGCTACCAGTCTGGCCTCTCAATTTTCCCTTTAACCTCTTCAGATTAGGCCTTAACCGAGTTTTACCCAAATCTAAAAGTTTAAAAGAAAAGCATCAAAATAGCAACAAAATCGAAGATGAAAACGGAACAAAAATGTGCTGGAAAAGCGACAAACACATAACAAAAAAGAAATGAAAAAAGCAATGAAAAACCATCAAAAACACAATCAAAAAACAGACAAAAAACTTGACGAAAACACAACAAAAAGCCACAAAAACATGACTAAAATGTGACAAACATGCGGCAGCAATGTGATCAAAAGTTACAATCACTTTTGTAGGCCTTAGCTTTCAAATGAGGCATTACGCTGTTGCTCTAAGAAGCTTTTAGATTTGGGTAAAGCCGAACGGGAGAAAATGCACTCGGTTAAGGCGAGGGGTTAACGTCTTTGTGGAAGTGTCGCATTTACGCTCATTTGGGCCAGGCTGGTCAGAGTCCAGGGCCGTTTTTCAGACCCAGTCCACCCCTGGGCGTCGGCGACAATGTGACAACAAAGTTACGATCACTGTTGTAGGTCTTAGCTTTCAAATGAGGCCTGTTGCTCTCCAGTCAAGGAGATTTTGGATTTGGGTAAAGCCGAACTGGAAAAAAAGCTCTTGGTTCAGGCGGGTTAAGAGGTTAAAATGAGAGGTGCTGAGTTGTTTTGATAATGGTTTGTTTTCAGATTTATAGGACTATGTAAAGCTTGTAGACCATTTAATTGTTTGTAAACATTAGCTGGAGGCGGGAAGCTCGATTCCTAATCTAGTCCCATTGTAGCTGTTGTCATAGTAACGATAAACAAATGTTTAACTGTTTTAGGAAATATCAGATAAACCTTATTTTATCGTCTCAAATGTCATTCCTCCTTTTCTTGCACCTTAAGCCACAACATTTTTCAGTTGTAGTTTTACACTTAAAATCACTAGTTTTAGTTTAATCGTATTTCTCTTGATCACTTCCTGCCTCCAGCTGATGTCACTGATGATGTCAGCAGTTAAAGGGTCTATTCGACTAGAATTTGTAGGACAATAGTGTATTTTACATTGTATACATAGCAAATTACATTTTTATTTTGTATCTTATAATTTTTTTTAAATATCTGAATTTCTGCATTATTCTATGTTTTATCCATCATCATTTCTAAAACACAAACAGATTTTAAAACGTTAATGTACTCTCACTTTGGTAAATAATTGGTTGACTACATTTTACTTTCAAGCTGAGAAAAATCCTTTTTAAGTAACGTTTCTCTAAAAGTAAATATGTTGGCTGTTCTCTCCCACCCCTGCCCACTGTCCCTGACGGGTTTCTCCAGAGACATTGAAGGATGACATGTTTTCCGGAGGCTGGTGCAGAGTGATACGGGCAGTTTGGACCGCTGCCCCTGTGACCCAGCAACGGATAAGAAGAGGAAGATGGATGTTTCCTTTCACGGACAAAGGTATACATTAATTAAGGCTACGTTGGGTTTTGACCAAGTTGCTCCAGTGGTTAGGCAGATTTAAAAAATATTGAAGTTTAGATTTTTTCATCCAATATTCAAGTTCTATCAAACAAAAAAAGACAGGAAAATTAGATATTAAGCGAAGTACCAAATCACCATGAAACTGCCTCTTACAGGGGGATTGAATGACAAATTACCCAATTTTTAGGTCTTGATCAAAATGAAATGAGTAATTGGGTGCTGCACTCTCATTTCAAACCACTATGGTCCCAGGTTTCATCCAGGGTGGGCCTGTGAAGTTTGCGTGTAGTCCACTATCTAACCTTAAACTGCAAAACTGGATTATTGCCAGATCTAAATTCTCAGTCTCATGGAAATCCATTTTGAACAGTGTTACTGTGAGTTGTCGGGTTTTGTATTTGCCCATAACAAGCAGCATTTTCATCGATACTAATTAATTGACAACATGAAAAAAACATGAGGTATTCTGCTAGACAGACTTTCAAACACAAATATCATTTATTAATTAGCTAATTATTTAATAGGTTTACACTGAATAAAACAAACACCTAGATTAGGTTAAAAGACTACGGTGTAAGAAAATTCCTCTTGTCCTATTGGCAGTTTCTGATGTCAAGCGAGATTAATTTAGAACAAGACAGAAATGTTAAACAAAAAGTGTAAAATTGTACTCAGAAGATAAATATTATAAATTGAGGTCGTTTGCTTGTCGTTTGTAGAGCAGTTGTTATTTTAGTTAGTTTTGAGACGAACGATCTTAACAGGAGCCATTCCAGATTGATATTACTGCAGCTTATATACAGTATTCCTGCACTTATTTGCGCAGACATACAGCGAAAAGAGGAGCTCATCGCATTCTGATTGATAAACCTATTTCATATTAAAATCAGAGCAGACGGTGGCTTTGTGGCTGTCTCCTGTCACAGATCAGCACCTCTGACTCGGGGTGCAGCCCGAGTGCTTTCTCCAACAGGAAATGAACCGGTGCCGCCCACAGTTATACCATTTATATTAATGTCTTTATCAGTATTCACAATCCCAGCAGCCATCTCTCTGCCAGTTAAAAATGCATCCCAAACGTCCTGGATGCCAAATGAACGGCGGGCTTCTGTGTTTGATGTTTGGGTTTTGGGGCAGATGTGAAATAAAAACAAAGCACAAAGCAGTGATCACTTAAGAAATCCTAATTATGTCGACGTTGAGAATGTCCACTGGTAGGTTATGTGTTTTTTCAACATAAACATAGAGAGCAATGAACAAAGTCATTAGTAGTTGCTCCTCTTCAGTCACACAGTAGGGGTTAGCGATTGTGCTTCAGAGCAACAAGGTTCCACGTTCAATCCTTGTGCTGGACGGGGCCGTTCTGTGTGAAGTTTCCATGTCCTCCCCGTGGCTGCGTAGGTTTTCTCTGGTTACTCCGGTTTCCCCTACCACTTAAAACATGTACAATAGTCCGGGATGAATGATGTGTGTGTGTCAGAGGGTTTGTTGGCGCGGATGTTTGCCACTGCGCTTCTGTCAGTCTAGGGAAAGGGTTCTCAACCTTTGCTGTCTTGTGGACCTCTTGAACACTTCAGTGGTTCCCCCTTCCTCAAGTGACCCCCTGCCTCAAGTGTGTTGGAGATTTTTTCAAAGAGGTCAATTAAAACTATTATTAACTATTATTAGTGAAAAGACAATGTTTGTGTGCTCAAAATAAAGCAACAATTCAAACGTTTTCCTTTCAAAATAATGTTCTCACACTTTCTTTTTCATCTGAAATAATTCCAAATACCACCTGATAATTCCCCATTCCTGGTTGGGAAACACGGTAACACTTTGTTTTAGCACGCACTTATTAACAGCTAAATGCTAATTAGTTTACTAATTTATGGTTAATTGGTTCTTAATTTACAAAGCACGTATTAATCCTTATTTTGCACCACCTTATTCAACATCTTACAAACAAACACTTTCCCATGTATTGATTTGTATTGACTGATTATCAGCCAGATATTAGAACGTTGTTGGACATATAGGGTTAATACGTTATATCCAACTCTCAAAGCGACAGGAGAGCTTACCGCCTATATGCCAGTGTGATACCTCATTCAAAAAAGCCAAGACCTTCTCGTTTCTCAAAAATATGTGTAAGATCTATGTGAGTGAACTTGCATCACATTTGCCGTCCCCAACCCAAAACATAACTCTAAACCCTGTTCCAAACCCTAACAGGTTAATATATATATAAAAAAATTGTTGCTACCCATTCATTAACTCTCAATAAACAGGGATAAATCTTAAGCAAGAAACCAAATCATACACGGAGTAATTTATGTCCAATTACCTATTTGTAGCTGAGAATATGTTCCACCTTATACTGAAGTGTTGTGGGAAAGTATTAGTAAGGTGTTGAGTAATAGTCTCGCCAACCAGACCCCGCTTCTTTACAGAAGAGGGTCTGGCAACGCTCCGTTGGGCGCTTCAAAGGAAGTGACGTTGCGATATGGAACCTACCGACCAATCAGAGCAGCTCCCTGACCGAGCGTCACGTTCTTGCGCTTTTGTTTTGTAGTTTTTCTACACAAGCAACCATTGATGCCATCCTCCGTAGTACACTGAGAAGCTAAGCTACCAACCATGCAAGCGACCACAGCAGAAGAACGTTTTACAGCAGCTCTCTCGTATGTGGTAAATAACTTAAACATATCTTTGAACAACATGGACGTGTGCGGAGATAATGAGCTGCTTCAGCGCAAATGGAGCGAAGCAAAACTATAACTTAAAGCTATAACTTAAAGAGAAGCAAAACTATAACGTACTAAACATTTGTAATAGAGACGGCTCAGCCGCGGTCTGCGGCTGGACTGAGCCAGGACTAAACCAGGTCCAGGACTTACACCGTTGTAAAACCCAGAGCTAAACTAAACCAGTTATTATAAACCAGGACTGAATAAGAAACTTGTGTTTTTAGGCAAATTGAAAAACAAAACAGAGCAGTGACAACAAGAAAGACGTCTTTACCTTTAGACAGACCCGGAGGCTGAGTTTACGAGCTGTTGTTTATAACTTTACAAGCAGCTGCAGCGTGAGGGAAATATCAAAGATTGTTTGTGGAAAAGTGTGAGCGCTCACTCTGTATTAGACATTTTTGGTACAGTTGTTGTAGATTATTAGTGGCAAAGTGAGCGCTCACACCATGTAAGGATCTTTGAAGGGAAAGTGTTTTCGCTTCGTCAAAGCGCAGTGTGTTTAGAAAAGTTTATCCGAAAGAAACCGTGTCCTGATGTGGATCTGTCTCTGCAGCTCAGGAGGTAATAACGTCCTTTATTTCTTTTTATCACTGCTTAAGGGGAAATTGTGCTCAAAACACGAAGTTACAGGTGACGCTGCTGCGGCCTGTGGAGCTTCTCTTTTGCTGTTTTAGGACTTTTTCTCGAACGACACTTTTTTATACACGTTATTTTAATTGAATTAAAATGAAATAGGCACCGAAAAAAGTACCGTTAAGGAACCGGCTCCGAAAAGCAGGTATCGAAAAAAAGCGAACAGTGACTACCGTAGGCATAAAGTGACTACAACTTTCTTGTCGCATTTTCTGTCGTCACATCCGCTATGTTCTCATTGGCTGCTATGCGGGTCTTTTGGCCCACATTAGTCCCGCCTCAAGCAGTGGCTTTGTTACGACAGGGTCGCCAGACTAGTCTCCTGGTTATTAATTAATAAACATCGGAGATTAGTCTGGATGCCAGGCTAGTTGAGTAAGGCCATGTAAATAAGGACTAAGTGTTTTATAAATACCAAATAACAGCTTATTAACCAACAATTAGTGCACTACTTAGCACTTGGTGCTAAGATAAAGTGTTACCGGAAAACTAGTCCAGGGGGAAAAGAGTGGGTACATATGCAGACCATCACCATGTGTTTAGAGAATGTAGAAAAAGTCCCTACCCAGTGGGAAGCGCTTCGGGAGAATGACTCACAGCTTTCTGAGGACGAGGATGTCCTAAAATGTACACTATAGACTTGTGTCATGTGAAAAGCGCTATACAAATAACTTTCCATTCCATTAATAAGGCCTCATTACATGTATGGTGAGAGACTGTTAAATAACCATTATTTTGTACATTATTCCTGGCACCTTTCTGTCACTGCCAGAAAGGCCGTAATTTCTTAAGTCTTCCTCTGACTCTATGAAGTTGTAGCACTAACGTTTAGTACCACCGTGATGATGTTAAATAATAGTAAAAGTAAAACCAAAACCCATATCCTAAATGTTGCAGTTGTCATAGCATCATCATATTGTACACTCTGATAAGGCAAAAATAACAAGCTTTTACACGTTCAGAAAAGTTCAGGAGGATTGGTGGTGCTCTGTTTACGAGCCGGTGATGCAACGTCTGGATCAGTGTTGTGCTCAGAGACGGCACAGGTGCAGTCGAAAATCAATCAGTCTTTCAGAAACAACTCTGCACCAGTCTGAGGAACGGTAGGGTGACTGGGTGTGGCCTTGTTACTGTCCCCATTTGCCCCGTTACTCAAATGATGGCAGCAATTAGTTAGATTTATTCAGTTCGATTTACTTTTGTAACCCTTTTTTCACTTCTAAGATTTCAGATTCAGATGAAACTGGTGATTGGCAAAGTCAGACCAGCAAATTATGTTAAAGTAAAGGCAAGGTGTTTTATTCAGCATAAAATAAGATACAGTACGTACTAGCTGCTGTAGCTGTTAGCTTTACATTTGTTTTCTGCTAAAAACAAGGCATTTTCGGACCGCGAGGAAACCGGAGCGATAGTGTGCTCTGACGCTCTCCTCGCTACTCTCGAGCCGTGTCGTCCCTGACCTATTGCTCATACTCGGATAAATATTTAAAAAGCCGTTACTCCTCCATGTACCCCCAAGAGATTGGCTTAGACTAGTAGTTCTCAATATTTGACCCTCTAAAGCAAGATCAGGTTGGGGCTCGAATGCGAGCGCCTGGTGGTCGCCCTCGTGTGGACCCACCACCCACAGAGGGTTCCGTAGGGGTCGGGTGTAGCGAACGTCACCCTCGCTGTGGGAGAAGGAGCCTGAGCTTGTGCGGGAGGTTGAGAGGTACCGGCTAGATATAGTCGCACAGCGGATGTTCTGGATCCCAACTCCTGGAGAGGGGCTGGACGCTCCACTTCTCTGGAGATGCCCGCGTGTTAGAGGCGGCGGGCCGGGGTGGGCTTGCTCATAGCCTCCCAGCTCAACCGCCACGTGTTGGAGTTCACCCCGGTGAACAAGTGGGCCGCGTCCCTACGTCTTCCTGTTGGGAACACGTCTCTCACCGTTGTCTCGGCCTACGGGCCCAACATCGGTGCAGAGTACCCGGCCTTCTTGGAGTCCCTGGGAGGGGTACTGGACGGTGCTCCATCTGGGGACTCCGTTGTTCTACTGGGGGACTTATACGTGGGTAACGACAGTGAGACCTAGACGGGGGTGATTGGGAAGAACGGCCTCCCCGATTTGAACCCGGGTGGTGCTCTGTTATTGGACTTCTGTGCTAGTTACAGTTTGTCAATAACAAACACCATGTTAGAGCACAAGGGTGTCCATAAGTGCACGTGGCACCAGGACACCCTAGGCCTGAGGTCGATGATTGACTTTGTGGTTGATCTGATCTCCGGCCATGTGTCTCGGACACTCGGGTGAAGAGAGGGGCTGAGCCGTCAACCGATCACCACCTGGTGGTGAGAGGTACCGGCAGGCCAAGTGTGCTGCAGCTCGTACGGTCACAGAGGTAAAAAAACTCGTGTCTGGGAGGAGTTCGGAGAAGCCATGGCGGAGGACTATAGGTCGGCCTCGAAATGGTTATGACAAACCATCCGGCGCCTCAGGAAGCAGTGCTTCCCCAACACTGTTTACAGTGCGGGTAGGGAGCTGTTGACCTCGACTGGGGATGTTGTCGGGCGGTGGAAGGAGTACTTCGAGGATCTCCTCAATCCCACCGTTACCTCTTCCGATGAAGAAGCAGAGGCTGGAGACTCGGAGGGGGACTCATTGAGGTCACCTAGCTGGTTAGAAAGCTCCTCGGTGGCAAGGCAAGGGGTGGATGAGATTTGTCCTGAGCACCTTAAGTCTCTGGATGTTGTAGGGCTGTCTTGGTTGACACGTCTCTGCAACATCTGCCTGGGTTGGCAGACTGGGGTAGTGGTCCCTCTCTTTAAAAAGGGGGATCGGAGGGTGTGCTCGAACTACAGAGGGATCACACTCCTCAGCCTCCCCGGTAAGGTCTACTACAGTGTGCTGGACAGGAGGATCCGACCAATAGTTAAACCTCGGATCCAGGAGGAACAATGCGGTTTTCGTCCCAGTCGTGGCACACTGGACCAGCTCTATACCCTTCATCGGGTGCTCGAGGGTTTGTGGGAATTTGCCCAACCAGTCCACATGTGTTGTGTGGATCTGGAGAAAACGGTGTCACTAGTGGTGCCCTGTGGTTGTGCTCCGGGAGTATGGGGTCCGGGGCCCTCTGCTAAGGGCTGTCAGTTCCCTGTATGACCGCAGCAAGAGCTTGGGTCACATTGCTGGCAGTAAGTCAGACCTGTTACCAGTGTGTGTTGGTCTCCGCCAGGGCTGCCCTTTGTCACGGGTTATGTTCATTACCTTTATGGACAGAATTTCTAGGCGCAGCCAGGGGCCGGAGGGTGTCCTGTTTGGGAACCTCAGGATCTCATCTCTGCTGTTTGCAGACAATGTTGTTCTGTTGGCTTCATCAAATCAGGACCTTCAGCGCGCACTGGGGCGGTTTGCAGCTGAGTGTGGAGCGTCCGGGATGAGGATCAGCACCTCCAAATCCGAGGCCATGGTTCTCCACCGGAAAAAGGTGGCTTCCCCTCTTCAGGTCGGTGGAGAGTCCTTGCCTCAAGGGGAGGAGTTCAAGTATCTCGGGGTTGTGTTCACGAGTGAGGGACGGATGGAGCGTGAGATCGGTAGACAGATCGGTGCGGCGTCAGCAGTGATGCGGTCGCTGTATCGGACTGTTGTGGTGAAGAGGGAGCTGAGTCAGGGGGCAAAGCTCTCGATTTACCGATCGATCTACGTTCCCACCCTCACCTATGGTCATGAGATCTGGGTAATGACCGCAAGGACAAAATCGCGGATACAAGCGGCCGAATGACTTTCCTTCGCAGGGTGGCTGGGCGCACCCTTCGAGATCGGGTGAGGAGCTCAGTTACCCGATAGAAGCTCGGAGTAGAGTCGCTGTTCCTTTACGTCAAAAGGAGCCAGCTGAGGTGGCTAGGGCATCTGTTCCGGATGCCTCCTGGCCGCCTCCCTCGGGAGGTGTTCTAGGCATGTCCTATTGGGAGGAGGCCTCGCAGAAGACCCAGGACACGCTGGTGGGACTATGTCTGTGAGCTGGCCTGGTGTCGCCTCGGGGTCCCCCAGAACAGCTGGAGGAGGTACGCGTGCCTCCGCGACCCGGCCCCGGATAAAGCGGAAGAAATAGATGGATGGATGGAGGAGCGCACTGTGCGACCCAGACCTATCAAATTTTAAGTGGGACATATGCTCAGGACCCCCTGAGAAACCAACAGGCCTGGTTAGAACCATGAGGCCGTCCTTCTGTGGACCCACCACCTGCAGGAGGAGCCATAGGGGCTGGTGCAATGTGATTCCCACGACCCGGCAACGGACAAGTGGAAGAAGATGCATGGATGGATATATGCTTGTTCCATTGGCATTAGGGAAGAACATTTATTCAAACAGTTTAAATGTATCTCATTTAAGAGCAGGGGCCGTAGCAAGGGTACCACGGGGCTCCAAGCAGGAATGTCAGTAGGGGGCCCTCTGGCGGCCGTTTTGTGCTCTGCGACGGGATGGGGGGGGGGGGGGGGACAGTGGACGGGGGATGCACGGTGACGAGCGCCAGCTTGTTGATGATATTTGCATGCCAAACATTGAAGGCTGCTAAAACAAAGCACTTCAGAGACATACAACTACATTTATTACACTCCCAGCTATCTTGCTCTCCTTCCTCCTCTTTATCCTCCTTTTATTTCGTTTTTGCTGCCAGAAGCAGAACTTCTCCACATTCTGTCGGAGTTGTATCTGTTTTCTTCCATCTCTCTCTCTCTCTCTCTCTCTCTCTCTCTCTCTCTCTTTCTCTCTCTCTCGCTCTCTCTCTCTCTTTCCCTCTCTCTCTCTCTCTCTCTCTCTCTCTCTCTCTCTCTCTCCTGAGAACCCTGAGGGAGGGGCTGGGCTCATGGGGCCTTTTCAGGGAGTATGCGAATGCCAATTGTCGTTGCACCTTGTCACTGCTACTGCAGTGACTGTATTCTCTTGGTCGTTTCTCTCAAATCTGTTGGCCCTCTTGGGGCCCCTGCTGGCTTGGGGGCCCCAGGCCGTTGCCTGCCTTTCCTAATGACAAGCTACCCCTCTGTTTAAGAGGGTCATTTTCCAGTGTGAAAAGGGTCTAAAATATCCCTAACTTAAACTGGGTGTAAACCGTGTCTAAATGCTGATCTAAATGCTTTACTAAAGCATAAATAAAATGATCTTAAATCAAAATAAATAAAGTCTGAAATTGTCATCGAGTCTCACGGTTTGAGACCTGGTTCTCAAGTATGTGACGTACTACAGTCTGCACTGTTGAATACACTTCATCAGCCACTGTTTCCATCCGCTGCGAGCACAAAGTCGTTATCTTGTATAACTGCTCATAATGAGTCGATTTGGGAAAGCTGTTCAGGTGGCATCGCGGAAAGGCGTCTCCTCCTCGCTACAAGGTGAATGGTGACGGCTGCGGTGATTAGAAATGTGGTCGTTTCGGAAACTCTTTTATAGACCGCGATTACACAGGACATAACACAGAGTGGCAACGGCTAATTCCTGGTTCAACTTTGTAATGTCTGTCGTCAGAGTTCTTTAATCGGTGCATAGAAAATAAATGTCTTCGCTGCTGGTCACATTTTATATGGCAAAAATACTTCAACATGGTCACATTTTGAGCTGTGACTTTGTTTAATAATATTTTATTCCTTCTTGGACATGAGGGAGAGATTTAGACATAGAAAAGAATGCATAAACCTGTCGAGTTGTGTTTATTTTGTTCATTGAAAAGCAAAATAACAATCGTCTCCATCTATGTCTTGGGTTTAAAGAGCATCCAAAATGAGTATGCATCCATCAAGAAAGAAGACAACTCCAACCACAAAGCAGACAGTTTCTCTGTAATACAAGAGATCATTATTTTACTTTGTTTAAGCTTTACTTTAAACATAAATAAAATGTTTAAAGAGCGCAACACATTCACACCTTGAACTGACAGACCTCTAAGTTTTACATTTGATCCTGCAAACATAGCTAATGCTGATTTAAGTTCATCTGGGGTGTTGTTTTTATTTTTATTTCAAAGAAGTTCTAGACACAATCAGTCCTAAATGTCCTAAGGGTTAGGGTTAGGACATAAATACATGAAAATGTTACGCAGATGGACTGCACACTTTTGTGGCACAGTAATTGCTTTTATCGTCATTACACACAACTGTACAGCAAAATCAGATGGAGGGTTGGTCCAGAGACGCACCAGCTATGCGCCGAGACACTGCAGGTGAGCAGGGAAAGCGAAATAATAATATTCTGAATAATGGATGGGGCTAGGTTTAGGGACGGGAACGTTTCAAGTCTGTAGGAGCAACTAAAGCGGAGATATTGTTGCAAGTGTAAAGAAAACCACATTTGGAGAAAACGGGACCTGAAGTTTTGTAACGTCTGCACATGTGCCTGTATGATTCTCCCGTCTTTAGCTGCAGCTCTGGCCACAGCAGTCTCCCAGTGAGGAAATTACAATATTTAGACTACAGCCTCATCCTGGCCGCCTTTCGTGCTGCACGTAGACGCCAAACATGTCAATATTTGGCGTGTGAAAGACGACATCTCCGGCTCGCCAGGAGACAAAACGCCATAAGATAAGCATCGCAAAGGGTAAGTTTGGTCGTTTTTTTTTTTTACTCTGATGTTAAAACTAAGATGTTAAGAGAGAAAACATGGCTAAACCTCTCAACATTGGCCATGAAAGAAGGTGAAAGATCGATGTTTTCACCTGCCGTCTCTCGCCTTAAGTACGTATAACGTCATTACGGGCACCTTACTGCATCCAAACCAGCCTGCGTACTTGTGTCTTATTTACACTCCTGCCTGCTCTGCAATCATCAGAATAATCCTCCCCAAGGCCGGACGCTGTGGATCAATCAGGACCTCGGGACAAGATGTTTTTAGTCCAGTAACTGCGCGGCCCGGCGCTCCAGCTCTGCTTAAATTTACAGCACTGTGGCGTTTGTGAGTCTGTGGATGTAGCAGAGTTTTGCCAGGGAAGAAGCAGATCCAGTTATCCGCAGCGACTGCAGTGGCCACGAAAATGATAATTATTCGCCGAAGTAGTAGCAACAGTAGGAGTCGTAGTATGTATTCAAAATGGATTGTAAAATTAACTTGTGAAAGGGGGGAGATTTCATACGGTTGCTCTTCTCTCTGCTCCTTTTTGTTCAAGCTGCACAGACTTGGCAGTTTTGTTGTGTATTTTTTCATGTCTTTTACAAATACAAATTGTATTAAATGTATGTATGACTCAAGTACAAGTAAACAATGGGAACCAATACTACCAATACTGGTAAAATTCCGAATTATGTTTCAGTTGTGACAAGCAGAACTTGCAATAATGTGAAAATCCTAATATTTCCAAAGACAATACCAATAATATGTATTAAATCCACTTGAAGTGAAGTTTAAAAAATGTTCTCACAGTGGTACAAGTAACTTTTTTCTTTTACTAAAGTAAGTGTAAAGATACTTCATTACAATATTATTCAGGTAGAAGTAAAAAGTAGCCGCCTCGGTCTATATGTTTACAGGAAGTGGCCACTCTTTTGAAACATACAGAACAGATAAAGCACATTTTCCATTCACTTTGACTTAAGACCTCTCAGGGGGAAAACAACATTAACATTTTCAATACGGGCACCATTTCCATGAGGGTTTCCAGTTATAACTGCACCGCGAATAGGCCAAGTGTCAGGACCCTCATAATGACATATTGCGTTCTACCATTCAAATAATTTTTTTGAAGTTTCACCTGAGCCCATTGCAAGATTATCATATTTAGTTCCAACTCGGCTCCCAGAAGCCTCTTCCTTACAACGACTATGGTTTCGTAATAAACTCATACTTTGCAAAAGAATTATGAAACATCCGGAGATGATGAAGATATTAACTAACTAAACTAACGCTCTTGGGTCAGGTTCTATTATTACACATTTTTAAGCAAACAAAAGAATGAGAATTCAACTTTGGTTTCGAGAATATTCACCTCAGGTTTGGTGCTTCTCTCTCGCAAAGGCCTCCTCCATTATGAATTATTATGGAAAGTACAAAGTGAAATTTACTTTGCGAAAAATAACACACAATGCTCTAATCCAACAGCAAACACACTGAATTCTCGCTACAAAGGAAGACGCCCCAGGATGATTGATTTTTATCTTTGTCCAAGGTGCATTTTTATGTTTTTCCGACAGACGCTGAAAAAAAAACAATTCTTCAAACTAGTCAGAAGTGTCATGAAAAGCCAAGTAAACGAGACCATTTTATTCTCTTACTAAATTTGAGATATTTGAGACAAATGAGCCAAACACCCTTGAGTAAAAAGATCGTGTGGTCAAGAGGCGGTTGTGGAGACATAAATATTTTCCCGTTTTAATGCGGCCCCGCGCTTCTTCGAGGTGCACTGCGCTCAATAGTCGACCATATTTAATTCATCACGGGGCGCGCAAGACACTGTAACGCTCCCTCTGCCGTAAACGTACGACACAAACGCGCAGATTCCGTACTAGCGCGTTTCCCGATGACATTTACAGCAAACACTTCTCATTCAAAAATGACCCTTCCCCACGAGTGCGTGACTGGCGGCTCGATGCAGCTCTTTTTTTTTTTTTTCAGGGATTAACGAGTAGCGTTGAGTCCATGATATCGACAGTAATGATGCCTTTAACCTTGACCTCCTTCCAAAACCCATCGAAAATATGAAATCATAACCCTGCATACTTTTAAATATAGCCGGATCTAAAGGGTGTGGTGCGGCAAAGGGGAGAAATGATCTAATGTTATCCCAAATTAAGTAATTTTAAGTAGATTTTATGCGACATGCTTTTTTTCCTTCATTTAAGAATACTTATTCCACAGGCAGAACATACTTATTATTACATGTATTTGTTTTACTTAGTTCTGTTTTTTATTGTTTTCATGTATTAGATTCAAACTGGCATTAAATCTAAATGTCTTAGAAAATATCATTCTTGCCTCGAGACAGAACCCGCTGAAGGACATTGCTCGACTATTTTTTATTCGTCAAAAACACCATGGTCTGAAATCATCCTCTTTATTTATCAGGCTCTGGGTCCATATGAAGACACACAACACACACTAAAACTTATACCGCTGCAGTTTAGACTGAAATCTAACAAATAAAATCAAAAGTTTGATAGAATGTTTACAAATCTTTACAAACTGAAATATACGGCAAGATTTATTTGTTTTGCATTTGTGGAAATATGGTGCATAGGTCATTGAAAAGCGTTAAGTCGGACTTGCTGCCACCTGTAGAAACCCTGTTCAGTCCATTGGTGACAACACGTAATAGTTTCCATTTCATTCCACACAAAGCCAAGAGCTCCGTGAGCCTCGTGTTGGTGAATACGATCGGCCATAGATTTCACCACAACTTGATTCGTGCTTTACAAATCGCTGCACCATTATGCAGACCTTAGGCCAAATGTTACGGGACAACATTTCATTAAAACGTGAGTGGCCAAAACAATTTGCCATGACGCCAAACGGAAAAGCAAAAATCTATAGAGCCGAATCAAGACTTTCAGAGAGCAAACTCATTCTCAATTATTCTGTACTATCCTTGCAAACACGGCGAATAAAAGATGTGACTTTTAAATGCGGGATAATTTTTTTTTTAGATCATTTGTTTTAGTGTGACAATTTAAAATAAGTGCTACAAAATATACTTCAAAATCAAATCTATGGAGAAGATATTTGGAGATGTTTCCAGGCGTCGACGGTGTCAGACACCACACCCATCACACACGGTCGTCAGCGCCGCATTCGGACAAACCGTGCAGACAGCGTTATCAACCCAGAACGTCAATCAAATATACATGAAGTTTCAGCCGATGTCTGGGTGCCACAAGAGAGCGGGGAGCAGGGGGGGAAAAGTGGAAATGTCGAAAGTTAAAAATCCTTTACACTTTTGCAGTAAGGAGTAATACTCATTGTTCACTGAGCTCTTTGCCAAACAGATAAAGGAAATATATTGACTTTCGTCGCAGAGCAAGTGGAACACAGAAATCGTTTTTATTATTTAGATTTCTTGGCTTATAATTCCCAATGTTTTCGGAAGAAACCAAACTTCAAATTGAGGATTTGCGTCGTTGTTTTTTAATTAAATGTAGATTTTACATTTTGTTTACATATGGATCCAAAACATTATCAGACGTCAAAGCAGAAACTTCCCCTACTCTTACTTTGCACGCTTTCTAATTCACCATTCAATTATTTTACTTTACAACATTCCCCAAAACTTCCGATTTTTCACTTTTGATGCTGCCAGTCATCTCTTATCGCCAAACAGACCACACAAGTCAAAAGCCTTCGTCCCCATCTCCAACTTTCTTCTCCAGACCTCCGCTCGCCTCACGCAACATCAGCACCAATCAGCCGCATCCAATCACCGTCCAACTCCCATTAAACTCAATTAAGCCAATCAACAGGCGACTTACAACCCCTCCCCCTCCCCAAACCCCGCGCGTGCACAGCAGACAACGCACACGCACAATCGCGCGCCACCAGCGGCGGGTCGCGCGGAGGATGTCTTGAAATAAATGAAAAGTCCCTCACCTTGCAGCGCTCGGTCTCGTCCCCCGCTGAGAAAACCCCCCAAACCGCGCGTCCGTCCCGTGATGCCCTCCTCTCGTCTCGCGCGCCGCTTCCTCCTGGGAACGTGCGCGCGATCAGCGTGTGTGTGCGCGCGTGTGCGTTAGCGGCGAAGAACAAGCTTGTCGGTGTCTAGATGTTGTCTGGGGATAATAGAGAGGGAGGGATGGAGTGTTTATGAAGCGCGAGAGTGAGTGCGCGCGTCTGTCTCTCTCTCTTTCTCTCTCACGCGTTCCTTTCGCGCGCGGTTTAACCCTTGTTGAACCAAACTTTTTCAGAGAAGTGACCGCATGCAGGGGCATCTATCTTTTATGTCCCGCTCAGTTGACATTTCTTGGAGAAGCTTTCACTGGATGTGACGGGGGGAGGAGGAGGAGGTGCGCCGGGACTCGGGAGTGTGTGAGTCGCGCGCTGCTCGTGTGGCAGTGGACATAAGATCGTTTTCTACACGATATGAACGCCTGGGCAATCATTATGTGTTTGAATTACACATTTAATAATACAGTCATTTTTGTTACTCTTTAGAGTGTATTAAAGCAACTTTTTTAATTTAACACCATTTGTTTTTCTTTCTTTTTTTTGTATATGTAGCCCATGAATGCCATCAAATACACACCTAAATAACATTTTTAAAAAGACACAAAAAAAGCTTGATTTTGAGAGGACTGAAGTGTCAATAGAACGGCCTTTTACCTGACTTTTTTCTGCTAGTTCACGATTGATAATAAGGCTTTCAGATATATAGCGCACAAAGGTATCATTTCCACAATGTATAGTTTTACATTATACTGAAAAACAAAACAAAAAAGAGGCACAGGCTAGTGGAATAACCGCATTAACACAAAACATTAACAACAGGCTAAATTCTTCAGCGAGGTATTTTTTGCTCCTTACCTCTGCGACAGCTCTGAATTTATGTATTTTTTTCCTTAATTTTTCCAGAGTCTTTCGAGAACCGATTCTCATGTATTTATTTATTTACAATGACGAGTAGGGTTGCTAAAAGCCAATTTAATTGTGGAGGAGTAAAGACGAACTTTTGTAAATAATTTTAAAGAATCCATAAATTTCAAATGGATTTTTTGAAACATTTTATTTTGGGGGTGTTACCCAATATTCCATTTGAAACAACAGCGCCTCAAACCGGGCAAGTTGGTTTATCAAAATGTCAAGAACTTGAACTTCTAAGCTTAAAATTAGCTTCTGCACATTTTTGGGTAAGTATTGCATTTGTATTAAGATTTGCAATGTATGTTTTAATACCAAGACTCAGTTAATTGTACACATATCAACCACATGTGAGAGACCAAACAGTGAAGTGCTAAACTAAAACAAGAATCGTATTCGAACAGGGCCAAGCCACCATGGGGCCCTAAGTGGTTTTAACTTGGGGGTCCCTGCGTAACCCCTTCAGCAACACCTGAGCCCATCGTCATGATATTACTCGTTGTTACTCATGATAACAGTGTCTCCACAGATTAAGAGAGACTATGGGTGAATAAAACCTTAGGGGTGTTGGGGGTCCTCCCCCGATAATTTTTTAAAGATGTAATTTCCCATATTCTGGTGTATTTTTGAGGTTATAAAATATTTTGAACTGGTCCTTTTGTTGTACAAAAGCTTTTGGGGTTCATGGTTTTCGCTTGTGTTATCTTGTTTTATGTATTCATTTGTATTAATATAGTTTTTTTTTGTCTTGTTTTCCTCTCATACAGCATTTTGTCATTTTTTGTCAGTGTAAAATGATTTAGACAGAAACTTTACCTATTATATTGAACACATTTGTTGCAAACGGAAGATGAAATTCTATTCGCTGATTGTTTCAGCTGTTACAATGCAAATGCATTGGCTATGAGCAGTCTATTGCGCTGGGGCCCCCTTCAACTTGGAGCCCCTTTTCGAACGCTCGGTTAGCCCACCTCACAGTGACAGCCCTGTCAATTATTGTGCTACGCTTCAGAAAGTGCTTGAAGAGATTTTCAAGAATAACATTGCACGTTTAAAATTAATGCAATCTTTGCTGGTTCCAATAGCAATTTAATTTCTGTTGTGATGACTTGTGCAACTGTTGAGAAAGGCATTGATCACCTGTCTCGACATGTGGGCATTTTGAAGTGTGCAAAATGGCATTCCTTAAAGTTATGTCATTTTTGACAGAGGGCTTGTTCCTTTTACTCAGGGGCCTTTCTTTAAATAGAGATTCTCCGCGCGTCTCCCATCGCCGCGTGCTGCTTGTACATTATAACAGATGAGCAGCTCGAACAGGGTTTATTGAATGTTGCGTCACACTTCCAGGAACACAAACTCGATTAGGCACATTTTAGGGAAACACAAATGATCGGCCTAAATGCTCCGAATGATCCCTCTGACACCGGCCTGACTTTTATCAAGATGAAATTGGACCGATGTGTTCGCAATCAATTTGAAAAATGAGCCGAGCATCGCGCAAAACAATCCACGAGTTAAAAATGACTCGAATGCAGAATCTTGTTTAGATTTAATCAGATAGTGATTTACATGATACAACACTGCGTTCATTAACCAGTTATGCGAGTGATAAATGGCTGTGAGACACTGTCGGTCAATAGTAAAACCATGAAATCAAAGATGCCAATTTGAAACTTTTGGTGTAATTCAGTATTTCTCACGACATGCTGATTTTTTTTGATAATGTATCGATACTAGCTATTGCGACATTTTGCAAAATAATATCTTGACCCAGTTCTAATAACTAGCCTGCAAGTTTTTGAACAAACAAATGCTGTACAATTATAGATGCGCTGTATTTCCTCAAATATCTGAGTTTGCAATATAATACAAGTATAGTAACATAGAGGACAAAACAGATTATAAATATAATTGGCCCAGTAAAATGTGTTGTCTCCAGGTGCTAAATAAGGTTTCAATAAGTTGATCTAATTTCATGGCCAAATAATAGATTAATAGTTTTTTTAGTTTTAGAATTTCAGGGTAGTCATGGCCCTATTGTGCGTGTTTTTACAGGTGGAGGAGACTCGGAGGAAACCTGCACAGACACATGCAGTCTCTCTGAAGCAGTGCCTGGGCGTTCTTTCTGTGGGGAGAGAGCGTTAACCCCTGCACTAACATGGACTGAGTCATTTTTCTTCTTCTCTTCTTTCCACAGTGGGGCCTAACAGCCACACGGCGTCTCTCAAAGTCACAAGCACAAGACCTCAGCTTTCAAATGAAAAGGCTAAACATGCACGAATTCTTCTGTGACACAGTGAACAGCCCGTATACCGCGATCGTTTCCACAGTCGCTCCGATTTGAAATTTAAAACTTTCATTAGCACTTTATTTTTTTCTGGGCCAAGCTTCTTTGTCCCGCGTCCGCGCCACCGGGAGACGAAGTGAAAACAGAATCTGTGCTCACAAAGATTTCAATCCCGCCGCGTAACACTGGTTTTCCTCGGGGCGTTATGTGTTTTTTACACACACAAAAATGGAAAAGTAATCCAAGAAAAATCTACTTTTCGAGGCAGGAAGCAATGAGCTGAAACAACGCTCTTTAGAATCCGCACACTCATCTGTATAACACCGGAGATTCAAAATGTGCCCTTGGTGCTTTTTATTCTTTTCAAAAAAGCAAACATAGCTTCAAAATTGCATGATGTCAATTATGCAGGGCCTTGCGAAAGTATTCGGCCCCCTTGAACTTTTTGACCTTTTGCCACATTTCAGGCTTCAAACATAAAGATATAAAACTGTATTTTTTGTGAAGAACCAACAACAAGTGGGACACAATCATGAAGTGAAACGAAATTTATTGGATATTTCAAACAAATAAACAACTGTAAATTGGGCGTGCAAAATTATCAGCCGCCTTAAGTGAATACTTTGTAGCGCCACCTTTTGCTGCGATTACTGCTGTACGTCGCTTGGGGTTTGTCTCTATCAGTTTTGCACATTGAGAGACTGAAATATTTGCAAAACAGCTGGAGCTCAGTGAAGTTGGATGGACAGCGTTTGTGAACAGCAGTTTTCAGTTCTTTCCACAGATTCTCGATTGGATTCAGGTCTGGACTTTGACTTGGCCATTCTAACACCTGGATATGTTTATTTGTGAACCACTCTATTGTAGATTTTGCTTTATGTTTTGGATCATTGTCTTGTTGGAAGGCAAATCTCCGTCCGTGTTACAATCAGTTTTATAGATCTTAGCTTTCAAATGAGGCGCTACTCTGGCCTACAGGCTGTAAACTCCAATCCAGATGCTTTTAGATTTGGGTAATACTGAACTGGAGAAAAATGCACTCGGTTAAGAGGTTAAATTGATAAATCATCTTTATGAGAAGCTAACAAAAAAACATAAATGTTATA
This sequence comes from Proterorhinus semilunaris, assembly GCA_021464625.1. Taxonomy (NCBI): domain Eukaryota; kingdom Metazoa; phylum Chordata; class Actinopteri; order Gobiiformes; family Gobiidae; genus Proterorhinus; species Proterorhinus semilunaris. The sequence goes on from CM038349.1 coordinate 17,348,084, forward strand.
CACGTATGCACTCTTTCTCCCAAAACAAAACACCTGCACATTCCTCTACTACTAAAGCATCCTCTCCCTCGTCTCGTCCCGTCTGCGCCGCTGATAATGACATAAAGCAAATGAAGTCTTAAAATAACTGCGGCACATTTGCAGGAAGCTCTGGCGCTGCAGCTGCACATCTGAGCCCACAGATGTGAAGCAGACGTACGCACGAGTGTTGATTGTAAATTTGTGTGGAGGGGGGGGGGGGGGAGTCTCACGCTCTAAATGGAGTTGATGTCATTCCACTACAGTTCATTATAAATCCACACGTTATTCTCTATTCCAGGCTTTGTGAACACGATGCCTGCTGTAGTTTATAGCTGCGGGTAATGACACAACCGAATCGTTTTAATGAGGTTTATTTTTGCTTTAAATTACTGACACAAGGGGGGGGGGGGGGGGGGGGGGATTCAGAGAATCAATTGAGTTGGTCTGGTCTTAGATAAAACCTCTTCTTAACCAGTAGAACAAGCACTAGAACAAACACTTGTTTTTACCTAAATTTAGATAATTCTGTTTCAAGTTAATTGGTCCGATTTCAAGTGGGATTTATGTTTGTTCCGTTGTCATTAGCATTTTTATCACAAGTCAAACCGACTCATATTCAACATAAGCATCTATTATATATATTGTTTTTTACTTCGAGCCTTAAGTTCTCATGTTTCCCCCATATCAATCCAAAACATGCACAACAGGAGGAAACTTCTAGCTAGTTTGCCATGAGACAGTGGTTGAGGAAAATCTACAAACACAAAAGCAGCCAAACTTGAAACAATAGCTGCTAGTTAGTGAAGTTTACACAGCAGGATATTCTGGTCAGAACCTGCTTGTTGTCCCTAAGTCTCGTTATAAAACCCAAGGGGACCTGTCTTTTCAGTCCGCTGCTCCCAGACTGTGGAACGCCCTGCCCCTGTCTCTGCGTCTGGCCGGCTCTGTGGACTCTTTTAAAAAGGACCTGAAGACATGTTTATTTAAAAAAGCGTTTGGTTGATGGGTTTTCACTAGTGTCACTTTGATGTTACATATGTCCCCACATTTTTTATTGTTTTTTGCTCTTAGCCTGTACAGCACTTTGTGATTTTATCTGGGAAAAGCGCTTTATAAATAAACTTTACGTACTTACTTACTTACTTACTTATAAGATGAGACCGAGTGTTTTGAGACAATCAAGTCGTCAACGATTCGAAAATGTAATGAATGACATGAAACTAAACCCAACAAACTCCAAAAGTTGATTCGGAAAGTTCTCTTCAGCACCACGGACAGCTCCAGGTCTGTCTTCTTCACTAAAGAGGAAAAAGTTTCCGGTTCATAGCCTGTGACATTATTAGAGTCAAATCAACTTGCCTCGGTTCCGGTGGCTTTCGATCAGTTTCAATCTCTCAGTCTCCGCCATGACGTAAGTGTGTGAAACACACGGGACAAATATTTACACTTAAACCAAATGAAATCCCATGCAACAGTTTCGGTGAGACTTCGACCACCGAGCTTAACTAAAGGTTAAAGTTTGGAAAGTCAAAGATATAATTTTGCCTCATGTGGAGCTCTCTAAACTTGTGTTGTATACGAATATAAATAATTGTTAGGAGTGGTGTTTTCTTGTTATGCCTGTGTGGGGGCTGCGGTTTTGATTGTAAGCAGAAAATGACTTGTCATTTTTCATCTATGTATTAATCTTTCTCTCTTTGTACAATTTTCTGCTGCTTCAATGCCAGGCAAAATCCTTGACTTTTATTTCATCATTTACCTTTTTTGCCCAGATTGTCTAAAAGTCTGTGTAAAGAGGTGAATGCGATGATTCCCGTGGGATGTTTACTGGCATCTGTAAAAGAAGAGCGTCGCGGCGAATTCATTCACGCTAATAGCGCAGTCTAAGGCAATTAGTTCATCATGATTCAAACGAGGAGGACGCGGATCTTATCACAGTGCGTGAATTGAATAAAGGGAGTGCTGTGCAGATAAAACAGTCAGAAATGAACGCACTGTAGTTTTGTCAGCGACGATGCAATAAAGATCGGCCACACACAAGGACAAACGTGTTAGAGAATTTGTAAATCACTGCATTGTTTTTTTGAGCATGAGATCAACACTATGAGCTGCGGTGAGGATGGGGTGGAGTGTTGGGACATGGAAATGACGAAAGGGAGAAAGAGTGCATATTAATGACATGAGAGGTCAAGGCTCTTGGTGCTCTTAGCGCGTTTTGCTTTTCAGCGGCAACTGTCCTGTCAAGAGCGTCAGGAAATTGCCATAACTATGCAGCTCTAATCGTTTATTAACCTCTTAACCCCCCACCCTAACCGAGCACCTTTTGTCTAGTTATTATCCAGGTATCCAGACGTTAAACCTCAAAGCTTCTTGAAAAAAAGCATCAAAATAGGGACGTAAACCAAGATAAAAAAAAAGCAACAAAAACGTGTCAAAAATGCAACAAAAATATGGCAAAAACATGCAAAAAACACCACAAAAAATTACGACAACACGGCCACAATAACACATATAGAAACACAAGGGAAAATCTCTTTTTGTAGGTTTTATCTTTCAAATGAGGCGTTACACTGGCCTACAGGCTGGAAGAAGCTTTTAGATTTAGGTAAAGCCAACTGGAGAAAATGTGCTCGGTTCAAGTGGGGTTTACGTGGTTACTGTACGGTATTGTACTTTTTGCAGGCATTTGCTCATAATATCAAACGCAATTTCTTCATCACTGTCTAACACTCCAATTGAGCTACCATAAGCCCCTCCCACTCCCTCCTCCTCTTGCTCCACTTCGCTGCGCTGTTGTTTTCATTAAGAGAAAATAAAAGGGAGGAGCTTTTTGGGCGATATCGCCGCGATTCCAGGTACAGCTACTTTTGAAGATCTAAAGATTACTCAAAAGTGTGCGAGATTTTTTTTAATTTTTTAATAACACAAAACAGCTCGAAACACAGCTCCAGGTGTGTTTTTGATGAGCGAACCACATTGTGACATGGTGAAGGGCCAAGAGGGTCTGGATGTGGCCGAGGGAGAGTCATGTGGATAGTGAAGCTCCACATCTCCACAGGAATCGACATCACCTCTACTTTTTCCCGTGACATTTATTTCAATCAATCTCAAAAGGACGCCTTCAGTAAACCAGGGTTAGTTTAGATTAGTTCAAGCTAGCTTTGTCCTGTGGAAGTGACATCATTTCCTGTGGAGGTGTGGAGCTCCACTAATCATGTGCCCCTCCATCGGTAGCGTTCAGACTTTCTCTTAAAAAAACTCTTTACAAAAAGCGATTTTGCATAATACCCCATCTGTAAGTTTAAAATCTTTCGCAAATTTGTTCTGGTAACCCACAAGAATCCCATGTGCAAAATGGTGAAATACAGTGTTTTCTGTCATCCTTTGCCTACGTAATTCAGTCCGTGATTATTAATATTCCTTTCCAGATTTTACTCGTTACTCCTCTTCGACACGCAGCCTTAGCAGCTCGCTCCTTCAATGAGAAAAATAAATAACATTGGAGACGTAGGAGACATACGGAAAACAATAACTTGTGTTAATAAATGCAGACAAGTGTGTTATATTGAGTTCAGGAGCAGGACCACACTTGCCTTTTGTAGTCCTATAAATACCACTCGGCCCCGCCCTTATTTGTTCTCATTTCAATGGAACTGACAGTACGGCTTCATTTGCACAAATTAAATTAATAATATGCCACATCATCAAGTCGATCACAATGGATCTCTTGCAGCATAATTTTTAGGAAATTACCACGACTTAATATAACTTGATTAGGAAAGTTATTGATTCCTTGATGTGCGTAAACAACATTAGCACGTTAGCGTCCCGCAAAGCATTGGCTACTGCTATTTTACGCCTCCCAGGTTTGTCTTTGAGCCACATATGAACAATGCTACGAGAGACTGCAGTACCCCAGTCGCTCGCAACGTACCCTAGGGGGCGCCACCTGAAGCCGCCTGACACATAAAGGCCGCGCAGACGTGGCTAACATTAGCAAGTTTGCGGCCGCGCGGGGAGCAACTGTGTGTTTTTAATAATGGGCTTGGAGCGGAGGTGGGAGAAACCATGGGTGAAACTAGCAAGACGGGACTTTTCCCTCGGTCCGCGGAGAGCGGAAAAAGTAATGGTGGTGCAAAGGCGTCGGAGCGCTTAGTTTTGGGAAGTCGGGGTAAAAAAATAATAATAAAAAAAAGTAGACGTTCAATTTTCTCGCTAATGAAAAACTGTAACTCATAAGTAGAAGGAAATAGGGCCAGTTTTGGGGATGAGCGGAGGAGGACGGCAGTAATCAGGTAGAAGTGCTCCGTCGTGTGCCGTTCAAAGTCTCCCGTTCGTGTCGGATACGAGCGTCCGAGGACCGGAGAACCTGCTGTGTTTATTAAAAATGTAACGGCCCGATTAGACTCATTAGGCGGCGCACGCTAACAGAGAACAGGCAGACATAAAGGGACATACAATAAGAGATTAGATTTCGAAATTAATATGGTGATATTCCGTACATTAGGTAATCCTGACCGTCGATCCAGCTCCTTTGTTGTTCCCGCACCAAAAAAACGTTTCATTCACGCAGTTTGGAGTGACCCTTTTCACTTTGGTGGTCGCTTCTTAAACTGCGGAAGTGCCCAGATTTGTACTTCCTTGATTTTGTTGGGTCACAGATGGAACGGAAAACTGTCCTCTGCATTTCTGAAGTCGGCAAATCCCTCGCCGAACCCACCCGGCGCTCAAAGTGTGTTTATTCCCGTAATGTCTTCAAGATGAGGTATAGACTTCTCATGCAGCGATTTCGAGATTTCTTGGCTAGTGTTGATCCATACCATCTTAGTTTTAATGTCAGAGGGAAACATAGACCTAACTCACCCTTTATGATGTTTATTTTCTGCTTGTTGTGTCACCTTCGTATTTTGTCAGGAACTCACAAGATGTGTATGTGAGTAAAGCTCTCGTCGCGTTTGAATCCATGTTTCTGCACATGCGGGTTCACACAGGCCATGGACACACTTAGCTGGGCTTTGGTAAAACTGAATATCCTTACCCTCTGTCATGAAAAAAAAACAAAAAAAAAACGCACCACCTCACCTAAAATAAATAAATACATCCACACCTTGTTTTTAAGCACGTTTTTGAACCTTGAACCAAGTCGAACCGTGAGAAACACTGAATGTACTGGAAGTCGGAGTGTACTGTTAACTTTATTACATATTACATATTGGTACAAATAGGAAGCCAAGCCATCACTGCCAACCACTCCCGAAGGCAGGAGTGGTTGGTCTGCGAGGAAAACAGGTTGGTTGAGGCGTAGTCCTACTTTATTGTGACAACCTCTCTTGATCAACCCGGGCGTAATGTAACTGAACTCCCCTGAGAAATCATTTCTAATCTCAAAAGGACTTTCCTGGTTAAATAAAGGTCAAATAAAAATGCTTTCAAAAAAGTGTGAAAGAACTCGAAATATGCTTTTGATTTTAAATTCTTCAAAATCGCCGTCCTTATTATGGGCATTTCTCAGTGAGCTTCATAAGGTTGTGACCCGACATGGTTTTCAACAGTGTGACTGTGAAAACCCACTTCTGATAACTACATTATGAAGCTCACTAAGACAATGTCAAAAGTGCAAATAGTAATAGTAATCAAAGCAAAAGGCGGCTATGTTGATATTCCATTATGTGTTCATTCATGAATGTCTGCCTTCAGTGATAATCTACGTACAAAAACACAGAAAAAACAATACATAAAAATGAGTTTCCAAACTTTTGACAGGTTCTGACTATTGTACTGTAGATACATAGTTTTGTCTTGTGCGGTTCCCTGCTATGTGTGGACAGGGTCTGATAGAAGTAGTCAGAATAGAGCCATAAGAACTGCAGTACTTTTATGAGCGTTAAAAACAATACAGTTAAATAAAGCCATATTATTATCATTACACTGTTCTTTCTTGTCGACTCTTATTTTCGCTTTGAGTTCAGTTTCTAACAGCCCACACAAACCAACCCTAATTACTATATGCTGCTCCCCGCACTTGACCCGGGTTCACCTTAAATAAATTAATTGAAAGCCTTTGCCTGACCTTTTCGCAGCGCTGGGCCCCGCGGGATTTCGCATTTGACCCGTAAACACGGCTTTATAACTAATAACCATCCTCAAATGCGCTTACAAGCCTGCTGCGCTTATTAAACACCCGGCCCAGGCGCACACACACTAAGTCCACGCTAAGTACTGGGGGATTTTGTTAGCCTCGCAGCTCATAAAGTGATATTGTAACAAGGCGAGACGGCAGCGCATGTAATAAGTCTGAAGATGGCTGCGCTTTTGGAAATGGCTCACCCCGGACCGGTGCGCACGTGAGAGAGCGCGCGAGAGGACGGCCGCCGATTGGACGAACGGGCCTGAAGCACCGACCGGGGGCAGAGAAGGCGTCCCAGCTCAAACAGAGAAAATAAAGTAGGTTTTATGGTTATTATTCGGAGCTCCCAGTACGGCGGTCCGCTGCTGGAAATGAGCGAACGACACCGATATTGGAGTAGATTAAGAGAGATGTCAATGTTACTTGATTTGTGAAAAAGATATTCGGCAATCAATTGTAATGACAGGGTTTGTTCTGGTGTCAGCGAGTCAAATTTAATTTACCAGGTATTGTTCATTTCTTTAGAAATGAACAATGGTAAGATTAAGATATACTAACATTAAGATTAGCAAATATTTCATCAAAAAGAAAAGAGAGGAAATCTCAATATTCAAAAGCAAAGTGCACTTTTTATTTGTGTTTTTGGAAAATGCTATTGTTATTCATAAATCACATTTACACAATTACCAGAGACTGCAAGTTGCATTTTCCTGCAGGTTTGATTCATATTAGAGCCTCATCAGTAACAAACCTGTGAAATGGCGGTGAGGCTACATTTAAGTTTTATGCAGCAAAAATCTGGAACAGACAGGTTCAACTCTGTTTATGTTTAAGTTTAATATATTTGTATTTCTTTGTTTACTTCTGTTTTTAAAAGGTTATTGTTTTTATATTGAATGTTTTTGTATTTTATTTTTTGTTGGTATTGCTGTGAGGCACAACAAAGAAACTCTGTACAAAAAATAGCTTTGCCTATTATTATGAATACATATGTTCACACATAATAATATAATACAAATATTGCAGCGTGATTAGAGCTCTTGCCCCACAGCAAGAGGGTCCTAAGTTCAGTCCAGAACGGTGTGCGCCTTTCTATTTATTTATTTGAACAGGGACAGTGTACAATATACATTAGCCTCAGAAAGGAGAGATGCATTGTACCAGGTTATAGCACTTGTGCTAATTTCCACCTGTGTGGTGTTTGCTTGTTTCCTTGTGCCTGGATGGGTTCCCTCCAGATTCCGCCATCGACTGCAAACATGTACAATAGGGTAATCCTCCAGCCAGTGATTATGACCTTTAGCCTGGCTCCACGTCAAGAAATGGGTCCCAGGACACAGCACTGCAGGCGCTCACTGCTCCTGAAGCGGCATCAAAGGATGGGTCAAATGCTGATGACAGATTTTTCTATACGGGAATAATAAAAATACACTTTAACCTTAACCTAAAAAATAAAATAAAAATTGACTGGTGTTTACGGTAACCGGACTCAAACGTTTATGTTCTCAAATGCAAACAACATGTAAAAAATAGGACTATTTATAATTAAATCATCTACGAGTTGAAAACCATAAAACCACATTTGGTTATTATATTTTATATGTAGCATTATTATATTTAAAGGTATTATTCACGATCATTGTCGATAAACACACTTCACTGGCGTTGAGGAAAAACTAAATTGCATGACAATAACATTCTTACAGTTTCTTGCTTTCGTCAATACCCATAATACTGTAACCTACTGTTTGGCTCCTTGGAAATTCAGTCTAAAAAAATATTTTAAAAAGTCCACATTTCCTCTCGCTATACTGCCTCCTCTGACAGTCCTCTCCCTAAATGCTCTTGTGTGACCTGCAGCGCCGTATTTTCATAGTAAAATGAGCGTTTCCCTCTGACAAACACATCTGGGGGAAGAAGAAGAAAAAAAAGAAAAAGCACAAAATACACAACAATATTTGGGGAGTAAATGAGAGCGGTTTATGACAAGCAGAGGAGACATTCGCTGGAGACAATTACCATCCCTTAGAGCTGCAGCCGACACACACACACACGCACACGCACACACACACACACACACTGTAGACTACTGTAGCGCGTATCCACTGCTGCTGCTGCTGCTGCTGCTGACAGGAGTGTCCGCTATGGGCCTTTGTTAGTTCTGGTTGGGCAGCTCTTATTTACTCAGAGAGAGAGGCAGAGAAGAGCCAGGGCACGGGCATCAGCGTTCACGTGGGGGACCGCGTCTGTTTTTATGGACCCCTGAAACCCCGACAACACATTTACATACGGCCGGGATTTATGCAGGTGTTACGGCGAGACGCTGCGGGTTAAAAAAGAAATTCAAGCTATCAATTTGAAACCTTTTTTGGGGTAGATTATTGACATTAATATAATAGTCCGGTTCACTATGAAATTTCACCGGATTTTTGTGAAGAGTATCAAAAACTTTGAAAACTTGATTAAATAAGCAATCAGAAAAAACAAAGTTTGCTCTGATATGTAAAAATAAAATAAAAGATGCGACAATAACATTTAAATGGGGAGTAAAAAACGTAGTTTTGCGGAAATTTACGAAATTTGGCTGAAAATTCCATTTGGTCGTTGCAATGAAAAAAGTCAATGAAACCCTTGTCATATGTTTCATGGAGTTACCGTAGCGATGACCGGAACTCCACATTTACTCCAATGGCAAAATTGTATAATTGCACAATTTCACCAAATGACTCATTACTTATACTATAAGGTTTTCAAAAATATATGGTTTTCATACTGTGCATGAAAAATTCCACAACAGTGGAAATGTGAACATAGTGAACCGGACTAATAGAGTCAGATTTAAATTATGGTTTTATGTTGTTGATATTCTGTATTAGTGTGTGAGTGAGTGTACAGTCTTCTGCTGCTTGTAAATGATCTACAAATGATTAGGAAAGCTTTGTAAATGTTACTTACAAATGGGTAATCATAGCACCGTTGTATCATGAGGTTTTATTACACAATGAAGTGGACATTGTAATACATTTCGAACTGTTATTATTGGCATTTTTTATTGGCATTTTTGTATCATGTGGAGTATATTTAGTCCGAAGAAAAAAGTAAAGACCCTTCACTGAGTCATTCCCTCATTATTAGTTGATTTGATTCATTATTTAAAAAAGAAAAAAAAAAACGATCATTTTTAATTGGAAGGGAAACATTTTTAGAAGAAGCGATTGCAACGTTTTGGCCCAATATGTAAATGAACAAAACATGTCGACACAAACACGACATGTTTTCAGTATCAACAACAAAGACATCCCCGAATATTAGCATAAATATTTAAATGTACCCAGCCGGTTTGTGGAAGTTTTCGGTTTCCAGCATTTAGAGAAATTATGTCCAAAAAATATATATATGTCATCAAAACTGCTCAAAATTTTTCTGAGATTCTTCGCACATGCCATAAAACTTTTATTGTGAAATCAATTGTGAAACATTTACTGTGAAATCCATCAAGGTATGTGGCCGGACCTCCTGTGCTTTGCCTGATCCCGTCAGACCTTGGAAGCTCAGCAGGGAAGGGCCTGGTCGGTACTTGGATGGGAGACCGTTTGGTAACACCAGGAAGCCTAGCGAATGTAGTGAGTGAGTGGTTGGTGGTGGTCGGAGGGGCCTATGGCGTAGACTGGTTGCCCCGCTTTTGTCAGTCTACCCCAGGGCAGCTGTGGCTACAATAGTAACTTACCACCACCGAGTATGGAGTGAATGAATAGTGCAATTTAAAGCGTCTTTGAATGTCCAAAAATGTGCTAACCCAGGGTGCTGAGAGTGCTGCAGCACCCCCTGGTGTATAGTTCGCGAACTGCAGGCAATATTAATAAATAGGAACCTCTGTTGTCGAGGGCTTCGTGCCCCTGGTAGGGTCTCCCATGGCAAACAGGTCCTAGGTGACGGGTCAGACAAAGAGCGATGAGGCCGTCCTTCTGTGGACCCACCACCTGCAGGGGGCGCCATAGGGGCTGGTGCCATGTGATTTGGGCAGCTCCAACAGCTGCCCCCACGACCCGGGAACGGAAAAGTGGAAGAAAATGGAATAGATGGATGGAAGGAATAAGAATATGCACAGAAAAAGAGTTTTATCTCTAAATTGTGTCCCTTAGCACCCTCTAACCAGAATATCTTTCCAGGGCTCTGAGTAGGAAAGAAAGAAAAAAACATATAATTGAAATTAAGAAACAGTACTCAAACAAATATTGGCATCATTAGCATTTTTGTGAAACGGCAGCTGTTGAGGAATGGATTGTTCAAAATGTGGGTCTCATGGTATTAACCAAAATAAAGAAAAAAATGTTTAAAAGATATATTTTTCCTCCGACATCATTGGCGTCGTTTGAATCCACGTGGGAACAATCCTTTTGAAGCATATTCCAGTTAAACTTGCCAAGAAGGAGGAAACGAGCGGTGAAGACTTTCTAAATTCAATGGAATAAAAGTTTAATGTGAGAGAGTTTTGGAAAGGTGCTCGATGTGTCGGGAGGATGGTTTCTTGCCATCACGATAGCCCTTTCTTTATGGCATGAATCTCAGAGGACGGCATATATTAGCTTTGGAAAGGAAGGAACTACTTCCTTCAACATTTATTTGACAGGGGGCATTTTTATGTACTGCATGTTTTTCCTTCATTTTATCAGGCGACGTTGGCTTGAAAATGCTTAAAGTGCAGTTTAACCTCTTACTCTTGACTCTTGACTTACGTAATCCTAACTGTTTTTGTCACGTTGTCGCCGCATTTTGTCACATTTTTAAAGGGTTTTTGTCGCGTTCTCGTCTGGTTTCTTTTTTCGCCACGTTTTTTTTTTTTTGCTTTTTCAGTGCTTCTTTTTGTCGAGTTTTTGTCACGTTTTCATCACTTTTCGCTTAAGGCGCTCGGTTCAGGTGAAGGGGATTAAAAAAAGCAAACAGACATCGGCATTTCACAATTTGTTTAGTTTACATCGTCGTGACGTCACACACGTTCAATTCATTCAGCCCCCCTCAGCGACGTACAGGTCTAAAACGTCAAGACTTTAGCCTATAGTGGGGAACCTTTTAAACTCAATAATGGGCTTCAGCTTGGTTTGCAATACCCCAGAGAGCTTTGGTGCGTTTGACAATTGATTAATTTGAATAATGGGTGTGAGAAAAGATCAATTAAAGTTCTCAAAGCTTAGCAAATTATACTTCCAAAGGATATTACAGTGATGTTAACAGATTGGCTCAATAATTTCCATAATTTCAAATGTTTGATTTTACACTGATTCAATGTGCTCTTTACTTGTGTGTTTTCATTCATTTGATAAAAAAAAGAAAAAAAAGAAAAGTCAAATATGATACGTGATAAATGATAAATATTTCTAGAGCGGCAACAAAGGAATAAAACAAGAGCAGAACACGTCATCGTAGGATACATTCGTGTAGGCTTTTGTTAAATATTGTCAACTGGGCTGGGTTGATTGAGTTGAAGATGTTTCAGTCTTATTGCGTTTGTAGTCAAATGTAAAAAAAAAAAAAAAACGGACGGTGATCAGTGTGTGTTTGCCTCCGATTTTTCATACTGTAAAAGAAAAACTAAATCTTAGTAATGAAATGTGGGAAGATTCCAATCAATACCAGAGACCGAAGCTGCAAGTTTAAAAGTTCAGACAAAAGTTAAAACATAATTTGTGAAACAGGAGAAAAGAGACATTTTATTATATGTTTTAGGGATAGATTTCCCCCGGCTCCCCAGGAATATATTACTCCCTGTAGCGGCACTTTTTGGAGCTAATTTAGTCGGGAGCGGCGCTAGACCTTAACCACACCGGGTTATTCCAGGTATTAACTGTGATAATTCTGCAAAATTGTACCATTAATATTGAAACAACAGAAAATTAGAAGCTGCACTGATGGTAGTGATGAGCTTGGCTGTACTCATTACTGTATTGTTGAATTAGTTTATCATTGGAGAGAGAACACTGTATTTCTTTTATTCGTAATTGCTTGAAATAATGGAAAAGAGCTAAATAAAAGCATGGTTTTTTTGCACACTGTAAAGAGGGCAACTTGCTATTTTTGTTTTCAGTGTAAAAAATCGAGTTCAGACATTGCAACATACAGTATAAGCCAAAAAATACTATACTAATAGTACAATTTAAATGGGGAATGTAAAGGTTTGTTCAAAGGTAAGAAAGCATATACTGGAAAATTACGCAGAACTCTTTTAAAAGAATAATCTATTGTTGTTTTTATGAGTTTGAACTTATCATGTGAAGTATGAGTTTGGATTGATTATGAGACATTATGTGACTTATGCTTATGCAGGTGCGGACACACAAGAATACGAGCTAAGGTTCTATAGGCGGCTGCATATATGAAAAAAAAACACCTAACCCCAAAAAAATTGCTACAAAAGGTTTTTCAATGGTTTTCAGTAGTGTCAGGTGTGCTTATTAACATACTAAAAGTCTACCAAAATCTTACCACTGGAAAGGTGTAATTTCCAAGATGGCGTCCAAGATGGGCGCCAAATCCTTAAAATGCCCATTACTCCTTTATTATTCGTCCTAGACAAGTAATTTATGTGTCTAACCCCATGTTTTGGGTATCTAGGAATCCAATAGGCTTGTTCAAATTGTAGTGACATGATTGCATAATTGTTAAATAGAAATGGTGGACAAATACTCTATGCATTAATATTAGCGAGGTTGTCACGGCAACGGTACAAATTTTCCCAGAGGCTTAGAGGGACATGGATGGGCTCATTTTAAAGCCCCGACCCTGTTCTTCCCAACGCAATAAAGAATACGTCTGTACGACATTTACTCACAGAGATATTTGTCAGCCCTGACATGGTAGACCTGGATGGGTTTTAACCTCTCTGTTATCTCAGCATATTAGCAATTTGCTATTGCAATCATTTCACTATAATGTAAATATGCTAAGTGATTACAAATCTCTTATTTATTTTTGAAAAGAATGCCTTTGATCTGCTCTAGATTTACAAATAGTCATTGTCACACTCGTCCTCCCGTAAAGGTTGATTATGTGGATTGTCACAATTTTCCACTTGACATGGTCCACAAGCAGGTGTGCGTGGTGGTCCATATCCTCTGTAACTACACCGTGGTGTTCGGCAGTTGTGCTATTACAGTGGGCTATCTGCAGGAGACTTATCAGGGCAGCAGTTTTATCGGACAGAACTTGCACAAACCGACTGTCCTCCAGTTTCCATCCCCAATCCACCGCATTCATGTCACTCCCCTTTCCAATCCACATTATCAATACGCTCTGAGCAAATGATATTAAGTTGAGAACTCGGTATGAGGGATACGTTGCTAAAAAGGTTATAGCACAAAGAGGCTAGTGAATCAGTACTGTTGCCACCAAACACAGATTGAGAACCATATGTTTACATACACTTCTTAGGTCAAAATTATTTATAATTTCTATTCATCAAACTCCAGAGGAATGAGAGATAGAATGTTCTCACAATTTTTTTAATCACTTTTTACAGTCAGACGTTTATACACACTAAGATTATTAAACCTTTAAACAGTTTAAACTCAGATGATGATGTCATGACCTGAAGCTCAAGTCTGGTTCATCCTTGGATGTAGTTTACAGACACTTGAAAGTTCAGGTTCATTGGTTCAAACAATGATGGAAATGTCCAGTCATAATACAGATCAGAAAGAAGGTTCTGTGTCCCAGAGATGAACGTGCTGTGTCTGAAATGTAAATATCAACCCAAGAACAAATGCAAAAGACCTGGTGAAGATGCTGAACCTGGTAAGAGTTTGTCATTCTCCAGAGTCCTGTACCAACATGGGCTGAGAGGGAACTCTGCCAGGAAGAAGCTCTGACTCCAAAAGAAACATCAAAAAGCCAGATTGGAGTTTGCAAATAAAAAAAGGATAAAGATTTACATTTTTTGAGACATATCCTGTGGTCTGACGGAAAAAAATAAAGTAAATTTTGGCCATAATAACCATGGTCACGTTTGGAGGAAAAAGGGGTCATCTTGCAGCCTGACAACACCGTCCCAACTGTGAAATACGGGGGTGTCAGTATCAGGCTTGTTTTGGGGTTGTTTTGCTCCGGGAGGAACTGGTGCACCTCACAAAATAGATTATGAAGAAAGGATTCACATTAATGTTACGTGTTTAGAAAGATTTTTAAGCAAAATGTATTGCTACGTTATGCTTAAAAATCACATTGGTCACATGTTGGTCTGGCCCCTGAATGCATGGAATGTCAGGAATATTATGATGTGTAGAGACTGGATAGGTACATTTAACAGGCAATTTTTGTAATTTGTAATTATGTATTTTGTTTGCTTCTGCACTTTGATTGTATGTTTTAATTGTGGGTCCCTGTCCTTAAGCTTTGCGCTTCTCGGGATTCCCTTTTGCAAAACGAACCTCAATATCAACAAAACTGAATGATATAAATTGTCACGTTTTGTAAATATTATAAAAACTATGTGGAAAAATTGTACGAACATCTCAAGAGCCAGGAAGTTAAAGCTTGGACAGATGGGTCTTTCAACTAGACAATGACCCAAAGCCAAACTGCCAATACTGGTCACAAAGTGGCTTAAGGAAAACAAAGTCAATGTTTTCAAGTGGTCATCACAAACTCCTGATCTCAGTCCAGTTGAAAATTTACGGGCAGAGCTGAAAAGGCATAGGCACGCAAGGCGGCCTACAAATGTTTCTCAGTTACACCAGTTCTGTTTGGAGGAATGGACCAAAACTCATCTAACTATTGCGAGAAGCTTGTGGAGGGAAAACCAAAACGTTTGAACCAAGTCAAAGTCACAGTTTAAAGGCAATTCTACCAAATATTAATGAAATCTATGTAAACGTTTGGTTTTGTAATTAGTAATAAACATTTTTTTTAGAAAATTCTATCGCTCATTCTTCTGGAACACTATAAATCTGGGAAGTTGTGTCACAACCTGTGAAAGCAACAGCAACTGAGAACAGCAGTCACTCCCCAGGACTTGTTTCATCTCGCTGATGTTGTAAACCTGAGGAACTGTGGATTTGTCCGAACGAAAATAGAGACCCTAATTGTTCATCTCAGCTTAGTAGAGAAGAAGAATGAGCAAGTCTGTATCTTCACCTATCAAGGTCGTGGGCTGATGTTGTGACACCTTGATTGCAGCCTTCACAAGGTCCACGTCTGCATCTCCTGATGCATTGATAACACTGCAGTCTTTCTTTTGCAGTTCCTCAGTCACAAGATCAATAAGTCCTTGTTTGTTAGAAGGTGTGGAAAGGAAATCTTCTTTTTCCACAAACTCAGTTTTTGCATTGAAAACCTTCACTGTAGCCGTCACAAACTACGGTTGCTTTACCATAATGACGTATCAAGCAAAGAATATCATAAATGCCATTTGCTCAGAGTGTATTAGCAGATCATGGTGTGGACATGAATGTGGTGGATTGGGGATGGAAATTTGAGGACAAGTGGTCCATGTCTAGCCTGGTCTCACCATACCCTCGTACCCATTTCATACAAAGGGTCTTCTTCTTTTGGATCTTCACAATTGAGCTCCGTTTTCAGGTGGGAGGGGTGAACTCCTTTTAAACTTTTAAACGATTGGATCTGATTTTACCCAATCGCTAGCATTTTTACCCGCTCACTAAATGGCAGGTTGAAATTCAACCGATGTAACGCGGTCACTGAGATCATACCCAGACGTACATGTATGGAAATGATAATTGACCGGACTTTGCGCATGGCTAAGGCCAGGCTAGTTCATGCCAGTTCTTACCAATAAAACTGCTGCCCTGATAAGTCTCCTGCAGATAGCCCACTGTAATAGCACAACTGCCGAACACCACGGTGTAGTTACAGAGGATATGGACCACCACGCACACCTGCTTGTGGACCATGTCAAGTGGAAAATTGTGACAATCCACATAATCAACCTTTACGGGAGGACGAGTGTGACAATGACTATTTGTAAATCTAGTGCAGATCAAAGGCATTCTTTTCAAAAATAAATAAGAGATTTGTAATCACTTAGCATATTTACATTATAGTGAAATGATTGCAATAGCAAATTGCTAATATGCTGAGATAACAGAGAGGTTAAAACCCATCCAGGTCTACCATGTCAGGGCTGACAGGGTCGCAGACTTTAGCAAATATCTCTGGGAGTAAATGTCGTACAGACTTATTCTTTATTGTAATGGGAAGAACAGGGTCGGGGCTTTAAAATGAGCCCATCCATGTCCCTCTAAGCCTCTGGGAAAATTTGTACCGTTGCCGTGACAACCTCGCTAATATTAATGCATAGAGTATTTGTCCACCATTTCTATTTAACAATTATGCAATCATGTCACTACAATTTGAACAAGCCTATTGGATTCCTAGATACCCAAAACATGGGGTTAGACACAGAAATTACTTGTCTAGGACGAATAATAAAGAAGTAATGGGCATTTTAAGGATTTGGCGCCCATCTTGGACGCCATCTTGGAAATTACACCTTTCCAGTGGTCAGATTTTGGTAGACTTTTAGTATGTTAATAAGCACACCTGATACTACAGAAAACCATTGAAAAACCTTTTGTAGCAATTTTTTTGGGGTCAAACCATATTTGCAGCCGACTACTATTACCATCTTGCTTTTGTCACCAAGGAATCATGAAATGGTCATTGGAGAACAAACTATTGTGTTAATCACGTGGGAAAGTCTATTATTATGTACATGGTGATTTTTCAGTGAGCAGTGGTGTACGTTTGTGAAAGTGTATTGAATTGAGGGGTATAGGGCCTTATAAGTTAACCCCCGCCTTAACCGAGCGTATTTTCCCCTGTTCAGCTTTGTTAAGAGGTTAATAGCACAACATATTTCTGCTGCTTTGAGTATCCTCTGTGATTGATATGTGTACTAGTATACATTATGCATATTTTAATGTTACTCAAATAAACTAAACCAGTGGTGGGTCGGGACCTAAAAGTGGGTCGCACAACCATCTTTAGTGGGTCGTGAGCCTATTGGAACCTTCCATCCATCCATCCATTTTCTTCCACTTGTCCGTTGCCGGGTCGTGGGGGCAGCTGTTGGAGCTGCCCAAATCACATTGCACCAGCCCCTATGGCTCCTGCTGCAGGTGGTGGGTCCACAGGAGGACGGCCTCGTGGTTCTAACCGGGCGGGTTAGGGGTTGAGGTTGTTTTGATCATAATTTCAGTTTTAAAGGCTCCTGCTTGTTCAATAAAAACAAGTGTGGAAAATACAATATTTTGAAAGGTATAAGACAAATGACATTTCTATTTGGGTCGCGGCTTGTCATCCTAGGGTAATGGTGGGTCTTGAAGCCATACCATTTGAGAACAACTAAACTAAACTATGACTTGTGTCACTGTTGACAGGGTAGTATGTGTAACATTAATCAAATAAACAGATAATATTGTGTATTATTGTTCACCTGAGTTTGCTTGATTGTCATTTCTACCCCATGTAAAGTTAAGTTATCCTTTATTAATCTCTGTAGAGAAATGTATTCTCCGCATTTGACCCATCCTTAATGTCGCTGGGGCAATCTATAGGAGCAGTGAGCTGCTCCTATAGGGGGGTAAGTAGTGTCTTCTCCAAGGACACAACGACAGTGTGCATTTTTGCAGGAGCTGAGATTCGAGCCCCCAACCTACCGATCACGAGACGACCTGCTCTACCGACTGCGCCACTGTTGCCCCAAAGTGCAGATAGAATCAAAATTGCTTCCCGCTCAAATAATTGGTGCAACATCTTCAGATAAATGAACCAGTTACAGACAAAACTGCCCCCAAACCATGCGGACATACGAAGGAGCTTGAATTTGCACTCCCTTCTCTCACACACAGGAAAAGCTGCATTGACGGCCTCGGATGTGCGGTTTTGTCATTCAAAATAGATTAAGGTATAAATAGTAATTTTTTCATGGTAAACAGCTCCGGGAATCATTAATAAAATCCACCCAATTCGACCTGGCAGCCCTGCTCCAGACTAACAAAGCTCCAGTGAAAAGTACAGCATAAGAAAGCAGATTTGAAACCACTCGTGAATGTGCTGAGGCTGCAGACTGCGCGCTCAGTACAAGCACCTTCTCAAGTATCAACGCCCACCTCTTCACCCAAACTTAACCAAAACGTCTAGCATTGACATAGTGACATCGCAAATGCTCCTTTTACAAAACAATTTTAAAGCATCGCACTAGCAACCCTAACAATGACGATTTCAATGATAACTTTCACGTTATTTTTGAAATAAGCGTATTTTAGAAAGATTATGTCAAATAACAAAGTATCCAAATAACTTGAACTTAAAGTGGACATCATGCATATGGGGTCCCTCAGTGTGAAATTGTATAAAAAATGGTCACAATGAAATAGAGGCGAACGAGCTGGTGAAGACATGGGGCTCTTCCTGCTGGCCGCTGTAGGAATAATTTATTTTAAAAACGAACTTTCTGTTTCGATTTATATCACAGTTTACAGCATTAGCGCGGCCTGACAAACTCGCTGTTAACCTGCAAAAAAGAGCCATGTTTGCTCTCTCTGTGACAACACTGACCTACGCTTTGCATTTAATGTTTGATAATGTGTTTAAAACGCTGCACGGTTTGAGAAAAGCCTTTGAACTGCCGTTACGCAGCGCGCTCCAGTGTGTTGGCATTTGGCACATGATGCGTTCAGGTGCGCACTCGCCGCTGGCCTTTAAAAAAAACTTGGGACTTGCCGGGACCCGTGAGATTCCCCCGGGCAGACAGGGGAGGACACGCCTCCGGGAGACTCGGGAGCGAGAAGGGGGGGGGCGTCGGGAGTGGGCGGGAACGGGATTGAAATCGATTCCCGTGCGGGTCTCTACTTTAAACCATGTTATAACATTGTTTCTCACGCCATACCTGGAGGGAATGGAGAGAAATCCTCACAGCTTATTTTAGCTGTTTCTTCTTCTACAGTGTCAGCGCTTCGTTCTGTACTTCCTGGATACAATTACTTCATCGTTAAAACCCCAAAACTGCCCATTAAGCCAACATTATATTTGTTTAGAGACGTTCTGAGCTCAAAGTATTGTGCCATTGTACAGCTGTAAACCACAGCATAAATCAAAAAGGTTAGTTAAGGTATTCCTAAAGCTGCCAGGAAGAGTCGCGGGCAAAGTCTGTTTTTCATTGTTAATTTCATTTAATTCTTACAGACAAAATTTCAAATGATAAAACATCATAAAATTCTGACACACCAAAACAATGTGTTTTAAGTCTATTTTAAGCCCCATATGCATGTTATGTCCACTTTTAAAAGTCTATTTTGCTTTTACATATTCAGTAATTTTACAGGGGGTGGAGGGCCATGTTTTTTTGTTTTTTTGATCAAAACCACAAACACAACTTGGGGACCTCTCATCAATAAGAGCCCCAGAGCAGGCTCATAATATACTAAATAATGGGTACATGTAAGGATGCAATTACACTTTTCAATCTGTAATTTGAAGACAAAGCTCATACATTTACAGTAGTTGCATCCATGGGACAAATTCTTCAGCAGACTGCAAGTGGAATACATTCACGTTACCCTTTTATACCTTGCACTGCGGTAAAGCCTTGGTATTTTTGGGAAGTTAGTTGCAAATCGCATGAATAAACCACACATCCATCATATAGCTCACAAACTACGCATGAAGTCTCCTTTGCTCTGGTTATTCTTGCTAAGGCGACTTCCTCCATGACCAGCAGACGCAGTTACAGCCCAATGGCACTGCCCCTGCTACGAATGTCGCAGAAATAGACACCGCGATGTCCGGACATGTGCTCTACCTGTGGGAGAAAATAGTCAACTTTGTGGCATGTAGTACGAGAGTCTCCTATCTTTGGGCAGTAATGTGGATTTCTGTGGGGAATTTTGGGAAAGAAGAAGTGAATCTGGGGATTCTTGACTTGTGCGGACAGACTGCACATACCTAAGTGACAGATCAGCTGATGGGGGCAGACAGCGGCTGATTAAAATAGTGAGGAGAGGGGCGAGTGACAGAGGCAGAGAGAGCGGGTGCTTTCGGACCGGGAGCCTTCTTATATTAAATAATTGAAAATATATACAACGTCATAGGATCAAACGGAGAAAAACATCCAGCATTTTTAATTAGAGGCGTAATAAACACAACCAACTGTATTGTCTTGACTTAAAGCTCCTGTTTCTGGGCCCATAAATGTGAAAAAAATGTCAACCAAATCTCTAAATGAGTGTGTCTTTGACCATGTATTTTTTTTCTTTTTTGTATTTGACAAACGTATGCAGTTTAAAGTTGAGCAATGTAATTTATACTGTCATATTAACATAAAACCATGGTTACACATAATTTAAGTACCATGTCAATACACGTTTCAGGGCCCATGGTTTGTAGGTAAAGCAAGCAACTCTCTATGGGTAAG
Source organism: Proterorhinus semilunaris (assembly GCA_021464625.1). Taxonomy (NCBI): domain Eukaryota; kingdom Metazoa; phylum Chordata; class Actinopteri; order Gobiiformes; family Gobiidae; genus Proterorhinus; species Proterorhinus semilunaris. The sequence goes on from CM038349.1 coordinate 17,368,657, forward strand.
CACTATCCAGCTCTCCAGCACTGAACCCCTGGCTCTGATGATTTTGAGAAATATTATTACACGTTTTAAAGATCAATCATCAATCAACTTGTTAGCTCTCCAAAAATACTGAAAAATACTTGAATGTCCTTTAAGAAGGGACACTACAGATTTTTTCTAACAAGCTTTTGTAACTGCTTACTCCCAGTGGGTCAGGAAAGCGCTTTTCTTTGGTCCTCATGGCAGGGAGCTGATATCGCTGTAATACCGCCCCCTGGTGGCCAGGGGCGACTCCAAAAGACACTTGGTAAACAAGATTCTGTAGCTTTGGACCTCGTGTGCATGCTTAAAAGCCTGGGCTGGGCTTGGTGTCATATTTTAACCACACTGTTTTTTGAATATCAGCAATAAAAAGTGGAAGCCTAAATCTATGATTGCCAGGCTCTAGGGCTCTATGGGGGCTCGTAGCCGGTCCTCCTTCCCCGCGAGGGTGGGGCTTCTTGCCTTTTTGCCCATTAAAGGAACAAGCTTCGTAGGAGGAGATTGAGCAGCCATGTTCACTTCACAGGCCATACGGGAATAGGGCTAAATGGGCTTGTATCTTATAACTATGCTTACTCCTAACAACTCACAGCAGCTTTTATCATAAAGTTATTGGAAATTGTCCCCAAAGCACATTCTTTCCTCTCCCTGCGGCGCCATCTTCCGTGCGTCTCTAGTTCGCTGTGCGGGGCAGAGCGCGTGCAGCCCCGTGTCTCCTCTGTCTCCCCCGTGCAGCGCGACTGAGTGGGCCACTGTGAGCCGCGGAGCACAGCTTGTTATACTCTGACAGTGCCAGACCGCTCCACTGAAATGCGTGATGGGATACTGTGATGAGCGGGAGGACTTTGAATAAACACAGTTGATTTGGACGGGGCCCGCTGCTTCACTGAGAGAGGGAGGGGGGGGCGCCGTTCGCTGAAGCTTCTCATTGAAGCCTTGCCAATGTTTTTTTTTTGTTTCTTATTTTTTTTTTTTTTCTCAAATATTCAGCTGTTCTCCTCGGTTTGGGTCTGGGCTCCATCTCCCCAGACGACTCCCTCACTCTCACCAAACACTGTTTTTTCACTTTACACCTTCCACTACCCCTGCACCACGGGCTTTGATTTGGGCTTCTCATAAATGCAATAAGACGTGAGTAAAGGACGGTTGCATTCACTTTATAATCACTCTGCATCATTATATTACGAAGCATTTACAAACCATTGCTTATCCTTTGTTGATCATTTGTGAGCACAACAAACTTGATTAACGTCATGTCAGGAATAAGCAGCAGAGTCCTTTACGCATTTTAGGTCACTCTCGCATGCTCTCATTTACATAGCAGATATGGTTCCCTAAAACTGTAAAGCAGGCCATTTCAAATGGTAAATTAGGTGCAACATGCCCACAAATATAATCCAGCTTCGCTCACTATTTTGCACCTGTATTGATAAATGACCCCCAAATGTGACGCATAATAATTTTAGTCCCGCATGGTTTGGCCCTGGTTTTATCCTTGTTTAGAGCTGGTTTTATCCAACTTTAATGATGTGCTACAGCTGTGGATTTTGAGAGATTTTGGATTTGGCAGGTGATGCGCAGAAGAAAGGTTCAGCAGAAGCAAAACTCTAAACCAGCCCAAAGTTATAGTTTTAATTGAAAAAGCTCCTCTGAAAGCTTTATTCCAAAATTCAAACTTAATCAGGCAACAACATGTTCAAAGGGACCCGGCTAACGGATGGTGTCGTCTTCTCAGACACATCAATCAAGTAATCAATAACTTCAATGTAAAAACAACAGCTATTATAATAATTATTTGCATATATACCGTGTCAGTCAAAAGTTTGGAAAGACTTTTCTTATGTATTGTTTTTTCATTATATTTCAAGACTATTTGCATTGTAGATTCTCACTGAAGGCACGTATGTAATTATGTTTAAAAGTGTTACAAAAAAACAAAGGTGATTCATCAAAATTGCTTTAATTACTGATTTGCACACTTTTACAAAGATCACATATATTTTCCATTATTACACACTTTTTTAATTTACTGCAGTGTTGAAAATAAAGAAAAACAAGTTTCAAGTTTCAAAACCTTTTTGTACTGTATACATAAACCTCACATTAATAGGTTTTCAGTTCCCAGCATTACCTCTACTTAAAAAATATATGACTCTAAAAGTACTCAAATTATCGAAAAGACAAGAAAGAGACAAAAAAGAGACCAAAAAAAAGAGAAAGAAAGAGACCAGAAAGACGAGGTGAAACAAAGAAAGAAAGAAACATGTTAACACAGCATGTTTTTCATATATATTTTCAATATTATATTATATATTGTGGTAGAAACCTGTATGTTTTCCTGCATTTTATTCTGTACTTTGGTACCCGTGGTTCAGTCCAGTGGCTTTTTTAATTTAAATGGCAGAAGGACTCGACACGTCGCCAAAACACGCTCGGTCCAAATGAAACCTATTCAGCAGAAACAACAGCATTCACACGCAGAGCCAATGTCATTGTGTGGGGGCTATTGTTGACCGTTCCCCTGGGTGGCAACACATTATGGAGCTAAAATTATAACAAATTAGAGCCTAGTTAGGCCAGGTGCATTTGGATGAATTCACTTTTATCCTCCACCAACATGCGCACTCCGATCATGACAATAGATTAAGCGCAGGCAAAATTGAATCTTAACCAGGTTTCTATTTGATTGATTTTAAAGGACTATTTCTCAGCCTTGGTTTTAGTCAGGTTGGTGAGCAATTACCATCATATAAATACAAATAAAAACAGACTTTTAAAAATAACATAAATAATAGGAAATAAAATCAAATCCCATTTTACTGTAGACATTTTGAGAAAATGAATGTGAATAAGCCTTCAGTGGTGACTGTATGTACTCCACAATGCCGTAGATTTTTCACACAGTGGTCAATGTTGAGATTTCTAGTTTTGTCCCTCAATATCTTGAGATTCAAAAAAAGACCAAGCTCACCATTTGTGATGCTTATTTAATGCACAGCGCTCCCTTGTCTTTCATGCACATGTATTCATTCACAAATATTAACATGTTAAGAATCCCTGTGTTGCACAAAATATGGCTGTAATCCAAATATAAGAAATATAAATACAGTACGGGCACATGTGTAGAGATTACAAAACTCCAGGATCCACTTTTCATTCCAGTCTTGCATCTCCACTTCAGTAGCTCCTACATCCTCCAGTCTTGTAAATATGTTTAGATTTTTTCAGGGATTTTAAAAAAAACATGTTTTTCATGTCTGATTAAGCTTTGAGGAATGAACTGCAACAACTTATTTCACTTATAAATTGCTTACTCAAAAACTCAATCAGGATTTCTGTTGGTATTAAAAAGCATTTAAAGTCATTAGTCATTAGATGAATTATGCCAACATTAAGGCTTTAACAGCCATTAACCTGTTACGTTAGGTTAGGGTCAGGGGTATGATGAGGATTAGGAACGGCAAATGTGATGTAACTTATGTTTACACATAGTTTTAGAAACTAGAATCCACAGGCACACAGGCTGTAATCTCTCCTGTCATTACACTTTTAGATTTGGATATGCATTATTGCTAACCCTAACTATAACCCTAAAGCTAACCCTAAACTGGCAAGTAACAGATTAAAAAGCATTTACTCACCTTGTGGGTCGAGCTGAGACCGCCCTGGTTCCAACTGCATTCACTTCAAAGTTAGTTCAGTCCGTGTTCACACACGCCTTCACCAGACGTTGCACCATCAGCTAGGGCTGAACGATGAATTGCATTTGCAATTTTATCGCGATATTACACAATGCGATTTCTTAATCGCAGGGCACGCAATTTTGGAAGTGAATGGAGCTGCAAGATATGGCAGCAAAGTCCGCTCTGCCGCGTGCTTTTGTTTACGTCTCAGTCTAGTTAAGGTGCGCGGTAGATTGTGGATGTAAAGTGAAAATATCAGCGTTTATCATGCAGCCACCGCGAAGGACTATTGCTTTCTTCTCCATTAGCATTGCCTTAGCCGCAGCGCTCATCACGCCATTCTCTCACAGAAACGACCTCACCTCGAGATTCACACGTCTCTGCCTCCACAGAGATGTAGATGAGCCTGTGTTGCTTGTAAAGTGTAAAGAGTCGTTTGTGGCTCAGTTTAGAAGGCTTATGTTTGGGAATATTGTGGATAAAGAACTTGAACCCACTCATGCCTTGTCAGTGAGATTAGCTGATAAACAACGGTCAACACCATAATCATTCTGAACATAACGTGTACAGTATTGTACAGATAAAGTACAAGCACATAGACACAAACAACTGATTCACAGATAGGCAGTCACCCTCTCTGCGTAGAGAAGTGCGAGACTAGAATATAAGACAACTGTCAACGGAGGTCTGGGGGGAACTTTTTCTCTCTCTCTCTGAAGTCACGATCTGGTTATACTGCTTTGTAACTAGGAACTTCTATCTCCAGTGTATGCTTTGGCTATATCCAAATATGTGTTCTCGCGTGATACAAAACTACGATCCGAGGCAGGACTCCGTGTCATGTCTTATCTTGCTAAAGAAATGTGCCGTTTAGTGTTGAAATGTCACTAAATGGCTGCGAGTTAAAGAGAAAAGTAAAACGTGTCTGTGTTTGGCACCTCATGTCGCTGTCTCCTTTCGTCAATGTTCTTCTCTTTCTTCATATTGACCAAAGTTACATCCCCAAACCAAAATGCTGCTCCTAATTCCACTGTGTTGTGGCGTGTGCTCCATCTGGCCTCTCCGTATCCATCAATAACGCGCATCTGAAGCAACTACGAGTCTCAGCTCAGGCTATTTGATTGGCCGAAATAATAAATAATAAAATAGTATGGTGGTATGAAAGTAGCAAAAGTGATTGCTCTGTTCAAGGCAGGAGATAAACATCTCTTTACAAACTACAGACCTGTTTCCCTTTTACCGCAATTCTCAAAAATCTTAGAGAAGGTTTTTAACTCCAGACTTGACAGCTTTATTGAAAGAAATAACTTATGCTCTGATAATCAGTTTGGTTTTAGGAATAATCACTCAACCTCACACGCACTCTTTGATATAATTGATGAAATAACTAATGCTGTAGATAACAAGAAATATGCAATAGGGTTATTTATTGACCCGAGTAAAGCATTTGACACAATAAATTATGATATATTAATCAATAAGCTAGAACATTATGGGATTAGGGGGGTAGCTCTACAGTGGGTTACCAGTTACTTAAAAAATAGAAAACAATGTGTGAAAATGGGGGATTACCAGTCGAGTTGTCAAGAAACTGTGTGTGGTTTACCTCAAGGTTTCATTCTGGGTCCAAAACTGTTTAATATGTATTAACAACATTTGTAAAACTTCTCAAATACTTAAATGTATCTTGTTTGCAGACAATACAAATATTTTTGCATCAGGAGACGACTTACAGCAGCTGTGTCGGATTGTTAACTTGGAACTCAAGAGTGTCAATAAGTGGTTCAAACAAAACAAACTATCTTTAAATCTGAGTAAAAGCAAAATGATGATATTCGGCAACTGTAATTCCAATGCTCAGGAAGCGATTCAGATAGAGTGTGTTGTCAAAGAGCGGGTGCATGAAATCAAATTCCTTGGTGTGATTATAGATGACAGCATTACATGGAAATCTCATATAAAATATATAACTACTAACCTTTCAAGAAGCATTTCAGTAATAGCAAAAGTAAAGCATATCTTAAACATCAAAGCTCTACATACTTTACACTGTTCTCTGATTTTGCCCTATTTATATTATTGATCTGTGGTTTGGGGTAATACCTATAAAAACACAGTTAAACCAATAGTAAAGCTACAAAAAAGAGCTTGCCGAAACTCATTATTTTTAAAATCAAAGATCATTAAGTTTTGCAACATTGTTGAGTTCCAAACTGTACAGATGTTATACAGAGCGGGGGACAAACTGTTACCAGGCCAAATACAAAGAAGGTTCCAAAAACGCACTGGATTTTATGAATTACGTGACGAATTAAACTTTAGGATTCAGAAGCATAGCAGAACTTTGAAAGGTTTTAGCCCGACAGTGAGTGGTGTACAATTGTGGAATAAACTGGAGATGGAGATGAAACGATGTCCAAACATCAACCTGTTCAAATATAAATAAAAACAAAAGACTTTTGAAAAGTATTGAGAAGAAAAAATGCGTTGCCTCTAGGGGAAGCAGCAAGACCTAATTGCATTTAAGTGTTGTTGCTCTGAACAGTTGTCACTCTATTGCTCAAAGATACAATAAATAAATAAATAAATAATAAAAAAAAGGCTATGAATCTGTTGAGAAGGATGATGCTGCTAATTGTATGATTGATAATGTAATTGCAAGAGAATAAAGTTATTTTATAAACGGGTGGTGCAGAGGTCGTGCATGCGACTGACACAGTTCCTTATGTAGCATTATCATTGTTGTTTCTTAATCAGTATTACTCCTTCTTGGGGAATGTATACAGTTACATGAGTTTCTGTCATGTAATGTCTTTATGTAAATGATATCTTGTAAATGGTCATTTCAGCCATGATCAGAAACTGCAGGTGTATATGATCCTTTTTTTTTTTTTGCTGTTTCATTGTTGTGTTCCTTTGTTTGTTCCATTATATTCCTTGTGAAATGAGAAATTGTTGTTGTATTGATTTTGGGGGTGGGCGCTTATAAGCTTTTGCTTTAGCCCACTCCTTATGAGCAGAATGTTTACTGCTCAAATAAACTAATAAACTAAACTAAACTAAAGTCAATAGTTTATTTTGTATTAATTGGGAGTTTGATTTCCTACAACTTTTCCAACTAGTTAAAGCAGAAGTTTGTTCTTACTTTTCCTGCACTTTAGTATGGGGGATGTTACTGACTGGATCCGTGAGTTTTATCTTTTTTTTTTAAATATCTGTATATCTATATATCTATAATTTATCTTTTATTTATAGACTGTACTGTGAAGTTCAGACAGTTTTTAAGAAGTGCAGTCTACAATTTTGAATAGGTCAAGCAACAATTGTTTTGCTTTATTGTTGCAATTTTCACTTCAAATTAATCTAATAATTGTTTATTATGAAATCGACTGATTTATTGCTTGTGTTAGGTGAAAAATACATAAGAAGAGGACCTTGCAAAAATAATCGCATATTTAACCGCAATCGCAATATTAAAGAAAAAAAATCACAGTTAGATTATTTTTCAAAATCGTTTAGCCACTCCTCCCCCCCAGGGTGAGGCTAATATGCGAAGCGAGGAGAAATGCACTTAATCGGCTCATGAAGAGGAAGGTTTCACTGCAGCAGAAAGGGAAAGATGTGAAAGAGAGCTGTACCTTGATGATTTAAAGTTGATTCATTTTTCCTTGTCAGAGCTGTAATCCAAACGTCCTCAGGCAGGGTGTATTCATTCTTTCTTCGTGCAAAAAAGATGCGTCAAAGCGAGAGTAGTTCGGCCTGAGGTCGGCTGCATACACACCACACGCGCTCCAAGACCACCTGTTTCAGCCGCACTCGGAGCGGCTGTTTCAACCGGCCTGAAGTGCTGCGGTTGGATTCACACTGACCTAAAAGTGCCGCTCTCGGGTCAATAGCCCCTTTTGGTCGACCTAACTAGAGGTTAAAATTATATTTCTCAGAAAGTCTAACTTGCAGGAAAGCAAGAGATCCGAGGCACAAATATAATTTTTCCTTAGAGACAGAACCCACAACAGTAACATCGCTCAAGTACTTTTACTGCATACTTTTGTCAAAAAACACAAAAAACTCTGGTGTAAAACAAATTCAGCTGCAGTTCAAAAATTTCCCATTGCGTCCAATTTCGTTTTGAATATAAACATTTCTCATTCCCTTGTTCGATTGAATGTTTACAAATCTTACTAAATGAGTATATGCTAAGATTTTGTGTCTTTAAAATGTGTATTTAGGCAGTAAAAAGCATTCAATTTGACTAGCTGCCACCTGTAGAAACCCTATAAACAAAAAATCCCAAATCCCCTCTGAAAAACAATATTTGTAACTAAATTAATATAGCAACAAAATAAAAACCTTGAATTTAAACCTGACCCTATCCATTATTTAGATTTTGTCTTTAAGAAATATAGGAAATTTATAATTTGTATGCCTAACATGTATTATATAATCTTATATGAAGCAGTAAAGGTTTCAAAATGTCCACTATCTGTGTACTTTATCAAATTTTACTGTGGCAAAGCAGAGAAAATTTGCATATGCCCAAAAAGGTACGTGAGAGAGAGAGATTGTGTGTTTGGTAGTGATTGGTCGGGCTCAGATATCACAACATGATCTTTAAGTGTGCAAAAGTCAAATGCACACAGGATTATGTGTCTCTGACCGAGGACCTGGGTGAACTGCACCAGTTGTAACGTCTTGATGCCGGTCATTTTATGTCAGAGGCGTTTTCGTGCGTGCTTGGGCGAAGTGCAGCCCGTGGCCAGGCGTCTGTCCCGGGAGGCGGACACATCCCCCTCATAAGCGCCCTGCTGTGGGCTGAACTCTCTGTGATTGCCCTGATATGAAGCCCGCTGTGCCTGTGTGTTCAGGGCGGCCCATGACACAAATAACCTCCGCAGCAGAAAGAGATTCAGCGATCCCAGCGATAAAGACAGGTTTAGTTTTTTAAACCTCTGCTCTCCCGTAACGTGCAGTGGGATGTAGCAGAATGTGAACCGTTTGTATTATTTTGTGGATATGAAGGATTAAGCCAAACAAACAACATGTTCAGTGTATTGTGTGCAAGCCTGATGGGCAAGCGCAGGACTTTAAGGCTTAAAAAAAAAACTTTTGCCATTCTGATAAACTGGTATTTATGTTTTTATTCCTCATATATTGTCATTTCTTTGAATAGTTTTGATACAAATCATAAGTAAAAGTGAACTTGTATAAATAACTTGAACGCGGTTTTACTTTGGACAAATGTTCATATTCAGCCACTCTGCCCTCCAAATTTAAAGTTGCGCATGAACTAATAACAAAACAAGGGCTGGGTACTGTTAAACGGTACCTACTTGGAACCGACCGAAAAGCTCCGGCAGGGGGCGGTATCGAAAAACCTTTATTTATATCAGCACTTAGCACAATTATTCATCAGTTAAATGTGTGAGTTTCATCAACTTACCAGCGTTAGTTATCAAGTTGTAGAAATGTAGCATGAATTTAGCCAGACTTGGGTCTTTTTCAGACTTCAGAACAAACAGGAAGTTAAGAGCGCGACCGGTCTCTGCCGATTGGTCAAATGCCACAGTAGTGGGATCTGTGCTGTAGGGTGATCGCTTCTGGCTGAGGGAGAACTACATGCTTCTTTACCTTATACTGATGTGCAGCAGGGAGGCCAAATGTAAAGTGTGCGGAAATTACCAAAAGTAGTCACTTGCCATATAAGGGGTTAAGACAGCAAAGCTCATGAAAACTTTATGGTGGCAGTGTCTAACAGTCGGTGCTTCCTCACTCCTCGTCCGCTCCGTGTAGCTCACAGTCTCAGTGACAGTTCATTAGGAAAGGTCCTCTCTCCCGCGGACCACTCTGGGCAATTTTTGTCTAAACTCTGCTTTGGGATAGTTGTAAAATTCTTTATTATCCCTTTCTACTTTGTACTTCCCCTCATGCGAACCCGGCCGAGAGACAAAAGCGGAATGATAGAAGGCGCCAAGGAACAAAAACAGTGAAATAATTGGCAAAGAGTCCACTGTGCGAAGCTGTGAGCGGTAATTACATCCCGCAGAAAACACCGCGGCGTGGCGTGATTGAGGCGGACAGTGGATCGGGATAGGGTTGATGGCCCTCTCTCTGGTTGCAAATGTGGTTTGATTTTGGTGATTTATTCAAACTGTTGTTGATGTATTCAGCCACGGTGCAAAACAAGGCCCTCTGACTGCTCCCCCTATCAATAATACAATGCTTCCGGAGAGAGTGGATCTTATCATGCATATAGCGCCAAAGATGAGAGCCCCCAAAAATCAACCGCAGTGCGCGGTTCTCGTTGACAACCTCAAAAAGTGAACCCGAGCCTCTTTCATTGTTTCAAAGACTTCTGACATATCAACTTTTCCCCAAGTAGATTTATTAGCGCTTGGCCCAATCCATCTTCATACTGTGTGGCTGCGCTAGGCCATGCAAAATATAAAGTACACGTCTATGGTAATCTTTCAACAGAAGTTACATTTTTCATCTGAGCACAAGTTCAAAAACAAGCTTCAGCATAAAGTATTCATAATAATGTACTTGTACATGAGCTTGTTCCAAACCAAGTTTAGACACCGACTTCCAGTGAGATGAAATATGAAAATATTGAAAGGGAATTTTTAACGCTACAAGTCTCACAGTCCAGAAATTCACTGTAAGGCAGAGTCAGTTTTGTAGTCACAAAACATTTACATTTAAAGTATGCAAATACAAAAATGTTTTATCAGAAATTAAAATAAAGAAAAGTGTGTAGGAATAGCCAAATGGGTTTATGGTTGTGGTGCACTGTATTAACTCTTGCGTACAAACAACGGTGCTTCAGTGACCGCCAGTAACCTGAAGTCCAGTATTCAAGCTTGGGGAGGGGTCCAGCACCTGTCCAGCCACTCACTGTGCCAGGAATGAAGCTGAAGAAAGTCTAGTCCAGTGTTTTTCAACCACTGTGCCGAGGCACACTTGTGTGCCGCGAGATATTGTCTGGTGTGCCTTGGGAAATTATCCAATTTCAACTAGTTGGTCTAACAAATATTTTTTGAAAACAAATTAATGAAAAAAGTTTGCCTTGGCTCAAAAAAGGTTGAAAAACACTGGTCTAGTCTATAGTCTCTGTTTAGAAACACAAGTTCGAGTGCAAACTGCATGGAAAAAGACAAAATATGAAATTGATATGGATGACATGGAGAGTCTAGAAAAGTGTATCTATGTCTCTTGGGACTAGTTCGGGTCGAGTCATGTGAGTTCAAGCCCAGTTTCCGAGTTTTCAATGTGCGTTCACAAAAAATTCAGTTTAACGCAAATTTAAGTTTTGTTATTTATTATTATTTATTTGTTGTTTACTCAACATTCTCACAGACATAAACTGCCTTTGAACTAAAGGCCCTTGATTTTTTATTGCTTACAAACAATGGAAGACAGAGCTTTTTAAATTGTTAGCTGTGGCACAAATTCATTCCTGACTTTCCGTTTTGGGATGTGGCATTTAGAACTTCCAATTCTTCACAGGGAGTTTATTATTGATCAAAATGCTTAATAATTAGACACACAATGCACAATCAATCAATCAATCAATCAATCAATCAAACTTTATTTATAAAGCTCTTTTCATACCAAAAGACACACAGACACACAGATTACAACATTTAAAACAATACGCCCAGCTCATTCATGTTTTCAAGTCATTGTTGAAAACCCATCGTTTTCAACACAAGCTGAGCAGATTCCATGTATTTTATTATTATTGTTTCATGTTGTATATTTTGTGACTGTTTTTACTCTTCAATTGTACTTTATAATGTGTGTTGAAAAATGTACATTAGCAACTGCAGATAGGTTTACAGAGCCTGGTGTGTGTGGGCTGAATCTGTTCAGTTTGAGTTACAGACAAGAATCAAGTTGCTTGATTCAAGTCACAAATCATGAAACTTTTAGGATTTTTTGGTTTACAACAAAAACATGTTGAAACTGTGAGCTGTGGTCTAAACTTATTTCCAACATTCTGGTGCATTCCTAACAGGAATGAGTTTCAAAGCACATTTCACAACTTTCATGATCACTTTGCAGGGTCATTATTAGAGCAATGCGAACAAAAACTAGCCAGCAACCTTCATCACTGCATGTTCGATATACTGAAGGACGACAAAACCAAATTGATTTCACCACTATTATAACGACTATTGCTATTGTCGACTTTACAGTATGGTAACCATCTTCCAATGCTGCTGTTCAAATTCACTGGTTACGTTTCACGTTTCGAGTCCTTAATCAACCTAGCGGAGATGTAGGCGACATTCTGATGCGAGTAAATGAGGACAATAAAATCTCCCTTAACTCCAAGCGTCATTCCGAATCCCCTCGGAGCCCCCCCTCCTCTCCCCGCTCATGTACAGTCTGTACACACAGAGCTGTGTGTGAGTGATGGGATTAGCTGCTGTTGTGTGGAGTGAGCCGTGTTCTGTTTGTCCCGGTGCAACAGGATCAGTGTCAGATCAGCCAGCTCTACACGCCAAGGACACATCAGCCATTCCCTCCTCTCTCTCTCTCTCTCTCTCCGCAGTGTTTGTTGAAAACTTGACGCTGCTGTGAGTTGCGCTCCAAAGGGCTGGTCCGATAAGGAGGTGCTACAGTAAGTCCAAAGTTTGCCTCTCATGACTAAAGAGGTTGTATGTTTTCTTTCATTGGCACCCAAGTCGTATTTAACCCTATACCTATAACAAACACAAAAGATTTCGACACTAATTATTTATACACAGGTTTCCAAACATTCCACTAAACAGGGGACTGAGTGAAAATGTGGTTAATGTGGTTATTTTCAAAGATCGTGCATAATTTGGAATGAGGAAAACCGTAGGAAACCCACACAGGAACTTTCATAGAGTCTTGTAAAACAGCCCTGTTAAATACTTTTCTCTCATGGTTTTATCAGTTTGAGCCAATATTTATTTCTAATAGTTGATGTGTTTATTGAAGAGGAGATGGAGAGGCTGAGGAGGCTGAAGAGGGAAGAGTGAATGGATTCATATATAGCAAGTGGCTTTAAATACACTCCCTATAAGACTAGAGTGGTTCAGGGAACATGGGACATCATTTACACACCACAGAGAATCTTTGGGACGTGCTTTGCACAGTGGTCCCGCTCTCCCATCATCAATAGAAAGGGAAAAAAAATCGGTTGAAATTCGATTTTCGCCTTTGTTTTGTGTTTTGGTTCAAATCTCAATACATAAAAAAATCCCTCTGAAAAAAAAACAGACTCTGGGAGCTACTGTACAGTTGTGTACGTACATTTCACCCGTCTCCCGGTCTCCCAGAAAGGAAATTACCAATATTTTGATTACAGCGTCATCTCGGTGGCCTTTCACGCTGCACGCGGGAAAACGGGAAATGTGGTACTTACTTCCTAGAAATCTTAATAGCAATATCAAGATGCCATAAAATAATAATTTTTATTTTTTTTACTCTCTCAACATTGACCACTGCGTGAGAAATCGATTTTTTCACCTGCCGTGTCTCGCCTTAAAAGTGTCCCATGTGGAGTCCAGATTTGTGGGATAGTGAGGAGTCTTCATTCATCCTTCATAACAAGGCGAAGCAAGTCTACAATAAAGGGAGAGGTATAATATGCTGCACATGACCTCTCACTTTCTCCGCAGCGTTTTCCTTTTTTATGTCTCTTCCTTTTCCTCCTTTGTCCCGTCGGCACGTCTTCTCCGAGTCTCGACGGGCTTTTTCACGGCGGTTAAACGACTGGCCCACGGGAGGGAGGGCGTTCCCATCGGCAAACAATGATCTGTAAAAACACTCTGGATGAGATGTTAAAACAGGCGCGCCTCCCGGACCACCTGGGACGACCTGGAATAGTCAATTCAACGCACCACTTACCCACATTCAGTCAATTTGTTCTCAGACTCCGGCTCCGCAAGCGCCACACAATGCCCAGGGATTCCGAGCGGAGGGGAACATTAGCTAAACGTGTTTGGGTATTGGACGGGGGGAATTGCGCTTTAGGCTTTTATCGTCACGGCGGAGCGCTAATACAGGGGACAAAGGGAGGTGTCTGGACGCTACGGGAGATGGACCGTCGTGATCGAACAACAAGCCAAACAGAGGAACAGCGCTTAAATGTCAACATGAGAGCTACAACTAAATAAGAACAACTGAAAGTTCCTTAATATGCTTCTGTAATTGTAACAATTGACAATGTCATCACAAAACATTCAATTGGATTGCACTCGCGACTATTTGTACTGCATAAGTCTGACGAAAATACAAAAAAGAACAATTGAAAAGAGATGAGATTTTTTCTTGTGGCATTGAAATATTAGTATCTGGATATTAAAATGGAAATAAAAGCTTTGATTTCTGTCTTGCTGCGACATAAACCCTGAGAAGTATCCAAATGTGTTCTCAAGTATAAGAGACCGGTAGAAAAGTTGAGGGAGTTCATTTTTTTAATGATGCCTTTCATAAACCTGGTCATTCACTTCATACAACACTCAAAGTACTTGGTGAAAATACTTCTTTCTTAGCGTAAAAGTCTGATTTATGTAGTAAACACATAAAATAATGTGGATATCTTAAAAACGAAAGCTACATAATCTTAAAGCGACAACATGTAACATTCCATTTAATAAATGGAATAAAATAAAAGCATTTATTTCATTACAGATATTTTATCAGTGATCAAAAAACATCATCTCTCCCCAGTCCTGACAGTAACTGTAGTGGGAGCGGGACATCTCCAGCTCATCTCCATGGAGATGTCGACTAAAGGCAGCCAAATATGAGATTTAGATTCGTATACTTTGAATATCCACTGCAAGTCTGACTGGTCATTACGAGCAGGTTTTGTATCGGTGGGTACAGTATAATCCAAAATGTTACGCGGTGAGCCTTTAAAGGAGCATTATAGAACTTTCTATGTGAGACTTTGTATTATTGCGTATTTGCCCTTTAAGTTACCTGTCTGGGTGGTTAGCGTGGTGCCTTTACTTTCCATCACAGAGGTCTCATTGATGCTCCAGGTTCAATTTCATTTAGAGTTTCTGCTGACGCACCCTCTCACCAGAAAACCTACAAAACAATCGATCCTGGAGCATTGTAGAGGCCACAGTGATGGAAAGTAAAGGCGTCATGCTAACCACCCATACCGCCGCTGGGTAAGCAGAAGGTCAAATACCCATGAATATCAAGTTTATTTTTGAACCATAAATACTTCCATAATGCACCTTTAAGATAAGGTGCAGGAAGCGCAAACTTTACGCTTTTGTAACTCAAAGACTCAAAGAGGTACGATTTATTTTACTTGAGTAAGGGTAAAAGAAAAAAAAAATACTTCAAAAAGTGACTCAAGCACATCTACTTGTTTATGGTGGAGGGACATTCTTCAAGATCTTGATCTAATGTATGCCGGCAGGAGGTTTTCGCCTGTTGTGTATGTTTTGGATTGAAAAGGGAAACCTGGGCAGACACAAACATAGTCCGTAGCATTGACTCTCAGCCTCAGTGTTTGGTGTAACTCGTCTGGTTAGTGCACAGAAAACTCTCTTTATGTCAAACTATTAACACAGACAACATATAAATTTTATTCCAAACTCCCATTGCCAGAGAGCAACACGTTTTCTTCATAAAATTACCACTTCACTAATATTAAATCACAGACGTTACTCCATAAACCTAAGAACTGATAGAAAATACGCAGCATAATCTTTCCATTGAATTGTCTGTCTTGTCCTTCAGCTGCGCAGACGCCTGTACAGCGCACACTCCCACGTTATTACCACATTAATATTTATTTACTCAGTTGCTTTACATATGGCAGGATCTCAAAATCGTCTCTCGCGGATTTGCATTTTTCATATTTCCCCTCTTTCGTCTCCTCGCGCAAAGGTAGAGTGGTTTGTTGCGGCGGACCACAGTTGCCAAGGCTGGAACACGGTAAATTACACACGCGGGGCTGAGGTGTAAACAGCTGAGCTTCAGGATGGTTTCAAACGCTTTCATGATTAAATACAGGAGTTTTGACACTGAGCCGTGGCCCGGTGTCAGCGCACTTTTCGCCGAAACCTCTCTTCTTTTTTTTTTTTTTGTGTTTTTGAAAACTGTGCCAGGTCTGTGCTGCTTCATGCATATGTATAAAGCCCATTGCGTGTGTGGCTTTGACTATGGGAAACTACGGGAGCGGTGCAGCGCTGGGAATACATGCAAATACTGTGTTATTATAACTTTATCCAGATGTTTGTTTCGGGAGGCTGTAAGGGTCCAGTATTATGCTTGTGTGTGTAGATTCATGATGGGATTCATGGCTCTTTAATGGGAGCAGAATTTATTTAAGTATTTAGCCAATCCAATATTGTGTGCTTGTTTGCTTCGTTACATTTGTGCAAAATTGCAAAAAAATTTACTGATTTTGGCTCTTTCTCTTTTTCAATTCAGTAACGAGTTTGTGTACAGTTTGGTACTGAATGTGACATTGTGTAACATTTTGGATAATAATGTTGACAGCAATACAAAACATGCACCTAATGACCAGCTGCACACAGGAAATGCTATTTTGGTAATGGGAAATCAAAGAATGGATTTGGATCAAATCAAATCAAATCAAACTTTATTTATAGAGCGCTTTTCATACAAAATGTAACACAAAGTGCTTTACAGTGCTTAAAAATCATTAAAAATAATAAAAATCGTCCCCACCAGTAAATATACATAAATAACTACAACCCCACCACCCACCACCCGCGCACACAGACACACAGACACATATACACAGACATGCCCAGCAGTTAAAAGTCTTAAATAAAAATGGACATAGAGTTGAGTATAAGGCTGGGTACAGATCGACCGAAAGAGGAAACATCATCCAAGGAGCCGTCTGCACCAGGAGCAGCCCATCGCCCACAGCCACAGAGCGCCAACCCAGGGGGCCCGGAGTAGGTGTAGGAGAGACGTCCTACCTCCATCCAGGCACCCCCAGGAGAGCGCCCGCACGGCCACAGCCAACCAGCACTCCCGGGGCAGAGGGCTCCCTCAGAGGAACCACTAGGAGAACATAAAAAATAAATGAATAAAAATAAATAAATAAATATTTAATAAGAGATACATTAAAAACAGCTAAAACTGTGCGTGAAATAGCACAGGATAAAAGAGGGAAAATAAAGAAGTAATAGAACTAAAACCGGTAAATAAGGTTAATATAAGTAAATATTAATTAAAAGCTAAACTAAAAAGGTGGGTCTTGAGCCTGCTCTTAAAAACATGAACGTTCTCTGCGGTCCTGAGCTCCTCTGGCAGGTCGTTCCAGAGGCGAGGGCCATAGTATTGGAAAGACGCCTCGCCGTGAGTCTTTCTGTTGACTTTAGGAATAACTAGGAGACCCCTGCCAGAGGAGCGAAGGGACCGCGAAGGCTCATATGGTAAAATCAATTCTGAAAGATAAGAAGGACCAAGACCATTAAGACATTTAAAAACCATTAAAAGAACTTTAAAATCGATCCTGAAACACACGGGGAGCCAATGCAGCGACTCTAAAACCGGTGTAATGTGGTCCCGCCTCCTGGTCTTCGTCAGGACACGAGCTGCTGAATTTTGTAAAAGTTGTAAACCTGAGATACTCTTTTTGGGAAGACCAGAAAGCAGGGCATTACAGTAGTCGATACGACTGGTGATAAAAGCATGCATTAGCGTCTCCGTGTTGGCCCGAGAGAGAATGGGGCGGACTCTGGCTATGTTCTTTAGATGGTAAAA
The DNA here is from genome assembly GCA_021464625.1 of Proterorhinus semilunaris. Lineage (NCBI taxonomy): Eukaryota > Metazoa > Chordata > Actinopteri > Gobiiformes > Gobiidae > Proterorhinus > Proterorhinus semilunaris. The sequence continues at coordinate 17,386,107 of CM038349.1, forward strand.
ACCTATCTTTGTGATATTCTTAATGTGTGGAATTAAAGTCAGCTCAGAGTCAAAAATCACACCCAGGTTCTTCACCTGTGAGGAAGGATTAAAAGACAATGACTGTAGTTTGGGTAAAAGTTTCTCTCTCTGGGCCTGAGGACCGATGACTAAAACTTCAGTTTTGTCCTGGTTAAGCTGGAGAAAGTTTTCTGCCATCCAGGATTTGATATCTAAAATGCAGTTAAAAAGTGCATCCATTGGCCTGGTGTCCTCAGGAGACATGGAGATGTACAACTGTGTATCGTCAGCGTAACTATGAAAGTTGACTCCATGTCTCCTGATGACATCACCAAGAGGGAGCATATACAGGTTAAAAAGCACTGGGCCTAAAATCGAACCTTGAGGCACACCACATGTAATATTATGGACCTTGGAGGAGCAGGTATCCACACTTACCATGAATGTCCTGTCTGTGAGGTAGGATGTAAACCATTTGTGGACAGCACCAGAGAGGCCGATGTGTTTTAAACGAGTTAAAAGAATAGTCTGGTCGACTGTATCAAAGGCAGCGCTCAGATCCAGTAGAACCAACACTGTCAACCTTTTGGAATCATAATTTAATCTAAAATCGTTTAAAATCTTTAAAAGGGCTGTCTCGGTGCTGTGGTTTACCCTAAAGCCAGACTGAAATTTCTCAAGGACGTCATGTGCATTTATAAAGTCGCTAAGTTGGGTAAAAACAAGTTTTTCTAAGATTTTGCTTAAAAATGGTAAGTTGGATACCGGTCTAAAGTTGTTAAAATCATTACGGTCCAAATTGCTCTTCTTCAGCAGAGGCCTCACCACCGCCCCCTTAAAGGCAGCAGGGAAGACCCCCGTCTGAAGGGAGCAATTCATCATGTGTAAAAGCTCGTCTCTAAGAGATCCATAGAAAGTTTTAAAAAACGGGGTTGGGACCGGGTCTAAAGGACATGTGGTGGGCCTCACTGAGGAGAAAACTTTATCAAGCATCTCAGCATTAACCTGGACAAAACTGTGCAGTGTTTCCTCTGGAACAAGTAGACAACCAGATGTATTTAAAACCGTGTTACTTTGAGTAGATAAAATATTACATCTGATAGTGTCTATCTTTCCCCTGAAGTGGTCTGCAAACGCCTCGCAAAGGGAGTCACTTGGAGTAAAATTGGTCTTGTTAAAATCAGGATTGATTAGATGTTCTATTGTAGAGAAGAGTACCTTGGGATTGTTTTTATTATTGTTGATAATTTTTGAGAAGTAGTTGTTTCTTGTGTTTCTTACTGTGTTATTGTAGGTTGATTGTTGTTCACGGAAGATTTGGTAGTTTATGGTAATTTTGTTTTTTCTCCATTTTCTCTCTGCCACCCTGCATTGTCTTTTGAGTTGTTTAATTTCCTCATTCCTCCATGGAGTAATTGGTTTTGTAGGGAGTTTCTTGGATTTTAAAGGAGCGATAGAATCAAGCGCTGACTTGAGTTTGCTATTAAAATTTTCAAAAATAAAATCACAGGGGGCAGGTAGAACAATAGGAGAATATTTCTCTAAAACATCAATAAAATTTGCAGCCACTTCAGGGGTGAGATGACGTTTCCTCACAGCTCTTACCGAGGTCTCCCGCTGGGTAAAACTGGTGATATTAAAAAACACACAGTAATGGTCAGAAACAGCCAAGTCAATGACAGAAGACACAGCTGTGGACAGGCCATACGTGATGACCAGGTCCAGACTGTGTCCTCTGTCGTGAGTTGGCTGTGTGACGTGTTGGGTAAAATCCATATAATTAAGAACATTTAAAAAATCCCTAGCAACAGGGTCTAAAAGATTATCTATGTGTAGATTAAAATCACCAGTTAAAAGAATCATATTAAAAGAGCTATGTAAAAGTGATAAAAACTCAGAAAATTCCTTAACAAAAAGAGGGCATTTTTTGGGGGGTCTGTAAATAGTGACACATAAAATGGGGGGATTACTAAAAACAACTGCATGGTGCTCAAAAGTGGGGAATGGATCAAATAAAATAGGTTTGGTGGCAATAGTGTTTGTACATATGGAAGCAGTGCCACCTCCCCTTTTCCCATTCCTTATTGAAAAGGTGCTGCTAAAATTAGGTGGGGAGGCCTCAGCAAGAACCGCGGTCGCATCTGTACCCAGCCAGGTTTCAGTTAAAAACAAACAATCAAGATTATTATCTAAAATCAGGTCATTCACAATAAAAGACTTGTTCTGCAGAGAGCGGACATTTAAAAGAGCCATGTTTATTGTGGTTTGAGATGGATTAGCTGTGGACTGTGGGGGGGCTTTGGGGAGGGGTTTTAAAACGTTAATATGGACAGGATAATTCCTGTCCATATTAACGGGATAATTGCATGGAGGGTTGTGTTGTGTCCGCTCTCTGCTAGTGATGACAGGGATGGTTTGTGAGGGGGGCGTGGAAACGATAGGAGGGGGAGTGTTGGCGGAGGCTGCACCTGCGCGTGATTGACTGGAGGCAAACCGTCAATCAGATGAGGACCTAACCTATTTAAATCTCATATTTAGCTGCCTTTTCATGGAGACGAGCTGGAGACGTCCCGGTCCCAGTAAAGTTACACGTTTGTTTAGTCATTTTTAAGGTACGTTTCATTGATAGACACACACACATACATACACATATACACATACATACATATACACACATGTACATATACATACATACGTACACACAATATACAATATATAATTAGGACTAAATAAATAGATGTCAGTTAAAAGCTAAGCTAAAAAGGTGGGTCTTGAGCCTGCTCTTAAATACATAAACGTTCTCTGCGGTCCTGAGCTCCTCCGACAGGTCGTTCCAGAGGCGAGGGCCATAATATTGGAAAGACGACTCGCCGTGAGTCTTTCTGTTGTCTTTAGGAATAACTAGGAGGTAAAAGCAGTTCTGAAAGATAATAAGGACCAAGACCATTAAGACATTTAAAAACCATTAAAAGAACTTTAAAATCGATCCTGAAACACACGGGGAGCCAATGCAGCGACTCTAAAACCGGTGTAATGTGGTCCCGCCTCCGGGTCTTCGTCAGGACACGAGCTGCTGAATTTTGTAAAACTTGTAAACCTAAGATACGCTTTTTGGGAAGACCAGAAAGCAGGGCATTACAGTAGTCGATACGACTGGTGATAAAAGCATGCATTAGCGTCTCCGTGTTGGATCTAACATTTTACATTAAAAAATAATCAAGGGATTTACATTGCACTAACTAAGAAATGAATCTCTATCAGACTTTCCCAGACGGGTCAAATGTGACAGTCACTGCAATGTCCTTTACGAAGTGGCGAATGAGGGGTCATACGTCGCTCTCTTTTTTCATAGAAAGGAAGTCCAGGGTTTGATGCACGATTGGACTTGTGTGGGTGGAGTTTGCATACTCGCCCCGTGTTGAGATGCTCTGGTGTCGCTCAACAACACGTGCAACAGGACTACTGCCGCTCGCCTGCGCTGCCCACTGCCCGATGGCAGGTTGCCCTATGGTGTGGCATTGAAGGATGGGTCAAAGGCAGAAATCGAACTTCCCTTTCAGAGTCAATCAAAGAACTCCTTAACCTTCAGTGCATTATATTAACACAGTCTATGTCATAGCTAAAACGTACAAAGATTCATTAAAAATGTCCTCCCAGGAAAGCTTTATATGAACACTTGGATTAGGTGTCTGTCGCCCTCTGCTGGTAGCATGGTGAAATGACTAAAGAGCAACTCACTAGATTTCGAAAAAATCATCAACTGGACTGGGTTGATTGAGTCTAAGACACTTCTCTTCTCTCTTCGGAAGCTCTTATCTTCAGAAGTTATATAAAGCCCCTATTTTTTAATTTTTTGTTTTGTTATAACAATGAAAGAGGGAGAAAACATTTGTGGCCCAAACTCATTCCCAATGTTCCTAACTCACTACAACAATCTCTACAGGGATGAGTTTATGGGCAGTAATGCAAACAAAAACCAGCCTGCAAGCTCACAATCCGTAAAACAATGCTTCATATTTACAACAGAATAAACATATACCGAATGACAAAACACATTTTCACTACTAGTAAAAACGGGCATCGGGTATACTTCAGAAGAACAGAGTAAGAAGCTACTCCTCGCTCGGTGGATAATCCTTGGACGACTGGGAGCCTACACAAACATGAAGGTGATGAGATTTCAAGCCAAGATAAAATCATATTACGCACAACAGATTTGTATGCATTTATTTATAGCACCTATGTTTAAATATTAAAATGTCCAATGTTTTTTATTTTTGCAATCATCCCATTGCGGTTGTGTTGTGGACCAATTTTATTATTATCAACTGCGTGAGAGTGACTGCTTTAGCTTGTGCCTTGACCCATATCTCTTCCTATTATGTAACATTATTGTCCCATGTACAATAATGTAAAATCTTGTGGCGCTGTTGTCATTCGGGTGTTTGTATAAACAGAGCAGCCGCGCACATTTTTTTTTTTCTTCTTTTGTTCTGTTATGGTAATGATGCACTTCACAGGAGACCGTTTCTACACACGGGCCACTAGAGACTCGCATTTACATCATCTGTTCTTGATGGCGCAGACTCTTCGGCTCTGGGCACTCTCTCCATGACAGCATGGATCTATAAGTTTAACAAAGGTTCGTAAAGTCGGACATATATTAATGGACATTAATGTTAAGAACTACCAAAATGAAGGTGAGCAGAGAGCAGAGTGTTTGCTGCTCAAATAAGCAGATAAACAGACACTGCAGGTGAATATATATGGGGAAAAATAAAACAATTTAAAGATGTCAATTTGAAACTTTTGCTGTAGATATAAATATAAGGAAAAAATCTATTGCAAGTTGTCTGTAATTTGATGTTTAAAACTAAGGCACTTTATGTGTAAGAATTGCCCAAAATTGCCTATATCTTCAGTGACAAAATCAGAATAATGGTTTTATTCTGTTGATGTATTGATGTGTTGATGAAAATTAAAAAAAAAACGTTGCTTTGTTGCTGTTCAGAGCTCAATAAATCAGGCCAGGAATTTGATATAAAAAATTCCCTCTGAAAAAACAAGAACAAAAAAAAAAAAAAACATTCAGTGTAGAGTGCAGTGCAGACATTTGTGGCGACCGCTGCATGATCTGTGGTGTTTAATGATCAAGCGTGAATACAGAAGCATGAAGACTAATGCTGTAAACATACTGCGTAAAATATGCTTAAACTCATCCAAGTGCAGAATCAGGACGTCAGGAATAAGTTCGGAAAGGTTAGGAATAACTTTGGACCAAAACACATTGAAATTAATGCGATCAATGTATTTGGGAAGGTTTTGGATACAGGGCCTTGAAGTGTAAAATGTATTGTATAAACTCTCAAGTCATTGAGGAGGCTTTCAAATTTCTAAAACCAAATACACTAATATAGTGTTGAGTGTTCTGCAATGTAGATAATACAGTGCAGATGGAAAAAGAGACAAAAGTTTCCTACAGCAAATACATTTAGAAGGAGATTTATTTATTTATTTAAACTTCTACATTTCGACAGTTACCATAGTGACCACAATAGAACTGACACCTGCCCTCCACCTCAATGTTAAACTATGGCTGTGTCCGAATGTCCACACTATTTCCTATATAGTGCACTATATAGTGATCACTATACTTTTCCGGAGTTTAGCGAACTTTTAGCAGATGTAGTGCACTCAATCTGCACTTCTTTGAGCTAACGCTGGAGGGATTTTATTTTTTATAATAGCTTTAATTTTTATTTAAATGTCAAATAAAACTCCTGTAAAAGTGCCAAAACTGTCATTCTGTTTCATAAAATAAACGTTTGTAACAATAAATAAATTCAGAAAAAAAACAACAGAAAACCTATCTGCACGCCGCAGCGCGCGTGACGTCACGCAGCTCGGAGAAAGTAGTGGCTTCTGTCCGAATAGCCAACAGAATCAGTGGACTATATAGTCTACTATATAGTGCAGGCCTATGTAGTGAATGAGGGGTTAGGGACTAGGGTGGACATTTGGACACAGCCTATGTAAGGGATAATGCACAACGAGGTGTCCTTTATCAGAAATAACTGGATGACAAAGATGCCTCTTTAGATTGTTATCAAGTCATGTGACCACAGTATTTTGCATTTCTGCATCTATTTGCACTGTGTGACATCACTTCTTGAACTCTGCGCTTTATTTAAGAGCAAGCATCTTCGCTCAAGACATATGCAAGAGAGTGAGAAAACAGGGGACTGATTCTCCAAGTAAGAGAGGAGCAGAGAGTGTAAAGATCTCAAGAACAGTCTCAAACATGAATGAGGCTGTGAAGAGACTTCAAAAAAGAGAAGCAAGCCCTGAAAAAATCCCTCCAGATATCTGTGGAAGAAGCTAGATTCAGTGCTACGAGAAAAACGGAGCTACAGCTGAACATTAAGGAAAAAGATTAAACAACCCAAACACATCAACAAGCTGTAAAAAAAGTCTGTGAAAGAGGCAGCAAAATCCACAGAGAAGAACACGGAAGATCTCAGAAAACAGATGTTTCAGGAGATTGAGGAGAAATCTCAAAAGAATGATGAACTGGAGAGAGATCTTCTCATGTCTCGGAAAGAGTTTGAGGAGCAAAAACACCAACAAGAGATCGTGACCCTGAAATAATCCTGCGAAAGGTCCATCACAGAGGCTGAGATGAAGGCGGAGAGGACATTACAAGACCTGAAAACTGAGAGCAAAGCACTGCTGGAGAGAGAGGTGTCCAAAGCCAAGAAAGAAATAGATAAACTGAGAAATTTCGTGAAAACAGCTTTGAGGCCAGGGAAAATGCAGTAGGAAAATGCAAGAGCTTTATCAAGCTTTTGCAGAGTTGGATAAAGAATTGCATCAGCAAAACATGGTCAACCTGCAGCTGAAGAAGAGAATTAAAGAGATGGATGTGCAGAAACAAATACTCCAGTTGAAACAGAAAATGTGGTCAATGCACAACTTGAGAGTCAGGGGACTCTGCTGGACCAGACTCTTAAACATCAGCAGGAGATGCAGGTCTTGAAGATAGATTTGAAGAAATCTGAAGCTGAGATAAAACAGAGAGCACCACAAGAGGAGCAAAGGCTTAAGAATCATACTACATGCACCTGGGTCATCATCGACTAGGAAAACTAGACTCCCAATGACCAACTCTGTGTGACACCTTAAGGTTGGCTATTTAGATATTTCACAGCTAATGCCAACCCTTTACAGGGCACTCATTGAAGTACTTTGAAATAAATAATCAACTTAAGAATGTTATTGGGGGACATAAGTTTATTTCTGTTGTAACCTTCAGAAAATCAATGTACAGATTTTTTTTTGTACAGATACAAAAACAAACTTACTAACATAATAAGAAACTGCAAAAAAATATATTATAGTGCACTACTCGAAAAAAATAAGACAAACACTAACGCTCTCTGGTGTACAATAAATGATGTACTTCGAAGGACTCCAAAAGGAAATGTACTACCACAGAGCTTTATGTCAAATGGTCAAAAAAAATTTGAGCAAGTTCAATAAGTACTTCATAAGCATAGGACCTCAATTATCCTCCTCAATAACTCCACCATGCGCAAATTATAATTATGACCGTGTCCAGGAAAACCCAAATACAATGTTTCTTACGCCAACAACAGGACAAGAAATAACTGATATAGTTAGAAATTTCATAAACAAGAAATCCTTGGACTGTGATGAGGTAGATACGAGTATTGTTAAACAGGTCATCGATCACATCGTCATACCGCTATTCCATATTTTTTATTTGTCTTTCAAAACTGGTGAATTTCCAGATTTAATGAAAATGGCTTAAGTTATTCCCATCTATAACAATGGTGACAAAATGCATTTCTCTAATTACAGACCTCTCAATACTACCTCAACTCTCAAAAATATTGGAAAAGCTCTATATAACTCGACTAGACGCATTTATAGATAAATACAATATTTTAAATGACAGTCAATATGGCTTTCGTAAAAGCAGATCTCCCGCTCTCGCGTTAATGGAACTTATAGACGAAATCACAAATAGTGTTGACAAGGAAAAGTATTCAATTGGTATTTTCATCACAATATGCTCCTGAACAAACTACAAAAATATGGGATAAGAGGTATTGCTTTCGACTGGATTGAATCCTACTTAACAAACTGTAAACAGTATGTTCAAATGGAGCAGTGCAAATCCATGTGTGATACCCTAGTGTGTGGGGTCCCCCAGGGATCGGTGCTGGGACCTAAACTATTTTTATTATATATAAATGATTTGTACTTGGTTTCCAAGAAGCTTAAACTAGTCCTTTTTGCAGATGATACAACAATCATACTCTCAGGTGCAAACCTACAGCAAATGGTGATCGAGATTACAGAAGAAATTGATAAATTGAAAGATTGGTTCTGCGTAAACAAATTGTCTCTAAACTTTACGAAAACCAAAGCAATGTTCTTTGGAAATCGTGTAATGAATGTACAATTACCGGTTAAAATTGGCAACGAAACTATAGGTTGCGTTCACGATTTAGAATTCCATTTCAGTTGGAGGGCAGGTGTCAATACAACTCTATGGGAGAGAAACAGTTTTTGAAAGAAATTTCCAAAAAGAAAATGTCCAAATGTTTTCTCTGATCATCATGTGATAGAGATTGGATTCACAAACCTTACATGTGAATTTTATGGCTGAAAGTCCTTTCTACTGGCCAACATCAAGCACATGTTTTTGAATATTGTCTCCACTTTTGGACGCCTTTGTGAAGAAATAATTAGACCTATGTTCATATCTGCTGAAAGATATGACTTTGAACTTTGTGACAGCTTTTGTTTCATGTGAATTGGCCCAGTAATTACAGAGATATTAGAAATGATTTAAGACTATAAATCTGCATTTTGAGAGTTACTATGGTTACGGCCGTGGGATTTTCAGTTGCCCTCCACCTCAATGTTAAACTATAGGCTCTTGAGAATGTTGTGATGTCACGTGAACGCCACCTATTGAAAGAGTCTATGAACATACATTTCTTGGTGTAACACTCGACCATAAAATCAGCTGGAAACCTCACATCATAAAAATGAAAATTAACGTTGCAAAGATTTCAGCCATAATGAATACATTTAAATATATCATTAATAACAAAGCTCTATATACTATATACTGTTCACTTATCCTCCCCCATTTAACATATTGTGTGAAATTCGTATAAAAGTAATCTTGACCCATTGTTTAAAGAAAAAGGCAATTCGAATAATCCATTTAGCTGGATACTGTGAACACACAAATCCATTATTTTTTAAATAAAAAACAATGACATTTGAGGACCTTACTGAATATAAGATGGCTCAAATCATATTCAAAGCCTCACAAGTCGCTTCCTGAAAGTATACAAAATATGTTCTGCAAACAAGAATTAAAATACAACTTGAGAGATAAGATGAGTTTCGTTAACAGTACTCCAGAACAACCATGAAAAGCATGTGTCCCACCAGACATGGTGTTGAAATATAGAATAATCTAGATCAAAACATCAAACTTTGCAATAACCTGGCACATTTAAAAAAAAGTTTACAAAGAGTTTATATTTCTTAGATATGAGCTGTAGCACATTCTTTTGTTGTTGTTTCTTTATTTTGCTGTTTTTTTTATTGTTCTTCATTATTTGTTGTTACTTTGCCCTATGTTCCTTTATTTATGATTTGTTTATGATTTGCTGCCCTGAAAATGTTAAATGTAAATGCTATTGTTTTTATTTTTGGGGTGGGCGCTTATAAGCCTTTGGCTTCGGCCCACTCCCTTTGAGCTGGTTAACTGCTCAAACAAATAAATAAACTAAACTAAACTAGTGTGAGTGAAGTTACCATATTTGATTTGTTGCCCTAAACTGGTAAAAAAAAATACCATATTTAGTTATTTGCCCTTTAAGGGGTAAAAAAAATACAAAGGTGTATATATAAAATATACAAAAGGTACTTTCAGGTCTCAGGGGGTGCTGGTATTCAGGAGACGTGTTTGATATTGATGTTTGAATGATCACAGGCAAGAGCTTTTCTAATGATTGTGCTTTACGTGCAGTGGGAGGGGTCAGTCACCTCCAATATTTTACATAAAAACATAGTCCTAGGGTTTATTGGTTCTTTTGTCAAGAAAATACTGTAAGTATGAATAATAAGTGCAACGGGCATGTCCAAATATGGACAAAACTAATTACCTTTAGCTTTAAGTGAATGTATGATCAAATATGGTGCCTGCCTTTTTCATGCTGTAATTTCACTTATTTCACTATGTCCTCCAAAACCAACACATATATCATCACTTAGCACAATTACTCACCAATAAAATGTGTGAGTTTCATCAACTTACCAGGGTTAGTTTTCAAGTTATGTAAAGAAATGTACCATGAATGTAGCCAAACTTGGATCTTTTTTAGACTTCAGAGAAAACAGGAAGTTGAGAGCGCCACTGTTCTCTGCTGATTGGTCAAATGCCACTGAGGTGGGATCTGTGATGTAGGGTGATCTTGTCTGATTGGCTGAGTCAGGACTGTGTCTTTACCTTATACTGATGTGCAGCAGGGAGGCCATATGTAAACTGTGCGGAAATTACCAAAAATAGTCACTTATAAAAAATAGTCACCCTATAAAGGGTTTTAAACAGAAACCAAAGCTGTATGCAGCGTGGAGTAAAAAAATAAATAAATAAAAGAGTTTATGAAGTCAGCAATGGCTTTGTTATTAATTCAAGTGAATTTAAATGATAGCTGTAGCTGTAGCTCTGTGTCACTACAGTTCAGATCAGGCTATTTTATTTCATTCTTTTTATTTTGATTTACAGTAATTTTTATTACTTGACAAAAATATCTGGTGATTTAATTCATAGGTTTAGCCTCATGAATGACTTTTAATATAGTTTTAACTCATTTATGTCAATATTACTTTGACTAAAATCATGACAAAATATGTTAGGCTACCACTTTGCTCCTCTTCATGTCTCTGTGTCTTAAATGGGCAGAAAATACATCCATAAATCAGCATTTGTTTAAGTAGTTGTGAAGGAATGTTTTTTTTAATTTATTCTTTTTTCATCAGCTGAAAAAGGTACCAAAGTTTGTTAAAATAATTGTTCCTAAGTTCATTTAACCATGATTTTAGTTAAATAGGTTTATTTCATCCTTATACCAGAACAAACCTGTAGGAAAATGCAGTATTCTGGAGTCTGTGCAGTAAAGCTTTTAAATGTCTTACGTGACCCAACACACCATGCTCTCCCTACAGTCTTAAAAAATAGGACAACAACTAGTAAAGAACCAGTAAAACACAACAGAGGACGTTTGTGCAGAAGGCCAGCAGTATTTGAGGAGTCGCATTACCTTGACGAGCCCTTTCATTTTCTCATGCAAAGCGCTAAACTCGTCCTGAGACATTTCCGGATACAGCTCATTTTCAGCAGCTGCTCTGTGATTTCTGGGTTGTTATGATACACTTTTTGGGCGATTCCGTTCAGCAAACTGCACAGAGATTTGGCAGCGTCGGTGTCCGCCATGTTTCTCTTTCAGTCAACTCAGGGTGGGCCTATTTTTTTTGTTAAATAGTAGGCTATATAACCATTAAAATTGACTTGCTGTTACTTATACAGACCCTTGCACAAGCCCACAATGGTCTTACAATTAGACCCAGGACCTTGTTGCATCAGCAAAAGCACTAAGCACTGCACCACCATGCACAACATAATTGATATATTCTAGTTTATTGTCTGCTCAAATCAACACAATTTTTTTCTAAATAATACAATTTATCTAATCAAATTCTCAACATATTAGTATTTGAAAAGGTCAGAATAGTTACGTTTCTTGCATCCTGAGCTCAGGATCTTAATAAAAGTCATAAATCGGGAATAAGCCGCTCTCACCTGTGGCTGTGTCTCCATCTTTGTGTTTGGACATCTTTTTACGGAGAGCGGCCCCAAACCGTCGTAAAACTATCAGCCAACGCACCGCACATTTCATAAAAAATTTACCAGAGACAAGTTGTGCCAAAAAGCTGGACTCGCCGACAGTAAGAAACTTCCGTGCCGTCGTTTTCACATCTCTTCACATCATTTTTATGATCTACAAAATTATACACTTTTTTTTTTTTTATTCAGTTATTATGTATATCTGTTGTATTTTGAAACTTGGGCTGGGTAATAAAGCAAAATCACCTTTTTCATATGAAGGGTAGACACTGCAGGTTTTTGGCCAATTTGGTCTCTGAACATATAAACTCATATAGAAGAAAAAAACTATAATAATAATCTTCACAATAATATGTTTAATTATTACACTGATTGAATGTTTCTCCATAGATTTATTTGGGAAATTGGGAGGGCAATTTTCTCAATGTTTTTTTATTGCATCGGTGCGATAGTATCTCCACGTTAGTTGCACCTACAGACTTCACATTTTCCAGGCTTGGATTGAATAATATTTATATTTATTAATATAAGGTTTTTCAGATAGATTTTATTCATATCTAGCCTAACCTGATTTATTACGTTTTGAATTTAAAAAAACAAGGCGACATTTCAATAATTATTTTATTTTTTACAGATTTTTCCACTAAAAAGCTAAACATCCAAAATTCCATTTGAAAATGTCTTTGCAACTAATATGTAAACAAAATATAACCACACATTTAAACCTGGCTCCATCCATTATTTAGATTTTGTCGCCAAAATATGGGAAATTTGGGGCATAAAAGGCCTTTTTTGTTATATGGAAACACATTTGTTTCTCACATTTATGTCAGTATTCTACAGCAACAGTTTCAAAGTGATATTTGTGAATTAAAAAAACTCCCCAATTCACCTGCAGAACAAATAAAAATACGCTCATATTTGTAATAATTTTGAAAGAGCTGTCTGAGAACTACTTACTCAGAGGTGCACATCGTGAATAAACATACTTACATGCTTACAGCAGGATTCATTTTAACCTTTGAAATGTGTCATGCCTGGCAAAATGTGCGTTGTCTTGTCGTTTCTCCACGCAGAACCATTCACTCGTGGTTTCTGCTCTGCCTGTGGGCTCTTTCTTATGCTCGCTCAGCTACATTTGTGCAAAACTGCGCAAAAACAGACCGCGGCTTTCCCTCCAAATATTCGGCTCAAGAGCGAAAAAAATCCCTCCACTCCCCTCCTCTCGATAGGAAAAATGGCTAATGATATTACTAACATACTTGTACGTCTTTTGCGATGGAGATTTCAATTTCATTTCCCTCAGAGCGTTAGGAAGCGCTTAAATTCTATTTCACGTTTCTATCATATTATATTTTTGCCCCAATTCTGTGTGTGTATTAAATGAGCAGAGTGTGTGAGTGTGAGCTCTGTCCAAAACCCAGGGAATAATCATTAAAATTACATGATACTTGTTCCTCCGTGCTCCTCGCCGCGGCCTGTCACTCATCCCTCTGCGGCTGAATAAATGTGCAGCCACCGCAGCCGCCACACACGGGGGAGAGTTTGGGGAGGAAGTGGCAACACGTGATTAGAAAAAATAAATACATAAATATAGGGAAGCGGAAATCCAAAAATGCAGAGTGATGTTCTTCTTAACGAAGGACGGTCTGAATCCAGATCATAACGTCGACTGAAATTAGCCTTATTTTTTCTCTTTTCTTGTTAAAGATAAATATAATACAGCAGCAGCTAAGTTAAAATTAGAGTGATACAAACAAACTTGAAAATGTAACTACAGACTAACATAACTGCAAATGTATACTGTACAAATGAAAATATTTTGTTCTGAGAAACCAGAACATTTTTGGGGTTGTGCATACACATTTTCTAAAAGAGAAAGTGTGCATTATTTCACTTTTTCATATTAATTTAAAATGTCATGTCAATAGCAACATTAAAAAAAGAAGTGTATACAACATAACGTTCCCATTAAAAATAATGCCAAAGAATGTGTATGCGCGTTATGACATATTTCTTGAAAATGTGTTCGATATTTTCTATCACAATGTTCCACGTTTGTCTTGAATTGCAGAGGGCATTAGAGTTTGGGACGAATTGCTACAAATTAAACGTTACCGTAAAAATCCAGCGTTTGGGTTCAGGATGACAGACGAACAAATTTCCTTAGACTTTAGTTAAAAGCAAGCACCCAAAAAAAAAGTGTATAATTTGGGAAAAATAGATGTTAAAAGCAGCAAAAACATCTGCGACTCATCACCAAAAATCACCAGCTCGAAAACCAGCACAAAATTTGTGCTGGTTTTCGAGCTGGTGATTTTTAGAGAGATTTTTAGAGAGCTTTCACTTGCATTTAATGCAAGTGAAAGCTCTCTAAAAGTGATTTGACAGTTTGTAGCGTTTTTTCATTAATTGTGGCGCAAGATATTACTCACATGCACGTTTTCCGAAGGGTAAAACTCTCCCCCATCACCGTGATACCCATTAGTGTCAGTAAACACACTCTGGTATCCAAATGTTTTTATGTGAACGAGAAATCCCGTGTGTCATTAACTATAGGCACCATAACTGCAGGGGGTATTATGAAAAAAAAATATGTGTATAGAGTTTTTAACACCCTACAATGTTGTTCTCTCGTCAAATAAACAAGCCGCTAGCGCATCTTGGAGCAGTCATTTGATCTTCAACAGTGAGTATTCTTAGCAGCGTGGCAAGAGATCCTCCTTGTGAGGTTCTACGTATCCTCAATCTCTAGCTAAGCTTAAAGGCCCATTTCACTCACAGGGACCACACCCTCAAATGAAAGTAAAATAACTTAATTGAATAAGCAAGATGACGAAGGCGAATGACAACAAACTCTCGGGCGTTCATCCCCACTGACCTGACGGATAGAAGGAATGAAAAGTAGTTAAATATGGGTGGTAAGGAGGGGCGCGGAAGTGTTGAGGAGAGACTGAGGTGAGGGACTAGGAGGTAGGACGGAGACCGGGAAGGGTGTACTGTCCTGTTCCCGAACTTAGGCCGGGAGTCATAGCAACGGAGTAGTACCTGGGCTAACCACTGGGGAAACTCCAGCACAGCTCAACAGGTGAAGCAGAACAAGCTTTTTCGAGAAACAGATCTCTCTTGCAAATGAGACATCGCGTCTCAAGGGATACACCTGTATAAATAAAGGATAAATAACATGAAAAAGCAGATACACTTGATATAATCACAAACCATCACTGCTTTACCTCGTTGTCTTGTCTATTCTTCAGTAACTGTGGCGTAGAAAGCATCACGGTTGGCGCCATATTGTTTACATTTCTTCTCTTTTTTTTTTCTTTTTTTTTTTGCATTTTCTGACGCACTTCCAGCGCCCACTGGTCGTAAGTTTCGATAAGTCTCGAAAAGTTTCGATAACTTTCGATAACACGGGCTGGACATTAGAAACGTGTGAACGCATGAATGCAATGACTAAGTACGCTTGGAACCCATTGGATCCATTTTATTATTTGTCTCACAAGGGAGAAATTGGACTTGGAGGAGAGTCAGTAGCAAACATAAATACAAATGCAAGGACATAAACACGTTATACAAAAAAGACAAAAGACACTCACAGTGGCCCGGCTTAACACAGTCACATATTAGTTGTTAATTAATTTGATAGTGTGGTACACAGGAGTTTTTATAGCGGTTGTGTGTACAAACAGGGTTCCCTAAACCTCCCCCCAGACGGCAGCAGCTCGCACTGACAGATGATTTATTTACGTACGAAACGGAGGAGTGATGCAGACACGCACTTTTTCTTTCTATCTTTGTTTTTTTCTTTTTACTCTTTATTGAAACAGCTGCACAGCGAAGGGGAACAAGAGCTTATGGAGTATGTGTGAATATATCAGGGCGCGGGATGTTTTGTTGTAGCTGTTTTGGATCAATATTGCATTTTCTAGCCAACAAAGTGTAAGAAAGGGCTAAAGATGTGTTTGAGATTATTACCAAACACCTGCAGAAAGCGCGATACCTCCTGTCCCGGGTGAATTCGGCACGACGCCACACACAGCCGTCTCCTCCTCCCCTCCACAGTCCTCTGCCAGCGCAGTTCACCCGCGGCACTTCCTTCCCGCACCCATCCTCACTTCTCTCCCTCCACTCTCCTCTGACCTCACCCTTCCCTCTCCCCCCTCCAAAAAAAATCTCTCTTCTCCCAAACCTGCACCTCGCCGCCCCCTCTCCTTGTCACTTGGCGCTCCCTTACTCGCTCCCCCCCCCCCCCCCCCCCCCTCGGGCCCGTGACAGCACTGACAACTTGCTCTGCGGCCTTATCCCCCGCCCCCCCCGCGCGCATTAGCGGTGACAGCCAAGGTCCACGCCGGTGAATGTCCTGGCTGCAATCTTCCGTACTTTCTCGCGCTTTCCTTCCCCGATACTCTCCATACAGCTCCATATATGCTCCATGTATGTTCTAATTGCGTGTCAAGTTTGCCATAGGCCGACTCTCGCGCGCGCCCCGTCCCGCGCACGCGTCTAAGGGGCTAGCACCCAGTCAAAACGTCACCTGCGAACCCCCGGCACACCCTTATACTTGCGCCCTATGTCTCGCAATCTGTCACGATATGCTAATAATCACCCTTTTCTGGCGTCGGGAGTTGAGAGCACACTGCCATACCATGCGACAGTCCGGGCAGAAGTCGTATAAAGACTTTTTTTTTTTTCTTTTTAAGCTTCGGGAAAAAACCTTACAAGAACTCTAAAAATACGCCAAAAAAACTCACGCCATGTTGAAAGGGTTAAGCGTTACGGGCTAAAATGTGAGGATAGCGTTAAAAAAAGGATCACTGTCCCGCTCGAGAGGTGAGGTGCGAAATATATTTACGAGGCGGTTTTCGGAGAACGGAATTTGCATGTTTTGGCGAGAGGGAGCTGTCGCGGACTGCAGCCGAAAGTCCCGAAATAAACCCAGACTCTAGAGCGGGGCACGGGAGCGGGGTCTGACAAAAGCGTGTGCGCGGGAAAATGTGTTATGTCAGTATGTAAGAGGAAAGAGGTCACCGACTTTGTATATTTGCAAATATGGAGAGTGACCAGTGCATGCAACCAGATTTCCCAGATTTGTCGTTTTTTTGGCGCTACTTCTGTCTTTCTGCCACAGCGACCGCAGGCACGGACTTGTGCTGGAACCACTGCGCCACTGCCACAGCCTAACAACGCAAAAAAATGGTAGCTTCGAATTGAAAATACTACATTAAACCTTGTTCACAAACTGACAATGCTAGAGCCGGGTTTAAGCCAGCATTGACACCCACCTTAATATATATATAGATTTTAAAAAAAGACTCTATGTGCTTGAGATAATGTTCAATCAGAACCCACCACAAGGAAACAACATTTTTCCCAACATTAAACATTTATATCTGTTGAAAATAAAATAAAACGTGAATGAACAAATTCAGTTTTTCCCAAAGTGGGTGTTGCAGTACCCAGAGGTGAGGGGAGTAGAATGATTTTCAACACAATATTTGAATACATTTTAATAATATACTCATGGATTGTTGATTGAAAACAGTGTATTTTATTGAAATCATACCATGTATGGCGGTACGATGGCGTAGCGATTAGCGCTTCCCGGTTTTTTATCCTTAGCCGGACAGGCCCTTTCATGTATGGAGTTTGATTGTTCTCCCCATGCATGTGAAAGGTTTCCCCAGGTGTCCCTATACCACTAAAAACATGTACAACATCAGGATGAATGAGAGTGTATTTGTGAGCGTGGGACAACAGATGGAAATTAGCCCAAATCCGGCGTGGCCTGTTTACATGCATGAGTCTCATGTATATTCATGAACATGCACTGTCCTGATCAAATCAATACATAGAAAAGAAGAAAAAAGAGACAAACACTAATATTTTTTTTTTTCCTGTTCCGAGATTATTCTAACATCTTTCTATGGAGTGGGTGGTGGTACGGTGATTTGGGGAGTCCCTGAAACAGCAGAAATATAGAGTTCTGAATTTAAAATGAGAATTATTGTGTCTAATATATGAGTTTATGTCATTGAAATGTGGTTAGAATAAGGGGTGTGGTTAGTTTAACTTCTTCCCGCTCCGTTTTGGACATTTTGAAAGAGAGTTCACAAGTTTGCTTTTGTTCTTATTCATTTCTAACTGCCATTATTCTTTTTATTTTATTTTTTTTATGTCTGTCAATAGACTAAAACTATTAATACAGGACAGCGGGGGATTAGCTTCTTTTTTTGTTTTTGGTGAGGGAAAGGTTGGGAGTTGCAAAAAACTAACAAAAATAAAAGACCTTTGTTCACTTCTCCTTGTTTTTTCCTGTTAATGAACAAAGCTGTGGGAAAGATAGGATTTAGATGCTATAGATTTGGATGATTTTAGACCTTTTGAAGACGGAAAGACAGTTTTGAGACTATCACACAATTACTCCACCGAGTGAAAACTGTGTGGAGAGAGAGAGTGAGAGAAAGACAGATACAAAGGGAGAGAAAGAGAGAGAGAGAGAAGTGAGCAGAAAGAGTCGAGCGTGGAGCTGTGCCGCCGATAAGAGTGACTGACAGCCCGCTTCCATCTGAAATCACAGCTGTGTTTATTTCCTCCTCTGCTCTGGACTCCAGGACTCTTAACAGGCTCAAAGGGCCACGCCGAGGAGGAAGTGACGGGGAAGCTGTTTGTGAAACGTATAGATTTTAGAAAGTTAATTAATGAAACTAAAAGTCAGGAAAGAGTCTGGGTATCTCTGCGCATGGGGGGGGGCGCTTTCGATAAGTGACATCCGGGCCCGGTTTGAAGACGCACACGGGTTTGACGAGAAAATTTCAAACATTTACAAACATCTGCCATCGCCTTTCATATTTTATACATCAGTGAGAAATGGATAGGCAAGTAAACACAAAATAAGAATTAAAGAAGTCGAGTTAGTGGCGAATTTCTGATGCCAAGACTCGACTAACTTCAGGATTCATGGCGTTTTTTCATCCCCCGGATCAGCACGTCGGTACAAATTAAACTTTATTGTCTCAACAGTCAAATCTGTTCCAGTGATATTTCAGGGCTCTTGAATGGTTCACAGGTGGAGGTTCTGGGTTCGATTCCCACCTGGACGGGGCCTTTCTGCGTGGAGTTTGCACGTTCTCCCCGTGTCTGCGTGGGTTTTCTCCAGGTACTCCGGTTTCCCCTACCACTAACAACATGTGCAATAGGTGAATCCTCCAGCCAGGTGTTTCCGAACATCAGCCTGGGTCCACATCTGGAGATGGGTCCCACTGCTCCTTACGGGTTGCCCCAGCAGCGTCTAAGGGCTGAGGACAATATACAGTATACAGTTTTTGTATAATGACAAATAAAGGACCTGCTATGCCACTGTCGCCCCAGAAGTCTGTTATTTAAAAAAAATCTATCAAAATTCCCGCCATGATAATGACTTTGTTGTACTAAGGTTAAGTTCAAGGTGCGGTTAAACTGAGATGTGTTCTTACCTGAGCTTAGCCGAGTTGATACGTACCTGCCTGGTCTTTGTGCCCGTGGAAGAGCTTGGTCGCTTCTAACTTCACCCCGTTTGGAGCTATAGGAATATACTGGGAGAGGCCAAATGCTAACAACATCTTTGGACGTTTTGCGTGACTGAGCACATGCACAAAGACCAGGCAGGTACGTATCAACTCGTCTAAGCTCAGGTAAGAACATATCTCAGTTTAACCGCACCTTAACTTGAACTTAACCTTAGTACAAGTCATTATCATGGCGGGAATTTTGATATATATTTTTTTAATAACAGACTTCTGGGGCGACAGTGGCATAGCTGGTAAAGCGGGTCATCTCATGATCGGCAGGTCATGGGTTCGAATCCCAGCGCCTGCAAATGCGCACGGTCGTTGTGTCCTTGGGCAAGACACTTCGCACTACTTGCCTCCAGTGTCTGTGTACATTGGTGTATGAATGAGAGAGTGAATGGGTGACTGGTTCCTTACTGTAAAGTGCTTTGGGCCTGATAATGGTAGAAAAGTGCTATATAATCCATTTACCATTCGACTTTACAAGAATGCTGGAGTTTGCACATGTGGAGAAGTAAATGCTGATCTTTTGGAATTGCGCTATAATAACAACATACTCGAAACAATTTGGAAGAATGCTGACCAAAATTATTGGCAATGAAAATTCTATTTAGTAAATTTAACATACAAAAGGTAATTTTGGCAAATAAAAACAAACAGTTGGTTAAAGTCTGAAGTGTCTAATCAGTAAGTCCGGATCAGGATTGTGGGAGGAAGGCTTTATACTGGAAAATCTTAGACTATTATTTATGTGTGACAAACAGTGTGTTAAAAAAGACATACAGTATCATGCAAACTCGACTTTCATGTTATAATGTTGTTCCCTCATCAAAAACATACAGTACGGAAACAGTTTGGAAACGCTTTAGTAAAATTACATCGGTTCTGAACCGTTCTGCTATAATGCTGCGCAAATTTAAAAAGTTTTAAATCTTGACATATCTTAATATACAGTAATTCTAAGGCGGCATTATGACTAATAAATAACAATGTATTGATTTACTTTTCTTTTTTTGTAGACCCGTCCCTCAAACTAGATTCTTTATTCTATATGGAGGAAAACTTTTGTGCAGAGGGCATATTTTATGTTGAAAGCACCCGGCGCTCAGCTGAAGTTTCCACACTGCCAGGCTCCGTTGGCAAACTTTGCGCTCGGTGCTTTTGGAGAGTTAGGCGCCTTCTTTTGTCGAGGCAGAGACATCAGGAGCTGCTTCGGGGCTGTCAGCCCTGTCACAGCGAAGGCCAGCAAGACCCACGCACGTTGCACTATAGGCGGTGTACAGAGGTGAGAGAGCCAGCGAGATCTCAGTGTATGAGTCAAATGATGCCTCTGATGTGTGCTGTGCGAGGTCTGCGGTTTGTGCTGGGTCCAAGAAGGAAAAGGCAAGTTTATTTATAAAGCAATGGTAGAGCAATTTCCATTTTTATTAGGACATTTAGGCCCGTCCGAATTGATTTCCTTTTAAGATTAGCTTAGAGCCGTTGGAATAATCATATTTTGAAGAGATTGCAGGAGACGTCTGTGTTTATAAAAGTCGGTTTGTCTTTAAACTAAAGGCTAACATGCAATTAAAAAAAATAGGATCCTTTCATTTTGTATTGCCTGCTTTGCTGGTTCTTGGCAAATGAAATCCGTTTGAAACTTTGATGTTCAAGTGGAAATTTATTTTTAGCGCTTTGAACCATATAATCGTTCAATAAATGACTGATAAACATTACACTTTGAGCTCAATGTTTATCGTCTGTAAATGTATTTGCATTTTTTCCCATTTTTATAATGTAGTACTTTATTTTTTACCCAAAGTAAGTGGTGTTTCATTGTATTTCATGTCTATTGTAGCATTATTCAAGAGAAAGTGCTTTTCGAACAAAGCATTTTCTGCACATTTTTAAGCTTTAGAGTTAGTTCCTGAAGCATAAAATGTTCTTCAGTAATATTGTTTATCGCGATATTTCCCTGCCTCCGCGTATCGAACTTCGTGACAGGCTTCATTCATGAACATCTTCTTAAGAAACCTCTTAAAATCTGTACTGTCATTCGCACCTGTGTTCTGAAGTTATTTAGCATAGTTACCGCCTATCATTCACCATATTAGGACAAAAAGTGCTGTGCGCAAAAAGGCAGCCAGAGAATGGAAAAACACAAATACAAACCCCAAAAGAATAAAATCTCAGCTAGGCCTGTCAGAATCTCAGAAAATATAGCGATAAACGATAATATTTAGTATAATGCAAATATTATGTAGGCAATATAAATAAAACTCTAAGCAACCATTTTAACAGAAATATTTTCAACTTTTGGCATTAAATATTAATCCAACAATTTATCGATTCTACACTCAAAATGTGTTTATCAGGCTGAACATTCAAAGGTTTGGATTCAGTCGTGCCATCACAAAACTGCAAATCCGTTGAATCAGTGGATATATCACCACATACCTGTGGCTTGAAAACATCTGAGTTTTGACATTTCACATTTTATAATTGCAAATGATGTCTGTGTGTGGTCAGGGTTTAGAGGCAGGTAGAAGTTGAAATGTCAAGTGATCAAAGTGATAAAAAAATATAAAAATGACGAGTGATAAGACTCTTTTAGACAATCTTTGGGTAAAATATTGAGTTTTGTGGGCTTTCAACTGCAGAGGAAATGACCAAACACACAGGGTTTTATCCAGGGAGCAGCAAGTCAAATTGTGTGTTTTTTATTGCCTTTCTGTTGGTGAAACAAAATACATCAATGCCACACACAAAAATTAGCTGTGCATACTGTATATAAGCTAAACATTTTTATCCATTCCCGTATGGAAATATTAGACGTTGGAAAGCAATTTGAACACAACAGAAAACTTTTGAGCCAAAACTTTTGCAAATATGCAGAATGCCTTTCTATGACTTCTTTCAATTCCATCAGATTTTGCATGTCATGCCACCTTTAAGTAATTTTACCTTGTGGAACCAACAGTTTTTTTTTTTTTTGCAGTAT
This sequence comes from Proterorhinus semilunaris, assembly GCA_021464625.1. NCBI lineage: Eukaryota > Metazoa > Chordata > Actinopteri > Gobiiformes > Gobiidae > Proterorhinus > Proterorhinus semilunaris. The sequence goes on from CM038349.1 coordinate 17,408,596, forward strand.
TATTTGTCTCTCCCATAAAGTTATCTACCTTTTTTTTTATCCCTCTCCACCATAGAAGTCTGAAATAAATGTATCTAAAAAAAAAAAAAAAACCTACTGTACTGACCTAATAAGGTGCATCATCGCGCCGTATGGAAAAGCAGGCAGCCACCTCTCACCTGCAAAGCCCCGCTCACAAACAGACAATTTACTGCACTCTGGCTCCGGTTTGGAATATATTCACGTGTTTGGATACTGCACGGGCATAGCATTAGCATATGCTTTACCGCGGCTGACATCTTTGAATTGTCAACAGCCTATCCATCAGTATAAGTGCCCCCTCTCCTCCTCACACACAAACACGAGCGCAAGCATTAATATATGGGCCTATGTGTCCACCTACTGAACGCATTTAAAGTCAATATCATGGATATTCGCATGCATGCCGCAAAGCTGGTGTCGCTATACGCCCTTCCTCTTTAAATCCTCATAGATGCAATATTAATAACATGATTTAAATATGGCTGTGCGTTATGCCTGCAGTGCAAAGTTAGGACTAGTTTGGAAGTGCTTGTGTCTAAACAATACTTCAGGGCTTCGTTTTAGTTGCCTAAGGCAGGGATCCCAAACTTTTCAGGCCGCGACCTCCAAAATCCCCCAGCCAACAACTCGGGACCCCCTTCTTTGATTTTTTTTCTATATCTAGCTTGAGTTCACTAAAATATGCTGTTTTCAATAATAATAAAAAAATATCAAATCAAAGAAACATCAAACATCGAAGAACTGTAAAAAATATTCGCTTGCGACCCTCACTACAGTGTCCCGCAACCCCAAAGGGATCCCACTATTCTAAGGAGACTGGAGCACAAGTTGCAGAAATCATAAATAGTTATTATATTTAACAAATTTGATGTCCACGGCAAATGGCTGAAATGCCATTAAATCTGAGATGCTGCATATGGCAGATAACCCCAGGCCACACTCTGCAAATCAAAATGCGAAAACGCATACAGGTTGGCAAGAAAAACACAGATTTTATTTAATGAATTCATTAAAACGGGAAAGGATTAAAAGCAATCTGCTGCTGAGTGAACACTGATTTTCAGCAGGTTTCTGTGGAACAAGGCAAACACACTTTCCAGGACACCAGCGCATAATCACAAAATGTGCATGGTAAATGGTAAATAAGAGCCTGCCTACGTGTTTGACCACACACTTCATAAAGTCATTGTGATCATGGGAATCCCCCTGGTGAACTCACACAAATCTTCTATGAAAAATGATCTATCAAAATGACATTTATGGCCTTAATTTTGGCGCAGTACATGTAATAACTTGCATTTTGATGTCCTGCAGAAACCTCTATCCTACTTGAACAAAACAAGGTCTGTATCTTCTGAATCAGTAAATCCCGGAAGCATTCGTAGTCCCTATAAATTGCACACACTCGCAATGTTTATCTTCTTTTAGGGGAACATCGCACAAATAAAAAACACAATTGGGTAAAAAAAAAACAAAAAAAAACACTTAAGCTGTGCCATCCCAGTGAGCACAGAGCGGAGGGCCGTACACTGTCCAGATGAGGGATGTGGGGCTAAAATGACAGAGGTATTAGCCGTAACGATCCGCGAGACAGATGATGCCGCGGCCAATTCAATTTTACATCTGCATTAGCCCCGTGATGTGATTTACTCCTGGGCGCGCGCATCCCCCGACACGCGCGCACACTCCCGACCGTCAACACACGAACGCACGGCCGCTTCGTGAAGGGCCAGTGCGGAGGAACAGGAATTACAACACAGAGGAGCAGAGAGTGTTCGGGCTCATTTATGACTACTGGACGGCTTTCTTATTTTCTTGTAATGTTCTTGTTTTCTCGCATGGGGTTCGGTTGTTGTACAGTTTGTGTTCTGAGCGCTCATAAGACCACAAAGGTTTCCCACGATAGAAGTTATGTACATAAACTCTTCCCCTGCCAGCTCTTTTCTCTGAGGCCTAGTCTGCCAGGATTTTTGCTCATTTTAGACAACCTTCGCTGTCCCACAGAAAATGTTGTACTACTCTTTATGGGTTACTTTTTAATTGGCAAATGAACAACATTTCGAGGCATTTACAGAAACTGTAAAAACATCAGAAAAAGAAAAGTACCCATGAATCAGTTTGTTTGTTTTTTCTTTGCAATTCATTTTCCAGGCATTTCTCTGCGTAATTTCGGAGACTTCATTTCAAGGCTTGTTTGCGCGTGACTGGTACTGACAGAAGTGAACAAGTATAGCAGACCCCGCGCTACCCCTTTCATATTAAAAAGTCTAAATGATGAGAATTACCTTCATGATAAGAAACGGTTGGGATTTTTATGACGGTAATTTCTGTCTGTGGCAAAACAAAGGGTTCAGAATAGAGTGACCACACATTCCAGGGCTAGATTTGAGCCCTCTGTCCCATGTCCCCGGGAACTTATCCAAAACCATGTTGTCCCCGTTTTACACAAGCTCTGTTCCAGATGCCATGCCCAAAGCAGCTGTTTCCACCTGAAACATAATGACTTTTTGCCCTGTGTGCGTCAGACACAAAGTTGTGCCGCGAGTGAAACCATAAAAAAGCTCAAAATCTCTTACCTCAAAGCTGATCGGCCCATTTAGTTGCCATTTGACTTTTACAAACAAGCAGCTTTACTGTTCAACATTGGGAAAAGTATTCAGCCTCCATCCCACAAATTCCCACTTTTGTCTCATTTATTGTATGTGGAAAATCTGGGCACCCTAATTAATAAACACTATAAACAGCGTGTTTTATGAACAAAGATCAAACTCACCATTAACTGTCAGAAGTCCAGCTAATCTACTCTCTGTCTGCTGCTTTCTGTTGGTACCCTCATACATCCACATACCAATACAGCAATAATTTTCTTTTTCAAAACGTATTGTCTGCATGCACAAATATCCTTTGCATGTCTCTGTTTTACTGTATTGTATTGTATTGTATTGTATTGTATTGTACTGTGAGTTTGTAGCTTGTCTTATTCTTCTGGTCTGGCACCTGACCTTCTGATTCCTTCAGCCCAATGCAGCTTATTCCGGATGCTCTTGTGAGTGTCGCCATTCATTGTGCCTGCCCCTTCTGTTTGTATACTTTTTTGTCCCCATAGGAGAATTTGACCTCTGCATTTGACCCATCCTTTGATGCCACTGGGGCAACCCATACGGAGCAGTGGGCGACGGCCGCCTTAAAAGAGAGCTGCTGCCCTTCGACGGTGTGTGGAAAAAATAACAATCTAATCCACACTGCATTGTGACTAATGTGAGCCTGCAACATGAATTTGAATGAGGTATTTTACCGTATTACTTATACTTACTTGAGTAATACATTTTACTTAAATACTCACCGTATTTGCCGTCCCGTAACCGTTCAGGATTCAACGTGAGCAGCCCATATCCAGCGAGGTGACCACTATTTGGGGGAACTCAAAGCTGCAAGAACAATTATCCTAGATGAGTCCCCATTATTAATTATTGGGCCTGCTCGGCTGCAACGATATGGCGCTCTTAACTCTTAACTCTCATATGCTACACAATGTTCCCTCTATTGTCTAGTGTCTGTTATTCTAATTAAAGCAATGGCTGTATAGTTCTATATGGCACATCCCTCTAGGCTGGAGTGAGTGATGGGGCCTTGGGAGTTTTCAAACAACCATAAGTAACTGAGGCGCAGCATCTTTGAGTCATAGTTAATTATGCATTTAGTACATTCATTTGCTTTTAACACATAATTGGATTAGTAAAATATCTATATGGCAACAATGTGCTTATTGAAGGTATAGTTTATTTCACAATTCTCATCATCAGAGAGCCGTAGCACATCGTAGCATTGTATCAGAACTTTAGCCTTTAACTAGCCATTAACTGCAAACCACGGGTGCTACTCGGCATCTGTTCAAGAGTTGTAGGTGAATTTGAGCTTAAACACTGGGAGAGACCCTGCAGGCGTAGACCATGGGTGTATAGTTAAAGGGACTATACAGAGTTTAAAAACGTTAAAATGAAGTATTTTCCTCCCCCTGCATGTTCCAGCCAAGATTCAAGATGTTTTATTTGTCAAACCATGTGAATGATTTGAAATTTGTTGTGTCCTAATGAGGCCAGACCTATTCACCACAACTGCCTCTAAAATCCTGCACTGTCACTCAAAAGGTTGTTAATTCAGGTTCCGAATTGCCGTCATGCACTTGTCTGGCTCTGCCATACTATTCCCTGTCCATTCCACGCAGGGACGTTAGTCTGGTCACGGAGCAGTTTGAACGGGCGGGCCTAACATGCGAAGAGATTGTCAGTGAAATAAACCAATCAGCAATTAGCGGACGTGACGACAGCTGTACTCCAATTCACAAAATATGAACTGAATATAAACTGACGAGAACGCAGAGGCAAAACCCTCGACTACTTCATCCATGATTAGTTTTGGCTTATGTTAATGTTAACTGATTAAATCGGCTAGGCCTTAGCCGCCAATCATCAACTTGTTTACCGTGTATGTCCAGACCCACCTTCTTTCGCGCAGAGAAGAAGTGGGTGTGGTTTATCAGGCTAGTCATGCACAAGCTTAATATAGAGATTGCAGTTACGCGTAAGACCTGAGGTGGCAGTAGTGAGTATAAAATGACTAACTTGCATCCAGTCCCTTTAAAGATAGGACACCGCACTGCACCCAAGAAACAGTAGTTCGGTCTGAAAGCTGCCGGAGGAGCTCAGGACCGCAGAGAAATCTATTGGATATTTCAAACATTTTTAACAAAAATTAAAAAAACTAAAAAATTGGGCGTGCAAAATTATTCAGCCCCCTTAAGTTAATACTTTGTAGCGCCACCTTTTGCTGCGATTACTGCTGTAAGTCGCTTGGGGTATGTCTCTATCAGTTTTGCACATTGAGAGACTGAAATATTTGCCCATTCCTCCTTGCAAAACAGCTTGAGCTCAGTGAAGTTGGATGGACAGCGTTTGTGCACAGCAGTTTTCAGTTCTTTCCACAGATTCTCGATTGTATTCAGGTCTGGACTTTGACTTGGCCATTCTAACACCTGGATATGTTTATTTTTGAACCACTCTATTGTAGATGTTGCTTTATGTTTTGGATCATTGTCTTGTTGGAAGACAAACCTCCGTCCCAGTCTCAGGTCTTTTGCAGACTCCATCAGGTTTTCTTCCAGAATGGTCCTGTATTTGGCTCCATTCATCTTCCCATCAATTTTAACCATCTTCCCTGTCCCTGCTGAAGAAAAGCAGGTCCAAACCATGATGCTGCCACCACCATGTTTGACAGTGGGGATGGTGTGTTCAGGGTGATGAGCTGTGTTGCTTTTACGCCAAACATAACGTTTTGCATTGTTGCCAAAAAGTTTGATTTTGGTTTCATCTGACCAGAGCACCTTCTTCCACATGTTTGGTGCGTCTCCCAGGTGGCTTGTGGCAAACTTTAAACAACACTTTTTATGGATATCTTTAAGAAATGGCTTTCTTCTTGCCACTCTTCCATAAAGGCCAGAGTTGTGCAGTTGACTGATTGTTGTCCTATGGACAGAGTCTCCCACCTCAGCTGTACATTTCTGCAGTTCATCCAGAGGGATCATGGGCCTCTTGGCAGCATCTCTGATCAGTTTTCTCCTTGTATGAGCTGAAGGTTTAGAGGGACGGCCGGGTCTTTGTAGATTTGCAGTGGTCTGATACTCCTTCCATTTCAATATTATCGCTTGCACAGTGCTCCTTGGGATGTTTAAAGCTTGGGAAATCTTTTTTGTATCGAAATCCGGCTTTAAACTTCTCCACAACAGTATCTCGGACCTTTCTGGTGTGTTCCTTGTTCTTCATGATGCTCTCTGCGCTTTAAACTGACCTCTGAGACTATCACAGAGCAGGTGCATTTATACAGAGACTTGTTTACACACAGGTGGATTCTATTTATCATCATTAGTCATTTAGGTCAACATTGAATCATTCAGAGATCCTCACTGAACTTCTGGAGAGAGTTTGCTGCACTGAAAGTAAAGGGGCTGAATAATTTTGCACGCCCAATTTTTCAGTTGTTTATTTGTTAAAATGTTTTGAAATATCCAATAAATTTCGTTTCACTTCATGATTGTGTCCCACTTGTTGTTGGTTCTTCACAAAAAATTACAGTTTTATATCTTTACGTTTGAAGCCTGAAATGTGGCAAAAGGTCGAAAAGTTCAAGGGGGCCGAATACTTTGGCAAGGCACTGTATGCATGTGTGTGTGTGTGTATATATATGTGTATGGGGATATATATATATATATATATATATATATATATATATATATATATATATATATATATAATTATGCGGGGAGTATTGTTTTAAATATTGTAATCTGTCTGTGAAGCACTTTGTGATACCTTTCGGTATGAAAAGCGCTTTATAAATACAATTTGATTTGATTGATTGATGGAAAGCACTGGGCTAATCAGGAATAACTGTTTGCTAACAACAACATAGCTGCTCCCAAAGGACATTCAGGTCGGATTGGTGGCTAAATTAGAAAAGGACAGGACTGGTTTGACAGGTTTTACTAGAAATACGTATCGGAGTCAAATCTTTAGCCGATGGATTAGACTTCACATTCAAATGTGGTGAAGGTGAACCAAGTGTTACAGTTAGCCTAATCTAGGCCTGTAACCTTATGGCTAAAGTAAAGGAGTGTAGGCTGCTGTTTAGAAAAGTTGTGACATGTATAAAGTTAAAGTTTTTTTTGTCCATGAAATAATGAGGATTAACTGAACTATTGAAATCAGAAATAACTCTCACCACAGAGCCAGCCAGAAGGGATCAAGGAAACGCTGCCTGCTGTGCAAGTATTGTAACAACACTCCACCAGCATGGCCTTTTGAAGTCTCATACCCCCCATGCTGGCATATATGCTTTGCCTTTTAGGTCTGTGGAAGTTTAAAATCTCGTACAAAAAAACTTCTAAAGAGGTAGAGTATCGTTCCAGAGCCAGATTTATTAGTAAGAGCAACAATCAGAAGAGCACAAAATCAGAGCGACGACATGCTTCTTTCAGAGCTCTTCTCATGTCTCTCTCAAGCTGTCAGGAATAAATTATTTAGGAAGTCACAGAGATTCACAGATCATTATATAGTTTTACAGACCTTGTACATGTAGACAAAACAAATAGACCGCTTTCTTTCACATACATTGGTGTTCTTGTCTCTCATAACAAATTGTACATAGTTTAGTGTCTGAGGTCAAATTAACCTTAGGATTCTTAAACAAGGTTATAAACAAAGTAACTGAAATGTTACCTCCACACCTGGTACATGTGACCTAGGACCCCTCCACTGACCCGGATCAGCACGGAGGAGGCAGACTATCCACTGCATACCGCATTTCATTCTTTTAACTTGTGGGCAGCCCTTCTTGTTTTTAAATACATCGCCATGTTAATCGCCCTACTCCTGTCCTCCTTGGTAATACAAAAGTGTGCTCTCCCCCGGTTTTTTATTTTATTTTAAGTGCAATAACTTCTCTAGTTCAAATCAGCCCACAAATTCCATAGATCCATATTCCACCCCACCATTACACATTGCAGAAAAATAATGGAAAATCCCGAGTCTATGCATGCTTGGGTTGGCCTGCCATCCAGTCTCCGCTGTCACTATGGCTGTTTTTTTTTTTGTCAGTCCGTCTGCCACAGCATCACACCCTCGTTCCCCGAGACATAGCGCCTAAGCGTGATTCCCACCTGACTTATGTTCCTACCTAACATCCAGACATAAATTGGTCATGGTGGAATCAGATGCATTGTGTTTAATTAGCACTTAGACGTCATCCTCGGCGCAGGGAGGAGGTGAACATGAACAACGTGATGCTATTTCCCAACTGAATGGAGCCGCATTAGGAGTTTTAATTTGTCTAAAGGGCTTAGATATAATATTTTAACAATAAAGTAGACATAATATGTCTACTTTATTGTGCATATGGGGTTTAAAAATAGGCTTTAAAACATTTGATGGGGTACTTGAGCATCCATGTTTTATCATTTTAAATCATGTGTATGTGGAAAGCATGGGCTGTGAGGAGTTCACAACTGTTGGCCCTAGACAACAACCTACACAAAATGCAAGCATTAATAACACACAAAATGAATAAATTGATACATTTAAGGTTTCACTAAAATAACAAGTTCTCCCCATTTACGCATGATTGTGTTTTGAAAGTAGTTATGGTCAAATTAAACTTTTATGCAATTAAGCTGAATAAATGGCAAACCGCTTTAAAGTGATAGTCTGTGAGTTTGCAAAGTGAGGAGAGAAAGAGTGAAAGTAAATGATCAAATTCTTTCCCTCTTGGACCAGAAGGCCACTCCTAGTTTGCAAAATGAGGCAAGCAGGACAGAATTTAGAAATGTAAATGATCAAGCTCCTCCCCCTCTCTCCTGATCGGACCTGACAGGCCGGTTCACAGGAAAGCGTGTCTCATTGATCAAAGGGGTATCCTGGGGTTTCTGATTAGTGTCTGAAATCAACAAAGGGAGGGACTTTAGAAAAGTTATTATTATTATATATTACTTATGTTACCTCAAATTACAGACCCAGGTGGTCAATTATACACAATGTATTAAATCTGCAAAACATATAAACAGAGCTTAAGGTTAACAATATATTGGAGCTCAATATTGTTAACCTTTCCTGCTTCTGTCCCCTAATCGTGGTTGGGAGACACAGGGGAGATCCCACTTCTTCCTCTAGGGCCGGTAGTTCTCCTCCCGTTGTTAACTCCCTAAACTTCATGCTGTTTAATTTGGTGGTAGTAAAAACATGGAGACCGTCTTGCTGAAGAGTTTGGTGCTTTATTTGCTGATTGCACTGAAAAGACTGCACATAGCAACCTACCACCGGTCGCCATCTCTGTCTGCTCCCTCAAAGACGCTCAAAGACGCACACACCGTCGGCTTCGCGGGGCTCATTCAGGGGGGCGCGCCTTGGACACACACACTCACTCACTTCACACACACTGAGCTGTCCTTAACTAAATACATTGGAGACACATCCCACAACAATATACAGTGCCTCTCGGAAGTACTAATACACCTTGAACTTTTGCACATTTTGTCATGTTTACAACCATAAACATTAAGATTTTATTTTTTACTTAAAGTTCACACACAAGTAACAGACAACTGTGAAGTTAAAGCAAATGATACATGATTCTGTTATTTAAAAAAAAAATAGAAAAGTGAAAAGTGGGGCGTGCATAAATATTCATACAGCATTTTCTGAGTGCATTAAATTGCCTTTATAACATTACTAATGACTGCAGAAAGTTCACACCTTGCCCTAACCATTAAATAGAGTCTAACTGTGTGTAATCTACTCTCAGTATAATTCCAGCTGTTCTGTGAGGGCCTCAGAGCTATGGTCAGAGTGTATTGGTCACTAAACAACATCATGAAGGCCAAGGAGCTCACCAGAGAGGTCAGGGATAAAGCTGTGGAGAAGTTTAAAGCAGCGTTAAGTTATACAAAGATTTCCCAAGATTTGAACATCTCACGGAGCACTGTTCAATCCATCATTCGGAAATGGAAAGAGTATAGCACCACTGCGAACTTACCAAGACACGGCCGTCCACCTAAACTAACAGACCGAACAAGGAGAGCACTGGCAAGAAATGCAACCAAGTGCCCCAAGATAACTCTGGAGGAGCTGCGACGTACTGCAGCTGAGCTGGGGGAATCTGTACATGGGACAAATATAAGTAGTACTCTACACAAATCTGGCCTTCATGGACGAGTGGCAAGAAGAAAGCCATTATTAAAAGGAGGCCATAAGAAATCCCTTTGGAAGTTTGCTAGAAGTCATATGGAGGACACAGCTATGGGGCTGCTTTTCCTCAGCGGGGACTGGGAAGTTTGTAAGAATAATTGGGAAGATGGATGGAGCCAAATAGAGACATTTTGGAGGAAAACCTGCTGGAGTCAGCAAGAGAATTGAGGCTAGGACGGAGATTCACCTTCCAGCAGGACAATGACCCTAAACACAAAGCTAAATCTACAATGGAATGGTTTAAAAACAGACATATTAATGTGTTAGAATGGCCCAGTCAAAGTCCTGACCTAAATCCTATTGAAAATCTGTGGAAAGACCTGAAAACTGCTGTTCACAAACACTCCCCTTTTGATTTGATAGAGCTAGAGTTGTTTTGTAAAGAGGAATGGGCTAAAATGTCAGTCTCTAGATGTGCAAACCTTGTAGAGTCAAACCCCAGAAGACTTGCTGCTGTTATTGCAGCAAAAGGGGGTTCCACAAAGTATTAATTCATGCTGTATGAATACTTGTGCACGCCCGACTTTTCGGTTTTCTATTTTTTTTTAAATAACAAAATAAAAAAATCATGTATATCAGAATCAGAATAGGTTTTATTGCCATTGTTATGAACAGGTTCACAACTAGGAATTTTACTCGGTGCGTTTGCGCACATGCGCTAAACGCACCAGGGCAGCCGTACAAGGCGCCCCTTTTGTTGCTGAAAATAGAAATCACATTGATACATGACAAAATGTGCACAAGTTCAAGGTGTATTAATACTTTCGAGAGGCACTGTATGTCTGTCTATTTCTTTCAGGGTGGTGTCAGTCACTGATGATCAAGTCAACACCCAATGTAGTAGTGCTGGATGATTACTTGTATAACTTTGAACTAACTAGTTGAAGGCCCAAATAAATAATTTGCCTTCTATTGCCCAGCCTTAAACATTGTGTTATTTGTGGGGTTGTGTATTACTCATGTTATTGTGGTTGCATAGATTATTGCTTTTATTCATTTTTATATTACCATTATTTGACTTTTTTTGCTGTTTGGATGTTTTCTTAATATATTGTTTTAATTTTGTCATTTAATGTGGCGCTACCGTGCCTGGCTGGAGGTAATACTATACGATTCAGTGGAGGCGTATCTGTGTGGAAATGATGTTTGAAAACAAATGCAAGAAATATATAAAATAAAAAAAGTTTGTTTCCACCGAGGTGATGAAACGCAGTGGGAAGCCGAGTGGAAAAATGTAAAATAAGCACTTTGCAGAGGGAACTTCACTTCTGCTCGCGCACTTTTACTCAATTAGGGAGGAGCAGCATGCAGGGGATCCGCGCACGGCTGTCTTCATAAACAAGGGGATTATGGGCGGAACCGGGTTGCAACGTGAGGGTGGAGAAGGAGAAACACTGAAAGACATCACCTCAGGATTTGTGGGATGTCTTTGTTCGCGCACCCCACACGTCAGCTTCGTCAGGCAGGGTTCAGTGGTCATGGAAATGCGCCCATGAGGGAGGGGTGGGGGTCGTGGGGGTAATTTTCCTGATCAGTTCATCTATGCTCCACTGACCATGCATTTACCTTCACGGGCAAACTTCAATCTCAACCTGTAAGTGCGTACAATTTACATACTTAAAAAAGATCAGGCATAATAATTTTAAAAATGAAATAAAACTGCACACGTTTTAAACCTCTTTATTCTTTCTTTTTGCCCGTCACACAACCTTGCAGATTTAATTTCACACAGTCTTGAAAATAATTTATTTTAAATGCCGGCCTCAATTGTCAATATACTCTGATTCCGATGATTTCGAATGTTTTGGTCCACTCTTTCAAGCATGTTGACCAGTTTATTGACAATTTCAGTTTGGCTGTTACTCTGTAGGTCGTTTAGGGTCTGTGTGGACGATCGTTATAAACAAGTGATTTGAGATAACCCACAAGAAATAATCACAGGGGCTAAATCGGGCGAGTGCGTAGGCCAGTTCACTCGGCACGGGAAAGGCTCCTCTCAAAGAATCCATTGAAATCATGTGTATGAGCGAGGATGGAGTTCATAGTAGAGAATTTGACGAAGAAAACGTACCGACATGTTCACGTGTAGCACGCTCAGGTGTTGTCCTCCCCTCCTGGAACCGCCACCTTAACGTGGTGGAGGGGTTTGAGCGCCCGAATGATCCTGGGAGCTCTGTTGTCGGGGGCTTCGTGCCCCTGGTAGGGTCTCCCATGGCAAACAGGTCCTAGGTGACGGGTCAGACAAAGAGCGGTTCAGAGGCCCCTTATCCGTCCTTCGGACCCACAACCTGCAGTATGAGCCATAGGGGCTGGTGCAATGTGATTGGGGCAACTCCAACAGCTGCCCCCACGACCCGGGAACGGACAAGTGGAAGAAAAGGGATGGATATATGGAGGTGTTGTCCTCTTTGGTCCATTCTTTCTTTTAGACACATTTGCTGTTTTCTTGAAGGCAGCCACCAACAATAAAATCAACAGACAGATCATGCGAGTTACTGTGATCTATATGATCACAGTAACATGATCTATATGTTACTAGATATCCATTTTCTCTTGGCAAATTAGCATATTTGCATAACATGTGTATAACACATTGACTCCAAACTTAAACACATTTTGTGTAGTTGCATCCAAAATTCGAATTCTGTTTTTCATCCTGCAACAAATAATCTAGAAAACTGAATTTGATAAAACAAATATTGTCAATAAATACCAAATAAAAAAAAGTTTGCCTCAAATTACATAATTAACTTCAATTTACTTCAATTAAGGCAAGACAATTACTAGAATTAAAGCAAAAAAAAAAAAAAACTTTATTTAAGTAATTTAGAAAAAAGGACTTCACACATCAAATACTTAGGGCAGGGAGATGAGGGAGAAGCCCACGTTACATCGATCAGGAAAAATCCCGCACACTGCCAAAACTTACAAAATATGTTTTATTCAATTTCATAAGAACATTTTACGTTTTAGTGGTATGGCCTTCATCAGTATATAAAAAAATTAAATTAATTATCTAAATGTAAGTGTACTGAAAAAGTTCCCATTGATTTGTTCTTTCTTGCCGTTTGACACTTGAGCGTAGACCCAGTGTCGCACTGATAGACAACATTAATATTTATGAAGACATACAAGCATTAATATTTATCAGCCCAAAGCATCTAAAAGCAGTGTTTTCTTCCATGTAAGTGATGAGAAAGTGCAGCATATGTTGAATATTCCCACCGCCAGATCTGCATTAACGGCCAGTCTTTGACAATAACAGCAGCTCAGCCCACACCGCATCAGGCGGATTAGAAAACATTTACTTTTAATGAAATCAACCAAAACAACAAAAAATCTGCACTTAATTAAACTGTCACAGCAGCAGCCGCACAGGGGGACGGAATTAAAATAATAATTAGGTGTGAAAATTACACTTAACTATTGAGTTAAAAAATAATGTTCTTGTTTTGCAGGAAATTGTTTGTGTCGTTTATTTTGAGAAATAATAATTACTGCATATAATTTCAGTGAGAGCAGCACTCTTCCAGCAGTTGGAAGATTTGGTATTTATAAAATAAATATATGAAAACAAAAATCAGAGAGTTTGCATCTTTATTGAATTTTTGCTATTACAAACCCCAGACATTGCAATGTGGTTCATAAACTCATTTTTGCAACGATGTTGGGGGGGGGGTATGGGGTACCTCCATAACATGGAGGTACCCCATACCCAAGTGGCTGGCAACGTGTACAGGAACATCTGTGCAGAGTATGGGCTGGAAACCCCAAAGTCAAACTCCTACAGAGATGGTAGAGAATGACTGAGTCAAAGCCGGGTGGGACTTCCAGATACAGATGGACAGAAAGTGTATGGCGAACCAACTGGACATCGTGGTGGGCAAAGAGAAGAGGGAAGCCGTTGTGTTTGAAGCTGGAGAAGGCCTGGAGGGTGAAGGCATCATTGGTGCCACTCAGGGCAGTAACCCCTTAACTGGAGGAGTGGCTATAGAAGAAGAAGAAGATCGCAGGAAAAACATCAGACATCTCAGTCTAGAAAAGTGCAATTCTAGGAACAACAAAGATACTGTACAAAAACCTTCATGGTCCCAGGCCTCAGCTGAGGGTCCTGAGAAAGAGACCGCCCGGGAAGAGTGAGGAAGAGGTTTTTTGTTTTGTTTTTTTTTGGGCAAAACATTTTTGGCTTGCCAACTTGAAAAAGAAAATGACACCTACTGGGAATGCCAAAGCAATTGTTTTTAGTCTATTATAACAACTTCACTCCAGTCAATGCCCCTACTACGATTGTTTGTAATTACAAAACATTAACCTGTTATCTGCTCTCTTAGGTTTAGGGTTACTGTAAGTCTAGGGTTAATAGTGTTTCAAAGCTCGATGGTCCAGGGTTCAATCTCCGGACACAGCCTTTCTGTGTGGAGTTTGTATGTTATCCCCGTGTCTGCCTAGGTTTCTTTCAGGTTTCCCCTACCACTATAAACATGTACAATAGGTGACTCCTCCAGCCAGCTGATTCTGACCATAAGCCTGGCCCTACATCAGGAGATGGGTCCCCGGGCCGTCGCCCACTTCTCCTTACAGGTTGCCCCAGTGGCATCGAAGGATGGGTCAAATGCAGAAGACAAATTTCCTTACAAGGGCAATAAAGTATAAAAACAACCTATATGCCAGTGTGATACCTCATTTCAAAGACCTTCTAGATTTGTAAGATCTGTGTGAGTGAAACACAACCTACATCACCTTTGCCGTCACTAACCCTAAGCCGGTCCATGCCTTTATCTTCTCCAGGCTAGACAACTGCAACGCACTCTGATCCCTTAGCAGGAGTCTTACTACAGTACATCCAGAACAGACTACAGTACATCCAGAACAGACTACAGTACATCCAGAACAGACTACAGTACATCCAGAACAGACTTTACAGTACATCCAGAACAGACTACAGTACATCCAGAACAGACTACAGTACATCCAGAACAGACTTTACAGTACATCCAGAACAGACTACAGTACATCCAGAACAGACTACAGTACATCCAGAACAGACTACAGTACATCCAGAACAGACTTTACAGTACATCCAGAACAGACTACAGTACATCCAGAACAGACTACAGTACATCCAGAACAGACTACAGTACATCCAGAACAGACTACAGTACATCCAGAACAGACTTTACAGTAGGCCTACATCCAGAACAGACTACAGGAGAGACCGGGGCTATTTATCATACGGGGTAATTTGGGTAATTGGTACTGATTGTGTATTGATTTTCTTCTTCTCTTCCAATAATAATTTTCTCATTTGGACTAACTTTTTGGACTAAATTTTGGATAACTTTGAATAGTTTTTATGCCTTTTCCCAAACTTTAATGTCTGGGTTATTTTTGTAGTAAGAGCTTTCCTTTTGTCAATGCCATAAACAAAAGATACTGCTCTGAAAGATGTTAGCTTTGATTTGAGCAGTTTTAGAGCTAACATGAGGGTCTCAACTTATATAGCGCTTTTCCACCTCCGTTAGGCACTCAAAGCGCTTTACAGCAAGGATCCACTCACCCATTCACACACCAATGTACACAGACACTAGAGGCAAGCTGGGTGAAATGTCTTCCCCAAGGACACAACGACAGTGTTCAGGAGGCGGGATTCGAACCTCCCATCATGAGACGACCCGCTCTACTCACTGCACTGGCTCCCCATCCAACAGAGTACAGAACAAAATCTTTCTCCTCACCCACCAATGCCTCCACCCTCCCCATCATATCTCACGGAGCTCCTGTCCCCCACACCACCACCAGACCACACAGAAAGTCACCGCCTCTGCTCACCCAAAACCAAGCTTAAAGCCTTTTTATTTAATCAGTGTTGTTGAATTTATAAATCGCTTTTATACATTTTTTGCCATTTGTTTTTATCATCAACTTTACTAGTTAATAAAAATCTATTATTATTATCATCATTATTTATTATTATTAAAACAGAAAATGCCCCCCTGGTAACCAAAACTTTAAAAAGCCTTAATAATTTATCGAATCCTTCTGTTTATTTTCCTGTTTATTCCTCCTAAACATAACTTTTCTCCTCGTAGCAAGTGTAGCAGCAGTATATTTTTGCCCATAGCATCCCGCAGGCTTTCTCTGGTCAGCTCTTCCACAAATGTTTCTTCTTTTCCCGCACCCTCTTGCACCCCTCCCCAGTGCATTCCAACGAGGAGGAATACTTTTCACCGCATCCCCTATAACTTCTACAGTAAGCCCTGAATTGGCCCAATTCTGAAAAAGCAGCACTAAAACTACGACCGTTCTTGCATAAATGCAGTAGATCGCCGGAAAATCCACAGTGGCACATGTTGGCGCCAACCTTGAACATCTTAAAAAAAAAAAAAAAAAAGGCCTTTCTTTGCCTTGCACCTGTTGAATTGAAATGAATTTTTATGGTAATTTTGTGTGTGGGGCACAAAAAACGCGGTGCCATGGTGACGCCGTGACCAACTGGACACTGTGGGGGTTGTAATATAATGTAAATGCGAGGGGGGAAAGCAGAGCATGCCTTTCACACGGGAGTACAGTAGCATTTGGAAACACAATGTTGGGAGTGCATGTCTTTAATCTGTGCAAACATCTAAGCTGAGGTGTTTTCGTATTGTATTTATGAGACCAAAAAGCAAGACTAGAGAAAACTCCCCAACAATGTATTATAACATCCAAGAAGTATTCAACTTTGTGCTCTGTATTTGACCCATTGTCAAAAGCCCATTGTCCAGAACTGAGTGCGGAGGGATTAGGATTACAGGGTTTGGCCAGTGCGGAAATCAAACACAGGACCTTATTTCTGCTAGTCTAATCACACTGTTATGTAAAGTGCAATATATACACACAAACCACACAAACTGGTAAAGATAGGCTTCAAATCCTTCAAAAGTTCACACTATAAAACCACTTCTCCCCATGAGCGCCGCGTCTCCCTGTCCCATCAGGAAAGTGTCAACGTGTCACTCCACAGAATGATTTGTGCACACAGGCTGACACCTCCAGTCGCACCTCCGCTACAGCCAGTTTACATACCGCCGGAAAAAAAAAAGTGCCACCGAGACTATTTTAGAGCCCGGTGTGATGGAGTTTGCCGGGTTTTTTTTTTTTTACACGCGTGGAGTTGAAAGTCGAAGCCATGACTGCTCTGACATAGGGACCACAGACGAAAATGAGAGATTTTGGTGGGGTTTAGGGGGGAGAAAACGGTATCCAACGGCGAAGGTTTTAATACGAAATCGAGCATTAAGGAGGCAGAGGAGGAGCTGTCACACAAAGCCCTTCTTTATAATGGAGTGACTGACAGGATCGCTCAGAGTTTGGAGAAATATGGGTGGCTTGATATTTTGCAGACCAGAAACATGAACAACATATGTGATTTGTTGGGAAAACTTTACAGATATTGGATGGCTTACGAATGGGATTTGGCAGCATCTTGTTTTGCACGTGCAGGACATACTTTGCTGTATGTCCTGCATATAACTTCTATAACTATAACACAAATGAACCATGGGGTGTGCCTTAAAATTATCAATAATCTCACATAAATAATTTAAACACAATTTTGTATGCAAAGTCTGGTCTTACAGATGAAATATACTGTACTCAGACCACCGTGTATTGGTTTAAAAAAAAAAACACCTCACCTCCCAAGCTCCCGAGTTCAGTTCACAGACTTTTCTATATTCCATGCAGTTCTTTCTGTGTCTGTAGGTTTCCTCCAGATTTCCTCTACCACTAGTGACATGTAGCTACAATAGAGTTCTCTGCTGGACCTGGTATCCCTGTAAAAGAGATTCAGTATATAAATAAGATTTTTATTCCACGTTATACACTGCTTGACCAACAGAAGAAAGTTGCCACCTGGATTTGACTGACTGTTACGATCTGGAGTTGCTGTCAGGTCTTTAGGTTCACATTATGAAAGAGTGATTCAGGGAGAATGAGACTTCCCGTTCACACATGGAATTGGTCGCCACAGAGTCCAGATCCTAACCCCATTGAGAATCTTTGGGATGTGCTGGAGAGGGCTTTTCACAGTGGTCACACTCTCCCATCATCAGTGCAAGATCTTGGTGAAAATGAATGCAACACTGGACCTTTTGACATAGGTTTACAGAAACAATGCTGTAGCAAATGCATGAAAGTTGGTTCAACACAATATTAGAGCGTGTGACCGTTTTTTGAGGTGTATACAGGTAAAATAAACACACAATAATCATTTTCATTCTATGTATCTAGTATGTCATTCAAACGTGACATTAAGACATTCACAACAAAACTGCCAGGTCTGGGAGGAGTTCGGAGAAGCCATGGAGGAGGACTATCGGTCGGCCTCGAAGAGATTCTGGCAAACCATCCGGCGCCTCAGGAGGGGGAAGCAGTGCTTCACCAACACTGTTTACAGTGCGGGTGGGGAGCTGCTGACCTCGACTGGGGATGTGGTCGGGCGGTGGAAGGAGTACTTCGAGGATCTCCTCAATCCCACTGTCACGTCTTCCGATGAGGAGGCAGAGGCTGGGGACTCGGCGGGGGGCTCATCCATCACCCAGGCTGAAGTCACCGAGGTGGTTAGAAAGCTCCTCGGTGGCAAGGCCCCGGGGGTGGATGAGATTCGTCCCGAGTACCTTAAGTCTCTGGATGTTGTAGGGCTGTCTTGGCTGACACGTCTCTGCAACATTGCGTGGCGGTTGGGGACAGTGCCTCTGGATTGGCAGACCGGGGTGGTGGTCCCCCTCTTCAAGAAGGGGGATCGGAGAGTGTGCTCCAATTACAGAGGGATCACACTTCTCAGCCTCCCTGGTAAGGTCTATTCCAGGGTGCTGGAGAGGAGGATCCGGCCAATAGTCGAACCTCGGATTCAGGAGGAACAATGCGGTTTTCGTCCTGGTCGTGGAACACTGGACCAGCTCTATACCCTTCATCGGGTGCTCGAGGGTTTGTGGGAGTTCGCCCAACCAGTCCACATGTGCTTTGTGGACCTGGAGAAAGCGTTCGACCGTGTCCCTCGTGGTGCCCTGTGGGGGGTGCTCCGGGAGTATGGGGTCCGGGGCCCTCTACTAAGGGCTGTCCGTTCCCTGTATGACCGTAGCAGGAGCTTGGTTCGCATTGCCGGCAGTAAGTCAGACCTGTTCCTGGTGCGTGTTGGGCTCCGCCAGGGCTGCCCTTTGTCACCGGTTCTGTTCATTACTTTTATGGACAGAATTTCTAGGCGCAGCCAGGGGCCGGAGGGTGTCCAGTTTGGGAACCTCAGAATCTCATCTCTGCTGTTTGCAGATGATGTTGTTCTGTTGGCTTCATCAAATCAGGACCTTCAGCACGCACTGGGGCGGTTTGCAGCCGAGTGTGAAGCGGCCAGGATGAGGATCAGCACCTCCAAATCTGAGGCCATGGTTCTCGACCGGAAAAAGGTGGCTTCCCCGCTTCAGGTCGGTGGGGTGTCCTTGCCTCAAGTGGAGGAGTTCAAGTATCTCGGGGTCCTGTTCACGAGTGAGGGACGGATGGAGCGTGAGATCGGTAGACGGATCGGTGCGGCGTCAGCAGTGATGCGGTCGCTGTATCGGACTGTTGTGGTGAAGAGGGAGCTGAGCCAAGCGGCAAAGCTCTCGATTTACCGATCGATCTACGTTCCCACCCTCACCTATGGTCATGAGATCTGGGTAATGACCGAAAGGACAAGATCGCGAATACAAGCGGCCGAAATGAGTTTCCTTCGCAGGGTGGCTGGGCGCACCCTCCGAGATCGGGTGAGGAGCTCAGTTACCCGGGAGGAGCTCGGACTCGAGCCGCTACTCCTCCACGTCGAAAGGAGCCAGCTGAGGTGGCTAGGGCATCTGTTCCGGATGCCTCCTGGTCGCCTCCCTCGTGAGGTGTTCCAGGCATGTCCTATTGGGAGGAGGCCTCGTGGAAGGCCCAGGACACGCTGGTGGGACTATGTCTCCGAGCTGGCCTGGTGTCGCCTCGGGGTCCCCCCAGAACAGCTGGAGGAGGTGTGCGTGGATCGGGAAGTCTGGGCATCTCTGCTGAGACTGCTGCCCCCGCGACCCGGCCCCGGATAAAGCGGAAGAAAATGGATGGATGGATGGATGGACAACAAAACTGCCAGGCTAACACAGTCCGAATGAAAAGGAGCAGAAGAGAAGATCAATCTTATGATATCTGCCCCTTTGTTACTTTGTTACAAACACTTTAAAGTTATTTTGTCTTTTTTAACTCTATGTATTTTTATTTTATTATATTGTAGGTACAGTATTTACAAATATTCATAATACAAAACCATTTTCATATTTCTTCAAATCAAATATCTCACATTATTAATATCGAAGTCTAATTTTCATACTTCTTTAACATTGTAGCTTTAATGTGTTTCTTGAATGCCAGGAGAGTTCCAGACTGTTTTACTTCTTTCTGAAGTGCATTCCATAAACTAATTTCTGTCACTGTGGCAGTTCGTTCCATTGCTTTGGGATTGAACCTGGGTTTTTGATGTCCGTTCCTAATCATATCTGTATTGTCTGCCAGCTGCTTTAAAAATCCTATTGTTGTATGAGCAATTATTGCTGAGTTGTAACACTTTTCTGGTACTTCTGTTTAGATACTAAACTAGATTTGATTGTACTTCACTTCATATGGCAAGTGAGTTAAATCCGAGTCATAATAACAAATAATGTCAACAAACCCCAGACGTTATTTGTCAAAAGCCTTTCTACCTGGCTGTAAAACAACAGTGCAATCGTCGCTGAAGTCTGTGACAAATCATTGCTGAATGAAGTTCCATTTTTACAATAAGCTTATAGGCATGAGCACAGACCATTATGTACAGTATAGACAATGATGCTGCCACAAGCTGCCACATTATGATCTGGTTTCACACAGTAATGCGATGGCACAGCTGGTCGCCGCTAATCCATCTCTAATAGTCCTTTTTCTGAACTTTTGCCTGACTGATGACCCCTCTCTCCATCTTTCTTTCTCTTCTCTCGCTTTCTCAAACGCAAACCACATCAACCGGGGCCTCTATAAAACCTTCACCCCTCACACACAATTTCCCTTCTCATTTGCTCCTCTATCCTGCTGATTCGCCCCGAAATACCACGATGAAGGCCATCCATCACTCCGCTGATAATGAAAGGCGACCGCGAGAGAGAAAGCGCTTCCGGGTTTTTATTTTGTACATTTAGCCGGAAAATGACTCCAAAACTGTCATGAACCGCAGCGTGTTTTTTTTTTTTTTTGTCCCCTTATGTGCGCCTCAACGTGCTAGCCCCTTCTGCATGGCTTGTACTTGTGTGTGCGTGTGTGTGTGTGTGTGTGTGTGTGTGTGCGTGTGTGTTTGTGCGCCATAGCTTCCAGCGCTAGTCATCATGAATCACTGGTTTAAATGATCCTAGCATGCTAATTCCCGCTGATTCCTTTGCCATGCTGTTATTATAGAACTCAGCACAACAGTCATTAACAGCCCCGAAAACAGCTTTAAAACTTTACCCGTTTGACTCTTGGATGAACTCGGAGCAGCACGACTTGAAACATGACCTTGCGTGGGTGCGCTCATATAGCGTTGGCGCGTGCGTGTTAGCGAAAGGGTGGGGGAGACGGAGTGCATGCGAGCTTCCTAATCCAGGATTTATTGGCCATTAGTAGAGCCTGAAAGTCATTACAGTTCATTTTGCTGCCGGCTTGACGTTTTATTAGAACAAATACCGGCTTTTTGCGAGTGTGCGCGAGCCCCTCTATTGTTTATGAGTAACTTTGCATGGGATCCTGTGCGCGTGTGTGCGTGCGAGAGCGAAAGTGACATTTTATAAGGACAAATTTTTCCCATAGGGACGGAGGTCGTGGATTCTGAAAGCAAAAGAAGGGAGGGGGGGAAAGGCTTGGAGAAAGGAGGAGACGCATTGATAATAACAGAGATTGACAGATGGACAGCAGAAAGGGAAGGTTTTGATAGAGGTGTGATGGGGAGACGATGATCAGAGCCAGAGCGGGCCAGACAGATTGGGCAGAAAGCAGAGCTTTGGAGGGCAGTGCTCATTTAGGGAAATTATGGCTTGAATTATTGCACGTAATGGAGAGTAAATTAGGTGAGCACAGAGATGTCAGTTATAGGCAGAGGCTGACAGATGTTTCCGTACAATGGGATTTTAACAACACAAGGTAAAATCAAGGTCTGGACGAAGTAGGCTGGATGATATGGCAAAAAAAAAAAAAAAAATCATCAAAAAATGTCATATCATCTCAAGATTTTATGTTTTCATAATAAAAGTAAATGCATGTAGCTGATTCATAGTTTAAAGGTGCGTTATGGAACTTTGTGTGTGGGTATTTGACTGTAGAGACCCAGCGGCTGTGTGAGTGGTCAGCATGGTGCCTTTACTTTCATTCACCGTGGCCTCTACAATGCTCTAATCTAGGCTGAAAACAGCTCTTTTTACCCGTGCATATGAAAACTGAAAGTATTTTTTCTGCACTCTTGCCTTTTACTGTAATTGATACATTTTTATGTTGATGTTTTAATGATTGATTGTATCTGTTTTCTTGTAATTTTATGCAACTGTGAAAGCACTTTGAATTGCCTTGTGTATGAATTGTGCTCTACAAATAAACTTCCCTTGCCTTGCCTATATATATAAAAAAAATGTGAGCATCCTAGAGGCCACTGTGATGGAAAGTAAAGGCGCCATGCTGACCACTCATACATCTGCTGGGTCACCACAAGGTCAAACATTTAAAGGTTTTTTTTTGTATGGAAAGTTGCATAATGCACCTTTACACATTATGTTTGATACAAACCTGAGCTCTAACAAAAACACATGTTTTTCTCCAGTATCATTGAAGAAAAGGCTTCCCAACCTTTTTGTCTCGCTTGAAACGTTCTTTTATATTTGACAAGTACCCCATGTCGAGATTGCTGCCAATCATTTAGAAAATGATCAACCAAAATTCTGATTTGTAGTAAATATGTGTTCTCACTAAGACTGTGAAATTCATACATTTGATTGCAAAATATCATTTAAACTGCGACTATTCAGTTAGTATTATAGTAGTATAGTATAACAGTTTTCCCCTACCTCCAAAAACGTGCTGGTCAGGTTGGCCAACTATGGCGCCGCACTCAGTTGCAGCGGCTCGGGTCTAACTCAACACCTGAATACAAAAAGCATTTACTTACTTATTCTGATTTAATTTCTTTTGAAATTATTTCAAGTACTCCAGGGGTCCATGCACTCCTGGTTAGGAAACACTGATTTAACACACAAAAATATAACTTTGCTTCATCCAATCTCCCAAACTAGAAGCTGTTTCTGCAAAAGAAATTGCTGTAAACCTGACGATTATTTAGTCATATAATGATTATTGAGTTCGACCAACCCCTCCTGGAACTGCCACCTTAACGTGGTGGAGGGGTTTGAACACTCGAATGATCCTAGGAGCTAAGTTGTCGGGGGCTTCGTGCCCCTGGTAGGGTCTCCCATGGCAAACAGGTCCTAGGTGACGGGTCAGACAAAGAGCGGTTCAGAAGCCCCTTATGAGAGACCAACAGGCCCGGGTAGAACCATGAGGCCGTCCTCCCGTGGACCCACCACCTGCAGGAGGAGCCATAGGGGCTGGTGCAATGTGTTTTGGGCAGCTCCAACGGCTGCCCCCACGACCCGGCAACAGACAAGTGGAAGAAGATGGATGAATGGATGGAGTTCGACCAAAGGTTAAAATGACCAGCCCTAAGCCCTAAAATAAGGCAAGGTTAAGTGGACTTGGTTGTTGAGCTGAGGATGTTTCGTTGAACACAAACATATTGCAGTTTATTTATTTATTTATTTATTTTTTACGAAGCAGTCCAGGAGTCTTCCTGACTTGATTACATTGTTGATTTAGAATTAGGAACACACACAAGAGGTAAAGTTGTACGTTATTTCTCTTGTATCTGATCATCAGAAAGGGCCTCGGCGGCTTTTGAAGTGTGCGATTCCTGGTTAATTATCGCCCTACTTCTCCCATAAACTTCATTAGGCTGAATATTCTCCAATTAAGGCCAACTTTGACTTTAAGTTTTTATTTCAACTCATTTTGCGGTTGAATGACTCGCTGTGTTTACCGTCTAACTTTGTTTTGAGAAGTTAAACTTATACAGTCATTGCAATTACACACCAATATTGAAGGGTTTCGCCCAGAACACATGATTCTGTTTAGCTCGATTCAGGGTTGTGAAATATTCATGGTGTTTTGCAGTAAACAACAAGTGATCAGTCAGTGCACTGCCTATTGAAGCAAATAATATCTGTTTTGAGTGAAGGGTTTTTAGATTCGCTTTGGCAGCGAGATTAGCGTTATCCATTCATCGATCCATTCATACGCCTTCAACCTGTGCAAAGACATGTTAAATTTACAGACCGGTGAAGTGTTTCGTTCTCTAACCTCTCAGCAAAAGGGTGGAGTTTATTGTCCCCTTTTTAGGAGAAAGGCCACAGTCGGAACACAAAGAGTAATTACAGAGGGCCCCAAGCCAAATCACAGAAGATTCCCCAACCAATAAGTTTGTAATGTAAAAGATGATTGTAAAATGTACAACTTGTCATAGGGTTGCCGCAGTCTCGTGTGTAGGAACATAGGCTTTCTCTAAACCATCAGGGAATCCTCCAGACTGGTGCTTCCCTTCTGAGTTTGGTTCACTTCACAAGTTGTGACCCAACAGGACAATTCTAACACCCACCACAGTAAAATGTAAGAGACTATTGTAATGAGACTTGCCTCTCAGGGTTGATGGACGCAGTGGGATCAGGCACAGGAGCGGCCACTGTCTTGGAAGGAGCTGTGGCAAACCGACCAAGGGAAGTTGAGCTTTCTCCTGCGTTCTGTGACTGACCTGTTGCCCACTCCATGCAATTTAAAGATCTGGGGCAGAGAGGAAGACCCATGCATGCAACCAATGCAGAGCTCCAGCATGCACGCTGAATAACATCTTGACGGGGTGCCCAAAGGCACTGGCAGAAGGGCGCTACAGATGGAGGCATGATAAGGTCCTCTCGGAAATTGCCATTTGGGTGGAGTAGCAGTGGGTCAAAGCCAATAACAAGCAGGCTCATCCGCCCAAAGCCATAACCTTTGTGAGGGAAGAGGCAACGGCTCGTAAGACCAGCACGACAGCACAAAACCTACCTACCTCCCTGGAACGTGCCTCCGACTGGGAGATGAGTGTGGATTTGAAGAGGAAGCTCGTCTTTCCACAGGACGTGGCAGTGACCTCACTTCGACCGGATATAGTCTTGCTGTCCAGGAGCACAAAAACCATCATTGTGGCAGAACTCACGGTGCCCTGGGAAGAAAGGCTGGGCGTGTCTCACCAATTGAAGCAAGCCAAGTACCAAGACCTGATCGATGAAACCTTCCTAAAGGGATGGCATGCAAAAATCTTTCCCATCGAAGTCAGCTGCTGTGGGTTTCCCACAAGGTCGGTGCGGTTCTTCCTCCAGAGGATGGGGCTGGAGCCCAAACAGCTGAAGAAAGCCACCAGGGACATAGCCGCAGCAGTCGACTCCAGCTCAAGATGGCTGTGGCTAAAGAGAGCTCACAGCTGGAACCCTTCCGCAGGTGAAGCCTAGTCAGTCTTTGCTGCCCCGCTCAGGCGAGGTGTACAGGTAGAGGTGTACACCTGTGAACCTGAGATGCCTACTGACGATGCAGAAGGGTTTCAAAAACACGGCTGCTCCAAGGAGTACAATCTCAAGCAATGACCTGCAACCATTTTCAGAGTAGTTCCTGTATTAACAGCTTGTGGCAAAGCATTTTTTTAATGTTTACTTCACCTTGTTGGGGACAGTGCACAATGAACACACATCAAACTCAGAACTGTTAACCAGGATAAAGGGGCTTTTTTGCTTTCGTACTGGGATGTAAAGTTAAGTGAGGTTAGACTATATTAATCCCATCCTTAATGGAGCAGTGGGCAGTCATTAGATGCCACTGGGCAAGGAGCAGTGGGCGACGGCAGTGCCCAGTTTGGGGACCCATCTTAAGATGTGGAGCCGCAGGCTGATGGTCCGTTTCACCTGTTGTACATGGTAGTGGAAACCGGAGTACCCGGATGAAACCTATGCAGACACAGGGAGAACATGCAAACTCCACAGAAAGGCCTCGCTGGCCAGGGATTTGAACCCGGGACTTTCTAGCTGTGAAGTATGAGTGCTAACCGCTGCTCAACTGTGCTGCTGTACTAAGTTGGACTGCAGAGGGCGCTGTCATCCTACCACAGGAAGGAGGAGCAGGCTCTGCTCCCCGCCTCGTCTCATGCGCCTCGGCTTTGACTTTAGCGAGCACCGCCGATCTGCGCTCTTTTCGTCCTGTGTCCGAGTCTCATTCCTCCGCTACTGGATACTTATTTAGCACATTTAAAACAACTGTTGTTGACCAAAGATCTCAGAGCCCTAGCAGGGGCGTGGCGTACAAGAAGCTCAGACAAATACAGAGGAGCAAGGCCATGGAGACATTATGCTGATGACCTGGTTATCATGTCACCCTACTCTGCAGGCCTCCAGCAATTGCTAAAAGTGTGTACTGAATATGGTGAACAATATGACATCAAGTTTAACCCGAAAAAGAGTGCTGTGATGATTGTGAGGACTAGAGAGCAGCGTAAGGCTGTATTTCCCATGTTCCACTTGTCAGGAGGGAAACTGACAGTTGTGGAAAAAGTGAAGTACCTCGGTCACATCATCAGGAGTGACCTCTCTGATAATGATGACATCCAGAGGCAGTACTGTAAATTGTATGCACAAGCTAACATGTTGGTACGAAGATTTCGAATGTGTACAGAAAATGTTAAAATAGCTTGTTTAAAGCCTACTGCACACGCTCTACACTGCCCACCTGTGGTGTTGCTACACAAAAGCTACATTTCACAAGTTGCAAGTAGCATACAACGATGCTCTTAGGATTCTTTTGAAAGTCCCTCGCTGGACCAGTGCCAGTCAGCTGTTTGTGTTGTTGTTTATGTGACCACACTAAATGCTGTAATAAGAAATGTTGTTTATAAATTTATGATGAGACTCATGGACTCGCAAAATGAAATTATAATTGTTTTTATACGGCCTGACCAGAGCATTATCAGATACAGCTCGGTGCTTTGGAGGCACTGGAGAAATTGCTTATATGGACTATAGTAATTCCCTTCCTGGAACCGCCACCTTAACGTGGTGGAGGGGTTTGAGCGCCCGAATGATCCTGGGGGCTCTGTTGTTGGGGGCTTTGTGCCCCTTGCAAACAGGTCCTAGGTGACGGGTCAGACAAAGAACGGTTCAGAAGCCCCTTATGAGAGACCAACAGGCCCGGTTAGAACCTTGAGGCTGTCCTTCTGTGGACCCAACACCTGCAGGGGGAGCCATAGGGGCTGGTGCTATGTGTTTTGGGCAGCTCCAACAGCTGCCCCCACGACCCGGCAACAGACAAGTTGAAGAAAATGGATGGATGGATGGACTATAGTAATTCCCTGTTTTATTTGTCTGTCTGTCTCCTTTTACATGTTTCTTGTGGACCTTCTGAGTCTGAAATAAAGAATATTACATAATTCATTATACATGAAAAAAAATAATAATAATAATTAAAAAAGAGGAAATTGTACACAAATGGATATTATACTGGGCATGGTAATGACAACTGGGAAGTAGCAGGATCGCGGAGTATAATATAAATTGCTGCATAGTAACGTGCCTTACTAGTGATTTTAGTAATTTACCAATTGGAAAACATTTGTTAGAAATATATTCATGAAATATATATTTCTCTGTACTAGACATTGTACAAAAAATGAAACAGCTGTTGTTGTGTTTTGTATGCTTTGATTGTTAAATGAAAAGGTTATTGTTTTTATTTTGGGGGTGGGCGCTTAAAAAGGCCTTTTGCTTCGGCCCACTCCTTTTGAGCAGACTAACTGCTCAAATAAACAAAATAAACTAATGTTCTATCTAAAACTAGCTATTTCAATTCAAGTCAATGAAAGTCTATCTATATCACTACAGGATTAAAGGTTATTCAATTTCTGTAACAGGAGCCAAATCAGATGAGATTTCAAGTCAAACATTGAATACACAATAAACAAACAAACAAACAAACTATGAACTAAGTATCCAGGACAAATCTGTGTTGAATATGTGTTTGTATATGGCCTGGTTAGGCTATATATAATAAAGTTATAATAGAACATAAATGAACTGCACTGTCAAACTAAACCATTGTTATGTGGTTAGAAAACATAAATTATTAAACGTGATTTAACTGGGGAGAGGGAAGGGGGCCACCAAAATAGTTTGTACCCAGGATTTGGTGCTACGCCCCTGTACATACACCCATAGTTATCATATACATCATATACACTGTATCTATTATCATCATATACTAAATATAGTATATATGTTACAATGTTATATATAACACAGTGTTCATTTGTGACCTCTAAGAAAGTTACTCCTCTTTCCCTAATTAATGAAAAAGTCACTGAACTTACGCTATCCAGAAATGACGAAGTCTAAAAGTGAGCACACCCCCGGGCCCCTTGTACACGACAGCTGCTCCACAGAGCAGCTGCTCTGCACTTATTTATTTACACAGCTTAAGAGGCTAATGAGGCCCCTATAATTGGCCTTAAGTAATTGTCTCTGCAAATAAATAAAATCAAAGTTCTTTTCTCAGAACCCACCGATCGTACGCGGTTTCCAGTAAACAATGTGCAAAGACAAATGGGTTTGATTTGAGCTGCATTACAGAGTCCGCACTGCTCCTCTATCTTCCAATTAGCGACTTCCACATTCTCGCTTTGACGGGGGAATGTGTGTTTAATTGTCTGCGTTCCCATAAACTTTGAAATGTGTTTTATCTGGCCTCTTGAATGAGAAGAATGTCTGTTCTGTGTTTTCCCCAAATCGCAAAAGCAGATTTAGCACAACGGAGTCGAAGCGCGGGAAGTCCAACAGAAGGTTTCACGTCTTGTTTTTGTCGTGAAATTGGCCGAGTTAGCTTTAAATGATAACTGAGCTGGGGAAGATTTGACTCAAACGTTTAAGTTGTTGAAATTGCTTTATTAGAGGTTGATCGATATATCAGGCCGATATTTGGGTATTTTTCAATATCGTTTATTGGTCAATTTAATGACCTGCACGTCATTACCTAATCAACCTCAGTATGAGGGCCTGGATGTCCCAGCACCACTCTGCCAGATAATTTCGTAATTGTTCGGTAGCGCTTCTCAGCTCCTTGATTTGAAAGTACATTTTGGTTTACATACCTGCAAAATATCTAGTTCTTGGTGTCCTGCTCCTGCTAGTCGACTGGCTCACTGCCTCCACAATTTGTAAAATAAACTGTTAAACTTGCCTCCTTCATCTGTCTCTGCTCCGCTAGTTAAACGAAACAGAAGTACCTACTAAACATGAATACAGAGTCGGTGCTGACCTTTCAGGGGCCCTAAGCAAAAATCCACACCTGGGCCCTACAGTGTGTATCCCATGGCTATTGGACGAAGAGCGAACCCATTTACAGTCAAAAACAGTTCCACTGTGCAGTAGTGCAGAGCAGAAGTGGAACATAATGACCTCAATTCATTTTTTTAAATGGTCAATGGCAAATGGTCACATTCTCTCACCTCTGGTCCTTGACCCACAGTTTGGGAACCACTGATTTGAAACTAACTGAAACCTGCACCTAACAGTTATTTCTGTCTTACCACTGAGAATTAGCTTGACAGTAATTTGTTTTAGACTCTTAGACAGGCGCATTGAGTTTCCTTGTGTACGAAATGTGCGGTGCAATTTTTCAGTGTTTTCATTGCACTCTTGCAACAAAAGCACCACTTCAGTTGCTTCGACAGACTCCAAACGTCTCAGTCTTGTATTTAACATCCATCCACCCATCCATCTTCTTCCACTTGTCCGTTGCCGGGTCGTGGGGGCAGCCTTTGAAGCTGCCCAAATCACATTGCACCAGCCCCCTATGGTTCCTCCTGCAGGTGGTGGGTCCACAGAAGGACGGCCTCATGGTTCTAACCTGGCCTGTTGGTCTCTCATAAGGGGCTTCTGAACCGCTCTTTGTCTGACCCGTCACCTAGGACCTGTTTGCCATGGGAGAACCTACCAGGGGCACGAAGCCCCCGACAACAGAGCTCCCAGGATCATTCTGGCGCTCAAACCCCTCCACCACGTTAAGGTGGCGGTTCCAGGAGGGGTGTATTTAACACCCTTTTGAAAATATTTCCAATGTGATTTTTTAATATCTAATTCCGAGCTTCCCCTCCTGGAACCTTAACATTGGAAAGGGGTTTGAGCGCCCGAATGATCCTGGGAGCTCTGTTGTCGGGGGCTTCGTGCCCCTGGTAGGGTCTCCCATGGAAAAAAGGTCCTAGGTAACGGGTCAGACAAAGAGCAGTTGAGAAGCCCCTTATGAGAGACAAACAGGCCCAGTTAGAATTGTGAGGCCGTCCTTCCGTGGACCCACTACCTGCAAGAGGAGCCATAGGGGCTGGTACAATGTGATTTGGGCAGCTCCAATGGCTGCCCCCACGACCCGGCAACGGAAAAGTGGAAACAAATGTATGGATGGACCTCAACTAGCTTATTTATAAACTAAACAAGATCCAAAATGTTCTCTGAAAATATCGTTGTGACTAATATATCAACTAAACAGAACCTTAAATTTAAAGCTGCATCCATTATTCAGATTTAGCTGAAAATCTTGGCTATTTTTATGCATGAAATGTTTCCATGTTCTCCCTGTGTCTTCCTAGGGTTCCTCCGGGTACTCTGGTTTCCCCACCACTAAAACATGTGCAAGAGGTGATGATCCTCCTTATGTGTTTCAGGAGCATCAAAGGATGGGTCAAATGCAGAAGACAAATTTCCCTACGGGGACAATAAAGCATGATGTTCTCCCCATGGTTCCTCTCTGGCTTCCCACGTCAACCTGTCGATGCCGAGTACAAATTTGCTTTGGCGGATAAGAAAATGAACAGCATCTCAGGAATAATTGGTGAGAGAATACATTTATTATATTTTTCTGTTCAGTTAAATGACATTTGAAAGGCAAATAAATTCAACAAATCACACTTATTTAACATTATAAAATCCAACTTTTAGCTGCATGAAACTGAATAGCAGCTTTCCCCTATTTAGTCCTGACTCTGGGACTTTTTACACCTTCACACATCACTGGTTCTTGTTACCAGGTGCTTAAGACAAAACGTTCACTCTTTTCCTTGTGTTTTGACGACTGCTGATGGTTGATAGTGGCACTCAAGGCGACCGCTTCACATACTGTACCGACAGGCCTGTGCGACAGAGTGGAGCAATTTCCTCTCCCTGTGCTACGAGCATTTGCTGTTGTCAGCCGCTGAGAGTTTCCTATTTGTTACTTCCTGGTCCTGCTGCGACAAAACATTTGGAATTTGAATTCATAGCAACGCTTCAGACCACGGATGCTTCATTCCCCCCGAAACATGTTGGCATCATCAGCGCTATTCATTGTTTTCATTGACTCATCACTATGCATTCCATTGGGGCCCCTCCTGACTTCAATGTTGGGATGGGACAATAAGCGTTTTCAAGGTATACATTTATATATTTAAATGCAACAATAATAATATCATGAAGATTGGGTCTTTTGATGGAATTAAAAATGCTTTTTCATACATTATTTACACTGAAAAAGACCCCTGCCACTCCCCCACTCACATTATACTATTTGTATATGTTAAAATGTACTACAGGTTACTCTTATAAAAGAAACAGGAAAACAACAAGTAAAATATAGTTTAGTATGGCCCATTTTTTTCACCCCCCAAAAATGGGCCATACCATAAACACATTACAAATGCAAATACATAGCGATGATATAGTTTAATATCCATCCATCCATCCATTCATTTTCTTCCACTTGTCCGTTGCTGGGTCGTGGGGGCAGTCGTTGGAGTTGCCCAAAACACATTGCACCAGCCCCTATGGCTCCTCCTGCAGGTGGTGGGTCCGCAGAAGGACGGCCTCATGGTTCTAACCGGGCCTGTTGGTCTCTCATAAGGGGCTTCTGAACCGCTCTTTGTCTGACCCGTCACCTAGGACCTGTTTGCCATGGGAGACCCTACCAGGGGCACGAAGCCCCCGACAACAGAGCTCCCAGGATCCTTCGGGTGCTCAAACCCCTCCACCACGTTAAGGTTGCGCTTCCAAGAGGGGATAGTATAATATATAGTTATTTATATATTTATTTCAAAAAGTGCCATCATGCAATCACCACAAGACCGCCAAGCCAATACACTATGAATGAAACGGAGCAGAGGAGAAGAACAAGTCTTATAATCTACAATACAGTTGCTCCTCCTTAGGGCCTTCTACACAGATTCTACCCAGAGTTGAAAAGCCACACAAATGATGGCTAGCATGACTGACAGAATTATCTGACAATCAATGTTTGACATACGTCCCGCAGGCCTAGCTCAGTGTCAACAGCTACCCCGTTTATTTTGCCAGGCTATTGTATGTGAACTTCATATTGATAAAATGGCAGACGCTGCCGCTGAAGCAGCTCCGGCTGACATCGTCACAGATCTTTTAAGATTGCCTTTTTCAAGGCTCTCTTTCAAAGAAAAAAGGACATTATTGGAAATAGAAAAAACACACCAAACCTGGATTCACCATCACAGACCAGTAACGGTTGTGTAAGGCATTTTAAAGACCGTAACTATGAGCACTATAAGTGGCTAATAGCTAGCAGCAAACAGAATTAGCTATTTTGCTAGCCATGTTTTTCTGGTCTAAACCGTTTGCCTTAGGAATGCGATTTAGCTCTCACGCTAATTCTGGTACATTTTGCATTGATGCTTTTGGCTGACGTGTTGATTAATGTGCACTGTCCTAATTCAAATAAATAAATAAATAAAATAAAATCAGCTTCACAAAGGCAGCACTAAGCTCCAAGCGGCATATGATGTGCGTGGTTCATTTGAAAATGTTTGGCAAATATCGAGTGGATTTGCAGCTGGATGAGCAGAGAAAACGGGACATCAGCTTTCACAACGAAAAGGTCAAGAAGAACTGATACATCTTGAAACGTCTCATTGACTGTGTAGTCTTCTTGGGGCTACAAGAATTGTCTTTCAGGGGACACAATGAATCCCGAGATTCTTTAAATCATTGAAATTATTTGAAACTATTGACCTTTTAGCGTATCAATTTGTCTAATCTCAGGTAAGAATATATCTCAGTATGGTAGTAAAACGCATTTAACACACGAAACTAGCACTGGGAGCAGTAGAACTTTCAGTGCTGCTCCACATCTCGACATTACCCTCTTACCCCCGGAGGTTTAGCTCACCTCGTAGGGCAATAGCTTTGATAATTAGAGGTTGTAGGATCGGTTTCAACACGTTATCTTACACTAACTCGCAGTGTTCAACTTAACACCTCTGCTCTGAGTCAGTTCAGCGTCCAGTGGAATCTCCCTGCTACAGGCAAAGAATGAAACTTCAGTCACTTCAGTCCTTATTTGAATGATTTACATGATTGAAAAAAAAACATTTACGTATGTAACTTTATTATTTGTACCGGCTAAATCCCATTTAGACCGATGAGGACAGCAAATCCAGGTGAAGTAAGTGACGCGCTGACTGTGCACTTCAATACAAATCCGAAGAGTCAAATTGTACAAAATTATAGCCGCTTTATTAAGTTCAAATTCATATCAAGTTCCAATTTTTCGTCATAAAATCCAGTTTGTTATTTCCATAAAAAAGGGCTAAAAACACACACAGTGAAGCGGTCAACAAACTGTGTGCTCTTCTGGATTGCCAACACCTGTGGGACTTCTTTTTCGATTTCGATTATTGACGGGTGGCAACCAACAGCTTAGGTGCATACCGCCACCTACTGTACCGTGTATGTCTCGGGATGCTAGTTACTTCAGGTTACATTTTGATCGTGCGCAGTTTACCACCCTGAAGGGGGACAAACCAAACACAAATAAAATAAAATAAATAATCACCTACACTTTATGAAAGAGCTCTGCCCCTTTTAGGAACCCCATCACTGCCCTTATACGCTTACTGTCCCCTCTACCCAGGTTACCTTGTAGACTCCAGGCCCTCTCCAGCTCATACATCCTATCCCTCAGAATCCTTCTTTACCTTTCATACTTCCCACATTCCATTAACACATGTTCCACGCTCTCTGGCACATCACACATATCACAATTCTCACTCTACTTTTCCCATTAAAAATAAAGTTTTTCTAAAACCCATGTGTCCTAATCTTAATCTCAAATGCACCACCTCTTCCTTCCTGCCTTTCCCTTTACAACCTTCCTTCCTGACGGCTTTGTGGATACTATACAGATGTCTCCCTTTACCATCCTGAGTCCCACATAGTCTGCCACGCACATCGAACTGCTTCAGTAATCAAGGATTTTGCCTCTCCTTTACCTACTGGAATCCTCACTGTGTCCTCATCAGGTAACTTTAATGCCTTTTTTGCTATTCCATCTACTGTTTCATTGCCAGCTTTGCCTATATGAGCAGGGATCCAACAAAAACAAACCACCAGGCCAGACCTCTGTGCCCTTAGCAGTGCAAGGCGAACTTCCAGTAACAAGTCATCTCAGATCTCTGTTGTTGGGGGCTTCGTGCCCCTGGTAGGGTCTCCCATGGAAAACAGGTCCTAGGGGACGGGTAAGACAAAGAGCGGTTCAGAAGCCCCTTATGAGAGACCAACAGACCCGGTTAGAACCATGAGGCCGTCCTTCTGTGGACCCACCACCTGCAGGAGGAGCCATAGGGGCTGGTGCAATGTGATGTGGGCAGCTCCAACAGCTGCCCCACGACCCGGCATCGGACAAGTGGAAGAAGATGGATGGATGGATGAACTCTTTCTACAGTAGACATAAGTGCTGTCACTATAGAAAAAAGCCATAGAATCATTTAATTTTATTACAGGATACAAAAATGAGTGGTGTTGCCTATTTGGTTCGAATGGCCAATCACAATATGGCCGTTCCAATGTGTTACAGTGGTGATCCTATGTAGAGTTTTATTAAAGATCTTTGCCCAACTGTACCCAGCCATGAATGGACCGCATTTGACTTTCCCTACTCTTTCTTGTAAAAATAAGTATAATTGTGCTGGCCTCATGCCACGCAGAGCTGCAAACTCACCATAAATGAAAGACTCAGCTGCGATTCAATTTTCAAACCATTGCATTTCCCACATCTTTGCATTTTTTTCATGCAGCTCAACTGTGGGTTTATGTATTTTTTATCTTTGTGAACCACTTTGTTAATCTCGTTCATGCTCTTCCTACCTCCCCACAGTTTTAACTTTTAAAATAGGACAGTGACAATATCAATATAAACATAATATATCAATGAATGATATTCCTCACTTAACCGTCAGCAGGTACAAACAGAGCCAGCTGACAGCTTCACACTACAGTACAGTAACCCCTGACCTTCATTTATGACTACGTTTTGGGCGTGTCTTTGAATTTGCATGTGATCCAGTTTGTGCATCTATAGGGTGAGCTGCCACAGCTGTGTTTTGGATGTGTTTACATTAGCATATGATCAGTTCGGATTGAAAAGTTATTCAAAGTTCAAAGTATAGATGCCATAAACCATAATCCAACCATTTTCTTCCACTTGTCCGTTGCCGGGTCGTGGGGACAGCTGTTGGAGCTGCCCAAGTCACATTGCACCAGCCCTTTGAGGCTCCTCCTGCAGGTGGTGGGTCCACAGAAGGACGGCCTTATGGTTCCACACGGGCCTGTTGGTCTCTCATAAGGGGCTTCACCCATTCATACACCAGTGTACGCAGACGCTGGAGGCAAGGAGGGTGAAATGTCTTGCCCAAGGACACAACGATAATGTGCACCTTCAGGAGGCAGGATTTGAACCCCCAACCTTCCCATCATGACACTAACCGCTCTTACCATCTGCGCCACCGTCGCGTCCCATAAAATGGATTTGTTTAGCTTTTGGAGCCCCGACAGAGAAGGCCCTGTTCCCACTGCTACAGATTCGGGAGGAATTATGGCATGGATGAGGAAGACCCATTATTAGACAGTCTTTGTCGTGTGTGCATTGTAGTAAAATTGTTTGTCTAAAGAAATCCCAAAGTGCTTGCAGATGGCGGTCCATGAGAAATTAAACTACCAAGGGAGTTCTTGAGATTTTGAGTTATTCGGACTTGAACTATTTAAGGTGAAACTCTAAGGGAAAGTTTTTAAATTTAGAGATATCAATTTGAAACATTTGCTGTAGATTACTGGCATAAATATGAAGGAAAACATGGACTGCAGGTTTTCTGTCGTGTTATGTTTTCATATGAAAATAAGGCCTTTTATGTATACAGATACACAAAAATTCCTATATTTTCTGAATAATGAGTCCCCCTATGAGAGACCAACAGGCCCGGTTAGAACCACGAGGCCATCCTTCTGTGGACCCACCACCTGCAGGAGGAGCCATAGGGGACTGGTGCTATGTGACTTGGGCAGCTCCAACAGCTGCCCCCACGACCCGGCAACGGACAAGTGGGAGAAAATGGATGGATGGATGGATGGATCGAGTCAGTTTTTATGTTGTGACATATTAGTTATGAAGACTTTTTCTGAGGGGATTTTGGATCTTGTTTAGTTTTAAAATAAGGTATTTTTAGTGGGAAAATCAAAACATTGAAATGTCATACTTTCAAATATCCAGTTAAAAGAGCAGGGAAGATACTCCTAGTCTGACTCCTCATCATACAGCTCCTGTGGCACCAGAGGAGCATCTTCCCTGCTGTTTGAACTGTTGGATATTTGAAAAAAAGGAAACCCACTCGATGTTTCTCTAACACCTCTCATCCAACAGACTTTGAGAGTTATTTTGTTGGCCTTAAGATTAATTAAGATAAGACATTATTTTCATGCCTTATTAACTCACTCTCTACAGCTGGTGGTTAAGCTACTCCTGTGGCCACTAATGCCATGGGACGGGCTGATGAAGGTGTGACGACCAGAGTGGCCGGAAAAATAAGCATCTACGGCAAAAGCGCACTACTCCATCAACCACAGCATGTTTGCTTGCTGTGACCCTGCTTAACATCACTGCCCCTTTTCAACAACGGATATTATAATATTCAAAAATATTATAAATATTATCTATGAATTAAACTTATAGAGATCAGTTTACTAAAATAAGAAGATTTTAGCCCAAAAATGTGGGTTCTACAGTGGTGCAGCGGTCAGCCCAGCTGCTTTACAGCTAAAAGGTCCCATGTTCAATCCCCGGCTGCAGGGACTTTCAATTTTGCTTGTTCTCCCCATGTCGTAGTTGTTCTCCAGGTACTCTGTTTACCACTAAAAACATGTACAATAGGCCCGGTTGAGTGAGAGTGTTTTTGAGCGTGCGAATGAGGCACATGGCTACAATCCGGTGTGGCGTGTTTACATGCATGAGTCGCATGTGTGTTCATTGTTCCGACCACATAAACAAATAATACTTCAAAAATATTCATTTCACTGGCAGATTTTGTTTACTTGGTAAGCCGAAATTACTCAGGTTAAGGTAAAATATTCTATATTTTATTTTATTTTATTTTTTTGGCTGGATATGGAGCAATTTGACTTGTGCAAACGCCATCACAAGTGCCCCTTCACTCCTCCTCGCCCCCCCCCCCCCCCCCCCTCTCTTTTTCTCCCCTCTAAATAAAATATATAATCTATCAGAAGTGCAGTTACTCCTGCTCTGAGCCCTGGGCGTATGAAACACCGAGCCCCAGAATATTTATGATTATTGAATGCCATCCACTGTCAACAATAGGAAGTGTTTACCAACTTCCCGCCTATTAGCGCGCCACTGTACCCAGCGCCATCCGGGAAGCGCTCGCAGCATATGCAGTCGATATATTCCACTCTTATACATTTAATATTTCATAGCTTATCTTCCTAACTTTACCAATTAGGCTCGCCCTGGGGGGGGGAAGTGGAAGGACGGCTGGGGTGTCTTCCTCTGCTCTCTCCTCTCCTTTGGCACAGTGTCAATTAGAATGACATTTGCTGTCAATGTCACTGCTGTGGATGGGATGACATGCCCCTTCCATAAGCCGTAATAGGACCCGGGCGCCTCCACTCAATTCAAATCTCTGCCATAATTTTTCGGCATTCAGTCAAGAGCCACTGTTTGAAACTTTGCCTCATTCTATTTATTTATTTTTTTAAGCCTCCTTTTTTTGCATCTTCCGCACATCTTTCTCCGCTGCAGACTGGAGTTGTTACTGGATTTTTCTATTTATTTTTTTTTCACGCCCAAAAAATAATATTTCTTTTAACTGTGACAGTGTGAGTTTGACATCTATTTCACTGCTCTATTCCAAAACCAACTTGAAGTGCATTGCGAGAAAATGGAGTGTCAATACAATTAGAGCATGCGGAAGACAATATGTGAATATCATTATTTTTACTGGTAGCAGCAGTAGGTGAAATTGGGAGGACTTTAAAGGCCACAAATCTGATATGTGAGCGAATGCTGCGTGAGTTAAAGATACGCAAATGAGTATGGGTGCATCGTACTAAAAATTGACATTGTTTTTGGACTAAACCTGCAAATGATCTGCAAAATAGCTTAATTTATAACCATGATGCAGTACATCAGGCTTCAGTTATCAGCTGGTCATGTTTTTGTATTTGTCCCTATCAAATAAACCAAAGAAATAAAACAAACCAACAACAATAAATGGGGACAGATAGTAGTGGGAGTATAGGAGTACCCACTTGTTTCCGGAACATGTTGCTTTGCGATGGAACCAGAACCAGAATTGGTTTTATTTTCCAGTGTCAGTGAATAGGTTCCCAAGCTAGGGATTTCCTTCAGTGCAATCGTGCAACATGAAACAAAAAACATATAACATGAAAACTTGGTTGAGATAAATAAACGAGAAAAACTTTAGAACTTTAAAACTGCAAGGGCATGCATAAGGTAGATTAGTATAAACTATGATAAAAACAACAACAATTGACACAGACTGACACAGTTTTCAGAGATCTAAAAGTTGTTATATCTTCCACACTTTGCCCTAATGACCCTAGTCTACTATGTAAATAAACGGAGCAACTTCTACTTCTACTGGTGTGATATTTGCTTTCAGTCAAGTAATGAAATCAAGTACTTTGACCACCACTGCTCAAAAGTGGCGTGCAAAAGGAAAATAACTGCTATATTTCGCAAATCTCCCTTCAAATGATGTGAGAGAGAAGACTTGCAGCTGTGCGGAATGTGACTTGAATGTGGTGAGCGGCTGACAGTGTTCCCCATCAGCACCACATGTCTTTGCCATGTCGTTATGTCTCGTTTTTATGTCTCTTTGGTGTTTCCGCGCATTTGAAGTGTCACAGGCTGCGACGGGACCCACGGCTGCTCTCTCTCAAACACGGAGGAGACACAGGAGGAAGCGTCTGGGGGAGAGGGAAGCTCCGGGCGATCGACTTGTGCTTCATCACGTCAGTGGGACGAGCGACACCGAGACAACACACAGTCAGCAGGGAGACGGTCACATTACAAAGAACGGGCAACGAAGTGACCTGATTGTTTGGCGGGCCTTTAAATAAACTGCACCTTAAGGCCTCAAATGTCATCCAAAAACATTCATTCTGATCATAAAAAGGAATTCAATCATATCTCCTTCATAATAATGACATGACTCAACTGTTTTAATCCATAAATTCATGGAAATATGAACAAAATATGGTCACAAACACATTGAACTGCCGGTTTTGCTCACATTTTCTGGCAATTTCCAATTTGCCTTTAAAAATCCAAAGTTCCCCTTACTGCTCTGTTTAGTGAAATGTTTGCAAATCTTTCGAAATAGTCAATCTTACGCACGTGTTCTCCCTGTGCCAGGGTGGGTTTCCGCCTGGTGCCCCTGCTTCAGTTAAACCCAAGAATCTACTGCCGGATCAGCTTAAATTTGCACCATTAAGCTTTATTTTTAATTCTTGAACTAAGCAGTATATTTATGATTTTTCTGGTTTTTGCTATTCATTGATCTTTTAAAATGTAGCACGCATTTGTTCTTTCGGTACAACAGACTGAATAACCTGGCCCGCCCGACTCCACGCTTTTCCAATTCTTTACAAAGACATGTGTTCAGGGATTTGCCGTTGCTTAATCACTGGTGGGCCCCTGTCCCCATACTCCCAGTATGTGACTGCAGTCCCAGAATGGACCGCCCATATGACCAAGGGCAGTCCGTTCGCATATCCTTCGTCACCTCTAGAGAGCTACTTATGCTTTAAAGACACTTGAGTAAAATGCGACTTTGGAGGAGATCAATCAGGAGAATTAGTCGTCAAGATGATGCAGCATTTCAAAGAAAAATCAGTTTGACTTTACTATATTGACCTAAATGTTTGCAAATGAAATAAATAATAAGGCATTGGGTTTATATAGCGCTTTAGCTTCCGAGATCTGACGGGATCGGGCAGAGCAAAGGCGGTATGGCCTATAAATTATGTTCAGCATGTTCAGAGCGAAAAGAAAAAATGTAAATGTGAGTCATCAAGCGTGTGTTGAAATGTCTTTGGCAACAGGGAGCTACTGGGGCTGTCGGGATGTGTCAGAAATATCTCAGAAATCCAGGTAGATACAGAAGTAAAGTCAGTTGAAACTATACAGCAGGACATTCCTTGACTTGGACGGCCGACAGCGAGACGCACTGTGCGACCTGTATTCCAAAATATCAGACATTTCTCGATATCTGTTGCTGCTCGTCTTTGGGTTCTATATTCTGTACCTGTCTCACTGTACGACCTGCATTTTCTTTTCTTGGACGGTCAAAATCATGCTGTGACCACATGGCTTAAGTCAAGAAACGTCCAGCTGCATTGTTTCAACTGTCTTTATTTATGAATCTACCTGGATACCTGTCATAAAGGATTACACCTATTTCTCCTCTAATTTATTAATGTACTTCTTACCAAATGTTTCAAATACCTGCATAGACACTGACAGAAACCCACACAAGACACTCACTCTTTCTTTATCACTGTCCTCCCTCTGTCTCTCTCTCACCTATCGGCCCCATTATTACCCCTTCCTCCTGTCCCCTTTGGGAATGGGCCAGTCCCCTGTCACCCATGACATGTCTCCCATGGGTGCCTAATGGTCTAAGCCCTACAGCCAAATCCTATGAGCTGTCAGAGTATCCCTGGCCAGAGGTATCCAATCCATACAACTTACTGCTTATGTGTGCTGCAAAAGAGGGTTCAAAAATAAAATAACCTAAATTTAAACACATTTGACGCCCGCAATGGACAGCTGTTTATTTTTTTATGGCGAAAATTGAAACTAAATAAAAATAAAAATAAATATCTATAAGCAAGTGGTGTCCTCTGGGGCTCGGTGTGGAGGTGATTGGCAGAAATCCTCCAGGGACCGAGAGGGGGAAAAGAGAGAGGGAAAAAAAAGCCCCCGCTGTGACACCTTTTTTTAGGCTGGGAGTGAGCGGTCGTGATGGACATATTTCCTGAAGGCGTTATTGACACTTTGCCTGATAATGGTGCGCATTTAAGCAAAAAACGAACTGAAGGAAATAACGGGCCCACCTTTTTAGAGGCCTAATATAGGTCAATTGTCGTCTTTCTTAAAGGGTTTGATAATGCTGTTGTTGTGATAAAGTTAGTTTTTATAGTCAAACTGTGTCACAGAGTAATTAGAAAAACAAAAAAGCTTTTTTTCATTACAGTGTAAAAAGTGATCTAAGAAAGAGTAACATTTTCTTGAAATAAGTGAATTTGTCCTTAATTTAAGTTTTCTACTGTAAAAATCCGAAAAACATCAACAACAATCCTATTTTACGTACATTATTATTTTCTAATCTATTTGAGAGTGCTGAGATAATTTGTTTTCTTAATTTAAGTGTAAACAATTTGCCTCATGGACAGATTTCTTTAAATTGATCACTCGAGTAAATTGTACTTGTGGAAAAGCAATAGTAATACGGCGGCACGGTAGCACAGTGGTTAGCGCTTCCGCTTCACAGCTGGAAGGTCCCGGGTTTGATTCCCACCAGGTCAGGGCCTTTTCTGTGTGGAGTTTGTATGTTCTCCCGTGTCTGCGTAGGTTTACTCCGGTTTCCCCTACCACTAAAAACATGTGCAATAGGTGAACCCTCCAGCCAGGGGATTCAGCCTGGCTCCACATCATGGAGATGGGTCCCCGGGTGCGGCACTGCCGTCGCCCACTGCTCCTTACAGGTTGCCCCAGCGGCATCGAAAGATGGGTCAAATGCAGAGGACAAATTTCCCTACGGGGACAATAAATTATACAAACAAAAAACTGCCCAGTGCCCAGAGTCAAGACTAAACACAGTGATGCTGCGTTTCAGTTTAATGCAGCCGAAATCTGGAGCAGACTCTCTGACAGGCCTCAACTCTGACTCTGTGAAAATCTAGGCATACGTATGTGCATATGACACTGAAAGTATTTTACTCTTCACTTTTAATGTAAATTATTGATCATATGTATCTTTTATGGGTTGATTTTATTTGCGTTCATTCTGTATTGACTTGCGTACGAACTCTGCTCTATATAAACTTACCTCGCTGAATGCCACGGTTTTATATGGCTCTTTTCTGGACACTTGATGCTTTACATCGGGGTAGGCAAGTTTGCATGGAGGAGGGACAATTTTCTTAATTGTCAAAACATCAAGGGCCAATTGTAGCCCAAAGTAAAGCACCACTTTTATAAATGACAACACTGTACTATTTAGGCCCTATAGGCGGTTTTGCGAGGAAATTTTAAAAGCATTTTCCGCATTTTTATAGTGTAAAAGATATTAGATCGCTGATTTATGTCGTAATATTTCTTAAAATCATCTCCAGGGCCAGAGATTCTATGCTGGAGGGCCAGATTTTGCCTCCGGGCCTGATGTTGCCTACCGCTCCTTTACATTATTAATTCCCTCCAGACTCAGTGGTGTTTCAGTGATATCACAAGAGATCTCTTTTCTTCTTCTCAGTCAGTCCATTAGATTAAAATAGCTCAATAAGGAGAGTGCCCAACTTATGAGCTGGAGTTTGCGAGATCAAGCTAGACGCTCATCTATTTATTTAATTTTTTTGGGCGGTTCGGTTGTTTGACGAGGCAACCGCCGACCTTCCAGTTTTAAATCAACTTTTAAAAAGTTACAAAGGTGGGAATTCTTGTGAGATTTGGCAGGACAGACTTGAAAAGTTACAACTTATACTCTTTAGACACCACCCTAGAAACATTTCCTTTGCTGTTTCAACTCCAAAACATAAACATAACAGACCCACCATCATTATCTACGGACGCTTAAACGTACATCACTATCCTTCCTCTGTGCACGTGCAATCTGGCATCCAACTTTCCCAACTACCGAGATAATGAAATTCACCAATCGTCTGGAAACTTTTAGAAACAGAGATTTCACCCAATTTCTTCACACACCAATATGTCCGTCCTCGGCCCCGTCTGCCGCTCGTTTGACGGGGTAACTTCAGGGCAGAGGCGGTTTGTATCATCGATCATGTGTTTTGAAGCTCGTCTCTGTGATGGCCCTGACAGCGCCTGCTGGTCGGCCGGCTGTGGATGGCTCCGTTTTGTTTTGTCATTGGCTGCTGTGGGGAAACACCTGGGCCCAGTCGGAACTCTGAAAGAGGAGGACGTGTTGATCCACAGACAATGCTGACGGAGTAAGATAGTTCAAAAAGGTCAAAGAGACAAAAAGTGGATGCAATACACTGGTCAATGAACATGTCTATCACTGGCCACTCAAATGGCAGAGGTGCAAGGCAGAGAAAAAAACTCTGTGTTTTGCAGTCAAGTAACTTCAATATCGAAGTGATAAAGGTTAATCATGCAGTCCTAGCTCATGTAATAAAAGATCTAATCTGATCTCAGAAACTAAAAAGTTTTGGCTTGAGTAGTATCAGGGTGCAAAGGGTGAGAATATCCAGTGCTTTGGTGAGTGATGTCTAATGCCACTGTCGGAGGTGGTCAAAGGGGCTGATTCTTCTGACGTGCCTCATAATATGCCGGGCATTGACATATTGAATTCAATTAGTTT
Source organism: Proterorhinus semilunaris (assembly GCA_021464625.1). Lineage (NCBI taxonomy): Eukaryota > Metazoa > Chordata > Actinopteri > Gobiiformes > Gobiidae > Proterorhinus > Proterorhinus semilunaris. The sequence goes on from CM038349.1 coordinate 17,452,528, forward strand.
AGGTTTTATGAACAAATAAAGCAGTGTCATCTTTTACAGAGTGGTGTGCTAGGGAGGTGAAAGCAGCAGACACCAATAGGTTAAATAAGCCGCTCAAAAAGGCTGGATCGGTGCTGGAGCCTGTCAGGGAAATGGCGGAGAGGAGGATGCTCGGGAATCTGCTCAGCATCCGAGGCAAAGCATCCCACACCCGGCATGAAACCCTGCTCTCCTAGAAGCGCACGTTCAGCAGGAGACTCAGGATGCCTGGGTGCAGCACAGCACACCACGGAAGGTCCGTTCCACTGGTTGTTATTGGACTTTCCAACTTTTCCCCATTAGGAAAGAGGGATAGGGAGTAACATTATGCTTCTTTTTGCACTTCGTCATGCAATATAGTTGGCTCTGTATTGACTGTATATTCATATAAATGTTCATGAATATTTTCATGCATAATAAAGTTATTTCTCATCTTATCTTGTGTTGGCGGTGCGGTAGTACAGTGGTTAGTGCTCATGCTTCACAGCAAGAAGGTCTGAAGTTCAATCCCCGGCCAGACAGGGCATTTATGTATGGAGTTTGCATGTTCTCCTTGTGTCTGCATGGGTTTCCTCCGGATATTCTCCGGTTTCCCCTACCACTAAAAACATGTACAATAGGCCAGAGTGAATGCGAGTGTGTTTGAGAGTGTGACTGGGGGACGGTGGCTAGAAATTAGCCCAGGCTACAATCCGTAGCATGTTTACATGCATGAGTCTCATGTGTGTTCATTAACATGCACTGTCCCAACCAAATAAATGAATAAATACAAATAAATAAATAAACATAAGAATATATAATACACAATTCCAGTATAACATAATTAATATTAAACATACAGTGGGGTCCCCTGGGGGGCCTTGGAGACACTATAGGGGGCCCCCAAAAGCTTGTCTAGAAAACAATTACATTGAAAAATATATATTTTAAAAGGAAAAATACATTTATTCGCTAAAATGTATTACTTGAAACCAGTATTAAACTCCACTCATTGCTAGATTTAGCTTTTTATGTAATTTTAGCTGTAAAACAATAAGAAAATTCCAATGAATAGGATAGATTATTTTCTATTGGGGGCCCGCCCGAGAGAATTTTGGATCGACAAGGGGACCATGATGTTCCAGACCTTGGGAGTGGCTGCTTTATGCAATAAATTATAAATATACACCAACATTGTCTTTGTCTCTCATCTGTGAAATACAAAGTTGTGTGACATATTAATGACATTATGTGTCATCAATAAGTGTGTCCAATAAAAGGAACCTTAGCCCACAGAACCAGGGCTTCATTTGTAAATGAGTAGTTTCAGGAACACTTTTGGTTTGATGTGATGGATTCAGGGAACAGGCCAAAACATTTGCCGGAACACTCTCATTAAACACCATTCTATCAGATCAAATCTTTACCCTAAAAAACTGAAAATTGGGGGAATGCGTTCCCTCAAACAGGGGATCAAATTAAGCACTGCACATGACCCACCCTCATGACCTGTGTCCTGTGGCAACAGTGTTTTCTTCTTCTTTCTTTTTTTCATCATGTGTTTAAATTCCTGGGGGGAAAAGAAAAGTGTTTAAATTAATAAGCGCCAATTTATGTTCTTCCCAGTGAGTGCCCAGTCCCCCCCAAAAAAATAGGTCAAGGCTGAGATTGATCTCGCAACCTCGTGGCTGGGAGTCCTGCGCTCTAGGGAGCTAACGTAGCAGAACAAAGGTGGCGACCTGTGAAGTATGCTGCGCGTTCACGCCTGGCCATGATTTCTCAGTGAACTCTGTGATCGATAGTGTGGTCTGCTCATGTACCAGCAAGTGCTAATTAGTTGAACCTGTCTTGAATTGGTGAGATTAGCCAAGCTCGGTGTGCCTTTGGTGAAACCCAGTAATCGCAGCTTGAATTGTTGTGCCTCACATAAGCCAGGGTTTGGCGAGTTTTATGAAATAGCCCTCAGATCTAATTAGCTGATCCGGCTTAAACGCATTGCACTGGCCATATTACAAAGCTAAACATGCCGCATGTGGCCCCCAGGCCTTATGGACAATAAATGGGTCTACTTTACACTTACTATAAAACCACCGTATGCTGGGATATGGGTTGAGTCTTGCTCTCCTCTGTGCAGCGCTGGTGGAAAAAAGGAGTCCATCCCAGTGTGTGCCGGTGTCTGCGTGGCCCCATGTGTGTCTGCGGCCCCAAAGCTGCGATTGATCATTAATATTTGATTTCTCCAGGCTTCTGCAGGCCCCCGAGGAGAAAAACACATTGTTATTATTCAGCCTTCTCTCCCTCTCTCTCGAAAACCCACACACGTACATAGACACACGCTGGCATACCCATGTACAGTCCAATTTGTCAGCTGGGGATGAGTGCTCTCAGATGGGGCGTCTGAGGCCTCCATGGCGCGACCCGCGGCCTTTTTGACGGGGGGCGGAGGGGGCATGCATGACAAACGAAACCGCAGGGAGGGTTATAATGAAGGGGGTCAGGTTGATTTTTATGGGTTGGAAGTGACAACTGTGCTGATGCGGTCGTTCATTGGTCGTGGAAAGTTGCGTGTAAAGCGTATTTCTGCGGGTCTCAACTCCATCTAGTGGTGAAAATGTGGAGTGGAACAGATGGCAGTACAAGCAAGCAGTGTCACTCTGGGGACGAGGAAGCCCCCACAATAACAATCCGCGTACGGCGCATGGGAGAGTTGAGAGGTTTTTTTTACCCAATCGTCTGTAAATGAGAAAAAAACAGTAGGTGAGTTTTGTGATTTATAGTCCGGTTCGAATATTTGTGCAAAACCGCTAGTAACATCACAACATTTGGTTCTTTCGCTCTTTTGCCCCACCTCAGTTTGCACTTGATGCCACAGTCAGACCTAATGGCTGGTACAGCAGTGAGTCTGGTTTCCAGGCAATCTATTCATCCGCCTCTGGGACTAGATTGAAAAATGTTTATGGGAGTATTTTGCAAAACTGGCATTTTAGAGCTTTATACCATGTTATACTATTGTTCCCTCATCAAAAACGTACCCACAGTTGCTTTTTTGAGTCATTCACTTATCTTTGAGTATTATTTTGGCAACTGTAGAATTTTGCCTGTTGCATTTAACCCATCTCTCATTACCCGGCCTTTCTGAGCATCAAAACACAGAAATATAACTTTCTATAAAGCTGACTTAAACTTCAAATCACGACTAGTGCAAAAAACTAAATTACCTTTCCCATGTAGTAAGTGCATGTTGAGGTGAAAACTGTCCACAGCAGCTAAAATGCCCAACGAAACTTTCATTTTACTTCATGTAATATTAATGTGTGTACAGAAACATATTGTCTTCTTTGTAAAGTTTTAAAGACATTCTTTCGAGAGTTTATCAAGGCCCTGAAGTGATGATGGAATGTCCATCATCAGTGATGATGGACAAGTGATGATGGAATGTCCATCATCACTGCAGCACCTCCAGTAAATTATAAAGTAAGAAAACACTCATAACTGTTCCATCTTGGTACATTGTGAAACTAGTCTATGATAGAGTCCATGATGTCTATAATAAGTGTAAATGTGCTGTTTGTTTTAAATTCATATATACATACTAGCTGTAACCCGGCCTAGGCTAGTCTCCACATTTGATGTTCTGAGATTATGAGTTATTCCAAAAAAATTCCACCCAAGTCCCTAACCCGTCTTTCACTATATAGACCTGCACTATTAGTAGACCAGTGGTTCCCAACCTTTTTCCCTGAAGACGGGCCACGCCCCCCATTCCAAAAAGTATGCAAGGTCACTACAAATGTTTCAAAAAAATAAATGCTAAAACTTATTTATTTCAAACTACTGCAATTGGAGTGTTTTATGCACCTGTAGCGACTCCTTTCTTAGTCATATTTGATGACCTGACCCTTCGACACAGACAAAGCTCTGAGCCTCTGCAATCCCAGGTGCCCCGCAGGTTTGGAACCACTGTCGTACTATCAAGTGCAAAGTTGCGTATACTCGCTGCGGCTGCAGAAAGGAGCGAGCCCGTTGCCCAGAGCACCAGCACAATGAGCAACTACACCTGCAATATGTTAGCTAAACTCAGGGAATAAAATAAAAAAAAAGAGACAGTGGAATATTTATGGATATATAGCAGCGTTTCAGCTGTCACACGGTTCGCTTCACGGTGCAGGAACCGGTTTGGTGCATCACTGTGCTTAAATGATCATCATTAGGCAATATTTATAATCTCAGAATAAAATGTGCACTGCTTTCAAAGCTATTTTATTAATGTGGCTCACAATACAAAACAAAATTGAAAACAAACTGTAGCGCTCTGATCTCTGAAAGGAAAAGAAAAGCAGTGCAGGCCATGCGCTCGTTAAGTGGTAGTTTCAGTTTCGCTTTCCACACACACAGGCTAAAGCACTCGGAGCAGCGTGTTTGATTTGAGGCTCATGTTTGGGCTGTTCTTGGACAACTTTCTGCTTATACTTTTTTGTGGAGACCAAGCTTTGGAGGTGGATTTTAACCAGGACTGGCTCTTACTTATTTGTCTGCGCCTCTGACATACGCACTGCACTGGATCTAGTTCACCACAGCCTCGTCACCGCAGGAGAAACAAAGACATGTGTTTTTGTTGGATGTAACTGTACAGGTGTGGAGCGTCTACAGCCTGCAGTTTACGGTAAGTGACGATGACACACATCACCCTGTGTGGATGCGCACACAGGCACGGCAGTCAGATCCGTTTCATTTCACATGGATTTTACATGGATTTTTTTTTTTTTTGCCTAAACACAGGGAGCTGTCGATCGTTTAACAGCTTAAGATAAGCAGCTTATGCAGCAACTTTTCACAGTAACGATTTATATTCAAGTAGTTTATTCATGAAAAATACGCAACACGTGATTAAAACAGCTGTTTAAAACTGCTGTTCGTGTTGTTGCGCGGGGTTGTCCTCCAACGGTAGAGTCGCAATGCATTGTGGCGATTGTGGTCTTTATTAACCCGTGGCTGGTGGGACGGTCACATGGGGGCCGCGCTGACTGCTCTGGGAAATAAAAAACATGGCGACGACCTATGGAGCTTCTTTTTCATTGATATATCTTCTAAATGGCGGTGACATGACACCAGATAGAGCCTATCCGACGTAATCAATGGCAGAGAATGTAAGTGTGTATGTCACACTTCAGTAGACTGCACGGTGTGTCTGGAAAACGTTATATTCCATGGCCCCGCCCACCCCGGAAGTGTTTACGATTGCAGCTTATTATATAGATATGATTATGTGTTTAGTTTAAAATGCACAGTTTAATGAATATGTTTAGTGTTTTTTTTTTTTTTTTTTATATATGTGTGCCCATGACAGCTTCATGGGTAGTGAATAAACACTTGTCTTTTTTCTTTTACTCGCTACTGCCACCTCAGGTCTTACATGTAACTGCAGTCGCTATGTTAAGCACATGAATGACGATGCCGCTAATTGTTACTTCGGCTCGAACTAACTTTTTTGAGTCACAGTGCAGGATTTTAGCGGCAGATGTGGTGAATAGGTCTGGGCTCATTCTACACATTAGGACATTGCTGGCGCATGTACATTTTAACATTTTGTCTAGTCCCTTTAATATAATGTACTGATTAAGGTCAAAGCAATTCACTCTTTTTTTTCTACAAAAGGCCCGAGATTACCCTTTGCCTGCACAAAGGAGTGTGAAAAAGATTAGATAACGCTGAAAAATATTATTATGTAATTCTGTTTGTGTTCACGGAAGGATTTTTCAAATGCGATGGAGAAAGTAGCAACCGACTGGTCATTCCAAGGAGGTACACGGACTACTTTATAAATCCAAGAGAAAACTCAAAATGGTCCATCAGATGATCCTGAACAGACAATTCATCCCAGGGCATACTCTCCAATACCTCTGTATTGACAAACAGTGCATAGACTCACACATTGATACAACAACAGTGTAACTACAAAAAAAAAACACTTATCAACCAAGTTTGAACCACACAAACACAATTGTGGTGTGCCATTAGCCTAAATGCCACAGCGCCGGTATTTCAACTCTGTATGGACCGGTTTGTCCCGACCGATTATTACCCATTGACGCCAAATTGTGTTGGAATATGTTTTGTTCAACCACCTCCTGCTTAACAACGCAGACGCACACAAGCCTTTTCTTTCTTTGTCAACACATCTGGCATATAATCGACACTTTTTCTGCCCTCATTCACCGTTTTCCTGTTTCCTACTGGCTAAGGTGAAGCACTTTTCGAGTCTCTATGTGTGCCATTGTCACAATAATTGCAGAGCTCGTGTCATGTGCCAAGCTACAGGGAGCCGAGATACAAATTTGTAGCTTTATTTTGGCCTATTCTCGTAGACTCCCGCCTACAAGGGGCGCTAAGCATTGTCATGACATCTGGTTTCCTGTGTCGACGACTTGGCAGTGCCGACGTATGTGCGTTACGGGCTACGGGGCGGGTGCATGCGAGAGAGTTTATGTAAGAACTCCTCGGGGGGAAAGCGGATTGTTCGAGCTGGCAAGAATGCAGAAAAGTGGCGCGCTCATGTGGGTAGATTGAGGTGTTTGTTCCCCGCTCAATGGGGAGTTGAAATCACGACTTGGCATGGCAGGTTCGACGCACTCGACAAAAATAAAACCACTCCAGAAGACTGAACGATTGGGGGGGGGGAATCTGGGCCTCAACAGGATAAAAGGTTAATTGTGAAAGTTTAGAAATTATTGTGTCAAAACAGAAAACAAGACAGGACTGCGTTAAATGTACAACTTATAATGACTGTAAGATACTCCATCCATCCATCCATTTTCTTCCGCTTTATCCGAGGCCGGGTCACGGGGGCAGCAGTCTCAGCAGAGATGCCCAGACTTCCCGATCCACGCACACCTCCTCCAGCTGTTCTGGGGGGACCCGAGGCGACACCAGGCCAGCTCGGAGACATAGTCCCACCAGCGTGTCCTGGGCCTTCCACGAGGCCTCCTCCCAGTGGGACATGCCTGGAGCACCTCCCGAGGGAGGCGACCAGGAGGCATCCGGAACAGATGCCCTAGCCACCTCAGCTGTAAGATACTGGGCCAGATTTTGTGTTTCTAAATGTAGACTAGCACCGAGGGAGGGGTGGTGAACACGTGCTTTTGTTTGGGTTACGTTAACGCAATTACAAAGACTGGCACCACAGCGGACTGGCTGTAGCTACATCTCTCTCTCTAAGTACATGGACGGTGTTCAACTCAAGTTCCTAGTTTGACCTGATATAGCTTATAAAAAAAAAATGCTTGGTCTCCACGTGTAGCGCGAAAGGGACCCAGATGACACCATGATTCAAATATGGTAATTCTCTTTCTGGAAAAAAGTGTGGTCAAAGATGGGATATATACAGGTGCAAAAAGCTAAACAAACAAAACTTCAGGCCCGTTTTTTTTGTAACATTAAGAATATCTCCACTTTAGTTGCTCTCACAGACTCCAAACTTTCTAATCTTGTACTCTTTTTTTTTGAAAGTCTGTTTTGAAAGACTTTCTGTGGTAGCGTTGCAGCGCCACACACAGGCCTCGCAACTGTATCGAGTCGATTCATGTGGATGCACACATTTACTGAACAGGCTCTGTGTGATTATGTGATTATGTTTGCTTCCTGCTTCTCAAGAGTGCCGCTTGCTTCTTCTGCTTGCTTCTTTATTCGATATTTAATCATATCTGAGTTCATGCACATGCTGCCTTGATAAATTACCCACTAGATTTCTTAAGTCTGTGCTGAGCAGCTTGTTACCGCAACTTGCTCAGTTAGTTAACATCTCACTTGAGACTGGATGTTGTTGGCATTTCCAACAACTACTGGCCCATATCAAACCTACCATTCTTAGGAAAAGTCATAGAGAAAGTTGTACAGCTTTGTCACTGCATTAAACAGATCAGTGTGTAGATGCAAAACTTCTTCATCCAACTAAACTCAGAGATGATTGTACATCTCTGACATGTTAGAGCCGTATGAACCATCTCGGGCCCTGAGAACTTCAGGGAGGGGTCTCCCTGTGGTTCCCAGTCAATTATAAACACGGTGAGGCTGAGTTTCAGTTTCATGCTGGAACAGTCTTCATGAGGATGTGAGACAGGCCTCAATCTGACGACGTTCAAATCCAGGCTGGTATTTGTTATTTTTATCAGTGCATAACAACCGAATGTTGTAACGACAGGACTCTAAGGACAGACTCCAAAAAGGGTTTAACTGATTTATTCCGAAAAACAGGCAAAGATTGAAAACAGGACTGGAGGTATTAGGCACAGGGCGGTGGAGGTGACTGGAGCTGAGTCTGGAGCCGGACGGAGAACTGCACAGAAGAGAGTAAGTATTAACAGGTTTGTCACAAAAGTACTTTCAAAGATTTAGAGCGCCAACGTAGGTACCACATAAGGTAACGGCCGATCTGGCAGAGAGTGGAGGACTGAAGAGGCTTCAAATACTGGAAGCAGGTGTGCTGAGTGGCTTCAAGCTCCAGGGTGTGATGACTCCGCCCAGCTCCAAACAGACTGGGACAAGAGGGTGGGGCAAGACACACAGATGGGAGGCACTGGACTCCCAACACCGAAAGTAAGGCTGTGCCATTAATCTAAATTGAATTACAATTTAAATTATTACACTAAACGATTACAAAATGGCATAATCGAGAGAAAAAAAGATTATTAAAGATGCCCTCCCGCCCTTGTCCATCCAAAGCGCAGAAAGTTCGTCCTGCGTGGTTTGTTTGTTTCTGTGACACATCTGATCCGCTGAACTACCAGCACTGCGTAATGAACTGTTGCATTCTTGTACACTGTAGTATTTTTCGCAGCAAATTTTAATTATTTTTACACTTAGTTCTTGAGATAACGCCACTGATAAGTGTTCTCCTTTTGCTGAAAGGAGAACAGATCTCAACAGAGCTCAAAGCAAACGCATATTATTTCATGCTGATGTGATGATTGATTTTATTCCCTTCGCACTTCACGTGCTACTGACAAATGCTTTGGTCCGACATAAACAAACAGTGCTGTGTGATTATGTCCGGCAGCGCGGCTCGGTTTGCTTGGGCAGGTGTGAGGGCTGGCCATCAGGGGGCAGGTCTGACAGGGATTTCTAATAGAAGATTAGTTTAGAAACGTGAGCATATTTCATTTAATTTGGACTTTTTTAATTGTCCAGAGAAAATATTTGTCTTTGTTTAGTTTTTTAAACGGGGCTACAGTGGCGCAGATGGTAGAGCGGGTCGTCTCATGATCGGAAGGTCGGGGGTTCGAATCCCGCCTCCTGAAGGTGCACATTGTCGTTGTGTCCTTGGGCAAGACACTTCACCCTCCTTGCCTCCAGTGTCTGCGTACACTGGTGTATGAATGAGAGTGTGAATGGGTGAAGCCCCTATGAGAGACCAACAGGCCCGTTTGGAACCATGAGGCCGTCCTTCTGTGGACCCACCACCTGCAGGAGGAGCCATAAGGGACTGGTGCTATGTGACTTGGGCAGCTCCGGCGGCTGCCCCCACGACCCGGCAACGGACAAGTGGGAGAAAATGGATGGATGGATGGATAGTTTTTTAAATATAATATTAATATTTAATAGTAAATAAATACATTAAAATAATACTTTTATTAAAAGAATCGGAATAATCGGGATTTCAATTATTCCTAAAATAATAATTTTTAATTATTTTTATTATTTTAATAATATTTTTTCTATAATCGAGTCGAGCAGTCCTAACTGAAAGTATTGTATTTATTTAATTTTCATTAATGTTGATGTTTTATGGATTGATTTGATCTGCTTTCTGTGCAGCACTTTGAGTTGCCTTGTGTATGAATTGTGCTCTACAAATAAACTTGCCTTGCCTTTATACCTGTTTAACATGATAAGTGTTTTGTGTTTCGTAGCATTATGTAGTACCAAGTAAAAGAGGGATGAAGTCGACCTCATTGCAATAACAATGTCAACTTGGGGCAAAGTGCTGACAGCGACAAGAGGCCATTAACCGAGAGCTCCATAAATATTTCTGTGAATCTGACCACGCAGCTAAATGTCCAAACTATACTGCTGCTGCGTCAAAAATACGATAAATAATGGAAGTGGGGTAATCGGACATCATTCAACTAACAATGCATGAGTTTTGCGCAGTTTAGCAAAATGGGAGGCAAATTTAGGGAGCAAATAAATGCATTTATTCTGCAACTAAACACAGGCAAATAAGTGAGTTGTGTAATTGATACACTTTGAGACGACAGTGCTCATGTTTTCTCGAGAAAACAGATATTTTTACTGTTGAAAAATACCTTTAATAAGAAATAGGTGTCTTTGCTGTGAGCGGCTCTGCTCTCCTCAGACCTGACTTGTAACTTTACCGGGAGCAGGACATCTCCAGCTGGTCTCCATGGAGGTGTCGACTAAAAGGAGCCAAATACGATAAAATAAGCTAGGACTATATTGATCTCACAATGGAGAAATTCATCCGTTATATTAGCTCTTAACCCTCCTGTCCCTCACCTCCAGGGGACAGTCTGTTCTTATCCCGCTCTGTGCTGCCCGGGGCCCAGCAGAGGCTACCACAGAGTCATAAAAAGTCCTAAGCAGAGGCCTCAGTCTTCTCAGAAGGTGGAGGCGACTTTTAAATCTGAGAGTTAAACAGATTAGGTCCTCATCCCTATCCATTCATTGATGACACACATGCAAACATTTCGAGATGGGCCCCCGAGCGCCGGCATGCGCAGGCTGCTCTACAAGGTTGTCCCAGCAGCATTGAGGACGAGTCAAAGGCAGAAGACAGATTTCCCTATGGGGATTAAGTATACCTTAACCTTAAAATAGCATTTTCTTACACAGTTCTGTGATTAATATTAATTCACGTGAATTTGGTCGGTTCTTATTGCAGAAATCCATCAGTTCCCTAGTTTAGCGAACCATAGTAGATCGTCATTCATTCTGCTGGTGAGTTTAACACACAGCTCACTATTTTCCCATCGCCACAGATCACGTGACTTCACAAGCATCATGTGGATCAGCAGCGTGGAGAAAGCAGTGAGCTGTGTATCTGGATCGAAACAGCGCACAACTAGTGAACCATATCTAGTTTATTATATACTGTAGTAGAGTATTGTAAGTATAGATTATGTAGTAAATGTGGCATTAAGGGCTTAAGTGGACGTTTGGACCCCGAGTGCATTTATAAATGTTTGAGAGGTAATTGGTGGTTGACAGGTGACTGGAAGCTATAACAACGAGGAAACGCAGTCCTCCTGTTGGAATTCACCCCGCAGTTTCTCCCATTTTGGAAGTGACAGCACAACCAATAAAACCCTTTGAGTTTGCTAAGCGCCCACTGCAGATAAATACAACATCTGATCATCTCGGGAAATGTCACCTGTTTGAGAATGAAGCGCGAACGCAAGGCTAAATGTCAGCGAAGGCGGCGCGCTTTGACTGTAAAACCACTGGTCATGTGATAAAAGACAACACTATCGGCCCGGAATGTCGCCAAATGTCACTAAATTCGACGCGGGCCTCGCATTCCAGATGAAAATTTCACCGAGGGCACGTTGCGGATGTCGGAAAGGGGCTCGGATCAATTCAGCATCAGATGTGCTTTGTCGCTGCGCTTCTAATTCAGAGTTTTTCAAAAGAGGTGCTTTGTTTGAGGAAGAAAGAGAGGCACTTCTGAAGGCTCATGAACACATTCTGGCGCTTGACTTTTTGTTTCATTACTGTCAGGATTGTTAAGAGGAAAAATTGCAGGCGCAGACATTTTAGTGCCTGCTTTACAATCTGGGACTGACTGAACTCACTGGCTTTGAATATTGATTTGTCTAACCTTAATTAATTTGTATTCAAATTGAGAATATAACCCCAGTGGATTTCAAAATGTGGTATTTGGGCCCCTTCAGGTGGTGCAGCTTTATCCAGTTTGGTTAGAGATTGTGTTTTGTTTAGGGATTTTTCTGGTTCAGACATCATTTACTCCCAGTTTACACCTAGTCCACAGAGTACCCGCAACCTTATTTTTAGACTTAAAAAGCCAAACAGCGCATCTGTATGTTTTATCAACAAAACTTTTCTATTGACTTCAGTTGCAGCTGCGCTAAACCTTCTATAGCTTGTGCTCCGCTGTGTGTGGCCTGCTCCTTATTCAAAGTGACATTTTTAAGCCGTTTAGCTGTCACTCAGAGACGCAGCGGCACGGTGCTGATGACCACCACCACCACCCCCGCCGGGACTTTGGTATGACCCACTGAAGCCTTGCCTGTTAATAAGGGCCCCGCCATGTCCGGAGGGCAGGGGGAGGGCTGACAGGATAAGTGGCTGTCCTGGTGGGGAGTGACACAGCTGAATAAACCCACAGTCAGTGATGTCTAATAAGACTCTAAAGCAGTGAGCGGGGAGCAGACTGGAGGCACACAGGGCCACTTAAGTGCTAGTCATCTGAAGCTCTTTTGACATTAAGTTTTTTTTACTTTTATTTTTTTGTGCGACAAGGGAACAACAGAGAGCGTCTGAACTCAAGCCGCAGAAAGCAAAGGAGACTGGAGCGGAGCCGAGGGAGATGAGATGATTAAAGAAAAACAGCCGTTTTCCTGTGTTGTCGCTGTACACAATAAAATAGTACCGCTACGACGGCGGTTACTTTTTCCCTATTTAACATTACCTTTAATTGACAACACCGCGTATTCAAACTGGAGGAGGAGTTGAGAGTCGTCAAAAACTACTCTACATAAACTAATAATTAAATACCAGGAATTGATGACACATCAAGGAGTTAAACAAGTTAAACGTTTATTTCTCTAACATGTCATCTCAATACAGAATTCTGTTTTTCCTATCCATCGTGAGTCTGCCTTCAGCCGTTCCCATGGTCAGACTGACTCTTCCTGGGGAAGCACAGCACTCCACATTCCATTGTCCACAAGATTTCCCATTGGCTCCCCAAAGCTGTCCATTCAGTTCCGTCGTAATTTGACCCCTTCTGTCCAAATGGCCAGTGGACCGGGTGGGGGTTGCTGTGTCTTGAAACAAAAGATTCTGAGGAACCCACACCTTTCTGCACTGAATGACAACTTTTGGTTAGTTTGCTAAATAGCCAAAGGAACAAAACATCGTATAAAAATATTATCTCTTCAGACCCCCTTTTTGACCTCCCAAAGGAGGACAACAAAACCATAATATTTTCAAGTTCACAAAAGTACAGCCTGTATCAAAAATCACAGTACAATTTCACATATTATAACACCAAAAAAACATGTTCACTGTATGTAGGGCATACTCAACCAGCCGCTGAGTGGTTTCAAAATCATCTCTCTCTTCCCATGTGTAACTTCCGCTTACTAATCTTTCCAGGCGGAACTCAGCTGGTTTTTATTCCGTGTCAATGGTACATGTCAACTTTTATGTCCCCCTGGGACCGTCTCTGATTGACACAAAAATAAACATTCCTGCACACAAAACACAGCAAGCGCAACAACACCGAACAGTGTTGTTTAGATATTATCTCCACCACAATATTCTCCATCACAGCCTTGTCGGGGGTCGTTCCATTCATATCTCAAAGCCTGCCGTACTCTTTCCAAGTACAGGCTGGGACCACCCCCTTCTGGCGTTTCCCTTGTCCCGAGCTCCGTGTCCCCCTGGGACGCATCACCCATCGTATAGATGCCCCCAGTGGAACCCAGAGCCCTGGAGACCATGCTGCGAATGAGAGGCACAACACAACAAAACAAAATACAACAAAACAAGAGTATTACACCTATAAGAATACCCACCTTTTGAAGGATATGGATCCAGGAACCGGAATTTAACCAATTTAGCCAGGTCCACTGAGGACCCTGGTCTTCTTGAGACGCGAGGAAGTCTTTGAGTTCCTTTACTTTATTTTTAATGGCTGTCCAATTGCCAGTTTCGTCGGGGAATATATGTACAGCAGTGGTCAAGGCCAACTGCTGCGCACATACCACCCTGTTCAGCGTACATGGCGTCTAACGCCACTCTACTTTGCATAACCACAACAGCCACTGCCTTAAGTTCTGGACTCTGTTCCATTTGGTCCAAGATGTCGCCTATTACCTCAGTTAGGTCCTCCAGGATCCACCATACCTCATTTAGACGCTGCATGGAGGACGCCACACCGATCATAGGGATCAGCGTGGCGATAAATCCTTTCCCATCTCCGAACAGGGGCTTACGGCCGCCGTCATCAGAGAAAGGTACGTATGATTGACCGAGGGTACGGTTTCCCACCTGCAGGGTTGAGTTGGTAATCATGGCCGTGTGCTTAGCTAATTTTACCCATTTATTCTCTCCTGGTGTATGACCCCCCATATTGAAAGACCGTCGCTTCCTAGATCCATCTCCCTCTGTGGAAACAGACATGTTAGATACATCATAAATCACAGGTTTCAAAACAGCATATTTTGTTCCTTCTTTGTTTTCCCATGTTTTTATCATTTTTTCTGTACAATGGGTAATCCAGTCTAGGGTGTGTTGGTCCGACACTGCTTCTCTCATTTTCACCAACATTGTACCTGCATTGTTGCAGTAGATGACCAGATTTTCTCCAGGTGTTTTACCTACTTCTTTGCATACCTTGTAAAGGGCCAATTTCAATTCTTTGATAGGGTGTCCTCTGACCCGTCCCTCACAACTATGTGGATCGTCTATTTTTATTACTGTTGGTATGATGAGCAAGCAAAGAGCAAGTGTCAGGCCCCACACCCCGTATGGACACCTTAAAAAGGTCCTGGTTTTAAAACCCAGGCCTTAAGTCCATATTTGTTAGTCTTTTTTATGTCTTTGTGACCGTGTGGGTCGGGGTTGGTGTCCCCCACCCCCTTCAGTGGGGCTGTTAGACCCACTACCATATTCGTCAGGATGTGTCAACCGTCCGGGATGCGTATGAGTCCAGTGTAAGCCGGTTTTCTCAGAACAGGGCTTCAAGTGTGACCAGTGGTACCAGTTGTCACGCCCCTCTACCTTAACTGCGGTGGCAGTCCTTTGAGTCACTTCAAAAGGTCCTAAGTATCTGGGAGCGTCCAACAGGTCCTGGTGTTTTTAATGTAGACCCTCGATGGTAAGTCCGCTCAGGCAAGGTCGCTGAGTTAGACTTAGGCGGGCACCCGGGCATGGCCATTTTTATGCTCTTCCGCTGATAACAAGTTCGCAGCCGCCACGTCCACCAGTCCATGAAGGGTTATTAACTGGGTGTAAAAAGTGGAGCCGGACGCCCCGCTCTGTACATATGGAGGAGGGGCCGATGGGGCCAAAGCGGGAGCTCCTCCGCTCGGGAGGGGCTCTCGAATTCCTCCCCGTATTGATTCTGTCAGGTCGTTGTCTCGGTTCATGCTCCCTCCGCGTCCGCTATATTTTCTACATCACTATGCTTTGGTCAACTTTGATTATTGTAAGGCGCTTTAGAAATAAAACTTGATTGATTAATTTGGGTCAAAAACTCACAATTACGACCACTCACAAGCACCCACCGAGACAAGGAACCAACAGAGATCTGTAACAGAAACACAAAAGAACAGACGAAAATTACAAAAACAAAAATTCTCATCAGGGCCGCTCACCGTTAGAACGACCATGCCAGCTAATCTTGCAAATTATGGCTGGACTCAAAAACCTATTTAACTTAATCTATCTGTTGGAATGCTAGGGTCAATTTTATCTGGAAAATTCAGAAATTCAGGTTTCATTAATCTACAGAGAAAAACTCTCTTTTAGCTTCTGTTTCCCACATTTACCACAGATTCTGTGTGCACTTCAGAATCACAGCAAACGTAAAAAACAGAGTATTATAAATTGATTTACCTATCTGAAACTGAAATCTTAGTTGGCCATAACATTTGTCAATTCGTCACTTTATGTTTTCGTTTGTCTTGTCATTTAGATATATGTGTATCAGTTCCTTCTCATGCCAAAATAAACCAAATTATAATAATTTCCCCACATAAGTAACACCCCCTCTTGGACTGAGGACACTCAGTCCAAAAAAGAGTCACGTAACATGCATAAACAAGTGAGACCTCAATCCTTGTACAGGAAACACAACAAACCAACTCAAATTGCACTGGAGGTAAATACCTCCGGCACCTACATAACACAAAGAAAACAATAGCAAAATAACAAATGTCAGGTGCAGGCCAGGGAGGTTGAAAGTGGGAAGAATTGGGTCGACAGGGCGAGTGAGAGGTGGACACCACTCGTCAGGTTCGCGACCCGGACAGCATGTGAGGTCCAGGGAGTGTCCCCAAAAGAGATCACACCAGCACTGGTGCAGTCCAATCGCGGCAGAGGACCGTCAGACAGGCTTGGGAAGGAGCTCTCAGCGGCTCCCAAAGTGAGAATAACAGTCACCTCCAACCTGAGTACACAAACTAATGAGTGTAGATGGTGTCAATAGGGATCATAACATACAATCTTAAGATCAGTGTCCACTGGATTCCCGTGGAATCAAAGAGGAGGCTGAACTCAGGCAACAGAATGGCCTGTTTCAAGTTCATAAGAGTTTCCTCTCGATCTGCTCACGGATTGACGCCAGGAGCAGAGCAAGAGAAAGGATCGAAACCCAATTCACTTCAGCTTTTTTTTTTTTTCAGTTCTATCACATGTCAATGCCCTCTAAGGCATCAAATTCAAATTTTGTATCAAAACATTCAGACAAATGCATTTAGTTGTAACTGAAAGATTATCGATTCAATTTAGTAAATAAACCAGCATCAGTAGGTCCTAAAGACCATCTTTATCTGGTGCATTAAGATATTTTCAGTCAGTTCATAAACACGTAATTCTCTATCATGGTGTCGTGGAATGATGTCCCAAAACGGACATAAGTCTAGCATTAATGTCTATAGAGTAGGCATACATGGATGGAGAGTACAGGACATTTTAGAAACTTCAATTTCTTACCAATCTTTTGTTTCACTCACGCTTTGGTCATGGAACAAATTCTTTAGCCTATTGTCCAGGAGAGAGAGCAAACGAGTTATAAACACATCATATTACTGTTCTATAGGGTGTAAACAGTTCGCAGTCACACCTCGTTAGCCTAATTAATTTTGTTTTTTAAAAGGACCATTCACGTCCACTAAGGTTAGCCTTAAAAGCTTTTCTATATCATTAAAGTACAGTGATCAATGGGTGGGTGGCTTTGGCAAAGTGAATGTTTGATCCAAGGTCAAACGTCAGTTGTACAGTCCTTCAGCTCTTCCCAGTAGATATATCTGCATTCAGCAACCACTGTCAGACAGCAAGGTGTTTGTCCAATCAGGGAAAAGTCACTGTTAGTCCATTCAGAGAGCACAAAACTGTTGCTCTCACTGTCATCAGCATATCACATCCGAGGAGAGAAACAGGAGTCTGAGTTGGCGTGTCAGATTCAGTCCTGTGAGCTGACTAGGCACTGGCTTGGTGAAAGGTTGTGGGTGGTCTTCCTGTATCCACCCAGTAGATGGTGTCCGTTAATGATCACAGTCTCATAGTTCACAGATGAGTGTCGTTCACCTTTATCCACCAGCACGTCAAGAGTCTGTCCGTTCACCTTCACAGGTAACAGAGTTCTGCCGTCCCATGCCACTGAACCCAGCAGCTGCCAATGATCAGAGTAGCATGGTTCCCATCAGCGTTGTTGTAAACGCCTCGATCTCCTCGAACGTTGTTGGTCATCTCGTCTGAAACAATCCTTGGCCACAATTACCAACACCACACCCACAGGTCACTGCACATTCAAGTAAACTCATTATTACTCTTTTTTCATTATTACTTTCATTACTCGCTCCTTTAAGCTGCACCTTTAAAAGTTGCACTCATTTCTTTCAGTTCAATTTTGCTCTCGCTTCTGGTCAAGGGCATTCTCAAAATGTATTCATTAATTTATTTGGTTGTCTTTAACAATAATTTGAATTTTGCATAATTGCTCCTTCATAACTTTTGGTAATGCGTCCAAAATGGCGCATAAAGATCAACTTAAACTCTAAATCAATAGTGGTTTGTACTTTCAATCAATGTATTAAAACTCACGACAGGTCTTCCCTGCTTCAGTTTTCATACCACGGCGCCACCGTGTGGAGAGAGGTTCTATTTTTTTTAGCAACATCTCTCAGAGCCCTAAATGCTCCGTCAATCACAGGCTTAAAAAAATAGCATTTTTCTCACACTGATTTTGGATACTCGTTCTTCAAATGTATGCTGTGGAGACATAACTCTACCACCAGCAGAAATGTTCCTCTTTAAAAACAAAACAAAATAATAACTTTTAAAACAATAACCTTTAAAACAAGAAATTAGGTCAAAAAATGTTCTTTTTTCTACTTTTTTGTTTTGCAATGAGGGGCGGAGCAATTTCTCCACTTACCCTCCTACACGGATGTCTGGGCACAAAGGAAAATGGCCACTTTCCCAATGCGCCCATCACTTCCCGTTTAATCAGTCCTTTGCTGCGTCTACACAAATGCAGACAAAGCAAATGCACTTTTAGTTTCACTCCGGACACACTCAGTCACTCTACAATAAAGAGAACATTACACAAAGAGACAACAAGACACAATAATTTCCACAAACAAAACAACAGTCAACAAAAAACCAAACAGACTAACAAGAACAACCAAAACAATTTAGTATTCTCCCCCTCCGGTCAACAAAATCAGATAAGTGTATAAAAATAAAAACACGCGTTAAATAGTATAATGTGCCTAAAGTCCGATGCCTTTCAATGAAAACCTAGAGGCCATACGGTTGCACTACAGCGATGGCGGCCAGAAACTCCGGTATTACAAAATAACAGCCAAATAACAGTACGACATGGAAAAAACTAAATGCTAAAGCTAATCCTTTGTTCTCAGAGCTAACTTAGCAACCTCGCACACCAACAGCAAACAGATCATATCGAAAACAAACCATGCACCACACTTCAATAAAATCCTACACTACTACACAGAACAGCCTTCAGTGTCCACACACCGAGCTGGGTTTAACACATGTGTGGGTTTAGTACACGTTTATCAACAATATGCTGTATGCTAACGCACTAAGCTAACCATGCTGTACGCTAGCGCACTAAGCTAACGAAGCTAACGAAAGCTAACAAAGGCTAATATAAAATATAGAATTTAAGAAACCCCGTTTCTCAGGCCTTCAACCTATTTATAGAATCACCGTTCTAAGGGCCTTCAACCCGTCTTTTAGACAGACCCCAAATCTGTCTACGATTATTTCAACGTTTTATTTCAGACCGTGCGTCCACGGCCTTGGGCGATTCTGCCTACGTGCATTTCAGCTTTTACAGGGGTAAAACCCAACGCGCAGCCCGTTAATTACTCGTAATTTCAGTTTATCCCACTTATTTTGTCTTCTGTGGTATCTAAGATATCAAATTATAACGTTTCTTTCCTTAATTCCACCATCAATTCACAGATTACACCACACAACAGACAACTCCGTTAAAAAGTAATCTAAAATTTGGAAAAATATGCCAACTAGACGTACTTTGAGACTCACACAATAGTAGAGGTCAAAAGCAGTCTTACCTTAAGCTAGAATGACGTCCATGAAATTGTTGTTGTATGATGTGGAAGAAAGAACCTGGTATTTCTAACGCAAAATGGGTTTTTTTTCTCGAAGACCGAACCTCGTCGCGTCTCCGTTTGACGGCTCTTCAGCACCCCCTGCAGTTCTCCCGGGGTCACCACATAAAGAAAAACAGCCGTTTTCCTGTGTTGTCGCTGTACACAATAAAATAGTACCGCTACGACGGCGGTTACTTTTTCCCTATTTAACATTACCTTTAATTGACAACACCGCGTATTCAAACTGGAGGAGGAGTTGAGAGTCGTCAAAAACTACTCTACATAAACTAATAATTAAATACCAGGAATTGATGACACATCAAGGAGTTAAACAAGTTAAACGTTTATTTCTCTAACATGTCATCTCAATACAGAATTCTGTTTTTCCTATCCATCGTGAGTCTGCCTTCAGCCGTTCCCATGGTCAGACTGACTCTTCCTGGGGAAGCACAGCACTCCACATTCCATTGTCCACAAGATTTCCCATTGGCTCCCCAAAGCTGTCCATTCAGTTCCGTCGTAATTTGACCCCTTCTGTCCAAATGGCCAGTGGACCGGGTGGGGGTTGCTGTGTCTTGAAACAAAAGATTCTGAGGAACCCACACCTTTCTGCACTGAATGACAACTTTTGGTTAGTTTGCTAAATAGCCAAAGGAACAAAACATCGTATAAAAATATTATCTCTTCATGATGATGACACAAGTAACCAATACTATACAGCCGAGCCAGCTCATGCGAGGGGAGCTGCTTATTTGTACACAGACCCCCCACTTTTCACACTCGGAGAAGATACTTCCAGGACCTTAGTATTGAGTGCTGCTCAGTTGATTATGTGCATAAAAAAATGAGGAAGGTGTTTTAGGGGCGGAGTGGGGCTTCATAAAGTAGAGCCTTTAGCTCACTCTATAAATATTTTGACAATTTCTCAGACTCTTGGGCTTCAAATCCTGCATGACACACATGTTTTCTTTTTCAATTGTGTTTTCAAACGTTTGTGACAGTATTCATGTTTTAGGAAGATTAATTATTTTATTTGTATAATCACAAACATGGTCACAAAGCACTTTAGATGGGTCAATTTGCATTCACTCTACACTCAGTGGTGGTAGGCTACCTTAGTAGCCTCAGCTGCCCTGCAGTAGAGTGATGCACTCTCACATACACACACAAGTGTTAACCACTGCACCAGGGTTATTCTCCGCCCGTCCACTAGGGTGCTAGATTTTTTTATATAGAAACCCCTAGTTTATCAGTGCTCGTTTTCAAACTGCTTTCACTTCTCTGCTTTAGTCCTGCCCGGAGGCCAGTTCATCCCAAATAATACATTGAATTAGCCCTGATAAAAGCCATCCTTTATTGCCTCATGCTGAATCCGACAGCCTCTGTAGATTGGTCATGTGGTTCCCGATGGTTCGGTGCTGTGCTCTGCACTTGCCTTGTAAACAGACATGGGATGAGGTACGTTGCCTGCATCATCTCCTTGTTAGGTCAGCGTGCAGGCTGCAAACCAAACTTTTGTAATCTAGAAGATGAGAAATGGTTATGAACACATAGATTACAACTAAATAGAAACAACAACAAAACATGATTTTTTTTTTACAAATAGATTGTGGTTAAATGGTGCATTTTGTCCTGTGTTCCTCAGTCCAACAAACCTGTCCTTACTTATTTTACTGTGAAAGCTAAGGGTAAAAAACTACTACACATGAGTCACTCAAGCGAAGCCTCTGCGCGCACTTCTTATTGAGTGCTGTGTGCCTTTGATCCCACACCGGCCAAGCCTATAGTTTAGTATCGGCCAGTCTATAAATTCCCCAAATGTCCCGCTGGCCACTCCGCCTCTGAGGTGTTGCATCTATTCAGAGAGCTGTGGAGTATATGCGTTCCGGAGTTTGATGTTTCCCATGTCTTGATGGGGTGCCTCTTGATACTCATGTTTCCCATATCATCCATTGACACACTCTCTCCACATCTCTCTCGCCATATCAAGTGATGCAAGCGACCATGGAATACTGTGTCTCACTTCTTCAATCTCAACCTTTCGATGTTGTCTGTTACAGTCCAGGCAGAAATACTCGGCAGGAAAGTTGTTCTCTTCTTTACCTTCCAAGTGAGCCGATCCTCCTGCAACATACTCCTGTTCAGGACTCTGGAGAAGAGTTTCCCCAACAGCTACAATCACATACCTCTTTTCAGAAATGCTTCAGTCTATTACAAAATTAACTACATAAAATAACAAATTATTTATTTGTAAATCAATCAATATGTGACCATGTTTATTTATTTGTTGGTGTTTTGCTGTCCACAGTTAATGTCACCGCTTTCTCGGATTTCCACGGCTCTCATACTGATGTCATTTGGTGCGATTGGACGCGTTTTCCGCTGGCTCGGCGGCCGTTCGGGATCTTGGCGGAGTGTTCGGCTGCCTGTCTCTGCCTGTCTGTGTCTGGCAGCGTGGATGAGCTGCCCGCTGGACCACAGAGAGGAAAGAAGCTCGCGCTGACGTTAATCCCCCACAAACTTCAAATGTGGCCCGTATCACGACCACTGCAGGGCTGTCTGCACCACCGCACGCATCATTCACAACACACGAGTGCAGAGGGGAGTTTGGAGAGAGAGCGCGCGGGTTTTTGTAATGCGGTGATTACCTTTGTGTCCATTTACAGCAGTGAAAACCAAACTGGTCGGATTTCGATAGGTTATTTAGGATGTCTTCCCATAAATTCAGCACTCACAAGCAGTTAAAGCTGTGGTGTTGTACTTTCCAATCACATCTTGATCACTATCTTTCAGTTCCTTAACTCTAAAATGCCATAATGATCTAAAACAGCACATTCAGAGTTTCCCGGTCTTGGTTTTCCTGGCTGACATGTGCTGCTGCAACCTGCTTCTGATCCTTGTAAGACCTTCCTCTCCTCGCTCCCCATCAAAACAAACCTCTGCCTTCTCTCCAGCTCGGCAGATGCCGCTGCAGTCGGATATTGATTAGCGAGTTTGTCATGAAGCTAAAGGCTGACATTAATGTTATGAATTATACATTTTATAACATTGCCGCAAATGTAAACTGATCTGCATAAACACAATTGTCTTGTCTGTAATTGTAATTTTATTTAGTTTCTTCTTTTTAGTGACATGAAAAAATACACTGCCTTTGCTTACAGGAGTATTCGCCGTGGCATAGTTGCAATGACAAAAGATCCAGTGTTGCATTCATTTTTCACCAACATCTTGTATTGATGATGGGAGAGTGTAACCACTGTGCAAAGCCTTCTTCAGCACATCCCTATAGGTTCTTGATGGGGTTAAGGTCTGGACCATAGACATAATAAATAATAGACTCCGTCTCCTCACTCTTTCTTCCCCGTTTACCATAATGACCACATTCAGAAGGGAATCCGTGGCGGATTTACAGACTCCATCTACCTTGCTGGCTTAAGGGCATATGGGGCGGGATCTTCACTGTAGACTTCCACCCATATATGGAGGTACTGCCGTGACGGTGTGCAACGTCGGCGCCTAGCGTCGCGGTCATGAAGCAGTGCAACCAGCGGCCATTGGTCTGGACTCTGTTGTGGCCAATCCATGTGTGAAAATTATGTCTAATGCTCCCTGATCCACTCTTTTACAATGTGAGCCCGATGATTCCTGGGAGTTAGGCTACTGAACGCTTAAGTCATGTATTTATTTTAGCCGCTAACTAATTTTTTCCTTTGATCTTGCACCTTGACGGCTGACTAACGGTCAGAAACTTGTATTATAGCAGGCTCCAAAAAACAAAACAAAAAAAGAAAGATTTGGAGTGGAAACTTGTTGGTAAGTTGGCAAAAAAAACGTGGCTGAAAGATTTGTGCGTACTGTATGCAAACAGCGCTCGGCAGTTTCAAACCGATCCTAAATCAGAACAAACACTCATCAGGCACATTACCTTGGATGGAAGTTCATAAACCTTGTTCTTGTTTTTATTATTATTATTTATATTATTATACTGTTGTCAGTCAATGCCAGCGGCCTCTACAACCCGACAATCAAACGCCGCAAATATAAAAGCAGGATTTCTGAGTGGATTTAAAAAGCAATAAAAGTCATTGAATAAGCCATTTAGAAAGCACTACATTTGATTCCAACATGGAAAATATGACATTTTTTTGCTGAACATTTTACACACATTTTTTATTAACTTTAATTAACATTTAATTAAAAAAATTACCCCCCACGACGTCTGCTTTTTATGTAGCGCATTCGCATGGGATAACCGAAGCCTGAGATTCTTGAAATGTACAGACTGGATATGACGTCAAAGCACTCCTTTCTGAAAAAAATTTCACCTGAATGAATTTGTGAAGCCTGTTTTAGTCTTTTACCGTGAACAATTGTCCGTAAAAGGTGTTTAACCGTTGTTGATTGTAAATGTGTAGTTGGAGTGACATAAACTCAGGCTCTCTCTAAAGCGCGTGCCGAATACCTCGTGGTTTCTCTTTGCATTTCGCCTTCAAAACAGCCTGTTACTGCCGCTAAAAGGCCCACATGATGCAGCTAACGTCGTAGCTGAGAGCGCATGGACTTTGGATAAAATACACGGAGCACAGAGAGCGGAGGGAGAGGAGAGAGAGAGGCGAAGGTAAGCCACGGAGCGGGACTTGGAAGCATCAAAAACGCACGACGGAACCGCTCAAATAACTGGCATAAATCTCAACAAAAACGAATGTAATGAGAGATGGATGAATCAATGACAGATAAAAACAGCTCAGGGCCGTTTTTTTTACGACGCTGTTCGTCAAAATGACGGAGTAAAATTATTATCTAACGAAACCACTGGTTTAAATTCTCTAATGCAGCCTCCATTCGTCCTCTAAAGTAAATAAAAATGGGCACAGGAAACAAAAAAAGCCCAATCACATGTCGGATCCTGCCCATGTCTGTCCAAATCACAGACATGCCTATTCACATTGGGTTAATGTTATCACAGGACCTCGGAGTTCAGTAAAATATAGAGTATATAGTATATTCACTGACATCGCGCATTCGCACGGGATTCTCAGTGATTATTACAAATCGCATGTGGTCCGAAGGTAAAACTAATCCCGTGCGAATAGGGCTGTTAAACAATGTTTAAGTGAGTTTTATTTTTATTTAATTTTTGCCCATAGGTGGGTGGGTTTCCTCCAGGCACGTTTTCCACCATTTACCCAAAACATGTACAATTGGCTGAATCCTCCAGCAAATTGTCTTTCTTTATAAAGCTGTCATTTCATCCCACTTTCACACATTTTCCCATGTGTACATTCGGTAAAGCTTATAGTGTCTGTGACGGAGGCGACATGAAAGGATTCGCAGGATTGGCTCTGGAGACTGTGGTGTGCTCATACCTTCGTGAGTGTGTTTTTCTATAGGATCCATGCAGCAAATAGCCAATTAAAATTGGCACTGAAGCTATAAATACCAGACTGGTTTGGCGTCTGGCTGCAGCGAAACTTCAAGGAGTGGATTTTTAGATACATTTCTTAAACCTTACCCTTCTGTGCATATTTGAACTCAAACAAACTTCATTCAGAAGTGACTTTGAAATACATACAACAAAACTGCTGAGTCAATGCAGCTCGAATAAGCAGCAGAACCGCTTTTTCATGTGTTGGATTTTCTTTAATTTCAAGACTTGCAGATTTTCACTGAAACCATTAATTTATGAATGAACACATACGGAATTATGTTTAAACAAAAGAAAAAAGGTCAAATATATTCTTCCACATATCCGCCCCTTGCTTTGATTACTTTGATTACCTTGGAAGCGAAGCAGGGAAAGGCCTGGTCGGCACTTGGATGGGAGACCGTTTGGTAACCAGGAAGCCTGGCGAATGGACTGTGTGAGTGAGTGGTTGTTGGTGGTCGGAGGGGCCGATGGCACAGACTGGTTGCCTCGCTTCTACCCCAGGGCAGCTGTGGCTACAATAGTAGCTTACCACCACCAGGTATGGAGTGAAGGAATAGTGTAATGTAAAGCGTCTTTGAGTGTCCAGAAAATCGCTATATAAAACCGATGCATTATTATTATTACTACTGTGCACACTTGACATTTTCTCAATGAACTTCACAAGTGAAAACCATTTCAGGAACGACCTTATGAAGCTCGTTGAGAAAATGCCAAAAATAAAAGATGACATTTTTGAAGAATTTGAAATATATTATTATATACATAATATACACATTCAAACTGGCCTGGGGAGCCCTCTGCAGGCAGCAGCGTGAATGTCATGGTGCAGAACATTGAAAACAAGCTTTCACTTTGAACTAATGGCATGCTAGCAAAGCAGAACTCATCAAAACAGGGTCAGTGATGGATTATGGGCTTTAAAAATGTGGTGAACAGTTTCGTATTCGAATGCTTCACCTGTAGAAGAGGAAACGACCAAGTTGAACTGGATTACTAAAAATTCCCTGAATGAACAGATGGTCCACTCCATGTACAATTTTGTCGACCGAACAATGTTATAACATGGTTAAAAGCTCAATAGTCATTTTTAAATGCTAAGTCAGAGAAAAGACAAACTCCTCCTCGACATCATCAGCTCTTTGTAAAGGCACCTTAAATAATCCAGGATTTTATAATCTACACTGAATGAAGCAAAATACCTCCATGATTTACAATAGCATGGATTAAAGTTCAAATAACTCAGTTTACAGTAAAGTACAGTAAAGGCTGCTTAACAATCCACCAGAATATGGGCTTGGTAAAATAGATTTTGTTGCGATCTGCAGAAGAAAACGGTCAATAAAAGTGTTTGGAAACAGGCGGAGGCTTGCTCACAGCCCGTGTGCGGTCAGATCCATGGGAGCCTTCACGAAGATGTGGCGGACATGTTGAAAACACGTTTGGAGTTGTCAGAAATCAGTGCGGACTGCTGCTGCTCAGGGTGAACTGGGGGGTTTGCTGAGTGAAGGAAAACTTCGGCTTACATTAAAGTCAAGGTTAAAATGGTCTCTAGGTGGAATCTGGTTTTATTTAAATCTATATGACACTAGATATCGGGTTTGAACTGATGCTATGGACAATAACCATGTTTGTAGACAGCAGGCTGTAACGCCCATTGATTTGCAGAAACCAAGTTTATACCTTTCTGTGTGGAGTCCGCATATTCTCCCCGTGTCTGGTGTTCTGTGGGTGCTCCGGAGCCCCTCATCAACCTAAAACATGCACTGCGGTCGTCTGGTCTGGTCTGGTCTACACTGCTCCTGACAGGACGTCCTGAGGCACTGGTTTAAGGATGGGTCAAATTTAGTCCGCATATTTTCTCTTGGGAAAATAAAGTATAAATACACACTTTTGTTTTGTGTAAAACAGAAAGTTTCACAGGAGCTGCTCACGTCCTCCTTATTGCCGGACAATTTTGAAACCTTTAAAGAGAAATGGTCAGATCCGTTTCACTGCGGTTTGTTGAGCTGCAGCTGTCGTTACATCCGCTGGCCTCGTGTTCTCAAAGAGTGATCATGGGGGCCATGACGAAACACAAAAAATTAAAAAAATTAAAGAACTGTGGTTTCTGTCTACCTTCTGTGGACCCACCACCTGCAGTAGGAGCCATAGGGGCTGGTGCAATGTGATTTGGGCAGCTCCAACAGCTGCCCCCACGACCCGGCAACGGACAAGTGGGAGAAAATGGATGGATGGGTTTCTGTCTAAAATTCACTGGAGGGGAGGAAACGAAAAGGAGTCAGGCAGGACCAGTTATCGCTGCTAAATATGTTCTTAACCCCATATTATGGATTTTAGTTTGTGTACACTGGTAATAACACATCAAAGCATGTTTGTAATATCTAAAATAAACACTTGTGTAAACCAGTGGTGTCCAAACTTTTCATCGAGGGCCGGACACATGGGCGTCGGAACCATTCATTGTGAGGGGGACGTGTCCCCCCCACTTTTGAAAAGTGGTTGATTGGTCCCCCCCACTTTCACAACGTGAATTTTCATTGACTTTACATTTACTAGTTTAGACTGGACCTTTTCAATAGGCTCCCCGAGGCCAAACAATTAAATATGACCCGCGCCTTATTTTCCATACATTTAAAAACATATGTATTGGCATTATCCATTATCCGCGCCAGTATCGCGTCGCTCCGCGGCGCATACGCTTGCGCTTTGCGTAGCTGTGTTCATGCGGCTCCTCACCTCAGAGCGGCTGAAATGTAAACATGTCTCTGTAAACCGCTGAAAAACGGCTAAAGTGAGAATACTGAGGATTATTGTTGGACGGACGGACAGATTTGACCAAATCGAAGCACAAGGACACTCGTGCATCGTGTTTCCGGAGTTTTTTACGGATCATCACATGGAGGAGCAGGGCTTTTCGCGTCCTCGGCAGGTGGACAGCGTGTCTTCATCGGTACAAAGGGCCTGACCAGTAACTTTAAGGTGAGGAACATCAGTTTTGGATGTGTTTGTAAAGCGAGTGATGAAACTGATGCAGCGTGAGTTTGGGGAAACTGCGCCGGGCTAGCACGAGTGTTCAACCGGTCAATACGCCCGTTAAACCTCGCTGTCTGGACTCTAACTTAACCAAATAACATCTGAATTATTCATTTGACGGATAAATGTTTGCTTCCTTTACCCCTTGACTAAATTTTATCTGCGTTTGTGAGAAATGTGAAGATACGAGCGTTGAGATGTTTGTTTGCAATGGCAGGAGTTAACGGGTGAGGCTGAAGCTAAATGTGGGCAAACACGAGCGCCGTCTCATAAGAGTTTCATTCACTGAGTTTTTTTCACAAAACGCCATAAAGCCAGGGCTGGACAGGAGAACAGCGGCTCCACAGGTGTTTGGTTATCCGCCCTATATGTCCACCCAGCTGCCAGGAGGAGGCGCTGCTGAGCCGATCGAGTCTCTCACGTATTCTTGAAGTAGCGCTCGATTTGGATGTAGTCCCGCTAAAGCAATAACATTGCTCTGTTATTGTCCTGACCGTGTCCCACTGTAGTTCTTAATGTTAAGAAGTCGACCTCCCCCCCTCCATTTTTGAAATGTGTCCCCCCCACTTTCCAAACGCTTCCGACGCCGCTGGCCGGACACCAAAGTGTATATGGTGGAGAGAAATCGAAAAGTGCATTTGCAGAACCTTGAGCTTAGCTCTGTCTCAGTGAAATGTTTTTGAGGACATACCATATAATTGCGCTGAAATATTAAGTTGCAGTATAAATTACTATCTCTGGC
Organism: Proterorhinus semilunaris; assembly: GCA_021464625.1. Taxonomy (NCBI): domain Eukaryota; kingdom Metazoa; phylum Chordata; class Actinopteri; order Gobiiformes; family Gobiidae; genus Proterorhinus; species Proterorhinus semilunaris. The sequence continues at coordinate 17,481,299 of CM038349.1, forward strand.
AATGTCTGCCAAATGAGCAAGAAACCTGAGGGCCAGCAAAAATTGGTCTGAGTGCCGCATTTGGCCCCCGGGCCGCACTTTGGGCTCCGCTGGTGCAGACTGTTAAGTTTGTTGGATGTTCTTTACCACTGTTGTTCGAATGAGTCCATAAAACATGATTACTCTGTCTAAAAGTAATGTAGATACTTCTTTGATGACTTTATTTCAAAAGTAATTCAATTACTGATTATTAGTTACTTTATTAAGAGAGAGAAAAAGATCAAGCCAGGCTGCTTTAGACGAGTAGAAATCATCATCAGTCTGTATTTACAGCCAGACTTTGTTTTCTGAGGTTTTTCTAAATAAGTAAGATTGTATTCAGCTCTCAAAATATTACAAAAGTACTTATACTTATTATCTAATTACCCGTTTTGCAATTGCAATCCTGTTTACCTTACTCTGTTACTTAAAAAGTACTCTACAGGTAACTCTGTCCGTTCATGACCAGCCAAGACTAAAACCTTTTCACAACTTCTTTAACTTTTTTTTTTCTTTTTCCTTTTGTTCGGATGACGTCTGGTATGGTCCACCTTGTGTCAAAACAAACTAAACGCTGTTAATCTGAGAGAAATCAATAAAAGAATACACATCTTTGGGAATAGATGTCTTGCCTTGAGAAGTGCGTTGCAAAATCCACCTTTTGTTAAGTTATGTTCTTCCATTCACAGTGCGGGGAGTGCAGCGCGAGCCCGGCGCGTCCTCTGCAGACGCACGTGTATATGTGAGTGCATGCGCGGCCGCTAATGTCGGGGAACTAAATATTCCTGTGGTTCTCGCCCCGTTGGGAAAGGCGGCTCTATGGAGTGTGTAAGCAGCTCAGTGCGTGCCTTCGGGGGTGAAAGGGCGTGACGAAGCCGCCTCTTCTCTCCCGCGCTCAGTCTTCTCCGCTCGCTGCGGATCTGACAGCGCCGCGGATCAATCACACACTTCCGGGACGGGAACGTTGAGGAAGCAGGAAAACATGACGCGCTTCCCTGGGTTTACACTCGCGCGGACAGACGCGGCGGAGATCGAGCCAGGACTGCCGGCCCGTGCCGCTGCATCTCAAAGACGATTCCGGTTTTTGTTGGCACTTTTTACACAGAGTTTTAAGGAGGCGGGGGGGGGGGGGTTTGTTCAGAAAAGGGTTTGAGATCCCACATTATGCCGTGCTCTTTATTGCGTTATGTGTTGTGCGCCCATTCAGTCTCCGCAAGAGCTGAAAAACGCTTGTCCTCACCTGCTGATGTCATGAGGTGGTGCGCCGCTGCGACAAGAAGAGCGTGGGGCCTCACTGTGTGGATTTTGCATGTTCTTCCAACGTCTGGTTTCACCGACCACTAAAAACATGTACATTAGGCTGTGTTTCCACCTACTCGCACATCTTTGAGCGGTCTTTTAATCTTCCCTAGTGGCTGTTCTAAGCAGCGCAGTGACAGCTCTCAGGTCCTACGTGTCCAGAAAATATACACCTCTCGATCTTTTAAGCGTTAATCCATTCATCATAAAGTAAAAACGCTTTTCTCTCTCTCTTGATTGAAACAGAAATCAAGAGGAGAATGGGTGGGAATTGCTATTCAAGATTCAAGATTGTTTTATTTATTATCAGAGATGTAGTGTGCATGGTCCAGGAAAGGTTCTCTGTGATGTGCACACCCAGGAACTTAGTGCTGGTCACCCTCTCCACTGCAGCACCATTGATTGTTAGAGGAGCATGCTGGACCCGCGCTCTACGAAAGTCCACAACAATCTCTCTCTCATCAATCAATTGGATATGTTGTTTCAGCTGTGTTAGATGAATATTGCGTTTTCTCAGTGTAAGATAGATTTAGATATTTTAATTTGATATTCAGTCGGCCTATTGGCATCGGTAGCTGATCCAGGTTTTTTGAGAGTATTGGATTTCATGTGTTACGGATCCACCAAAAGACGGCCGTGAATCTGCGGTCCTGAATTGTCAGTCCTGAATTTGTAGCTGGAACTCTCACCGATGACGCTAAAAACATAATAATGGCAGAGAAGAGTTCCTTGTTTCCTTTGCTGTGCTGTCATTTAACTTTTACAGAGGAGCCAGAAACTCAGGCAGAATGTGCTCCAATTATGCATAATAATGTGGTCCGACTATAGCGCATGTCTTTTACAGGCCCTGAACATAATGCAATAGAGCTGGCCTCTATAAGCAAATGAAGCTGAAACAGTTATATCAACTGCTTTGCTGTTGTTTTGTGAAGGGATAGAAATGCTGCGATCACAAAACAGTTGCCTTCTTATTTAAAAGTCAACGCTTAATCCAACACTTCTTGCATGTTAATAGAAACTACAGATCGGTATCGGCCAGCATGAAGTGTCAAAAAAGACATCCATCGTCTATTTTATACTTACATTACCATTGTTTGTAGTTTCCCTTTTGTTTTCTAGCTGTCTGCCCATAAGAGCTGCTGTAACGAGTGAATTTTCCCATTGTTGGATTCATAAAACCTTATCTTTCTCATGAGTTCCAGCTGATTTCGTTGTACCTGTAGTATACGGGAATCCTCTTGGAAAACTGTTTTCACTTCTGTTTTAATTTTATGATGATTATTTGCGTTTCATTGATTTCTTTTGCCTTCAGAGATGAATTTGAATACGCTCCCTTATTGATCTGTGGAGCACTTTGATTCACTGTGTGTACGGATTTTGCTCTCCAAAATGAACTTGAGAATGTCCATTTCATAAACTTGCCCATCATGCTCCGGCCCCCGCTCTTCCTCCCCTCAACCCCCCCCCCCGTCCGCGTCGGGTGGAAGTTGCCGAGTGCCACAGGTCCTGCCCTCTGTGGTCGTTAGCCCGGGATTAGCTCGCGCTGATTGGGAACAGGGGCTATTACACGCCGCGCTCCGAGTGTGAAATCTCCTGATTGCTGCTCGAGGGGACAACGGTAATGACTCTGGATCTCCATTTGCACCCACCTTCTCCACAGTCACGAGAGATCAGTGTCAGGACAGAGCCAGGATGACCTCGGACACAAATACTAGCAAAGTCTTTGATTTGAAGAAGTCAAAATGTCGCAATGTGCCGGCCCTCTGTGTGGGTTGAAACCATACACACAAGGCACTGTCTTTTTTAAAGATGACATACTGTATCATGCAACTTTAATAATAACTTTGTGTGGAAAAGATACACTGCCCGACCAAGAGAGAAGAATTCTCTGCCTGGATTAAACTGTTATGATCTGGCAGGGTTTATACATGCAGCAGCAAATCAAGTGTAATGCTTTTTGATTTCTTTTCTCAACATTCGCAAACATTCCATGAAAATAAATTAATAAGGGGAATTTTCAAAATTCAGAAGCAAAAGGGAAACAACAGAACATAATTGTGTACAATTTCAGCCCAAACCTTTGCTGAATTTGTTTTGGACCATAATGTCTGTATTTCTGCAAATGTATTCAAGCAATGACGTTATTTCCCCCCCCCCCCCCAAAAAAAAAAATTATATCGTCAGATAGTGGCATTCTAACAAATCAGTGGTGCCTTAATGGTTTAAAAGGCATTAAAAATGGACATCCTGGTTATTTTTTTTGTAACACAACAAGGATTTTATGCATTAAATCCAAATACAAACTATCCTAGTACGTATGTGCCCTGTATTTACTTTTCCTCTGTTGATTGTGTTGAAGCAAGCCCAGGCTCTCTATACCACCGCAGAGATACTCGCCATTCAGCCCCTGTTTACTGCCTGACCCCGAAACACCTGAAAAACACATTCAACTTTTGGGTTTCTTGATTTTCTTTTTCTCTTGTTCTTTGTTGCTGTTGCTCTGAAGGGAATGACCGCTCCTGACCCGACCCTTACCTCTGATAATGGCTCCATCAGCACCAGACTCTTCGACAAAACGGTCTTTAGCTGCAGAGCGACCCAGCCTTTGTGCCTGTGTCTGAGTGAAAAACAGACTTGAACCGTGTTTTGGAGATCCCTTAAAAGCACTTTGAAGATTTCGATATAGCTTTTAATGGTTTGAACTTCTCCGTTTACCTCTCACTTCTTAAAACAGAAAATAAAAATAAATGAAAGGGTAGCCTGTTATAGGATTATTGGGGGGGGAATTTATCCTGCGGTTCTTGAAGTATATATGCATCTTGATTTCAGACAGATGCAGATACTACTGGTCAAATATTACTCCTGTCCAAGTAAAAGCTGCTCTGTCAATTTATTACTTGAAATTACTGTAGTATCTGCTGTTGAAAATACTTAATAATCAAAGTAAATGAATTTGCAGCTTTAAAAACACATAAACTGTGCCTGGATCCCCCTCTGTACGGCAACACGACGGGAACAAACCTTCTTCGTTGTTTTCGCAATAGAATGCCATTTGACAGAACATCTGCACAGCGCCACCTGTGTGCTTATAGGCTTTTAAAATGAACAAAACATCCATCCATCCATTTTCTTCCACTATGAACAAAACACATGAACACATTTACTTTGGAGCCTTTATGCTGTGGAGTAGAAAGTATTATATTCATCTTTCAAATGTAGTGGAGTAAAAATCAAAAGTTCTCAACAGAAAATACTACTCCACTAAAGTACAGAGGCTCTAAAACTCTTCTTAAGCAAAGTAAATTTACTTTGTTACTGACCACTGCTGCATTCGACTACAAAAGTGCAAAATACTCTTGTTTATACCAAAAAGAGGCGGAGAGTGGCCAAAATAATGACTTAAGGGAGAGTAACATTATTTTGAAATCATTTTACAAGTAAAATGTAGTGACCCAAATAAATACTCACGTATAAGGGTAAAAAAAAGTACTTGGAAGTACTTGGAGTACATTCAGAACGCTGCTGCTCGAGTCCTGACAAGAACCAGGAAATACGACCATATTAGTCCAGTGCTCCGGTCTCTGCACTGGCTTCCTGTCACTCAGAGAATAGAATTTAAAACAGCTCTGCTTGTGTACAAGTCTTTTCATGGTTTAGCACCAAAGTCCATCTCTGACATGTTAGAGCCGTATGAACCATCTCGGGCCCTGAGAACTTCAGGGAGGGGTCTCCTGGTGGTTCCCAGAGTCAATAATAAACACGGTGAAGCTGCGTTTTAGTTTCATGCAGCTAAAATCTGGAACAGTCTTCATGAGGATGTGAGACAGGCCTCAACTCTGACAATGTTCAAATCCAGGCTGAAAACAGCTCTTTTTACCCGAGCATATGAAAACTGAAAGTATTTTATCTGCACTCTGGCCTTTTACTGTAATTGATTAACTTTATGTTGATGTTTTATTGATTGATTGTATCTGTTTTCTTGTCATTTTATGCAACGGTGAAGCACTTGCCTTGTGTATGAATTGGGCTCTAAAAATAAAGTTGCCTTGGAACATTTTTTACTTGAGTACTGAGTAACTGTTTGGGTGTAAAAGTCTGATTTGAGTTTCAGTTGTGACATAAATTATGAGAAACAAAACTTGTTATATAATTATATAACATTATACAACATATATTATATCCGAAGAAAAGGGGGCAAGAAACACAAGCTGCATATATTTTAGATTGACAATGAGTCAATGAGTAAATTACTTTCAAATTTACTCACAGGAGCACAAATGTTTTTTTTTTTACTCAAGCGTAAAAATACTCCATTTTTTTTCCTTCCGCTTTATCCGGGGCCGGGTCGCGGGGGCAGCAGTCTCAGCAGAGATGCCCAGACTTCCCGATCCACGCACACCTCCTCCAGCTGTTCTGGGGGGACCCCAAGATTTCACAAGGCCAACTCGGAGACGTACTTCATTACAATATTAAGTAAAAAGTAGTGATATAACTACTCTAATGTGTAGTTTCTTCAAAAAGTTACTAGTTGTTGTAAATTTGCTACCCAGACAATACGCTAAAAACACCATATTAAGGCAAGGCAAGTTTATTTGTAGAGCACAATTCATACACAAGGCAATTCAAAGTGCTTCACAGTTAACAGTTTATCAGCAGAAACACATTGCTTTGGTGTTTAGTTGCACCTTAACCCAAATCTAAAAGCTTCTCGACTAGAGTCTGTAGGCCAGTGTAATGCATCATTTTAAAGCTAAGACCAACAAAACTGATCTAAACGGATATTTTTCCCATAAGTTGGATTTGGCTAAAGCTGAACTAGAGAAAATGTGCTAGGTTAAGGTGGGGCTGACACACTGACACTCATTTATCGGCATATTTTTGTCTCACCGGGGAAAGTCAAGTGGGAGCCACAGTCACACACCACATGCCTGCGTATTTGGTGATGTTTATCATGTAAGTGTGTATTTTGTATAATTCAAGGTTACAAAGATTTACACGCAAACATCAAGCACCCAGCGATGTCACATCTTCACACACCGTTTTGGAGGGGGGAAAAGTGCATAAAATTCATATAATAATAGGTCTATATGTCTAAATGTTATTCGAAATGTTGAATATAAATAGATATTTACGTGTGTGAGAGTGGGTCCAAATATAACCTTAAATAACAAAAAAATAGAGTATGAAACGATTGCATAGTATACTACTCTCTTTAGCTGTAGTTTCAGTATTTGTCCACTTGGTGTCAGCATCGCAACGCTTTAGATGTATGGCTGACATGCAAAGCGCTGTTCAAAGACACCTGAAATACCTTCTGTGTTATATAAATACAATGCGTTTTATGTCATAGCTTTATTTGGCAACTTACTTATGAGCTCATATGAACAATATATTTAAAAAAAGCCTGCGCCTCTCCCTTTGTTTTGTTATGATTGACTTGTAATAAATGGCTGCTTTGCAAACCTATTATTCTGCATAATATTGGATCATGGGGACAGGAACAGTGACAAGTTCCCAGCTATAAAAGTCTATTTATACCAAAGCGCCGTCCTTCAGCCTGAGAGCATGCGTCACCGCTGTCTCATTATTTCATCTTCACTCCCAGTTTCAGAGAGGGTTTAAGTGGGACCGTCGCCTGCTCAGAGTGACGTCTGCGCGAGCCACAGTTTTAATGCACACACAGCAGTTCCGGGAATTAATTTCAATGGGTCTGTATAAAACGGGATATGGCTCAGATGGTAGAGCGTTTGAGTGGTGCGTGAGTCCTTGGGCAAGACACTTCAACATATCCGTGTGATCATTGACCCCATGGTGTAAAGCGTGGTTGTCGGACTGCGATACGTGGTACTTCAAAGCAAAGCAAATGTATTCATAAGCCCATTTAAAACAGCCAAAATACACCAACGTACTATACAGAGTTGCTTTTGACTAGGTTAGGGCAAAAACAGGCAATGTTAGGGCTGAGGCGGGACAACATCCCAATTGGGCTGCAGTGCACCCCCTCACAGGTGTAATAGGGCTGACCAAGCACATGTGGAGCCACTGTTCTCCTGTCCACCCCTGGTGCTTTATGATAATTAAAAAACTCAGTGAATTAGGCGCTCCCGTGAGACGGCGCGCTCCTCATTTATTCAGCTTCAGTCTCTTAACTCCTACCATCGTAAAGAAACATCTCTGCGCTTGTATCTTTACATTTCCCACAAATGCAGATCAAATTGAGGAGAAAAACAGCAAACATTTACCTGTCAACTGAATAATTCTGATATGATTTCAACAAGTTAGAGTCCACATAGCGGTTTAACAAGGTTGAACACTCGTGCTAGCCCGCCTATTGAATAAGCCCAGTCTCAACGTTAAATGAAAATTCATGTTGTTGTTATTTTGTTGTATTTTCATCCTCGTTTTTGTTGCCGTTTTGATGCTTTTTATTTTAAAGCTATTAGATTTGGGTAGAATCAACCAAGGTCTCCCCAGCTCGGCCCCCACCACCGGTGCCCACAGCTGTTATCTCCAGTAGCTTAAGTACAAGTCCATCTCTGACATGTTAGAGCCGTATGAACCATCTCGGGCCCTGAGAACTTCAGGGAGGGGTCTCCTGGTGGTTCCCAGAGTCAATAATAAACACGGTGAAGTTTCAGTTTCATGCAGCTAAAATCTGGAACAGTCTTCATGAGGATGTGAGACAGGCCTCAACTCTGACAATGTTCAAATCCAGGCTGAAAACAGCTCTTTTTACCTGAGCATATGAAAACTGAAAGTATTCAATCTGCACTCTTGCCTTTTACTGTAATTGATAAATTGTTATGTTGATGTTTTATTGATTGATTGTATCTGTTTTGTATTGAAGATGTATCTGTTTTCTTGTAATTGCCTTGTGCAAGAATTGTGCTCTACAGATAAACTTTCCTTGCCTGAAGCCAAACTGGAGAAAATGCGCTCGGTTAAGGCAGGGGTTAAGAGGTTAAACGTCGGCCTCCATTGTCACTTCGTTTATTCAGACGATTTCAAACGTTTTGATTCACTCCTTCAAGCACACTGACCGGTATATGGGCAGTTTTGGTTCGGATGTTATTCTGTTATGTCTTTCAGGGTCAAAGCTCAAATGTTTAAAGTTAATGTTAATCCACAGCGGATCCACAGTGGATTCTAAAATGTACAAGGAGCCGATGTAAAGATTCAAGAACAGGTGTAATGTGGTCCCTGCCTGCGCTTATTTGGACTTCTTCAGGTGCTACTCATGCTCATCTGCATCTGTATATTTTTTTCGGTTTAATTAGTGATATTTTCATTTATATTTTGGTAAAGCACTTAGGTTGGGTGTTTATTTGGTTTTGAGTTTACGTCAAATGTTTAGATCCTTTATGGATTTAGTCTTTGATTCATCTGCCTGGTCTGATATTCTAAGCTGGTATACATAATATCCAACGTCCATATGCATAAGTCACTGACATGAGTTGTGTTGAGATCCTCCTGATGCCAAACCTCTGATGGCTGTAATCAGTCAGTCTCAAAGGTCACACTGAACTGTTTTACTTTTCATAGCATTTGGCGAAAGACGACACTGAGGCTTTTGTCAATTGCCAGAAGCACTAAACTGCAGGATGAAATGGACTCTGCCCAGTCTGGTAAAAGATCCTGTTACAACCCGGCTCTGCTAGATGAAAACGGAAGTAACAAAAACCAAGATGAAAAAATGGATGTTTAAAGTTGTAATTTAATAAAAGGGATGTAAAGGGTAAATTTAACAAAGGGGTAACAAAAATAACCAAACAAAGGCTATTTACGATATGTACAAAGGTACAAAGGAATCTAGAAAATTAGGCCTAAACTACTAAACAGAGTCACTCAAACATTTGTCTCCTGATCCCACGTCACATAACAGTGAACATTCCAAAAGGAGACAAACATTCCTCGAGTGGCCCCTAGACACACATCATTAATTACACGACAGGACACAACACAGAATGGCGCACTGGCCACCAAGACCATCAGCCCCGAATGCTCCAAGGTGTGGGCTTATAGCTGTGGCTGCAGCAGGAGGTTGATTGGGGCCAAGTGTTCAGACGCTGCACCAATCAGGACCAGAGACAAACAGCGAATCAGCACCCAGCCTGAAACGAGTCCTCCAATCCCAGGCCAGGGCTCACACAGCCAGGTTTCCATGGACAGCAAAGGGAAATTAGCCACACACACACACACACACACGCACACACAAACTACTACAACAAAGAGGGAGACTGGAGGCCTGGGGCCATAACAGATTCATTTAATAAAACTAAATGTAAACGTGACTTTGGGATCAAATCAAGACACATTTCATCCACTTAGAATTATAAAGTTGTATCTGCTTTCTGAGTTGTTCTGAGATATTTAGGTTTTGACCACTCGTTGACTAGAATCTAAATGGGTAATATATTAAAAAAATACACCTAAATCTACAAAACCGTGTTATAGTGTACAGAATGGGCCCAGCAACAAGAATACAGTACAGTGGGAAGAAAATGTATGTGAACGCTTTGGAATTTCTCACATTTCTGCCTGAATTGGTCATAAAATGTGGTCTGATCTTCATCAAAATCAGAAGAATGAATAAACAGTGTCTGCTTAAACTGATACCACCCAAACATTTACATTTCATCATATTTTTAATGGCCATAACGTGTAAACATTCACAGGACAGGGAGGAAGAAGTAAGTGAACCCAGGAATCTTGCTAAACTGCAATGAAGACCAGACCACATTTTATGACCAATGTGAGAAATTCCAAAGCGTTCAAATACATTTTCCTCCCACCGTATGTTATGACAACCTACATTTTGGTCAGATGGTACCGTATTATTCAAAGGGGATAAGTGGCTATGACTTGTTCATATTTGTCTCCGCTCTTCTGGCGATGCATCGGAAAAAACACCATCTTCCTTTATTGCAAAATATGCCACATGTCGTTTGCATCATATCCGTCTTTTCTCTGATTGGTATTGGTTCAGACGCTTGTCAATCACATCCAATCGGGAATTCTAGGAAAAGCGTGTATTCTGGCCAGTATATCACTAAAATAAGGTTCAGTTAGTGGAGTAATGAGAAAGGGGGTTATTTACATAAGTTTAAGTTATGCTATTACAATAATCAAGGGGTATAAAGTAGTAATGGTAATATACAGTAGTTATAAGCCAGAATAAAACATGATTTCGGACCTTTAAAGGCACTTCCTGGAGAACTGGTTGCACCTCATGACATCAACACCTGTAAAAAGCTATTATCCACATTTGTGAAAAAGACAGACTGGATGCGCGCACTTAAAGCGTTGTAAAATGGCAACCAAAAAGAAAAAAAACAGATTTAGAAGAGTTCGGGTAATTTAAAATGCACATGCCTCACAAAACCACAGCTTTCATTAAATACTTCGCGTCTGGAGTGATGGACTGCCCTATGCCTCACTGTTTGGACTCGGGAAAGAGCCTTATATAGAAAAATGTGTGATGTCCAACCTGCGTTTTAATATTAGCGAGCCCCAGCGTCTGGCAGAGGCTGTGTTTTCTTTACCAGAGGAGAGGAGCGCGGCGAGGCACGCACACGAGAGCAGACATCGCTTCAAAGATGTTTCACCAAATGACATGGTCGTGATGAGTTGCAGCTTGACAGGCTGCGGGAGGTGAGCAGTGGGGCAGATGCTGTAGTTATTATACTGTATTAGCGGTGACCTTATTTTTATTATCGGAAAGAATAAGACGGAAAGCATATATAGCTCTCAACCCCCAAACAACATGTCTTACCAAGTTATTTCATCCCATTTCTCAAGACAGGATGGAAAGAATAAAAAGCCATTTTGCTATTTTGAGAAGGGCAGCTTTGTGACGTTAGTGCTCCTGCTTCATTGCAAGAAAGTCCCGTGTTCGATCCCCAGCCGGGTGGGACCTTTCTTAGCAGTGTTTTCACATTCTCCCCGTGGCTGGCTCCGGGTACTCTGGGTGCTCCCCACATTCCCACGTCATACATTTGACCATTCAAAGATAGAATATTTGATTTAGTCCTCAAATTTCAACTTTGTGTGTAACCTGGAAACCTTTCACTGTATACCCTTAGATTTCAATGCCATTTCAGTACCTGGGGTTATGCTTGTCCCGAAATATTTCAATCCCTCGAGCCAACAAAGACACATTTTCCCCTCCTGACCTCGTCTGCGCTCCCGTCACTGACACTTTCATTCGCCGAGCTGCTACACATTGTTACAAACAGCTATAACCGTTTACATGCGCCGTAGATCACTGTCCTTTCGGGTCCATCGCCCCCATAAAAGCACGGGTGTAATCAATTCACACTGACCACAGGTCCGTGGAAGGGCAGCAGGTGTTTTCCATTGCGACGGCTTTGATAGTGTAATTGATCACATAAGGGCACATCTGCGTCGACCTGTTGTAGTTACAAAGTTGAGCGTCAAAATGAATTCCTCCTGTGCGCGATTGTCACGTAATGATCCGCCTTTCAACCCCTCACCCCAATCGCTCTGGGCCATATTGTTTTAATATTTGCAATTTGTATTCAAGTAAATGTGAATCACAAAGTTGTAGGTGGTGTCCTATGAAAATTATCTTTTTCGACTAGATCAGGGGTTTCCAAGCTTTTCATCATTTGAGCTCATTTCACAAACCTTTGCTGTTTTCATTTGAGTGAACAGTTATTATCAGCAAAAAGTGCCCAAAATCATTGGATCACTGGGCTCCGCAACTGGGTTCCTATAATGATGCGCGACTGCCCCTTTCTCCTTCTCTCGCTGAACAAGCTCTACGGGACTTGGATTTGTGGTTTTGTCATTCGAAATAGTAATGTTTTATCAGGAAATAAGCTAAATATAGACAATTATGCATGGAAAACAGCACAACCAAAATTCATGTTTTTTCACCTGGAGAAAAGCTTAAAAAGCCGCCTGTGGTGGACCTGCCGACCCTGCAGCCTTCCTGCCTCTTTTGCTCATATGGTGCTTTGCTGGCTCATCCATGCAACATGGAGGGGGGGTTAAACACAAATTTAACACATGTTAAAGTCTTTAAAGGGGTAGTGTTTTGCTAAATCAACATTTTAGAGTTTTTTTATGATGTTACAATCTCATCAAAAACAGACCTGGAGCTGTGTTTTAAGCCACTTGCAAATTTTTGACAACTCTTTGGATCTTCACCCAGTGGCTATGTTCAACAGAGCGGCTGTAGCTCACCAAAAAGCTCCTACGTATCCAGGAAGTGTTTTCATCTCCATCTCTTTCAAAGCTTAATCCTTTTATCAGTAAGTAAAAACGCTTGCCACATCCTTACTACAGCACGGTCTACTTTGTAATACTTTTTGATCATGTCAAACACATCTTTATCGCTATTTCTTAACACTGCATTATAGATCTACAAACAGTGACGCTATAGTGAGTGATGAAAGGATTATAGAATAGAATAGAAAAACTTTATTGTCTACCATGCTCAATGATGGCAGAAATTTACCTTTGGCAAAGGCCTTGCCCAGCAATGTAATAAAAATACATAATACATTAAGTCCATTATAAAAATCAGTTAATTGCAGACACAGCAGCAGCAGATTCACTTCATCAAAAGAAAAGGAACGGAACAAACTGAATGACATTAGGGGCTACAACTTATTCAGCTCCTTGATGGCAAAGGGCACAAAACAATTATTGTACACATTAAGCTGAGCAAGAGAAGGAGAGGTGAGGAAAGCATTTCCTGGTGCTTCAGGAAGAGATTTGTAGCCGCGCTGATCAGAATAGCTTCTGGACATTCAAGGATAAATCAAAGATGAATCAAAGATGCGCGAATTGGTGGAAATACAGCTCCAGGTCTGTTTTTGATGAGAGACCTGTTAGGGTTTGTTCTGTTACCCCTCCCCTTGTTGTTTCTCTGTAGTGCCGGTGGTTGACCGGGGCGTGGCTGGGACCTGCAGCGACGAGGCACACCTGGTCCTTGGTGATGATACAAAAGCTCTGTTCAGTCCTCTCCACGCTGCCAGGTCATTCCGTCATGTTCGGTTCAGCCAGCGCTGGTTTGTTTGTTCTCTAAAGATTAGTTTTGATACTTACCTGTTTCCTCCTGTGCTCAGGATATCCTCGGTGCCTCACTGTGTCCTGGTTCCGTCTGCTCCTGTCTGCTCCCAGCCAGCCTCCATCACCTCGGACTGTTCATTTTTGTGAGCATAAATTCTTAAAGCTTTCCTGCCTCCGTCTCCGCTTTGGGGTCCAACTTGAAACTCTAACAAGACCATTGTAAGTTGGTGAAAAGCTCTAAAACGTCTATTTCTCCCCATCAAACATAATAAAGTGCTACAAAGTTAAATGGCAAATGCATCAACATTACAAAAGGAAACATCATAATTACTTAGACCCTGCACTCAGACTGCATTTATCATCCTCGGCTTGATGGCACTATTACTGACACTTCTTACTGCAGAAACCAAACAACTCTACTAACCAAAAACTATCCATATGACACAATTATGCACGATATATCCACTTTCAAAAAAACTTTACACCATTTTTCTTTTCTTTTTATAACTAAAATATTTAAAGAATGCCCGCCTACACTTCCTTGAGGCCATTTCCGTCTCTGGGGCAACTCCGCCTAGCGGCATTCACAATCGCACAAATACACAGGCATTGTGTCTAAACAGTTTGGCACACCCTGAATTCTCCATCAAACTCGCAGACCCACACAGACGCGGGTCATAAGTCAGAAGGGCCCTGAATGGCAGGAAGGGAGTGGAGGGCGCAATATTGTACTAGAGGGTAATATATGGTGTGAACTGCTCTCCGCCGCGTTGGGTTTTTTGTTTTGTTTTTTGGCTGCGTGGCTTCACTCGTTCAAACTTTCTACGATCTGGAAATCGGCAAGCTCTTATCTCGCGATCGGCAGACGGCGGCAGCTCCGGTCACTTCCTTCCACAGCGATGCAGGGACCCGAAGGTGCTGACTGCAAGTGCTGGGCGGAGGGTTTCATTCATTGCAATCAAATCTCAGTTTGAATGGACTGCGTTTATTTAGTTTTACTAAATGTACTTTAGACTTTTTTTCATGTAGATTAAATTGACTAAGTTCAAAATGAATGTACGTATCTTGTATTAAACATACAGTATCTGATGATAAGGCATTGTTTCATGGAGGGACAATGCACAGACTTGTTCCTCTGGCAGTCAATTTGAGGCTCTTTTTAAACCATCATTGGAAGTTTAGATGTTTTTAGTCCTTATCATTTTTTTTTGTTTCTTATGATTCAACAAAGATTATATGGAGATATATGGAGATTTTAGTACTAGCTTTAGTCTCGTTAACTACTAATAATTCAGAGGTTATCAAATTTGAGCATGGACAGGACTTCCTTAAGGACAGGTGTGGGACAGTCTTCACCAATATTTCACACCTTTGCCTTTACATTTGCGGACAGTAACTCAGGGGGCAGCGGCTGAGCAGTGTTTATAGCGTTTTCGAGCCATGCAGTGGGTCGCCTTTCTGTCCTTCTGTTGTAATGTGCATGGGCGAAGGTTTGCGTGGGGACATATGGAGACCTTCGCATTGCACGATCTTTCACAAATACCTTATGCCTAGAGAGTGGACGATCAGCATCACACTTGTTTGGTGCTGTTTGATGCAAGAGGGGAGAAGTGACTGAGTAAGTTACATACATGGCGGCTTTATACTATAATAAAATACATTAATATTCGTTTTTTTCTGCATCTCAACCTTTATCATTTACCATTTTATCATTTTCATGTTGAGACATCGCCGCAGTGGCATTATTTAAGGATGGGTCAGATATAAAGTTTCAACCTTTTTATAACCGAATTATGATCCCGATCCAAGCTGGACATTGATGTGCGGAGACAGGCTGAAAGAGGAAGAAAAACATTTCTCTTATATAATCCATTTGTTCCCAGCCTGACCCTCGTCTCTGTGGGTCAAAGTCCTGCTGTGATGCACATATAGCCACTCGACATGCAGCCGCTGCGTCTGGCTGTGAGCGCTCGCGTCTGGGATGGTGTTTAATGTCCGTCCAAGCAAAGGTTAACCGTTTCCTGCTATGGCACATTGCAATGCTTTCCCATAATATGTCATGTCATCATCATTTTTCAAGGCTTGTGGGCTGTAAGTTTTGAGTTTAGGGCTGGACTGGGGGTCAGCTTTAAGGGATGTATGATTCTTTATTCTGTTTTTTATAAAATATTTTTGACACTGAAAATAATGCAGTGGTGGAAGAAGTACTCAAATGATTTACTTAAAGCTGTCCCAAACACGTTTCTAGCTCTCACAATCCCCCCTGCATATCCAAATAGTTCAAGCAAATGAATTATATGCACGTTTCAACTATAGGGCCTTTAATCTGCTCAGAAAACAAGTCTGACATCTTCCTCCACTTTTCCTCACGAATGTTTTCATATTTGTGTGATGTGTACCACAGGAAGAGCAAGTCATCGCTCAAGAATTTAAGGAGGGATAATCTTTCTGATCACTTTTGATGATAACAGTGACTCATTTTCCGCAGAAAACTTGAGTGATGGAAGTGATGCGGTCAGTGGAGAAATCAAAATAACATGAGTAAGAGGAACACGAACCAAAACCTTCGGGAATGAGTGTTTGAAGTTATGCAACATCACGTTAGTCAATGTAACTGACAGGAGTCTCATGGAGGTCTTACGGATATTCACTTCCTCTAATCACAAATGCTGGATGAAATAAAAGCATGGCATGATAGCAGAGTAGTTAAAAGGTTCATGTGGGGATTGAGTGCGTATACCCTGGTCATGAAGGCAGAAGTCTGAGCAGAGATGCCCAGACGCCTTCCTGCTCTTCCTGAGGAATCCCAAAGTGTTCCAAGGCCGAGAGAAGGCCTGGCCAGCCTGGCTACACGTTTTTCCTATTCTTTACAAAGACGTGTAGCCTGGGACTGGGCGTGATTTCTCTGAGTTCCCGATGGCCATGGTTAACAAGTATATTATCTGGATATGACGTTTTGTAAACAAGGAAGTTAGTTGTTTTATTGATGGCATTGGCCAGAGCCATAGGCGCCGATTTATGTTTTCCCCCGTGGGTGCTCAGTCAGCCGGTACTGTCATGTGACGCACACCGCCTCACATTTACCTAAACAGAAATGCAAGCTACTTGGCAATGTCTACTATCATCTTATAGACTGAGGCTATTTTTTGAGAAAGCAATAAACATGCATTGGTGCGCTGCGCGCAACTCACCATTGTTGGCACTAGAAGTAGTTGTAGAGGCCGTCTCATAATGAATGGAGACAGTCTCCTCGCTGGTGGAATCTTCTGATAAATGCAATTTCTTTCTAATTACAAATCTGTCCATTGTTATCTTAGTGCGTTTTATTAGCTTCTTGGTCATTAGCCCATTGGCGGCAAACGAGCTTTGTTTTTGGCCGAAGTTACGTACACGGCGTCGGAGCATCATGTTGATAATGAGATCAAGGATTTGATTGACAGTGAGGATTTTTACCTAGCAACACACTGCCCGCGTGCCCAAATTATATTTTCCCTAGACGTATGAATTGGAATTATAGAAAAACAATATGCCCGATTGAATTCTATTTCTATAAAGTATTAGCAATATAATTTGTAAGAAAGTAAAATTGTCACAGGGGTGTCTCGATCCAGGGACCTTTGGCATGAAAGTCAGGCGAGGTTACCGTTCGACCACGCTACAGATACTTAGTGCTTAGTGTCACATTCACATTTGTATATGATGGTAGGACCCGCGCCTGACTGTTGCGAGAGAGAAGTACAGTTTTAATTATTCGCTTGTTTTATTCAATTGGACATTTTGTGAATTCAAGGTAAATTCGCCTGGGTGCTCAAAGATTTGGCTGGGTGCTCGAGCACCGGAGCACCCACGGGATCGGCGCCTATGGCCAGAGCAGTTACACGTGTGAACAATGTCGTTTTTGCCACCTAAAGTTAAGGATACACAGAGTCATTAGCAACTCGGTTCAGATCTTTAATAGAAGTCGTGGGGTGGGAAACCTCCTTTTGAAAGAATAGCAGACTTGGGTTTGTTGTTACTGGACAATTCCAACAGGTCAGAATGATTGTGAAACGGCTGTCTCAATGTCCTTACACCTTTGGAATGGGACAAAAATTTGGTTTGTAAATGCATTGATAAATAACGTTTCTAGATATGTTGGGCTGTTAGCAGAGTTCCAGACAGTCCTGCTTTTGAACAGTAACAGGTTGGCCCAGAGATGTAGATCCCTCCAGCATGTCCTATAGGTCTTCCCTGGGGCCTCTCGGTGGTGCGTGCCCAGAACATATGGTCAAGGAGGTGACCAGGAGATACGAAATAGCTGTCCGGGTCACTTCAGTTGGCTTCTCTCGATGGCAAAGGAGCAGCAGCTCTACACTGAGCTCCTCCAGATAACGGAGCTCCTCACCCCGTCTCTAAGGATGAGCCAAAACTTCCATCATCCAGAAACATCCTCAAAAGGCTAATCCTGACCAAAACTCTGCGTTGAGATCTGGGTCCCAGGACACAGTAACCTATTTGAAATCTGCAGCTCAATAAAAGGATACTTTATAGGATATGTTAGTATCTGTTTTTTGGAATGTGAAAAAACCTCCTGCCCCTTCTCTCTTCAAAGAAATCGAATAGATACAAGATTAGAACGACAAATATTGTAAAATGAATTCTCACATGTTTTCCCGAGATGTAGTCCCGCCAAAGCCCTAACATTGCCCTGTTTTTGCCCTGATCTTGTCCCACTGTAGTTATTAATTTTATTAAGTCGACCTCCATTTGAGATGTGTCCCCCCCCACCTTCCGAACGCTTCCGACGCCGCTGCCCTGGCCCCACGTCTCACATCTCGGTCACCTTTTGTGCTACACATGTATACCAAACTTATCAATATTTGTGAATAAATACGTGTGGGGAAAGACGAGACAACGCCACGCTGTTATTTCCAGGAAAACTCTGAGGTGCTACTCAGCAAAACATCATCATATAAGTGTCGGAAAGGAAGAGTCCATTTCTTTACTCTGACATTACAATGAAAAATTTTCATTGTAAAGCGAGAAAATAATCCCAACATTGACCACTGCAAGGGTCGTGGACGATTGACAAAGTCTCATTTCAACATTCAGTATGTTTTATTTTCCATCATATACTTTACATGATACAAAAATAATAATAATCACAGTGTATTTCCATGAAAAATCTCCATAAACAGGCGGACAATAACATTTAATAAATTATATAACCCAAATCTGACATAAGAATACTGTGACAAATTAATAAGGAAACATTTAAAATTATTTAGGCAATATTTCAAACACATCAAAAGTCTTTCTTTCCCTTCCGGCTCCGATCTCCCACGGTAAGTCCGTATAAGTCAGTGCATTTCCACCTTCATTTGACCAGAGTCCGTTTCTCCATGAATGAAAGTCTCCCGTTTGGTAAAGGGTCCTGAGCTGCCACCACAGCAGGCTGGTTTGGGCGGATGGTTTTGTGAGAGTAGTTTATTATATGTGGGTCATTTTGGTATTTGTTTAGTCCAGCCGCCTCCAGTGCGACGGTATACAGCGGCAAACTTCTTCACTGAAGGAGAATCCCGGTTCACAGTGCCGCCTCCGCACTTTGCACGGAGGCCTGACACAACTGCAAAAAAAAAAGAAGAACTGTGTTTAGCAGCAAATAATGCACTTATTTTCCCACTTAAAATACGGCTAAATGTCTGTATGGATCAAACTATGAAATGTCTAATGTGTTGAGGTGGTTAGCGCCTCCGATGCACAGCTAGAAGGTCCCGGGTTCGATTCCCACCAGGACGGGGCCTAAAAACATGTGCAATAGGTGAATCCTCCAGCCAGGTGATTCTGACTATCAGCCTGGCTCCACATCATGGAGATGGGTACCCACTGATGGGTTGACCACCACTGCTCCTTACTTGCCTCAGTGGCATCAATGGATGGGTTAAATGAAGAGGACAAATTTCCCTACGAGGACTATAAAGAAAACAAACAACTCAACACACGTAACACCACTATAATGAAGCTTGAAATGAATGAAAATATTTTTCTCTATATGCCATAACTTGGTTTATAGTAATCTGTGTTGTTCTTTGTTGGTGATGTCAGTAACGAGTTTCTTAGTAACGTGCTACTCTAAAATAAAAAATAATCTAATGCAGTAATATAACCAAACCAGTAATCAGATTTAGATAAGATCTAAGTCACTATGAGTTAGTATATTTGTCATTTTACTTAGTAGAAAGATATAATTGCTTTCTTCGTGTGTCTTTGGGAGTGACGTATTGTCATTTGTATGTTTGGGCGGTGTATTGGCTGGCAGCCGCTGATAAACTTAATATAATAATAATTATAATAAACTAACTATTACTGTTATTGGACTTCTGTGCTAGTTACGGTTTGTCCATAACGAACACCATGTTCGAGCACAGGGATGTCCATAAGTGCACGTGGCACCAGGACACCCTAGGCAGGAGGTCGATGATCGACTTTGTAGTTGTGTCATCTGATCGCGGCCGCGTGTCTCGGACACTCGGGTGAAGAGAGGGGCTGAGCTGTCAACCGATCACCACCTGGTGGTGAGCTGGATCCGCTGGCAGGGGAAGAAGCCGGTCAGACCTGGCAGGCCCAAACGTGTTGTGAGGGTCTGTTGGGAACGTCTGGTGGATCCCTCTGTCAGTAGGGTCTTCAACTCCCACCTCCGGAAGAGCTTCATCCAGATTCCGAGGGAGGTAGGGGACATGGAGTCCGAGTGGACCATGTTCTCCTCCTCCATTGTCGATGCGGCTGCTCGTAGTTGTGGCCGTAAGGTCTCTGGTGCCTGTCGCGGCGGCAATCCCCGAACCCGGTGGTGGCGCCCGGAGGTAAGGGAGAAAGCGTTCGACCGTGTCCCTTGTGGTGCCCTGTGGAGGGTGCTCCGGGAGTATGGGGTCCGGGGCCCTCTGCTAAGGGCTGTCCGTTCCCTGTATGATCACAGCAGGAGCTTGGTTCGCATTGCC
The DNA here is from genome assembly GCA_021464625.1 of Proterorhinus semilunaris. NCBI lineage: Eukaryota > Metazoa > Chordata > Actinopteri > Gobiiformes > Gobiidae > Proterorhinus > Proterorhinus semilunaris. The sequence continues at coordinate 17,501,629 of CM038349.1, forward strand.
GGCAGTAAGTCAGACCTGTTCCCGGTGCGTGTTGGTCTCCGGCAGGGCTGCCCTTTGTCACCGGTTCTGTTCATTACCTATAGGGACAGAATTTCTAGGCGCAGCCAGGGGCCGGAGGGTGTCCAGTTTGGGAACCTCAGAATATCATCTCTGCTATTTGCAGACGATGTTGTTCTGTTGGCTCCATCAAATCAGGACCTCCAGCGCGCACTGGGGCGGTTTGCAGCCGAGTGTGAAGCGGCCGGGATGAGGATCAGCACCTCCAAATCTGAGGCCATGGTTCTCCACCGGAAAAAGGTGGTTTCCCCGCTTCAGGTCGGTGGGGAGTCCTTGCCCCAAGTGGAGGACTTCAAGTATCTCGGTGTCATGTTCACGAGTGAGGGACGGATGGAGCGTGAGATCGGTAGACGGATCGGTGCGGCGTCAGCAGTGATGCGGTCGCTGTATCGGACCGTTGTGGTGAAGAGGGAGCTGAGCCAAGCGGCAAAGCTCTCGATTTACCGATCGATCTACGTTCCCACCCTCACCTATGGTCATGAGATTTGGGTAATGACCAAAAGGACAAGATCGCGAATACAAGCGGCCGAAATGAGTTTCCTCCGCAGGGTGGCTGGGCGCACCCTCCGAGATCGGGTGAGGAGCTCAGTTACCCGGGAGGAGCTCGGACTCGAGCCGCTACTCCTCCACGTCGAAAGGAGCCAGCTGAGGTGGCTAGGGCATCTGTTCCGGATGCCTCCTGGTCGCCTCCCTCGGGAGGTGTTCCAGGCATGTCCCACTGGGAGGAGGCCTCGTGGAAGGCCCAGGACACGCTGGTGGGACTATGTCTCCGAGCTGGCCTGGTGTCGTCTCGGGGTCCCCCCAGAACAGCTGGAGGAGGTGTGCGTGGATCGGGAAGTCTGGGGATCTCTGCTGAGACTGCTGCCCCCGCGACCCGGCCCCGGATAAAGCGGAAGAAAATGGATGGATGGATGGATGGATGGATGGATAAACTAACTAATAATTAACTCGTAATAACGTAGTTACTTTTAAAATCAACTAATCAAAGTCATTAAGTTACTTTTTAACAGAGTAATCAGAATTCAGTAATAAGATTACTTTTTCAAGGTAACTGTGCTAACACATTTGTTGTCTTCCAAAGCTGACTTTAGGAGATTCATGAAACCATTGTTTATAGCAACACCCACACTTTTAAATCAGGTATTACCAGATATTATTATATATAGTATTTATCTACTTTTTTAAACTTAGTCCAAATCCTGTGTGAGTGTTTCCCAGCGGGGCACCGTAGCACCTGTGGTATGGGCCCCAGTTCCTGCTGCCATCACATTTTTGTGTTGCCTGTATTGAAAAGCTGAGGCACTCTGAATTTGCATTGAATTTTATTGACGACGCATTTCGACTCACAGGGTCTCCATCAAGATTAGTGAGGCAACACAGGTGTGCGACACTTTTATGCTGTAGATCTCTTATTATGTGGTATTCAATGTTGTATCGCTTGTTGTTTACTGCATGATTACTATCTATCTTACCATACGCATCTATTTTTAATTGTCCTTGTTCGTTGTTTGTTTTTCTCTGTATCATGTATGCCTCTTCCATCTCAAACCGGAAGCTTTGTCTCACGTGACTGAGACTGGGCTTAAAAAGCCACTATTTTAATTGTATACCCTGAAGAAGGTCGAACGCGACCGAAACGCGTCGGCATGTTTACTTAATAAAGGACTTTTAACTAGGAATCGGAGTGCCTCGGATTTTTGATCTCTTTTTGCCTATACTTACGTTTTGGATCCTGAAGAGCACCTGACCTCCTTCAATGACAATTCTATCCACTGAAGCGATCACTTTGTTCCCCTCAAAACAATTTACAATATTTACATGAGAGACTTCTAAACAGGAGCAGAAGTACACTTAAAAGAGCTGGTTCTTTGCCTGGACTCATTCACGATCAACCCATCACTAGCGGAAATGGGACAAAGAATTAGCATGGGTTTTTTCAATAAATGGCTTGAGAATTGTTCAAATGGTCTTTTCAAATGAAACGTTTTCATCACTTGTTCCTTAAAACTAAGGATTGACAGTGCTCTGGTGTGGAAACGGTCTGCACTTCCAAAGCTTCATGAAGACAAACGGTGAGACCTCTGTGTATTCGGGGTCAGAGGTCAGAGCCACGGTTTGGATTTCAGTGAAAACTCCATCAGGACAACACTGATTTACAGCTGAACCAACAGAGCCTCCGCTGTGCAGGAGGTTACACTTAGGACAGGGTTACCAGCTTCACGACAGTTCTCCGCGTATTATCTGTCACTCTGTCCTCCACAGAAATGTACTGATATTCTCAGTACCAACCAATCCATTTCCAATAATCTGTAATATATATTCAACACGTCCCGGGACTATGATTCAAGGACAATATAATGAATAACGATAGACCCACTTTGACTCGTTTTAAACAAAATGAACAGAAGTGGCCAAACCAAGGCCTGTGGGCTAAATGCGGCCAAGTCCTTCAAACCAGCCCGCAAAACATGACCACAAGAAATACACAGCCTGACTGCAGTTAGTCAGGTTTAGGAACGCTATGTGCCTAATTTATTTATTTGGTCAGGACAGTAGGTGTACACACGAGACAAAGGCAAGTAAACACTTGGTAACGTTCATTGTGTTACCAACTAGTACAACTTTCAAATGACTACCTTGAAAGTGTCCACAGAGTCCAGATCTTAACCCCATTGAGAATATGTGGGATGTGCTGGAGAAGACTTTGCACAGTTGTGCATAATTGTGGAATAAATTGGAGATGGAGATGAAACGAGGTTCAAACATCAACCAAATATAAAAACAAGCTAAAGATTTAGTATAGAGAAGAAGAAATTAGTTGCCACTAGGGGGCGCAATAGGATCAAATTGCTTTTTATTAATTAAGGCAGAATGTTGATCTCAACGGTTGTCATACTATTGCTTAAAATTACAAATAGAGAATTAGGGTAGGCGAGCTATGGATCTGTTGAGAGGGATCCTCCCAACGGGCTCGCAATTCTCGTCTTTTAACGCACCACACAGCATAGGAACATTATCTACAAAATCAGCTAGTTAGGGCAGCTGTGTGGGAGTTTGTTGATGAGGAGCTACTGCCCTCTACAACTGGCCCGCTCTACACCTGGCTTTTTAACGCACTACACTGTGTAGGGCTTACATAATAATATTCATGGAGTATAATATATATATATTAATCTGTCTTTTTAACATAAAAATAGTGACTGTTGGTAATACTAACTGATGGGGAATCATAGATTCAGAGTCTGGTGATCTATCCACATAGAAGGAGCTAAATAGTCGTAGTGACACGTAGGCATTAACCCTCTACTCACAGACAATGCGCCACGTAGACTAGGCCACACGTCATGTAGAAGGTCGAGGCCGCCGTGTCTTATTCTAACAGTACGATATGATAAAAGGATTATGTGAAGGCCGAATTAATCTATGATTCCCCATCACTAACAATGTTCAGCATGGTAACCGTCTGAAAGAAATGTAATGATCGTATTTTGTTACTTGCTTTGTACTAGACTTCGTACTTGAAACTAGACCGTTGTTGTAATTGTGCTTCTTTATGTTGATGTACGAACACTTCAAACAGTGTTTTGTAAGTTATAGTACTTTGAAAATAGTTTGTAAGTATGTAGCTTTATCAGAGTTGTTTCGTAATTAGTTGTTACGTAATCAGTATTATACCAGTTTTGAGGTATGGTCGGATGCTTTGGGTGTGTAGGGTCTATTTTGTTTTGCTGTTGTTTCCTTGTTGCCATTTTGTTCCTTTTGTTGTTCCACTATATTTTTTGTGAAATAATTATTTTAATTGTATTGATTTGGGGGTGGGTGCTTATAAGCTCTTGCTTCGGCTCACTCCTTTTGAGCAGAGTGTTTGCTGCTCAATTAAACAAACTAAACTAAACAGTGGTCACACTCTCCCATCATTAATTGAAGAATGAATGAATGGAAAATGTATGCATCACTGGATGTTTTAAAATTGCAGAAGCCTATTAAAACAATGCCGCAGTGAATGCGCGTAACTTATTTTTGTGTTCAGGCAGTGAACTGGTTAAAAAGAGTGGACAACATCAACGTGTTCACCGACATAATAAAAGGTAATGAATAACTGCTGCTAGTTTGTGGATTTTTAAAAATGTGTTTCGATGATGACAATCTATTTGAGAATTGTATTGAAATGCCCCACCTGTCCACACCTGTAATTTAGACACACATTAATTAATCGTTAAAGTTTTAATTGAAATCTATGAAATTGTAATAACTCCCTGTGCCAAATTTGACTGGAGATCATGTTTTGTTTGGTTGAACTCCCAAATCCTTGCATCATCTGACCAACCCCGTACTTCCTGGTCTGCCGTAGTTGTAGTTGTCAGTGTGAACCAAGAGTAATACAAACTACTCAAGCCGCTAATGACTTCTGTGAGCTGTCACTTAACCATTTCCTCTCCTCTCATGAAGGAAACTCTCGCTCTCTCTCACATCCATCGAGCCTGTCCCCCGCTGACCCCTCGCGACCCCGCACCGCTGTGATTTATGAAGCCGACCGCACCAGAGGAATCCAGGCTTTGGGGTCTGGTTTAGGGACGGCGTGTTTGACTGAGCAGAAGTGAATGTGAAGAATGGCGGTCATTACTGCTACTTACTCTGTGACGTAAATGTTTGGGGCGTCTGACGTTGACCCCAAGTTACATATGAGGTTCAGCTTGGCAATATTTCAAAACAATGTCACAATTTTAAAAGTCAAATCATTAGCATATAAAACTTCAGAAGACTTACAGAGCGCTTATTTTTTTTGTAGGTTGTCACTTAAACTAATAGCTTTCCATTAAGCTTTATATAGTATAATCAGTATAGTATACGAAAGAGTAGAGCCGCTGCTCCTCACATTGAAAGGAGTCAGTGGGACATGTGTTGCAGACACTGCCTGGATGTCTCCCTCAGGTGGTACTCCAGGCCTGTCCCACTGAGGGGATGGGTAAGACCAAGTCCATGCAAAGGCAACCACTATTCTTTTAAGCCTCTGGTACGGCCCTTTTTAGCTTTAATCGTAAAAAAAGTGCTTTAATGACAGAAATTAGCTTCTTCGAGTATTACCTCTAAAACAGTGGTCCTCAACCACAGCCTATAGAACAGCGATGGACTAAGTGAGGGTGCCTAACAGAAGATCGTTCATGCTAGCTATTTGGCTGGCTTTTTGGAGCCAGCTACTATATTTAGAATTGGGCAAAAATAAAAAATACAAACAGAGAAAAAAAAAATAGGACGAAGTTGTGCAGGCTAAGACCTGCAGTGCACATGGAGGTAAGAGTGACAAGCCTACATTTAAGAATGACTTCTTAAATGTGGAAAAAAAATGTAATGTCCATTACGGCAAGACACTTCTAGAGGTAGCTGCCAATTCCTATAAGGCTTCAGCAGCTAATAGTGATGCTACGGTCATGTTTTTCACTGTCTATGCTCTCAAATGGTATAATAACCCACCACCATGTTTAGAGCTATTTTAGACCCTTTTTGTGTCCTTTTTGATCTGGTGGTACTTGGAAGGTAAAATATTTGATGGTACTTGTGAAAACTTGAAAACCAATGCACTAATGACTATTATATGTTTGCTAGTCTGACATTTTTATCTTTCAGACCATTTTGCTTATTTCAATCATTTTTAATAGCATCAAATTCTTTAAATTCACAATATAAAGAACCTCTCAGAACGAGGCCTGATGGATCCTCGCTCAACCTTTGAAAGTGACCAAGAACATTTCTAAAAGTGTCAGTACTGGTAACATTTGCTTTTTGAATATCATTCCATACTTTGAACTCCCAGTGCTCTGCCCTCTCACCTGCACGAGGCCTGGTGGAAGCGTCTCCCCCTGAGGAAGCACTTGTTTGGCGACTCGTTACATTCGCACGAGCACTTGGATTTGTTGAGCGGCTGGTGCCTGGGACAGGACTTGGCACAGGTGCATTGGCAGGTCGGTCTGTCGAAGGTGAAGTGCGTGGGGCAGGAGTGGCCGGCGGTCGCGCTGCAGACGCACCGGCACGAGCTTCGGTCCCAGCGGCGGTCCGGGCCACAACTTTGGGCGTCTCCGTGGCGACACACACACTGGCACGTCTCCGAGTCGAGCTGTTTGTCGGGGCCGCACACGTCAGAGGAGAACAGGTCTGTGGAGAGGACAGGAAGTAAGTTTTCAAGTTAGAGATGTGAAAGTAAAACGAGCTCCGGAATGATGTCACATGACTCCTTTGTTTTATGATGAGCCAAAGAAATGGAGGCTATAAATGTCAAATGAATAAAACACCGATGTTTGGTTTCATGAGTTTTCTATACACTCACATTGTTTTAGAACATCTTGCATTATTTTTTTCCCTACTAATATATCTAAGTCGATATGGCACTGGCTCTGTGTGCACACAACAGCAGCAGACTCATTATGTGGTCCGCGATAACCCCCGAACCACCGTCTAAACTTTTGTCCAGTACAAGCGCGGTGATTTTCTGGCGATAAATTCCCAAAGTGGCGTCAGTGATAAACTATGACACTGAGACATTCTTCAAATAGGCTCTTAATGCATTTAGCTTCCTTTGAGAAAACACAGATGGTTCCTTTTCTGAATCTGGCTGATCTTTCTAAGCCCGTGCATGTTGTCCAGCGTAGGAATTTACTCAAACAAATACCACAGCATCCTTCAGCGTAATCCTGGCTCAAAAACTAAACCCTGACTCCAAATTGACCCATTAAGTGACTCTAGGAAAAACTATTTAGAACTATCTATCTCTTAATCAGTAATGGCGTCAAGATGGAATAAATGGGCTCCTATGGTTGGTTTAAATCCTTTGGCAAACAACCAGGAATGGCAGGTCCTAGCTTTTTAAGTATTTCCATTGGAGGGGAAAAGAGGGCTTTGGCAGAGCTATTGCCTGGGTCAAATATGTTAATGTTATGTAGACTAATTCTTTATAAAAATCTTTTTTTCAGATGACAAATCTTCAAATCCAAGGTAACCCTAGTGGCTGTTTCTGTGTGTAAGAGAGAAAATGGGTTATTTGAGGAGCAATATGGTATTAAAAACTATAAAACATCTGTTAGAAATGATGTGCACTGGTTTTCGGCTGGTGTTCAGATCAGAATCAGAATCAGAATCAGAATAGGTTTTATATGACAGAACGCAGCGACGCTCAACCTGCTCCACGATTCAGATCTGCTGAATTCAGACACGGCTCCACAGAGGAAAACACATGTTTTTTGCACTTCTGCAGTGACACAGACGGGTCTCTGGCCTGTGACACACAAAGAGATCACTGCAAATGTTGTTGGGAGGGACGAGAGTGGAGACAGCGAAACCATCGTCAGGGCTCATGCTTCAGTATGAGTGAGTAAACTCGTGTCTGGTGTGCACTGGCCTCTAGAGTTCGGCCATTGCTATCTGACAGATATATAAATATATATAACAGTGAATATATCAAAAAGTTAAAATTCTCTGGAAGCTGTTGTCAAATAATTGTTCTGTGACAAGGTGCTCTTTTGTGTTTATACTCAAGCTGAGTATGTTTATTTATGTTTACTAATAGTCAAAATAGTACAATGTGGGCCATTGTTGCTTCCTCACCAGCCTGGGCTAAAGTAGCCAAAAAATGAGCCAAACAGAATAGAATCTGGCCCATGGACTGTGTTAAACTACTAATATGGATTATTAAATAAGGAGGACTTTTTTCACACGCACACCCACCTATTGCGTAATAACCTTTAATATAACTTCAATAAATTATTGGGCTAGCTTTCGTACTTTTTGGGTGAGTTTTGAGAGGTCATTGGACTAGAAATTGGTCCTGGCAACCCTGCTCCACTTTGAGACAAAAAGGCCACGGACAACAACAAAAAAACATTTCTTGGAGCATTTTGATGCAGGAAGAATGCCCTGTGTTTTCTCCAACATTCATTATGTTGATGAAACTAGGTTCAAAATGAAGCGAATGCAAGTGAATTCACAGTATAGCAAAAGCATGATTATCAAAACCAATATTTGACTTCAAAAGCTAACGTTTTGCTACAGAACATGCAGCTTCTTCACAAGCTAGTTCGGTGACTGTGTCCCGTAAGATCCAACAGTAAGGACAGTGCACAAGTGTTATAAATCTCCACAGTCACATGGCAATCTCCGCCAAATTCAGATTTAATCAATGGAAAGCAAAAACATGCAGGTATATCATTATGAGTCCAATAAATTGAACCAACTACATTATTGCACAACCCCCCAAAACTAAACCTGCATCCCACTTTTGTGATGTTTGATGAAGTATACTGTATGCGTAATTCTCTTCTGCTTTGCTGTTTTTTCTCTCACATAAGCGTTTTTCCTCAGGGCTCATTTTCATCTGATATTTTGCCTGTTTTGACAGATCGGCCGTGTCAGTTACCACATTATGCAGATGTCTTTGTGCTGATACACTGCGGTGAAGACTCAAAGCACTGATTCTGACTGAGTGTGACAGTTATGGCGCGGGTCAGGCTTTTAGATCCACGAATCCACCACGACAAGCGGCTGGAGACCGATCTTCTGCGCCGGCCACATTCACATTGAGGGCTGTTGTGAGTGAATCGTCTTTATTGTTTTTGGAGGGCTTTGTTCCTTTTGTTGCGAACTTGGAAAAACTCGAGAAGGAAAACTGAAAGCAATTCTCTAAATATAGCCATGAAGAGTTAGTGGCCGCAGCTGTGCCCTGTAATAGAAGTCAAGGATAAGTGTGTCAAGGGGGAAAATAGTGAAAGCTGAAGGGTTTTGGCTCAAAGGGACAGTATTCCATGATCACACCGCTGGAGTTCATGACAAGAACTACTCTAGTTTGATTCACTGTGAGACTGATAGACACTATGGACAATGAGAGCTCTCTGTTGTGCACCAGGAAAAATATACTCGACTTCATAAAATGTAATGGCAATGACAGCGTCTGTGACTGAAAACCAAGTGACTTCAGGTCTTGGTCATATTTTAGGCCTTTGCCACACATCCACACTTCGATGTGAGCATTTAGCCACTTCTAACACATCTGCAGTGAAAATAAAAGAATAAATAGGCTTATATTCACCGTCTGCAGTGTTTGTTTATGTCAACAATGGAGAACATTATTTAAATGTAATGACGATAACGTAACGGTGGCGGGCTAAAAATGGCTCTTTGGGGACTAAAACATGAAGATGCTTTCAGGCGTTTGTTATCAGTTTGCCTGGTCAGCCGTCCACTCCTGCTTTTTGTATCTGTTCAAAAGCAGGACCGTGTGGAACTTTGCAAACAGCCAATCAAATCTCAAAAGGGGTAATATTGATCCAATCACAGACAGGAACCGAGGTAACCACTAGTAAAATATTTTCTTATTGTACTTAACAAGAATGCACCTGCATAGATGTTGATGATTAATCTTCTCTAAGAGTATTTTCTACTTGTTGCCATCTATTGAAATTATTTTTGGCCCGTTCCAAATGACTCCTTATATCCTTAAGTTTTTGTGGCAGAACCAATAGAGCGTTCCCATTTGTCTCTGCTCTTCTGGCTGATGCTTCGTAAAACCACTTACTTCCTTGTTTACAATCAGAATCAGAATCAGAATCAGAATAGATTTTATTCGCCATTGTTTGAGAACAGGTTCACAAGCTAGAATTTAGATAAAATTAAGCTATAAAACTTTAAACTATAAGGCCTTAGGGGGCATGCATAAGGAATATTAATAAATAAGATACAAAATAAAAAGTCAAAAGTAAAATATGGTAAGATGACAACAATAGACTTCGAACAACAGTGGGATTATATTTACAGATGAGTATGAGTAAAAAGTAAAGTGATAAGTGACAGCAGCGGGTCTAAGTGTGGAAACACCACACACTGCAAAAAAGCAGATACATCCATGAGTCTGAGACTAAGCTATTGGGTCTTGTTTTTGTTCATGAGTCTGATGGCGGAGGAGAAAAAACTGTTCAAGTGGCGGGAGGTATGGGTCTGGATAGACCGTAGCCTCCTGCCTGAGGGGAGAGGGGTGAATAGTCTGTGTCCAGGGCGAGAAGGGTCAGCTGTGATCCGACCACACGCCTCCAGGTCCTGGAGGTGAACAGGTCCTGGAGAGATGGGAGCTCACAGCCAATCACCTTCTCTGCAGCACGCACAATGCGCTGCAGTCGGTGCTTGTCCCGTTCTGTAGCGCCGGGGAACCACACGGTGATGGAGGAGGAGAGGATGGACTCGATGATGGCCGTGTAGAACTGCACCAGCATCCTGGTTGGCAGCTTGCCGCCTGCGTCATATCGCATGCCGCTTGCGTCATATCCAGCTTTTCTCTGACTGGTTAATATGCTTGTTAATAACACCCTTCGGGAATTAAAAAAAAATCACCCCTGATCTCTGACTACACGTCTTAGTAAAGAATAGGAAAAGGGTGTATTCTGGCTGGCCAGGCTAGCAATCAGGGCTTGAGCATGAGATACAGAGGCACCATCTGAAAGCACATAGACTCACACGCTGCGTCCTCTCTCCCTGCGCACTCGAGTCTGAGCGCTCGATTGTGCTACAGTGATGTCACAGGGACTTTATATTTTCTCAAGACAAAGGTTTTTTTTCTCCAATTAAACGCCGTAGCAATAAGAACACAGAAAGCATGTTGAAGAATGTTAATAAACAACCTTGAAGCAATGATCAAAGGAGAGAAAAGCCATTTTCACAATATTATTTCTGCATATGGTGGTGTAATGGTCTGTCAAAAGCTTGATACGGCCTGTCAACCTTCATCCAAACAAAAATACTGAAACTGAATAAAAACCTTTTGAGTTTTTGTCAACTAAGACTGTCACATATACAAATGACTACATGTGACTAAGACTAAAACGCATTTTTGTCCAGAAGACTAGCTAAAACTAAGTGTCTTCAGGCTGGCCGCGACAAACGTGAGGTTTTAAAAAGAAAAGAAATCAATTATAAACAGTCATCATGGTCAGAAATGATTCAAACGTTGACATAATGGAACAGGGAATCATTGCACTGAAGGCAATCGCACAATCGCAACAATGAATGTCTATTTTCTGTATCGTTTGAATGTAACGCCTGTCAGCTTGTTTGACACTACCAGCTTAAGTTTTGATTTGATTTTGATGGATCGTGTTATTGCAATTATAATATTATCTCAATATTCAAATATCATGGAGCCCTACACAACAACCTAATGCACTGAGAGAGCAGTGCTTAGATCATACATTTTAGAGCAGTGGTTCCCAACCTATTTCCTGGATGTAAAAGCCATACAAAAATTCCGAAAGAGCCTCGGGTTACTCATAAGCAAAACATGCTCGGATATCCACACTGTCAGATAACAGATGTTGCACAAAATCATCATTGAGTCCAATGATGATTTTGGCCTCCACATTCCTGTTCTCTCAAATCAAACTTTTGCTAACATCTCCAGGCTCTTCTCACCGTTTCATAACCTGCCGACCCCCATCCGTCTTCCTCCCTCTCACTTGCCGCCTCTCCTCTCTCAGCCTCACGACGGAGGGTCAAGGTAATTTCATTTGCTCACACTTCAACACGTCCCAGGACCTCTGCCACGCCGCATTACGGGGTAATATTTCCTTATATTCTGTTCTCTCCGACTGGATATGGGCCACAGTCTGTCAGGGGGGCTTGCCAAAGTGCGCTCATGTTCGAACACTTGTGGGGTGACGCTCAGGTCTCGTTCCACCGCGAGGTGTCTGTTTCTAGCGTCAACTTTATGCGTTTTGGCCAGTGGGGATTCCCACTTCAGCAAACGAGCTGCTGGGTGCTTTGAGAGTGAGTCTGACTTTTGCTGTTCTCCGCACAACAAGCGTAACCAATTTGAGGTACTCCTTTTGTTGATGTAATAACATGTATTCCATGGTTTTCTTACCACCATTTGTTTTCTGTATTTGACCCATCCTTCAGTGCCGTCAGCTGGGCCCTTTACCCTCATTTTTTGTTAGAACTGGATGTTCCAGCACAGAGACAAGCCTGTGAGGCGGCAGTGGACTATAGAAACTACACCAAATCCCACAGGCTTCTCAAACTCAGAACTGGAGGACGTCTGAGCTCAGGTTTTATGTAACTTAATACACTGATGAGGAAAATAAAGGTAAAGGGCTTTATTTGTCATTATACAAATGTACAACAAGAATACCAATGCAGGTACGAGGAGAACGTGCAAACTCCACATAGAAAGGCCTTGCCTGGCCCAGAACGTTCTTGCTGTGTGCTTCAGCGGTAAAATACTTAGATCATACTGAAATGGAAGTCATCTGTTCGAGAAGGCATAACATCCTAAATATGCAGTCTGTCGCCATAATTCAAAAACTAGGTAGTAGACTGAGGAGGAAAGAGTTTTTATGAGCTGCAAAATGTTCCTGGTGTCCACAATGTCATTAAATTCTGATGCGATTGACCTGGTTCTATAATGCAGCACCTGACATCTTCACTGCAGCCTATAGACTCTTGAAGTTTATGCGTGCTTATTTACAGTTTTTCTCCATTGGTTTGGCTCATTTCTTGAAACAGAAATTACATTCTTAAAACTCTAAGGCAAAACAGTCTTACAGTTCAGCACAACACTATAGCTCACTTGCAAAAGATCATATCTCTCCCAAAACAGTTCACTCATGCTTCAAAACTACATTTCCTTCTCATTTAAACAGTCAATGCCCCGAAAATGGCAAAGATCCTTCTCAATTGCTTTGGCACATTTCTTGAGACAGCCCGGACGTTCTCAACACTCTTGGTGCTTTTGCCAAAATAACGTGGATGGTTCGGCACAACACCATAGTTCACCAGCAAAAGCTCATACCTCTCCCAAAACAGTTCACTCATGGGTCAAAACTACATGTCCTTCTTATTTAAACAGTCAGTGCTCCCAAAATGCTTTGTCCTTTTGGCGTTGTGTAAGCACTGCAAGTCTAAATGTTTAGATGTCTCGTCACTATGAAATGTCCCTCATGTCCACCTTTCAGTCTTAGCCCAGTCCTTCATTGACAATGGTTAAGATTTGAGGGTAAGAGTAGTCTCCAAAGTTTGACATCACACATTGCACTCATACTGCCAAGGAAATTGTAACCATTAACATTCACACAAATAAAGTAACTTCCATATATCAGAGTAAAAAGAAAATGTATTCAGCATAACATACTGTAAGTTCTAGTTTCACCTGACTGTTAATTGCTGTAATAAATGTATCAAATGTTACAAGGGATTCATATGGTATTTATGGTATTGTGTTCTTGACTAATTTTGACAATTGAACAGACTACTGTGCTTGTGATGACTTATACAATGAAATGACGCTGACACGTTTTGGAGCGAACAACCATTAGACTGAGAACCAACAATCAGTTTAGATCAACAAGATCTATTCACTTGGAAATTGTCCTAATTGTGCTCCATGTACTTAATCATTTGCAAAGATGTACTGAGACATTGAGACATGGGCTGATTCCGAAACCCTTAAATTGTAGCCTCTAAGTTTGAACACTAGCAACTAATCCTTAACCTTTCATGGGGTCAACTGTTAGATCCCTATGCAGTTAGTGAACTTCTGCTTCAACAGCATTTGCCCAACTCGACCGTCCTTACCCACGGGAAGTGGCATCACCAACAGCTGTTCTTCTTCTTCTTTAAGGTTATTGGCAGGCAAACAAAAGCGCATGCCGCCACCTACTGTAGTGCATATGCAACAACATAGTGTCCAAATAAAGACATTTAAGGAGAAAAAAAATCCAAATGGGTAATCACATTTTCCTGCTGTTTCATAAAGCTACAGGATGCAAATTCGTCATGTGGCTTAAGTTTCTACTAAATGAAAGCAAAAGTACAAACTGACTTCATTTACTGAGGCAGCTCTTTAAAACTCTTTAATGACTCTAGCATGTATTTTGCCACTTTTATAAAGTTCGGCTTGTGCAGAATCTCTTATATATTTTTCATTAATTGTGCACCTGAAGAATCATTCGGAGCGGTGGCTCCTAATCGCCAGTGAGGTAGCATCAGAAATCCCTATGCTAAAGTGGCTATGATAGTTAGCATGGAGGCTCCTTTACCTAACTCCTTCCTAACCAACAGCCCAATTCGGAGGTTTCTTGTCATGGCGGACGCTGACGCACATCCGGTTTGGCGTAAGACCTCTTACCAATTTAACGGTTTCGGAATCAGCCATGGACTTAGACATTTGCAATTTGATGAAATTAATGAGAAATTCAATTCTGTTTTGAACAATTGCCAAGTGGTTTGGAGATTTGTCCATGTTGTTTTGAGAATGTATTGAATTTGATAATTTCTGTTTCAAGTAATGAGCCAAACCAATGGAGAAAAACTGTAATGCGGTATGATGGAACTATTAAAGAGTCACATGAAGAGGAAGTGTGCTTGTAACTGCTCTGTCTCACACCTCCAGCCCAAAAGCTACCGGAGCTCCTGATGGCCAGTCCAGGTCAGTGTAGGATTATCCTGTTGTACATGTTTGGGGATTGAAGGAGAGGATAACCCAGAAGTGTGAGAACATAGAAAACACCACAAAGAATGGCCCATACGGTTCGTATAGTCCTTTTTGCTTTCTCTGAGAGACTTTTTTTTCCTGATGGGGGAGTGAGGGTTATGCACATTATATTGAACAGAGTGGAGTGCAGACATCTCGTACTCGTGGATTTCTTTCTCATAATTGTCAAAGTTAACAAATGCAGACAGTGCACACAGAAGGAAGGCAGATGCGGCACTTAGAAGGCTACACTCTTTTTCAATTAAGAAACGGACAAAGGGCCAGCGGACTGAAAGAGCAGGAACTTCTGAAACAGATGGAGACTGTCGGAACATGAGAAGGGATTTTTCTTTTTTTTTTTTGAGGTCATCTTGTTTCGCGGAAAAGTTACAAACGCACTGCATTTCAAAGTGAACACATCATAATCCTCATTTAAAGGCTTCACATGAGGTTCATTACAAAATCACTAATTGAAAAAGTTTGTGGTCCATGAGTTGTAATTTTTAAGTTCAGAAGCACAATAAATGGTCAGCCTGATGAAAACTCCTGGAAGCCTATAAAAGAGTAGCAAATTAGAGCTGCAAGATTAACCTTTATCGAATTGAAATTGAGGTTTGAGCTGCTGTTGTAACGTAACCTCAAGGGGCTAAAATCGGAAAGCGAATCAGAATCATATTAACTGAAAAATCGCAAAAGATTCGTAAAATCGCCATTGTGTTTTTTGTCAAAATTGTGCAGCCCAACAGCAAATAATAAAAAGTTATTGAAAATTAGTTTGAGAGAGTAGGGGCCAAAACATTTGCTCACGAAACTTTTGTACTCCAATAAGAACATCTGATTTGATTATGTTGTATTACAGTCAAATATGAAGTGTCTTTTTTGGATATAAGAATAAAGATATTACTTTGTTTTAATGGATTTCACAGCCTTGAGCCGCACCACATTTTACACAGTGCCTTTCACTTTTTCACAAATGCAAACACATATGGAGTTATGTTCTATTACATCCTGCAGCCGTCGGCCCGTGCACATAAACCGTAACACATTCCTTTGGTGACAATTTACAAGTCAAAATAATCAGCCACGGTTTATCGGGGAGTTGGTCCAATAAAACCTCAAGCGTGAAATCTAAGAAATGGCTTCCTACAATAAATATGTCTGCTTTACTGATCCCAGTAGATGAGAGAGGAGATACAGAGGGAACATGGTCTCAGAAGCATTTTTGTTAATCTCCCCAAATAAGATAAGTTGTTTCCAAACTGACCGCTGTGTTGCGTCTCTGGTCTTGGGGGCGGCAGGTGCAGAGGAGAAGGTGGAGGGCTGTAAAAGGCGTTTGAAGCCAAACCCACGCAGCCACACACTCTGGAGCTCCAGGCCTGACCAGGTGGACACGTCCTGTTCGCTATGGGACATCTGCACAAGAGAGAGAGAGAAGGGGGGTTCAATGTTCAGTCAAAGAATACAATATTTTATATGCCAAACATGGATCGCTTATGTGTGTTAAGGTTGGAGTTTTAGAAAAGATCAAACGTTTTATCGTTTGTAGAAAGAGGTAGAAAATACCTACAGTAAATATAAAATATAAAAATAAAATTAGATAACTATGAAACTGGTAGTGTCGTGTGCAAAGCATTTTCGAGCATAAAGAGGAGCTCCACACATCGGAAATAAAAGAGGAGTTTTTCATGTCTCTAAATTAGCAGAAATGTGCAGAAAACAAATACTCCGGCAGCCAGGTTCAGGAAGCTTTTGATGATAGCGGTGTATATCAAATGCCCCAACTCTTTTGCAGCTGCCTAAACCCTAATTGGTTTGAGAAAGTAATTCCTTCAGATCTGAGTCTGAGAACAGTCTAACAGGCTAAACAAACAGTGATCAAAGAGAAATTCCTGACTCCAGTTTCAGTCGGAGCAGACGGAAGTGTTGTCATTATCTCTGCTCTCTCACATCGGCGCAATTCAGTCAGATGGAGCTTTTCCTCAAAACCTTCTGATAATGCAAAAAATGCATATGATATAAAGAGCCATATTATGAGTTAGACAAGAGGATTAGCATGTTATTTATTTATGTACAATGCGGTACTCAGTCATTACATCATACACACATGCTTCTGAAAATGAGAATGCTGATTCCACAACCAGTTTTTCAATATAAATCTTCAAACGTGCGTGTAATGCATTGCTGTGGGTTGAGCCAAATAGACAACATTCTCATTTTCAAACAGTTTCCAATTCACACAATTATCCAGGTTTCCAAGAACAATTTGGACAGTGTTGAGTTACGGCAGAAGGAAACAGAGCTCTTGTTTGGATGCACGACTACAGCAACGAAGAAAAGGCCAAGAAAAATACACTTCCCCGATCACACATACAAGCGCACGGCCAATTAACGGTCGAGCAGCGATGGGGAAACTCTTTGGACACACAGCCAGAGGAGCGCACGGACAAAGTGTCTGAAGTTGGGACATTTTCCGGCAACAAAAGACGCCGCGGTGTGTTTTCAATTAGAGCTGAAGTGGCAGTTTCACGCTTGTCGGGGAGAGGGATCTGTGACGTGGAACATGCGAGACATTATGTGTAACTGAGGGGTCGATTATTTCAAAGTGTGAAAATATTTACTGTGTGTTTTCTTAAAGAAGAACTAAGTACTCATGCCCCTAGAGGCCATAAGAGCCACTGCAGGTGTCATAATATGTTTTGTTTTTTGTTTTTTTTACTCATTAATTATCCGTGAGAGTAAATACTATGCTGACAGAAAAGACAAAAGGGAGAGATGGATATTGTACATTGTGCCACAGCCCAATTACACAATGGAGATCATTTTTTTCACTCAAACTTGGCTGCAATACTGTTTAAGTGGCACTAGTCCACAGTTAGCTCTGCCTGTTAGCCTGTAAGCTTCTTCTTCGTGATTCCATTAGTGTGTATTGCACCTCCGGGTCGGAGCAAGGAAAGTTGCAAGCATGGTTTTCTGGCCGAGACACCAGGGGGAGGTGAAAGACCCCCAATCATCCCATCAACATTTGTACTACCCCCAAAGGGACTATTAAAAGGATTTATTAAGGTAAACAAGTTACTTAGTTCTTCTTTAAGCGCTCATGTGACACGCTGCAGCCAAGTGACAGCATCCAGAATCTCACTTTGCCAAGTCAACTAGATTCTCATAATGAGATGACAAGCCGTGACCCAAAGAAAAATATAAAAGAAAAAAGAATAGGAAAAGAATATAAAATGTAAAATATTTAATAATTTAATTGTATTAAATGAGCCAATAAAGTCAAAAATCCAGTTCACATGAATGCAGCATATGTGGGTTAAGATATGGTGCGTTCCAGACAAATGGTGGATTTCCAACCTGCCACTTGGAAAAATGCATTGGAACGCCATTCGAACTCGTACGACTTGTAAACTCGGAGATGTCAAGAGAGCTCAGAGTTCGGATGCGAGATGGAGACAGTAATGGCGGCTCCCAGTAGAGAAGCACAGCTAAAACGTTGAACAAAACCACTGCACCAGTGAAGTGAACGTTACTTTTTGTCATAGTCTTATGTTTAGCATGTTTTGGATTATGTTTGTGGAGAAACATTCATGTAACGTTAGCATCTTATTAGCTAACTGTTGTAGCATTAGCCATTGTCTTTCCATGCAAGTTTATTCAGCAGGAATGCTCGGAGGTCGCAAGTTGTAATTTTCAAGTGGGAAAAGTACCAATTACCAGTTGCTGGGAATGCACCAATAAAAGACTTTTCCGATGTAAACAACCTGCATGTTTTTCATAACATGTCCAGGATAACCATTTTTGTAAATATTGCTTCCACAGCTACATTCCAACAACAGTCTATTCTTTCCCAGCTGCAGCTTAATTCCAACTAATTTCGAAGAAAAATAAAATACAGACGTGAAAAACATTATTTTCCCCCCTGTGTTACAAAGAATAACATTCATCAGTTAAACCAGAGTAATTGTGGTCGATAAAGTAGTTTAATTTGGGTATTTTCTTTTCTCTGTCTTCACCCACAACTGTGTCTTCTTTAGACAGCTTTAAAAGACAGTCTAAAAGGCACTGTCTCTCGCTAAGCTCCGTGGCACACACGATAGCACATTCCACATCGAGCATCGTTAGTCTTCTTACCCACAAAAAATCCTCCCAGTTGTTTCCCCAGCCGGTAAAAGCCCTGTAAGGATGACGGGAGGAGGAAGCACGTCTGCAGTGTCACCACCTGTAGAGTTAAATAAACTGCGTGTCGAGCTCATAAGTTACACAGCCCAGAGACATTCCTGCTACCGCTGCTGCCTAAACGGGTTTGTCACTTTAATGAATGGCCTCTTTTCACATCAATTTTTCAAACCGCGCTGAAGACACAAATACGATTCATGTGCAAAAAGAAACAGTTGCCGATTGTCGAAAAAGTCCAGTCTTATTTTTTTGCACAAATAGCAATAAATGCCCAGATGAAGACCGATTGTGGTCTACATCCCACAGTTAATTAAGGACATTTAATAACTTCTCCATCAGAGGTACATTTAAAGTACTGAACTTAAAGTTTTTGAGGATCTATACATTTCTTGAGTAGTGTTTTCGCTGAGAACTTGCTCCACTACATTTTATAAAGGAGCCAAAGTAAAAAATAAGCCTTATGATGCAATACCGCCTTTACTATGCCCAATTCCGTCAGACCTCGGAAGCAGGGAGGGGCCTGGTTGGTACTTGGCTGGGAGACCATTTGGGAACAGCAGGAAGCCATGGGTGAATGTAGTGAGTGAGTGAGTGGTCGGTGGTGGCCGGTTGGCATTGTGATGAAAATTACGAGCACAAACGCTCTGACCTGATTCATTGATGGTATGTACTGTAGAAATGAGCTGGACATTTCCAGGTTTTACCTATTACGCAACAAAATCCAGAGAATGTAAATCGGAGCGCTTCAAAAGTAGAAAAAGGGACAACCAAAGTGAACAAGGTTGCCCAAAACCACATGAATGAAGTGAGATAATACTCCAGGTTTGTTTGTACAATGTTAAAACCCAAAAGAAAAAAAGTGGATTCTGCATGGCATGTGTCTCTTACATTTGCAACAAACCACTTAGTTTATTGTCCGAAAGCGCTCCCAAACTATTTCTAATCTCAAGGGAGAATTAGAGTGAATTTTGTTATTTTGCTACCGAGATATGGGCAAAAAATGTCTTTGTATAAACTTTGCTTTCTTGACAAATGGCCAGAAAAGGTTAAAATGTAAATAACCATCCATTCCATGTAATACTCCCTGCTCCCCTACATGTACTCAATTAATTTTGCTTGCTTTGGCTATCGGGGGAAAGCAAAGAATGGGTAGACACGGATTATGAATTGAAAACAAAAGAGGTACATGGAAATAAAAGTCAGGAGCTGGACATGTAAAAAATAAAAACGTACAAATGGGAAACAAATGTTCACAGGGAGTTCATAAATCACCGCGTGCTCTATGTGCGCGCACGCGGCTTCAACACGAGCCTCTGCCGTTTCCTGGAGACATGCCCCAGGAGCAACGGGCCGACCCCGATCCTAACATTAACCTAACCCCAACCTGCCGTGACAACGCGGAGGGAAACCTGATCCTGTGCAGCGTAACGAGGACATGACCACACATACTATAGGCAGACAGCGGGGAGAGAGAGTGTACGGTGAGGGCATTATTAGGAAATTTGATCTCCAGAGTCTCGATATGAATAGCAATAGTGATTGACTTTGCTACCTGCATAAGTGGAGCGATCCTATGGGGTGTATATAACTGTGTGCAGCAAAGCTTCATGTGGCTGTACCTATTATTTACACTCATTGTAGAGTGGAATTAGTTTTGCCTCTGTGAGAGACCACTGTGAGTTTGCAGAGACCGGCCTTTTAGTTTATTTTCGCTATTGTGCCATAACTTGCTCCTAATTTGTCAGTTCGTATCACGTGATTAAATCTTCATGTTTTCTACATGATTAGTGGTAGATAGTCTGCTTAGGAGGGACTGTCTGCTGTGAAAACATCAGATTTCATGACACAAATTAGAGTTAGGGCCAGGGACATGGTTAACCTTAAGGAAAAACAAGTCCCAGCTAAATATCCACTTTCTAAAAACAATTATCCTGGTCACTTATCACACGCTCATAAACACATCCATACAGAGATTTTAGGAAAGAATTAGAAAAGGTAAGATTAAGTCTGGACCACCATCAATGTAATATTTGCTCCATTGTTATTTGTTTGTTTTTATAAGATAAAATTATGTATAGGGCCTAAAAAAAATTGTTGTATTGCATTACCACATTGCATCGCCGCGCAACCTTCAGAACAGAGAGCTAACCTCAACCCTCAGAAGCAGAGAAAAGCTCACATGCAAAGCAGCAACAGATCGCTAACAGCCATGATAAAAGAAGTTGGAACTGCAAAACCATGTGATCTACCACTTTTATTGCAATCGAAATCCTCATGAAATGTTTATTAGTTGTTTATTACTAATAATGTTTATTAGTCCAATAGCTGCAGGGAACTGCCAGGTCATTGATTCTTGCCTCTGTTTACAGGCTCCAGCTGCTAAAACGCAAGGCACCGCCTGGAGACTTATGAGGTGTTAAGGGGTGTGAGATGTCGTCCTTAAAAATTAGTTCTAAAAGGAACAAATATGTCCTAAAGCCCAAGTTAAAAGCTGTCCAAGAAATTGTAGCAGTGATGTGGCTTTCCTTTTTTTGCTTTTAAGGAACAGGCTTCGTAGGAGGAGAGTGAGCAGCCATGTTCATCTCACAGACCACTCTCGATCATTACTATGAATGGGGCAGAATGGGACCCGCTGATCTCTGTTATTTAAAACTGTGGTTGATAAGGATCAGCTGCATAAAAAAGATGAAATCAATACCACCAACATGACTGAAGAACACTGATTTGCAGAATAACTATTATTGCACACATGGCTTCACCGCAGGACCCATATTTTCAGCTTCACACTAAGCTCATTTCTGATTTTGACGAGATATTTCCACGTCTAGCTTCAATTTTCCACCTGTCAGGCAGCTTTATAGATACAGACGGCATCTTAGGAATTGCCCATATATGGTCACATTGGACGTTGTCAGAGAGGGAGAACAAAGAAGAGAAAAAACTGAACTTGCTCCCATTTCTCCACCATTACTTTAAAGGTGCTATGCAACTTTTATGTGAAAAAAAAAAAGTTGATATTTGTGCATATTTGACCTTGTAGTCAGCATGGTCCCTTTTCTTTCCATCACGGTGGTCTGTGCAGCGCTCCAGGATTAATAATAAATCGCATGAAAACCAATATTCCCGCAGTCAATCAATTATTTTGTTGGTTTTCTGGTGAGAAACCTTCGGCATTGAAACCCTTCCAAACAGCATCCTAGAGACCACTGTGATGGAAAGTAAAGGCGCCATGCTGACTACTCATACAGCTGTTGGGTCACTACAAAGTCAAATATGCACAAATATCAACTTAAATAAAAATAAAAAGTTGCATAATGCACCTTTAATGCTGAATTATGAATATATGTTTGTAAAGATACAGATCCATGGAGAGGAGCAAAGGGGGTTCAGCAGCCCATAGATACCTGGTGCTAACCAGGAAGCTAACGTCTTCATGCTACATATAACATTAGCAATGAGGGCCGTTTAACATGAAAAAAAAAAAACATCCATATGGACCCGATTTTGGCTTGACTTTATTTGTGTGTGATACGTTTATAGTCCACCAGACAACGGCTAAAAGTTGTAAGAAACAGTGATTCCCATGAGAGGTTTTCTTACCCCTCAGCTAGGCCACGCCCCCTTGTATGACGCATTGCCGTCTGTATTAGCAGCACATAATGAGTTTTACGTTACTCACTCGGGCAGCGCTCTGCGGATGATGCTGTGCACTTGTTTGAAGACGTCCAGTTTGGAGAGGCAGTTGCACTGGGTGTGGTTGGCCACGCTGATGGTGACCGGCTTTGTGCCCTGAGTAATGGGCACCGTGATCTCAAACAGCTGCGGAGAAAACAGGAGAGGGGCAGGTCAGTTACAGTGAAACAATTATACAAATGTATCTGAAAGGAACACATCTACTGTAGCTTAAAGACAGACACGAGGAAAAGAGTCAGACCATTTCAAACACACGTCCACATTCCAAGTTTAGGAGAAAGTCTGAATGTGACGTTGTGAAGCTTGTTTGCTGTGGTCCTAATGAGGAGGAGATTAAAGCTGACCTCAGAGGGTGTGACCTGGCACAGAAACCTCCTCAGATAAAATACCAAACTGAGCACCCACAGGATGAAAAGCTGGATTAAATATTGCTCAAGATGCTGATGCTTATTTTAGATTAGTTTGTACAATCATATTTTATTTATATAGTGATTTACAATAACCACAGTTGATCAAAGCGCTGCTCGGCAAATATCGATTTAGGAGCCTCAACACTCAAGGGTCAAAGTCAATCTGAAAAAGTAAGTATCAAAGCTTTCAATCAATCTATTGTTTTGTATAGCCCAATATCACAGGAGTTGCCTCACAGGGCTGCACCAAACAAATCAAAGAAAAACAAAACAACGTAGCGTCCAGGCAAACATAATGTAAAGCTTTTCCAAGTTTAAAGAATTACTTTTTGAACTTAAGATCTTGTGACTCTGCAATAGGATTTCATGCCGTTTCAATAAATACCTTTCATTTTCCTTTACTACTTTGGTGTTTCATTTGCCAACATTTCGCTAATTGTGCCGCCAAACTATGAGGTGATATTTTAGGCAGAAGGGTTTGGATCTAAATCTACTACGGTTCTGGCACTGAGAAAGTGCTAAACGTGAACACGGTGCCATGAGAATGACAGAATTCTGTGGAACTGCAATAAACGGTCTGGCCCGAGTTCACGGGGATCTGCCGTTTGGAAAAAACAACTTTCTGAACGTCATCGTCCATTGTTGGAATTTTAGAGGCAAACCAAGTGCAACAAAACCCTGACGTTACACAAACACTAGTAAATAACGGCAAAATGGGTTGTTGTATTTACGTGAGTGGGACTGCGGGTTTGGCGGTAGAAGCACTGACGGTTCAAATCCCTGTTTTGGAAACATTTTATGTCCTGTGGTGGACCGAAAAGCCAGTCCGATATGTTTTTCACAATTCCACAATATTTATAACTTTGAAATCAATTGGAGAAAATGGATGTTTACAGAAGAGCGTGTACAGCCCGAACCGTGGTGCGATTAGGCAATAAGAACGTTGAGCTCTAATTACTCTGTGGACCTATAGGATACGGGGGATGACGTTTTCTTTTTTACTTTAGTTTAGGGATCCAACAATAAAATTCATCAAGCTCCAATTTGAAGAAGAAGAAAAAAAACGTCTCACAAAGGTCCAGCACATATGGGGTCAATTTGCGGTTATATACAGACAATACATTTATTTATTTTTTAGCCTTTATTAAATCAAACAATAATGACTTTACTTTGAAAACAATTAAATTGAACACTGTTAATATTATTATAATTTAATCCAATAAAAGTAAATTTTTACTCCTAAATAAGAATAAAATGTCGCCATTGCAGTGCAGTTTTTCCGTTTTGCTCTGCACTTGACACTGGCCCATTTTTTTAGAAAACGATCAGGAAACAGCAGCACTATTTGTGTGTGACTATCACGCATATTAAATATGTTAAGGTCTCAGTTTTAAAACAAGCCTTATTTCAGTCCTTCCTCGGCCGTTTTCAAAAACATACAAAAATGTCAACTAGTGGCGGGGCAGCTCTTTATCTTTCTGTTCATCTGGGCTGTAGCTACCGCTCTGCTGCAGAGAGAACGCGAGAGACCACGCAGCCACTCGACTGAGAGGATTTACTGTTGAATCCAAAGTTTGGATCCAAGGTCTGGGTCTGCGCCTGGTGCCAGATCCGCTACAATGCTAAAAATAGCCACTGAAGGAGTTTCATAGATTACTCAAAGATGCGCACGGTAAAACACAGCTCTGTTTTTGATGATGGAACGACATAACATGGTGGAAAGCTCTTAAAAGTACATTTTGCATAAGACCTCTGTTAGAGAAATAACAATTGATGTTCGAGAGGACCGATGAAGAAGAGGCGGTAGTCAGGATGTCTTATACAGGAGAAGTTTATTTACCATCGTTACGGGACCCGGAGACATGAACTCAAGACATTGCGCTAGTCCTTCCATTCAAGTCTGCATATGCTTCCACAGAAGAAGGATAAAATACCATCTAATTGCGTCATACTGATACGTAAGCAAAACATTCGGTGGCGCCCGAGCACCACAGTCAAGACCATGACAGATATAGTACGACTGTACAGTTTGACCCACGGATAATACGAGTTTACAGCTTGACCCAGTATGATAAATAGTGATTTAATATTATCCTTCAACAACCTCCCCTATAATGTTGTTAAAAATAGCTTTGCACAACAAAATCTCTCTGTATCTCTCGAACCTGGTGCCGGGCCTTTTATGCAAACAAGCAGCAGACAGCCACAAACAGTTAGAGGCACTTAACGTCAGTCCAATAGCAAATGATGCATTTTAGCACTGCTCCTGCTCCTGCTTCTTACCCAGGGCTGGAAATACCTTTAAAGCCCTGCCAAGGCACCTCCAGACTCTGCCAAGGCCCATCAACGCGAAGCAACGGCGAGGGTGACGCGGCAATAGCCACGGAAACACCATCAGCACAGCCCCCGTCCATTCCACGAAAACCCTTCCATATGCTTTTCAGATCAACGCTATCGCGCTTTAAGGAGTCGGGCGAAATTGTAAAACATGCATCCATCTGCTATTGCCGTTACCCCTATGACGTACCGCGAAAGCCTATGTAAATCTCTAAAGCCGCGGTCGGTAGTCTAGGTGCGCTGCCAAGGATATCATTTAGGAACAATTTGTAGAGTGAAAGAATGCGTTGTGAAACCACGAGAAAGATCGCGGTGAGCGTTCAAAGCGTTGTTGCTGCCGCTGCTGCCAGGCGAGCGGCACTTAAGACTCGACCTTGGACTATTTTATGCCACAAACTGAAGGTAATGTGCTTCACGAGGTTTCCTCTTAACGAGAGCCAAAAGCAGTCATTTACTATTGAGCGAATCGTACGGTTACAATAACAGATGATGAGCTGATTGCTTTTTTATGTTTTGTGTTTTTAAAAGGGCTATCAAAGTTAACGTTTTAACATGGGATTAATCCAAACACAACAGTGCATTACTCATGGATTAATCACGGATTAATCTCATCATATGTTTTGAATAACACACTGCTGTATATCACCTAGGCTATTACATGAAAGGCAGTGGGTCTCAGGAGCCGTGCTAAAGTCACAGCATCAAGTTTGTTTGCATGAAATCCTTCAGTCCTCACATGGATGTTGTCGCATGTACTTTGCAAATACATTTCACTGAGCTACCTTTGCAGAACACAGGATGTTTTGTCCTCGCAGCCAGTTTCAACCACAATCAACTACACTATAAAAGGGCCATGCTCCGAACAAAGCTGTGTTTGGTCGTGCATATTTATCTTTACACACATGGATTTAATATGAAACACAGTGCAGACTTGCATTACAAATTACACTCCCACCCATATAACTACTTTTTATTCCTAAATTATGTCAGTGAGGATAAAAGACCGAGAGCTCGTTGTCGCCTTCAAAACCCCAAAACTGCAATGGTCGTAAAGTTCACCTTCAATCTTCATGAAAAATGTTGAAAAATGTTAAGTGTGAGTCGGTTGCAGCACCTTTTTCCATTGTCACCGTCTGGTACATTAGTTGCAATAAAAGTTCCTGTTGTCGACTTATTGTTACACCCGCCCACTTACGGCAATATTGCCACACGATTGACTCACTGCTGGTTCAGATACGCAAATACCCTGAGAATTCAGCTTGAAGGCCGGGTTAACGCCTTGGCAAATTTACACTTAAAACAACTGAAACAAAGAACACCCAAGTTACTTCTTTTTTTATTTATTTTTTGCAAAGTGCTTGTTGCTGGTGCCAAACTGTATTTCCTGCACTGATTGAGTGGATGTAGTGAACTTATCAGGCCTGTCTATCAGGAACAGCTAATTTCGCGGGAACACTTTTCGGAAATGGACAAAGCAGCTGCGCTAAAACAATGCACTGTCAAACTGATGGAGGCAGTTCATTAACTACGAGTCCATACTGAGTAATGGACTAAACACCTGCGCAAATGTCGACTGAGATGAAGGGAAACACTGCAGGAATAGACAGGGAAATGTATTATAGCCTTCAAAGAGCTATAAGCTAATGGTACCGCAGCGCAGCCTCATTCTGATTCTGAATAAGGATCTTTAATGGAAGATTAGCCCACTGCTTGTTTTAGGTTAATTAAGTATCTGGAAAATGTAAAGATGGGCACTCAAAGCAAATGAAATTGTTTTTAAATCTTCAACACTGACGAAGAAGGCTAGGCAACAAGTCATGCCCAAAGTATACAAAACGCAGTGTAAACTGGCGGAAGCGGAAACTAAAAAGCTAACTTTGCAAATGCACCACCGCGGATGATTGCGTAAGCTCTAAGTCATACAGGAGTTTTCCATCATGGATAAGGTTCCTAATCTCTGTCGGCTCTGGGTTGCTTCTAGTTTTGAGGATGTTTTAGCCAAGGAGGAGAGATGGTTTTGAAGATGTGTGAAGGAGGCCATTTTAGTTAAGAGAGAGAGAGCCCTTCACTTAATAGGAATGGGATATAACGGTCCCTCTGTAACCGCAACATGGTCTGTCTGCTGCCCATAAGTGTCGTTTTCCTCAACAAAGACTATAACGATATCATTACATTGATGCACCTTTGTTAATGACGATAACGATAACAGACTGTTCGCAACTGGGGCTCACGCTCTAGTCTACGCTTAGAGACCCATGGTCTGAGCGCGACTGACTGCAGTCAAACTGGGACTTTACCTTTTCCCTGGACAGTTTTTTTTTAACTGTGAAAGCATGTCGATGAACAAATGTGCAGACGGCGGTGTTAATACAAATCTTGAAGCGATGATCAGAGGATGAGGAGAGCGGGGAAATCTTGTTCACATTGACACAGTGACTTCTTATTGTGGTGTAATCTGACTGTCAAAAGCTTAGTAAAGCCTGTCAACCTTCATCCACATTTCCAATACTTTTCAACAGGTTTCTTATCAACCTAAATTAATTTGTTGAAATAGAAATACTTTATAACTTTTTTTATGAAACTGACTAAAACTTGACTAAATCCTTATTGAATTTCCGTTGACTAAACTAGCCTAAACACATGAAATTTAGAAATGACTGAAGTATTGTCATCCAAAAGGCTAAGACTACAACTAAGATGGCGGCTAATGAGCAAATGAGGGTGTTGATGCAGTGATACTTAGTAGCTTTTTATAATCGAAGGGAGTGGAAACAAGGTAAACCCCCTGTACAGCAACAACTCCAGCCAGTTCTGACGAAGCCTCTTGAAGGGAGAGGTGAAAGGCCCTCACAAACAACAACCCAATACAGATGACGGATTAAAAACCTTTGTCTGTGCTCCACCACTGAGTTAAACCTCCCTCGAAGGGCCCCAGGCGCTGCACTACTGCTCCTGAAAGGTTGACCCAGGGCATGGAGGCATTAGTCAAATTCAGAGGACAAAAATTCCCCCAAAGAATTGCCCAGCGCTTAGCATACTTGCTTGCTCGGAAAGGAACTTGGACCTCACTAAATAATGGAAACAGCATTCCACTCGATGGCTGTTCTTTGTGGAAGTAGCCAAACGTAGTCCACAGCAATAGGTGAAAAAACTTAAATATTGGCAAAGCTCACACAAGTGACATTCACAGTTTTGAATTGAACTGCTGAAAAAACAATATTTCAATAAGAGTGAATTGACAAATCAGCGCAGAATATTATTTTCCATCCAAAAGATTGCACTGAAGGTTTATTTAATATATTTTCAGTCCAATATTGTGCTTTTATCAAACTTTCCACACATGTTTTTCCCTGCATTTCCATAATGGGAGATCAAAACACTTACAGAGTTACACTACTGCATGTTGTCCACTGCTGATTAGTCGGAGTTTTCCCCTTGATTTCGACCCTGCTCTCTTCACTGTCTTTGGCTGCACCTCCGCCTCTTGACAGTGACTGTAACTGCTTGTGCTGTAAGTCACTCAGCTACTGCGGCGGCCCGAGCATAAAGAGCCGGCACTCTGCCCAACAACAACGAGCTTAATCTGCCGAGTTTGTAAAAGATTAGGACACAAGCTGAACAAAATACTCCACTTCCCTTTGGTTTTAAGCGCGCTCGGGTTCAGGTCAAACATTTTAAAGCAGTAACACGAGGACACATTGGGGGAAAAGTCCATTTCTGTACATTCTGTTCATAACAAGGTGTGAAACATCATCTGCAAAAATGATTTAACTTTCAGATAACCTAAGGCGAGACACTGCAGGAGAAATCATTATATTCAGAGATATCGAATTGAAACGTATGCTGTAGATTACGGCTTTGCACTTTTGACATTTTCTCAGTGGGCTTCACGTTGTAGTCACCATGGTTTTCACTTCACAGGACTGTTTTAGTTATTTTTTGTTTCCTGCATAATCCCACGTGTTCATTCCTGGTTTAATGTCTTCAATGAGAATCACACAAAGTAAATAGTGTTAAAAAATGAAGAAATGCCAATACATACAAAGTGTTTCCAAAGTTTTGAAGGGTACTGTATATGCCCCCGGACTTTTGTCTTGTCAGGGGGGATTCCGCGCGTCACGTGAAAACCAAACATGTCAGTATTTGCGAAAGGATACGTGTGGGAAACACTGCGGAGCCACGTTTCAGCGATTTCATGGCGCAAGTCGACAAAGCCGTCAAAAAACAAACATCGTAATGGATGAGTTTGCTCTATTTTTTTTACTTTGACTAAGGTGTTAAGGGGAAAAAAAACTAGCCAGAAATCTCAAAATGTACCACTCCATGTTAAATGTTTTCACCTTGTCTCGCTTTAGAAGGTTGCAGGAGGGTAATCGTGACTTTGTTATGCTCCTCTGCCGCATTAACCATGAGCTGAATTCTACGACCTCTCCAACCAGTCAACGTGGGTGTAATTGTCCAAGGACACAACCACAACACAAGGGACCAGGGCTGTCAAATCTGTGGATTAGTTGTTAAACGTCTTTATCAACAGAGCTACTGCAGCTGCCCCACAGTGACTGTACAGTAATCATTTTGTCTTACAGTTGAGTAATTGCTTTACCGCTGCGGCGCTGTAACTCGATGCCTCTTCATATGATTCAGCGACAAAATATTAGCAAATAAATGACTCCTTAATCTGTGCTTTGGGCCACACCAGTTCCCAGTCCGGTCAGTCCGTCTCACAGTGATTTATGAGCAGCCAGCGAGCCAGGCAGCCGCAGGAGGACCCTAGCGGAGCGAGAAAACAGGCCACAACTCCACCTGACCACACAGTCACACGGCAGAGCTGATGACTGAAGGACACAAACATTTTGTCACTTTTTATGCAGCATGGTTCCTTTACTTTCCATCCCGGGGGCCTCTAGGACGCTCCATGATCAATGTTCTTCTGTTTTTTGGGGGTTTCTGGGAGGTTTTCTGGATGAAACGTACACATAACCATGGAGACAGTTCGATCCGCAGCGAAAACCTACCAGAAACCCTAAGCAAGAATTTATCCATTGATCCAAAGAGCAGTTCAGAAGCCCCTTATGAGAGACTAACAGGCCCGGTTAGAACCATGAGGCCGTCCTTCTGTGGACCCACCACCTGCAGGAGGAGCCATAGGGGCTGGTGCAATGTGATTTGGGCGGGTCCAACGGCTGCCCCCACGACCCGGCAACGGACAAGTGGAAGAAGATGGATGGATGGGTATGTGGCTTATGTCACATACAACTAGAAAAAAGAATGTTAGTGAATGTTCCACTCCTCAAACGGCAACCTTAACCTGGTGGAGAAGTTCCCTAATAGGAGCTAATGTATGTTATCGGGGACTTCATTTAGAAGCTATTTATGACAGACCAACAGATCTGTTATGAGCCCAAGGATCGTGAGGCTGTCCCCACAAGATGGATGGATATAAGGATGGAACATGTTCTAAACTTATTCAAGCCAACAATGAAAACAACAATGCTTGCCACAATCAAGCATTGGCCCAAAATTACATGCAGAGCTCATAAAAGCTGTGAGCTTTTACACGGATGTCATTTCCTCATACAGCAATTAAGTACCACTTAACCTGACCGGTTGTAACTGCATAACCAATTCTTCTTACATGCTCTTCCTTTAACTGTGCTCATAGTCTCACTCACGGTTTTGCTGACGTATCCTGTGGAGATGTTTCGGCACTGTTTGTCCTCTGAGTGGCAGCAGCCCCCGCACCGGAACACAGACACACAGGGCGGTTTGTAGAAGCGGTTTGTGGGAGCTCCAAACTCTCTGGCCACATCCACGCACACCTCCCGCGGCGCGCACTGCGTCTTCCTCCACTCAGACTCTATACCTGCGCACACACGGGAGAAGAAGTCAGTTTATCGTCGCTTCTGTGGAAGAGAAGTCTTTAAGTATAGGGCTCTCCGGGGTCACGTCACAAATCAAGCGAAGGTGAATACAACGCTCTCGGCTTCATTGAAAACAATGGGAGATCGCTGGAATTGGGTGGTTGTCATTGGATTTATTCAGGTGAATAATTGTCGGATTGTGATGAAACGTCATTTGATTACCACGATGACCTGCCTATTGAGGCTAAAGTCTGATAGAAACAGAAATTTGACTTAATTGGTCTCGATGATTGTTTGTACAAACAGAGGTAGCCTAGTACTCTTCACTAATCCATCATTTGTGCAGAATTTCACGCATTTATTTTCGCATTTCGGTAAATAATCATGATCATGAAGTTGAACGTAATGCTGATTAGAAAATGTTTTAGAAGCTCTTCGTTCTTTCTAGTTTATTCGGCTTTAGATTTAGCTAAAGCATGACGTAGCTAACGTGTGTAATGACATTAAACATTTGATTAACAGTTTATTTTACGTTTAAAGCAAAGTAAATGGTAGAAGAGCCTGATGTGTCTGGCACAGATACGTTAAACTATAAAACATAATCCACACAATTTGTTTAGATCTGCAGACGTCGATCATAAAACGTACTCAGTGTACAAGATTGAAGCTGTAGTTCCGACAAAATGCAACATCCAACAAGACACAACAGCTTTTAGGCCTGATTTACTGAGAACAACTACATTTATCGAACACAATCGGTCATTCACAGGCAAAAACGCTGTCTTATACTGCCATTGTTTTTACCTTCGCATCCACGGCGCTCTGAAAGTACCCGGATGCTAGGAGAGCCCTATACGGTTTTACATAGTGACTGCCTCCTAGCGATACTGTTAGGTTGAGATTATTTTCATTTTTCTCTCCAAACACTGCTGCATCTTTAGGTATGGGCAACATCCTTGGCCAATTTGTACAAATCCTCTCTATGAGCCGCCCTGAATGCTGTTTGTTGGAAATAATGTGAACTCAAGGCTTAAAAAAAAAAAGCCCTTTAAATGAGACAAGGCAAGTTAATTTGTAGAGCTCAATTCACACACTTTTGTACAAGCTGAAGCTGCAAAGTTATTGTTCACACTTTCCTAAATGATTTGTACTTCCTACTTTGAATAATAAGGTGCTATGAATTTCATATTTAAAATTTCCCAATGGGGACAATAAGGTATACACACAAACAAACATACAGAAAAAAAGTGTGTAGTAAATACTTAAGTATCAAATTATTACTTAAGTAGTTGAGTAATAATTGTGTTTGGACCAAGTTTTACATTGTGAGTAAGATACCAAAACCATTTCAACCATTTTGTTGTGTATTGTGTATGTTTTGTCTGGATTACATCAAAAATACAAGAAAAATCTGACTTTTACACTTCTCCACAGAGTAATTCTTTGTAAGCCTACTACTTAAAGGCCCTATACCTAATTTGTATCTTTATAACGTTTAAATTGCTATGCTAGTTATATCCGAACTCACTGGTTTCTAAATTCTTCAAGGGGATGAGTTTAGAAGTACGTTTTACAATTTTCAGAGTCACTTTTCAGGATCACTGTTAAAATAATACAACTTCTAATTCTACTGCTTTATCATTGTGCACATTGATAATTCCACTACCAGGAGGCCTCTTAATGACTACTTTGTTTCTTACTTGAGCCATATTATTAGTAACGCTACTTCGTCTCAACAGTTCCCCATAGCATTGGGCAGAAATAAAGAACGTGAAAACTGTACTTTTGAGCAGGTCCAGGTTGAGGTAGGCCGCGGCGTACGTGGGCTCGTCTGTCTCCGCGTGAGGCCTGGATCTCCGCAGCTGAGCCTGGGCCTTGGGTCTGGAGCTCGACCCGGCGGCCGTCAGCTTGGACCTGCACTTGAGAGCCGCCCAGAAGGAGGGGTACATTAGGCTCATGAGCTCGTCCACCGTCGAGGCCGAACGCAACCGCTGCTCCATGTCGGGCTGTGGCGGGCTGTCCTGAGGAAGACACGGGGGACACAGGTGAGCGGCTGGTCCAGAGACAGAGAGCCTTTCTGTGCGGGACGTAGAAGCAGAAGGACCAGGGTTTTGTTATAGCAAGTGGCTGTATCATTCAGGATGGAAGGGAATGTTTTTAATCTGTAAAGCACTTTTTGTTGCACTGATGTATGAAATTTATAAATTAAGTTTGATTGATAGATTTGTGCAGAAAACAAACCAAACGGCCATGTTGGGTTAAAATGTTGTTATGGTGTTACAGAATGTAGATACACAATAAGCACACTCCTTCTGAGTTTGGTTAAGAACAACGGGAAACTTCATGGATTACTTACTCTGTGTGCCGTGCACTGCCAATCAAAAGTTTTGGGTCACTTAAAATGTCCTTGTTTTTGAAAGAAAAGCACTTAAGATAACATACATTAATCAGAACAAGAGTCTAGACTGTATTTCTGATTGAAACAATGTCTAGACTCTATAGACATTGTTAATGTGGTAAATGACTATTCTTGCTGGAAACTGGTGATTTTTGTAATTAGTAATTAGTACACTGAGGCGCATTTCCAGCAGCCATCACTCCTGCGTTCTAATGGTACATTTTGTTAGACAATCATGTTAAAAGTCTTATTGACTCTATTCTCGTTCTGAGAAATTAAGACTATTCCATACGAGATTTCATGGAAAACATGAAACTGTCTGGTTAACCCCAAACTGTTGAAAAGCAAACACCACTCAAGGTTTTGATGTAAGTACAGGATAGCATAACATTTAAAAGATCACAAAGATGTTTTTTTTTTAAATAGAGACCCTGAAAAAGCTTACCGGACATGAACTGATCAATTAAGAGCTAAAATTGCCCCGTAACAAATCGTACTGTTAATATCCTTGGCTAGTGCTCAATCCAGTGCCAGAACTCATGGAAGGGCCAACAATAAACTTTGGCATTTGCATAATAATGCAATAATGGGCATTTTACACACCCAGTGTTTCTTGAAAGCTGATGTAACAAGTTAATTTCTCCATTGTGAGATCAATAAAGGCTCATCTTATCTTAAAACAAATCCATAATACGATTTGCCGTTGAATTAGTCAAAACACCATATTTTAACACAATTTTGTGACGAGTATAATATAAAGATGAAATCAGGCATGTTTTCAGTGAATAAATTACTAAAGAAAGGTTCCATAAAGGCTTGCAACCTACTGAAATTAGTTCCCTAACCCACGTAGAGAAATCATTCATATATCGCTGTTTCTGGAGCCACAATCTGCATTTAACTGAAACATTTGTCCCTCAAGGTGAAAAAGGTTGAGAGCAGCGTTTTAAGCGTGTGTTTAAAAGTGCGGGACAGTGGATGAAAGTGTAAGACACTGTCGCAGCCAAGTAAACAACACAAAAAGAACCCGGAGGGGAGTTACCAAGCAACACTTGTTTTAGCTGTCTCACTCCCCTCTGGGCCGGCCCAGGTTGATGGGGAATACCAGAGTAAAACCATCCAAACATGTTAAGAACAAACAAAGTCCAAACAGAAAGACCCCACACGGTCTGTGAGCAACTAAGCGACGTCTAAAAGCCAACGGATCACACAGTAACTCATCTGCGGCCTGACGTAGGCTGAGAAAACCTCAGCATAGATCAAGTGCAGTGCTGTATATACATTTTGCCTGAGGTCCAAATGTGGTTGAGAAGGAAAGTTTTGGCTGAGCGCTGGTGTTGACAGGACAAATGGCTCAGGTTTGGCTCCGCTGTAGGAAGAAATCGGACAAATGTGACACCTGCCTGTTCGTGCACTCCCCACGCATCAACATCACATAAACACGCAGCACCCAGGGGAGTCGCTCTGAAGTGTGGAAATGAGAGAGAAAGGTGATACAGCTGAGCACATGTGCAGATCTGACGTACAAGCCGAGCACTGGCGCCGCAATCGCAGATGAATCAAAATCAAATTTTCAATGGTTGCAATTTCTATCTAGCCCATAAAAGTTATGCATAAAAAAATAGTTAAATTGGGGGTGTAATGCTTTTTATAGGTATTTGGTAATAACTTTTTATTACCATCTTACACTGGGCCTGATTTACTAAGCCAGGTGCAAAATTGTGAGATTGGAGACGCAAGGGGATAAAAGGAACACGAGTTGTGTCTCCTTGAGTATCATCCAATACGGTGCATAAGAGCTCTAAAAGGACGAGGGACAGACTCCGGAAGCCGTTTGATGAGCAGGTAATATGTACTTTCTTTATAACCCCGTACACCACAAAACAAACACAGTTATTATTTAATCTTTGTAAATGAGCCAGATGCAAACATTTGAACGCGTTTTCCTCCCCATATTGGTGAAAACTGGATTATATATATATATATGACAGCACCCATCCATTTTCTTCTACTTTTCCGTTGTCGGGTCGTGGGGGTAGCCGTTGGAGACATTGCACCAGCCCCTATGGCGCCTCCTGCAGGTGGTGGGTCCACAGAAGGACGGCCTCATGGTTCTAACCGGGCCTGTTGGTCTCTCATAAGGGGCTTCTGAACCGCTCTTTGTCTGACCCGTCACCTAGGACCTGTTTGCTATGGGAGAGCTCAAAGGATCATTCGGGCTCTCAAACCCCTCCACCACATTAAGGTGGCGGTTCCAGGAGGGGTATGACAGCACCCGCTTAACAATATCATTTTTTCCATTGTCTCCGCCTCAGGTTCAATAAGCATTCTGCCCCGCCCTTTTGTTGCGACCTCACGGGCCGGGGTTGTAACAACATCTTTAGCCTATTTTACAAAGCGCAGTTGGAGCGCCATTATCGTTCTCTTCATGCTTCGTCACCTTTTCCAAGAGAACAGCAGCTACAGGTACATTTACTTTTATAAAAGTCTGTTTAGAACTCAAGAGCTAATACATTCAATTAGATTAGTCTTTAAACCCTGTATTGAGTCAGACTGACATGCTGTCTCGGAGTGTGGCCGGGTTAAGAGGCACTTTCCTCTGCCCTTCCGCGCAGACTGCTCCGGCTTACCGGTGTTCGGAGCCGCTCTTGAGTGTGGCAGAGCTGGGTCTGTGGTGAATCACTCTAGACTTGTTATGAATTTAGCCCGTGCTTCACTCTGTCCCTCCATAATATTTCAGAGGTGAGAGAAGGAATCACTTATTTTGCACTTAAAGTAACATTACAGGCGCAGGAGGGTATCCTACAGCCCAAATTGCTCCAAATTCAGACAGAACTGTGTCCTTTTCCCAAATGTATGTGTTAGACACACTGGCATGCACCCGCTGCACTGTCCACACCCCCCTGCCGCCACGCCCAGTCATTGACTGCACATGTGCACACCTTTCACATTGACAATACGCACCCGCACCTGCCGAGGGAGCCGTGTTAGGTCTGAATGCATCTTAATGGTACAAGTGTGAGAGTCCAGTATTTATTTTTATTTTTTTCTGATGGCCCAAAAGTTCCAACAGAGGCGGTGATATCAACAACTTGCTTCTAAAAAGAGAGGCCTTCTGGATCTATACTCTAGACACACAAAGCCCAAAAGGTCTCAACGAACCGTTCGATTTACGTCCCTTCCTATGACTTGTACCACTATGTACACACTCATAGTACAGTGCCTGTGTATCTGTTTTTGCCATACCTTCACTGTAGTAGTGTAGCTACGGTTGTTGATGTCCTATCCCGGGGTATCTCTCTAAACATTTGTAAATATCTGTAAATATTCTTGTGTATATGTAAATAGATATTGTGTCTTTGCACTATGTTGTGGTTGCACTGGTCCACCATCTATTCTACTGCGCCTGTACATACCCATATATGTACATGTTTGTCCTATTATGTTGACCAATATGCAAAATTCTTCCCATAGTCATGTGACCTCTCAAACACGTGACACAATTAGCTCATATGTATATAACAGGTGTGTCAGAGCTGTTTTTTAAGTCTGATGAAGGGCTAGACCCGAAACGTCATTCTGGTGTGAGCAAATAAACTGGTGAGCATTGTTCAGTCGTGCGGATCTTTTTTCCTCTTTCCAAAAGTTGCGCGGCCCATTGCTGGATACGCACTGGCTCGAGCAGCAGCTCAGGTGCTGTGTGGAGTGCACAGGGCACAGCCATGGAAAACTTTCACAAAAAATAACCAGTGCTGTTATACATGTGTCCCAAGATTATGAATATTTTATCATAGACTGAATCAGCGGAATATGAGTCGTTCTCTGTGAGTAGTCCCACAGGTGTTGGCAATCCAGAAGAGCACAGTTTGTTGACCGCTTCACTGTGTGTGTTTTTAGCCCTTTTCTATGG
The DNA here is from genome assembly GCA_021464625.1 of Proterorhinus semilunaris. Taxonomy (NCBI): domain Eukaryota; kingdom Metazoa; phylum Chordata; class Actinopteri; order Gobiiformes; family Gobiidae; genus Proterorhinus; species Proterorhinus semilunaris. The sequence continues at coordinate 17,538,971 of CM038349.1, forward strand.
AAATAACAAACTGGATTTTATGACGAATAATTGGAACTTGATATGCATTTGAACTTAATAAAGCAGCTGTACAATTAGACTCTTCGGCTTTGTATTGAAGTGCACAGTCAGCGCGTCACTTACTTCACCTGGATTTGCTGCCCTCATCGGTATAAATGGGATTTAGTCGGTACACTGCCTACACAGATGGTTTGCATAAGGACTTCATAGGGACTTCATAGGGACGTGGGACCGACTGCTGAAGCCGTTTGATGAACAGCTGCTGTGAACTGCTCAATGTTATACAGGTGAGAGCCAATCAGGAATTAAAGTCGCAAATATAGTGCATTTTCTGTGTAACCTCGTACACCATCAAAACAACTCAATTATTATTTTATCTTTGTAAATGAGCCAGATACAGACATTTGAAAACGTTCTGGACGCTCCATTGGTGGCGCAAACTGCATTATATTGTATTGTATTGTATTGTACTGCACACTACCGTGTTTGTATGTGTTAAAATGCTTAGTAAGTACTTTATGTTTGGTATAAGTAAGTGGGGACCAAACCCGAACTAAGTCAAGACTAAATCGGGTCTAAAAGAGAAATGTTACCAGATAAACACTAAAACCACTTCATTTACAACGTCACATACTGTTTCAATGTTATCTGACTTCCTGTCCTTCACAATAATAGTCTGGCATTAAAGCCATCTCTTTAACAATACAATGGCGCATATTTGAGCTCAATCGAAGGCCGTCTCATAGAGTTTGTATTAAGAGGCAGACAGTGAGTGAAACAGTCTATTGTACTGAACGGAGCCTGTGACTGTTTACAGCGGGAATAACATTATTTTCCATGAGAAACAATTCACGAGTCTTTATATGGTACATTTCTGTGAGAAGAGGGAGGTTTTTCTGCACAAAAGTGTCCTGTCTGTTTCCTCTGTGCTTCATGGTGTGTATGCATGTTTGTTCCTGTGCAATTTCATTTACAGTTTTCGCTCATGTTTGGGCAAGTTGTCACTTCGGGATTAATGTTCTTTTGGGAAGCCGGCAGTGATATCTTATGTTTTACATATAAATAATGTCTAGGTAAGGTAGGTCGGGATTTCGAATCGGTCTGGAGTGCCCTCTGCAGGCAGCAGTGGGAATGACACGGTGCCAACGACATGGGCAATGAGGCGGTTCTCCCTCTTGCTGTGGTCTGATATGGCAGACTTCAGCTGTTCTTGTTTTGCTTGTCTGGTGGCTTGCACACGAGCCATCGAGATTTGGCAGCGAGCTCCCCAGACTGTGAATCAGGACAAGGGGTGTATCAACTTTCCCACACTTTGGACACCGTTCTGTAGAGGTCGGAGCACATGGCGCTGTCAGCCTGTTACTACGAGCAGGAAGACCGAGCCAAAAACCGTTGAAATCAGCTGACCAGACACATCACAGCACCACGTGCAAACATCAATGAGTGACAAACTTCACCTTGGTCCCACAGTGATGATGTCATCAGCAGCTGCTGCTTATAGACTATAGATTATATTTTTAGCGTGTCTGTCCATTGTTTTGCTTTTACAGCTGGTTCTCACGGAGAAAGGTCATTCACACGCTGCCCCATTTCCTTCCAAAAATACAACCACAGATTTCACACTACGCTCAGAAACTGCAAAGATGTTGTGCTTTTATAAAGGCACACCTGTAGGTCCTATTCACCTTATTCCAGAAGTTCACAAGGTGCGCCGCCATGAATTGTTGTCAGTGTTTGGATTTGTTGTGGAGAATGTTGTCTTTGTGAATGTTTTTACTCACTAATTTCCTAATGAGGACAATAATTGTCTTCTACTACGAATAAATGTATGACCATTAATTGGATGCAATTCTTGTATCATGATTATGTACCGAATGTAAATGAACAATTTGATGAAATATAAAACAGGCCTTTTAACTGGGTGTTAAGATGCCCATTGTGACTTGTATTCTTTGGTTTAACCATGACAGAGTAGAATATATGTGTCCTCTAGAACAATGACCACACTTCTCATATCTAGCTCTCACAATCCTTCACACACATCCAGATTACTTCAAATCATGAGTGTCCACAGATACTGCTTTGACTGACTGCAAAGATTGCTCAATTCCTGTGTTTACATTATAGTCTATGGTGGCTAAAAGAAATTCACTCCTCAATAGCGTGGATCTGCCAAGTGCCATCAGTGGGACACGTACCACAACTTGACAACCACTAATCTAGGGAGTAATTTGTTCTACTTCGAAAGTGAAGAGCTGACCGTTTTGCTTCACTTTTCTCTTCTAGTCTGAAGGGGACTGAGCCGACAGCTGCCCGACAGTTGCTGCGCGGTCAGACAGTGCAGGTGCAACCCCACGATTATGAGCTCCTCTGAGACTGCAAACTTAAACCCGTGAGTGCGGGTTTAGAAATGGAGTCTACAGCCGACCCCTCCTCTCGCCCAGTGAGGGATCGATGTGAGGCTTAACCAGGGATTACTTTAACACCACGTGGATTACAGATGTGATTTCAGCCTTGGATCGTTTGTCAGGGGAGATTTGGACAAATGAAGTCAATCAAAGGCCTTCAAGGACATTAGAATATTTAACTTGTGACTATAGCACAGCCTCGTCGCCTGACAACAAGAATCTGTCCAGTTCTAATCCATACGAGCCAATAGGGGATCATTAGGTGTGGAGTTTGCAAACTCTTGTCGAGGTATCATACTTTCCTCCACAAAACTAAAACTTGCACCAGGCAGCACGGTAGCGGAGAGGTCAGTGCCTTGCCTCACAGCAGCCCTAGTTCGGTCCCCGGACCGTGCGGGCTTTCTGTGTGGAGTTTGCATGTTCTTCCAGAGTCAGGATGCCACGCCAGGCGCTACACTGCAGTCCCTCTCTGCTCCAGGCTGCCTCGATAGTTTAAAATTAAGGCCGGGGGGCTATTGCAAATTCCATGGTGGTAAACTATGGTAACTGTCGAACTGCAAACTTTTTGGCTAATCTGTTTGTCGTTACTGGAAGAATACATGAAACAAAAACTGTCTCAAAGTTCATTATCTTTGTCAGCGTCTATAAACTAACGTCCTATTAATTTCTATGAAAGGTGTCCAAAAGTCCAAAATATTCAAAAACATGAGCGTGATGTTGCCGAGTTAAAAGAACTTTCTATAAAAAATAATACACCGGGTTTGTGAATCCATACACTACTAAATTACTGATGAGGTGCAATATTTGTCAATTTCTTACAAAACCTGTCTTTCTACCATAGAGTTATATTGGTCCTCCACCTGAGATTATGACATGACACAACCTATAAAGTGCACCTTAACGTTAGTAGACTAACCTCCAGCTAGGTACTCTTGACCAGGATCCTGTTGGAGGCTTCACTCCAACCAAACACCCACATTTCTACACAGTGGAGGCCTGACACTAGCATTGAACCTCCTTTAATGTTCAAAAGCAGATGGCGCTGGAGGCTAAAGTTTGCAGTGATGCCTTTTCTAAACAGATGAAGCTTCACTATTATGTTTCATACACTTTAATATCAACGAAGCCCAAACGTGACACCGAACAAATCCAATCTAATCAACATTTTGATTAAATTAATTTAAATTTGATTAAAAGAGGGAGAACATTTATATTTTCAACTCCACACGACTAAAGCTAAAGTAGATGATACATACATGGATATTTGCTTGTTTGGAAGTTATAGTTCCACCCAGACAAAAACCCTAGAGATGCTTTTAGCTATCTGAACCTGTGCGTAAGAATGTGTGCATTAGTTTCATACCATTTCTATAATTTCTGTGGTTTCTCCATTATAAACATATTAGGCCTATAAGATGATGTTTTATGGCCATAGGACGAGTATCTGACCCCACAAAAAGCATGTAGTATTTTGTATTTAGTTCAGAGAACACTATTATATGCTACTTCTTATCTAAAGTTAATTCTAATAAGGTCTGACCTTGTACTCAAATGTGGTCGATGGCTTAACAACAGCTGAAAACATCTGAATCTTTCATGATTTGCGATGTTTGGAAAATTACGGACAAAATTACATTGAGCAGGCTGTGCCCATTAATGAGTTTGGTGCCCGTATTGTTGCATCTGCGATTTTTACAAATGACAACAAATCATTTTTTGTCAGGACAGCAGGCGAACAAGAGTTTCCACGTGGCAAGAGTCAGGGTCAATTGAACGTAACTGCACAAGCCCTGGAGGCATGTGTTAAAGCACTTAGACTTGGAAATGGTCTGGTCGATCCCCAAACGCTGCACGCTTCAAAGCAAAGAAAACCAACATGGATTTGAGGACATCACATAAAGCAAGGCAATGTAATCGAATCGGGCCATATACAGACGGCAGCCATGTGTTTCTGGGCTGTGCTGTAACAGCTCCTTTGGGACGGGAACATACAAGAAACTGTATCATTTTTTTACATCATAATATAAATTTCATGGTCTGCTTGTTTCTGGGTGGGTTTCGTTGGTGTGCTCCGGATTTCCCCGCCACCTCAAAACATGCACGCTACAGACTAATCCTCTAGATAGACCTACTAACACAGTAGAAAGCGCAATGAGCAAAATATTGAGATGTTAATTATTAACATCTCAATATTTTGGGGAACTTTCTCGATAACGATGACAAAGTGATATTCTTGCAAACTATGGGAAATACGCAAAAAAAACTACATTTACATTGCTTTGTTGCTCAAAAAGATATCTGTCTCTAACGGGCTAAAAGGGCAGAGAAGAAAAACACTTTCCACATTTTCCTACAGTATTTTACTACTACTGTAAAAAACTTGCCTCATGGACAGATTCGAAATAACTCAAATCAGGGGCAAATTGACTTATTTCAAGAAATTGACTTATTTCAAAACAAAAGCAGCCAGGGAAACGTACGCAAACACGGAGAGAACATGCAAACTCAGGGATGGATCTGGAAAAAAGAATCCCGGGCTGGCAAGCAGGGACAACGTACGTTTTGCTTGATCGCAAGGCAATTTTTCCGTTTAGATGCAGGCTGAGCTTCCCAAAAATATAAACATTGTAGCATTTTCCATAATATAAGTAGGGGGTTTCTACAATGTAAACTTTTGTGAAGAAAAAATTATTGAATAAAATATCATCACCCTGTGCCACCCCTAGAGGTTCACCCCTTTGCAAACTCTATATACAGTAGTTCAGGAAGCAGGACAGATTTGTCTTGGGACAATAGCAGCTGCTTTGAATGAATCAATAAACAGGACATGAACAAAACTAAATACTTTTTTCGATCAATGTAGGCTCTGATTGTGGTACAACTTAACAATACGCAGCTTGGACATTGTATCCCATGATTATTATTATGAGCTGCAGTGGATTTTACACTTGGAAATCCAATAATGATGCCTTGCCAAGTACCACCAAATCTTTTAAGAGTAAATCGATGCTGTGTGTGTGCGTGGAGTACCAAACCCTTCGTAGGTGGTCTGCAGCAAAGCCTGTAGTTTGTGTTCCCTCCTCTGTGTGTTTGAGTTAAAAATTCATCATGGCCGCCTGTTTGTTTAGCAGTGCACTGTTGATCGTCCGCACACAAACAATGGGTCTCGGGCCAATGTGTAACCACCGCAGGAGAGCCCCCAAATGACCGGCGTTGCGTCCCGGAAAGAGAGCCAGCGAACACGTCCGCAAACCCAGACAATGTGGCATGTGTGGAGAGGCGAGACTCAACAAGACTGTACCAAAACACCAAAGCAAGACATTAATCACTTTTATTATCGTCAAACTAGACAGAGAGCCAACAAAGCAGTAAAGAAGGTTCCAAAATGTCGAAAAAGGGGATACGGGGCATTGTCTTTTTTGATAAGATGTTTTGACGCCATTAAGGGCAGCGGACTCTGTGCTTTGTTTGTATCTATTTACTGTAAATTGTCAAAGGTATGTGTGTTTATATGAGATGCCTTTGCCTTCTGTTACTGATAAAGACATGTAACTTGAGAATATGGTCAATCGTCAATCTGTCAAAAAATCTGTTAACTTCCTCCTTAGGGTTAGGGTTATTTCCTCCAATTAGGTATGCCCACACACACACTTGGTAACAGGTCTACAGCCACATGGAGTTAATACTAGCGGTCGACTGATATAATTTTACCATACTGGCTATTGGCCGATATTATGCAGATAAAAGGCTGATATCTCCGGAACTGAGAGTGATAGAGACTTCCCGTTGTTTGCATTGGAAAGAACTCAGTAAGAGCCTTAAGATGAACCGTAGGCCTCGGGGGAGCTGGGAAATATCGCAGGAAAAATCGGTCTCAAGCTTGTAGACATCTGAGGCTCTGATCGTATCATATTTTGTGTTGCAGACTTTTACTTATGAATTCAGAACCATAAGAGAAAAAGACTTTCAGAGTTCCCCCTGAAGTACCTACTAAACGTCAATGTCCTGGATAAATCAAGCACCCCTTACTGACACAGTTCCAACACTGACACATTTTACAGTTTTGACGCATCGTACACAGGATTATAGACGAGACATTTTTAAATATCGGTCGACCTCTAGTCAGTACCATCAGCAACTTTTTATCATCTACAAAAACATTCCCAGAATCAAAGGAGTATCTAAACCGGATAGATTAATCCATGCATTTGTCTCCAGAAGGTTAGACTACTGTAAGGGCTGATCATTGTTAGACACCCGCAGTACAGCCAGACCGCTGCTCGAGTCCTGACTAGATCCAAGAAATACAGCCATATTAGTCCAGTGCTTTGGTCTCTGCCGACATGACCACCATGACATGACCTGACATGTAAAAGCCATATAAACCATCTCTGTCTTTGAGAACTTGGGGGAATGGTCTCCCGAGTAAGGACTAAACATGGTGGGGCTGTGTTTCATCTTTTATGCAGCTAAAATCTGGACCAGTCTTCCAGAAATATGAGACAGTATTTGTTAAATCTTTTAAATGCAAGGTCAAAATTTCCCATACAATCAAATTTAACTTGTCAAACTTCAAACATATAAGACCTTCTCTGAGTCAGCTAAGACGTATATGCACGCCATGATATTCAGCCATTTAAGCTACGGTTATACTACATGGTCTCACACATCAGAAGCTGTCCTGAATCCGCTAAAATCCCTATTTAAGAAAACACTGAAAATATTGGACAAAAAGCCCTTACGGTATCATAACTGTAACATTTTAAGTAAGTATAATATTCTGGACCTTGATAGCTATCAAATATTTATGGATGCTTGCCTCATTGTTAAAGTTTTAAATGGTCTCGCCCCTCCTCCGCTAGCAGATTTTATAAGTAAAAAACCTTGTAATCGAGTAATTACCAGAGCATCGTCCAGAGGCGACTGTAATGTTCAACGGCGTGGGACTAAATTTGGTCAAATGGTGTTGTCCATCAGAGGCTCACAGTCATGGAACACACTGCCAACCCAAGTCAGGAACTGTGGCACCTATTTTACTTTTAAAAGTGCTCTGAAACATTGGTTGAAAACTAACCAGACATGCACACACAGGTAGATTATTCCTTTTTTGGAGCGTTGGGGGCATCTTTGAGGCTGGTTGTATGTTGTCCTTGAAATGTCTGTATGTATTGTGTGTGTATGTATCTCTTCTGTATATTGTCTAAGTAAATGTTTGCTGATCTTACCTGCCTTAGGACAACGGATATTTACATTGATGCTTTTTGCTGACATGTTGATTAATATGTACTGTCCTAATTCAAATTTAAAAAAAAGTCTCATAGTAATAATGTACACTGCGTATATATTTTGAGTTACTGTGGAGGGATGGGGTCCGGCTGCCAAAACTCAGCGGGTGAGGATTTGCGTTTTCCTCTCGTCTTACTGTTCCCTGAATGCACCACTGCCAGTCCTAATGGTCTCTGTATGTCAAAGGTTTATGAAGTCATAAAAGCTACACATATGTATATTTAGATGTAAAACATACAGTTGATTATGTTTCAACTAATGTAATTCACGATCCATCTATAAGAATTATCCAAAAGGCCAATGATGATTATTCTTGATTAATGTATTTTCCCAAAAAAATACATTTGTATATTGAGTGGTTTCTTTATTCCCCCTAATAATAAAGTACTAGCCTTTAGGTGATTTGAAATACCTATCCACATGTCTATACTAATCTGCTTAATATAAGAACTCTTACTCACATCATGATATATATTTGACGTTTACACTAGCCCACTGCTCGTGTAGGTTTCTGTTTTGGATATAGATACTTTTTTTCACCCTGTGCACCAGCCACTTTGGCCAAACATTGTCATATTTGATCCTTTTAAAACTGAAGTCAACACACACAAGTCTATAACCATGGACTTTTAAGGGGGAAAAAAACACACAACTAATGAAACTGTGGCTTTGTAGCATTTTTTTTAATAGTTTGCTCTTTTTAAATCATAATGAAAAAATGATGACCTTGATCTAAAGTTTTACATACCCCCATTGTGTGTTTGCCCCCTTTAGCATCTATAACCGCTTGGAGTCTTTTGTGGTAGTTGTGGAGAAGGTTCTAATTGTAAAGCGGTCCATTCCTTATGACCACCACTCAGCATCACACAACCACTAACTATGAGTGACAAAAAAAGATTTGTTCCGTTATCTTTCATATTCTTTGAATAATAGTCAAACAAATCTAAAATTCTGCCAAGATATGTAAACTTTTGAGCACAACTGTATTTGACAGCACGCCTGCACAGCGCCACCTATTGGCCAAGCATTTTTAGAAATGTTGTGAAGTAGAAAGTATTTTAATTAACTTTCAAATCAATCAATGAACGTTGTATTGTTATTGATTTGAAAGATAAATAAAATATACAGTGTATAGACCAATGTAGTGCAGTTCAACAAGGCAAGGCAAGGCAAGTTTATTTGTATGGCACATTTCATGTACATGTACAACTCAATGTGCCTCACAGCAACACCAGACACAAACACAATAAAATGCAATAAAAAGCATTAAAATGTATATGTATATCTACTTAAAATACAATGAATTGCCATAGGCAGCAATAAAAAGGTGTCCTTTTTAGCCTGGACTTAAACATTGCCAGAGTTGAGGCCTGTCTCACATCCTCATGGAGGCTGTTCCAGACTTTTGCTGCGTGGAACTGAAACGCAGCCTCGCCGTGTTTGGTGGTGACTCTGGGAACCACTAGGAGACCCCTCCCTGAGGATCTCAGGGCCCGAGATGGTTCATACGGCTGTAATATGTCCGAGATGTACTTTGGTGCCCGACCATGAAGAGACTTGTACACAAGCATAGCTATTTTGAAATCTATTCTCTTAGTGACAGGAAGCCAGTGCAGAGACTGGAGCACTGGACTAATATGATCATATTTCCTGGTTTTGGTCAGGACTCGAACCGCAGCATTTTGGATATACTGCAGTTGTCTAACAGCTCGTTTGGAAAGGCCAGTGAACAGGCCGTTACAGTAGTCTAGCCGACTGGAGACAAACGCATGAATTAATCTCTCCAAGTCTTGTTTAGACACTATGTTTTTTATTTTAGCAATGTTTTTTAGGTGGTAATAGGCCACTGATGTAATGGACTCAATATGACTGTTAAAATTGAGGTCTGAGTCCATGATTACTCCGAGATTTCTAACTTGACTTCTCGGTCCCAATGAAAGCGTTTCAAGATGACCAATGACGACCTCTCTGTGTTTTTGTGGGCCAAAGACAATTATCTCAGTTTTATCTGTATTTAACTGGAGGAAGTTGTTTTGCATCCACACACTAATCTGTTTAATACAATGACACAGTGTATCTACAGGCCCATGTTCACCCGCTGTCAGTGAAACATAGATCTGAGTATCGTCTGCGTAGTTATGATAGGACACATTGTTACTGAATATCAATTCACCCAATGGAAGCATGTACAAATTGAACAAGAGGGGCCCCAGAATTGACCCCTGGGGAACCCCACAGGTCAATGCCATCCAGTCTGAGACACAGTTTCCCATCGCAACATAGTACGTTCGGTCCTCAAGGTAGGATCTAAACCACTCGAGAGCCTTTCCAGAGATTCCTACCCAGGTTTTTAACCTCTCTAGTAAGATCCCGTGGTCCACTGTGTCAAACGCAAATACTACTGAAGTAAAGTATAGATCCTGAAAAACACTAGTACAGTATTTAAGTAAATTTACTCAATTACTGACCACCTCTGCCCCTATGTCGGCTCAAGCGGGTTACTGCTTTGCATAAAGATAAGTCAAATGCTGGGGGTAAATTAATTAGGTAGGTTTTATAAATAAATAAAAACGTAAAAATGAAAAATACTGTGCACAATTAAGGCTCAAAAACATTCCTTTACCTACCTCAGCATTGATCATTTATTGTGTAAAGAAAAGAGAGATTGGGAAGAGCGGGATTTTTTTATTGACCTGGAGCGCCCTCTGCAGGCTGTAGCAGGATGACATGTTTTAAAACGTTGCAAACAAGCTTACACTTTCAGCTGAACAGCCTGCTATAGCAAATCGATTGCACCGCGATAAACACACACATGACGCTAAATACAACTTCAGGTACGTTTTTCTTTTCTTTTTTTATCTCCTTTTAACTTTTGTACGAACTGATCAAACGAATCTCCCCCAGCTGCATCACTTTCTGTCATCTCGTTTTACTTACACCTGGACTTCCATTGTTCCCCATCTCCATCTAAGCGTAAAAATGGCCCTGCTCCAGCTCTCCTCTGGCCTGTATACTCCCATTCAAATCACCGCATGGGACAAAGAAAAAGTCTTATATTTCCGACAATAACCTCCTGACATGCAGCCTATACCTCCACGCTTCATTACTGCCCCACAGCTGAACTCTGCAGCGGTCAGCCTGTGCGCAGTTTCTATATGAGCGTTTCCAGGTTAATGTCGCCTGGGAGAGGCTCACTGCCAGTACAACTATTAATGTGGACGAATGAGAGATGCTAACCTAATAATAAGTCCCCAAAGCAATAACAGAGAACATCATTATGCTGCATTTATTAGTGCTGACAGCTTTAAAACTAAACATTTGTGCGTTATTTCTTTCCTGAGAGTAAAAGCCCACCCAAGTAATTCACTTTCAGGAGACATGTGATGCTTTATATATTGGCTTTTGTGATGCACATTTCGATTGGGATGATATTTAATGTTTTGTAACTTAAATGCTTTTTTTTTTTTTTATCTTAGTGATTCCGTTTGAATTACATGTTTGACAGCCAAAGGTGAAACGTATGGAGGAAAAAAGAATTGGTGGCATGTAGTGTGACCAGACGTTCTTATTTTCCCGGATATGGTTTAGTTTAGTTTAGTTTAGTTTATTAGTTTATTTGAGCGGTTTGGTCTCATATTTAGGCCCCAAAGAACACCCTGAAGAAATGTCTAATCTAGCCTATCATGTCCAGAGTTTCAAATTCCTCAGTCAACAGGTTTGTGTATGGGCAGTGGGCACTTCTCACTATTGGCAAGATTGTCCTTTGCACTCTCACAACAGAGAACAACAGGAACAAGTAAGGATTAAACAACGAAGAGCTGTGCATTATACAGTTTTAACGCACGACATGGAGTCAAGTGTTCCTTCGCAAAGTGCATAAACTGAAACTGTTCATTTGGGCCTGTTTACTTTTTTTCTAAGTCCTGGGCCAGAGTTATTTCACTTTTTACGCTGTTTTACCTGAAGCTAGTTCCAGCTCAATTGTTTATCGTTAGTATGGAAACAGCTGTGCAGTGGAGTGATAAAGAAGGTATAGAGTTTGAAAAAAAGGTGAAACATAAATGTCAACTAAGACGTAGAAGAGGCCCATAACAGTGTTCCACGTCTTAAACTCTCAACCAGCTTTTTTGACAATAATCAATCCAATGGGATGGACACCTTCGCAGACATGGGACAAATATCTCTCTTGTAGCCTCAAAAAATGCATGAAAAATAAAAGGTTTGTCAATGTTTTTTAAGGCTTTGGCCACATTGTCTGAGGGCTCCTGAGCAGTGTGTGAGAACAGCAGGAGCAGGCCACAGACTGACCTAGGCTTTTCTTGCAAGGTGACATTGAAATATGGTCAGGGACTTTTTAAATAGCAGCAGAATACAAGAGAATACATTGGTTTGGTTCAGTATTTTCTCCCAGCAAAGTACATCCCAATCGGGTCATCCCTCGCAGTGTGGCTATTGTCAACACAATGTTAACCGATAAAAGCCTCATAATGAATGCCATACAGCACTAAAAGATTCAAAATGAGTTTGCTATAGGTGTAAAAAACATTCTCTCTTGGTCCTCTACATGTGACCCATTCTTAAGAGCGGCTGAGCCAGGATAAGGAAACCCTGCTGTAGGATTACCTTCATGATTTAGAAGCCCTTTATGCTTGGAGATGCCAAACCGGCCCATTTTTCTGATCACACAAAATGCCTGGTCTTTATTAAAGCTTTAAGCTGTTAGATGTATGTCAAGACTCCTCAAAAAATCCTGCAAAACAACGAAAAAGTTAATTTAGCTCCATAGGGGAATTCATGAGCAATGGGCAACTGCACTGCCGCAATCTTTTGTTATAGGAGAGTGGATTTAATGCCACTCACACACAACGAAAGCATCTGAAAATAAGTGAGAAGTGCTGATTTTATGTTTTATCAGGGCTCAACTTATATAGCACTTTTCCACCTACATTAGGCACTCAAAGCACTTTACAGCAAGGATCCACTCAACCATTCATAAACCAATGTACGCAGACACTGGAGGCAAGGAGGGTGAAGTGTCTTGCCCAAGGACACAACTACAGCATGCACCTTCAGGAGGCAGGATTCAAACCCCGGACCTTCCGATCATGAGACGACCCGCTCTACCATCTGCGCCACCGGTCTCGTAAGGACTTTCTGACATGGCAGGTACTGTAGTTACATGCGTTAATCAGAGGGAGTGTACAATTGGCTTGGACTTCCTCCAGTCTGTCACTCAAAGTCTGGACTGAAGCCAGAACTATATCTGGCCATTCAATTAGAGCCAGATGGCACAACCCGGGCCTATTAGAAATAATGTCTTCAGATGGACAGTCTCATTCATAATAACACGAATATGGGCTGAACAAAAATGTATATCTTAGTTAACTTATTGTTTATACCTTATCGTTTTGTTAACATAAAAAAAAATCATATCTTAACAGCTTTTGAAGAAGAGAATTGGATGATTCTCAAAACGTCGGCAACTATGTATAAAAATGTCCAGTTGACTTTGGCCTTCTGTGTTGAATGTAAATTAGTAAATCCTGCATGTTCTGGCTGGCTGTCCAAGATCCTGCTTTCTAAGTGAGGAATCACTGTTTTCCCAATGGAATTTCAGAATGGGTCGATTGTTAGAAAATAACAAAATGATAAATCAAACCATTAGCAGTTCATAGCATTTACAAGATCCCTGAAAATTCTCATTCCCAGGCTGATGCAGTCAACCTGGCGATTTGGAAATATAAAAAAAACAGCTTTTTCCCAAAATAAGGGAGAGCGGGTTGGGTTGCCGCATTGCTTTTTAAAGCCAGCAACAACAAGTTTAACATCCTTATTCTCTGCTGTATTATGTTTTCATTCAATTAAAAAAAAAAAAAAAAATTGTTGTTGGGAGGTTTGGCCAATTTTTCAATCGTCTGATGTTTTTGTTGTAAAAGTCTGAAGGTTATTAGTTTCTGAAAAATGTTATGTCAGGCCAAAAGCTATAGATCATAGCTTTGAATTCAATGATTATATTGAGCTTTCAAGCTAAAGCCATTTGAGGGCTAGCTCAAACGGTCAGCTCGCCAGTTGGGGTTGGTTGTCACATGGGGTAATAATTGTGGAGAAAATTTGTTTTTGCGTCTCTATTTATGATCATATTACTTGGTTTATAAGCATTGGGTGAATACATAAATTTTTCAGCTCATAGACCATTTAGCAAAACATTAACAGCCAGTTCAAAATAGTGGATTGAACACTTTTAAAACGTATTTCATCTTTTTACTATACCTGAACAAATTAGTTGTGTCCTCCTTTAGTATATTGTATACTCAGACATTTGTGGGGAATGTTTCAGAAAGTTTTTCAGTCAGTTGGTGGTTTGGTGCCGTCAAACGTGTCTTTTCGTTTGACAAAAACTGTAACTAGCTATAGTCTGTCCCGTTTACTGAACTACCACAACTAGCCAACCTCAAACACCAGCTTGTCCCGCACCGTTACTGATACCTCCGCTCTCCCCGACACTCTCCCAATCCCAGGGGTCCCTGAGGAGAGGGCGCCTTTTGGCCTCTCTTTGAAACTCTCTCTCCTCTCGCTCTTTATTCTCGCTGACCCTCGCCCGCCCACTGCCCCTCCTCCCTTCATCCTGTCAGCTCCCGAAACAACAGCGTGTCAACTGGTTAACCTTAGCACGTCAAATCTGGCCACCACCGGGGCCCCGCGGTGTTGGAGATCACAGTGCCAGAAGAACGGCCGATTTAAAGAGAGCCCCATTCATTTTCAGGACATTAGGTGGAAGGATATGGCCCAGCCCTGTACGGGTTGCTACTTTTGGAAAGGGATTTGAATCATTCCTCGTAAGGTTTAATAGTTCCTCTTAAAGAGAGCCTAAATGGGCGTGCCAGAGCCTTTCCCCACCCACAAACAAAAGCCAAAAACTCTGGGTCTGTGATGTTTCGTGGCACTGTCACCGGGCCAACCGTAAAAAATTAAAATGTAGTAGATACGTGGAACCTGAGGGAGGCGTTGACCATGCGGTTGTAGACACAAAAGTGAGATTTAGAACAAGTTTGCACAAAATGTTGACTGGGAAATGTAGTTAACTCTATTCAACACCGTTTATCAGCACACAAAAAAGTGGATTTGGTGTTTAGTTGCTCTTTAAGACTCTCACTGGATTATTATTCCTAATCATATCCACAGCCTGTGTCCTTAATCTCTCTCTTAAGACAGTACATTTAGACTCAACCTTTTCGTCTGGTTCACCTAAACCTGGTTTCATTTAGATTAATAAGCAGAGGTCTGTGCTTCATTGGCATTGTATCAGATAAAAGGGAAAAGTCTCTGGAAACGCATCAGACCGAATTATAGCATTTATAACAAGATAATGAACTAGATAATGAGCTCAACAGCTGTGGATTTATGACTCGGAGAATTACATTTTGTTCTTTTCTTCATGGTCTGCTGCCAACAAGTGCAGTATAATCACACTTTGGAGGAGTTCCTAATTACAGATAAAAAATAAACCCGGCACATTATGATGAGTATTTTACAGTATCTATTGTGTTTTTAGATGAGATTAAACACCTGAACAAACGACCGCCTTCATCCTTGATTATGGGATACACATGTTTTGATAAGCTTCCGCGACGTCACATGTAATTATATACTTTTTCGCGCGGGCTTCTTTATAAGCAGGTGTTATGCTTTTTGCAAGTTTGATAATAATCTTTGTTGGTTAGAAATTGCAATATCGATATAAAGCAGCTAAAAATAAAATATCCAGTAGTTTCACTTCCAGCTGTTTCAATAACGAGGAAATAAAAAGGTGAATAAAATGATAGTGTGGCTGAGGTGAAGCTGTGCTGGGTGTTTTTACTTTGCAATGAAATGATTAAACTTAGCAAGGATACGTAGGACCTCTGGAGGAGCTTTTTGGGAGCTGCTGAGAACAGCCGCTGGAGAAGATTCAAAGGTTAATCAAAGCTGCGCTAGTGGGTCGAAACACAGCTCCAGGTGTGTTTTGGATGAAAAAACAACATTGTAACAAAAAGCAGTAAAAAATAATAATAAAAAAACTCATGTCGAGTTACTTGGTTTTGGCAAAGGAAAACTGGAGGACTTTCGGTCGCCTTTCGATTTGTAGACACTAACATTGTGGCAATTGAGTGAAGGATGGGTTTTAGGGTGGGGGAGGTATTTTATCTTAGCTATGTTTTGTCCTTAAAGGTGCATTATGAAACTTTTTATGTGGACAAAAAAACCTTGTGCATAAAAAGTTCCATAATGCCCCTTTCGATAAACAGTTTAGTTAGTTAGAATAGTTTTCATCCCTAATCTAGTCTGCACTTTGTTGAAGACAATCCATGTGTGGCAAAGATGAATCCTGGCTTTAAATATACCCACACCATTGGGATAGAAACAATCCTTTGAAGGGGATTCAGTATTTTGAGGTAGTCTGGTGACCTTCGTGCTTCGGCCACATAATGTTGCTGAACCTACCCGGCCAACTGCAGCGAGCATCCATGGTGGAGACCTTTATCCATCTCCCGGGGACCATTTCACCCTCTGTGTCCTTCGCGGCACTATTTAAAGGAAACATGCACAGGCTGCCTCTCCTCTCAGACATAACACTGGGGTCAGACTGCGCTCTCCACCGAGACGTCGCACAAAGAAAAACCCCGAAAAGACTTTTAATTACACAATGCATTCTTCTGCCAACTCTGGGGGGTTGAGAAATGTAGGGACGACGCACGAGACGAGATGGACAGGAAGGAGAGAGCGGACGGGTGGACAGACCTTCGCCAGAAATAAACCAGATTAAAATAACACAGATATTTCTCTATTATTAGTTTAAATGTGGTGAAGCAACATGTGTCTAAAATAAAACAGTGCAGATGAGTAAGTGAGTTTCGTTGGCCGGGTTTCCAGTGTTTCTCCATCTCAGCCTGTGCAGATAAGCGAGTGTTGTAATCTATAGCCGCTGCTCAATTTAGACGTGTTTGTTGAAACTGGATGGATTTAAGAGATTTGCGTAACGTTACAATGTTAATGGCCGATGTTTGTCCAGTTTGAGACTCTCATGTTGGAGGTTTATCCTCATTTGACAGAAAATGTGTCATTCTTAATGTTGTTGTTTTTTAGATATTAACAGATACAGTAGAGTGCGACGGTTTAGGCGCATTCACTTTCTATTCATGTGGACACCGAAGCAAAGAGACGATGAAATGGCCTAAAGTTACAGATGAGACATTCACTTAACTTTTCGACAATAAATCCGGTTTTATTTTCATCTTTTACATATTTCAAAATAACATAAAAGGGGAAACAAACA
The DNA here is from genome assembly GCA_021464625.1 of Proterorhinus semilunaris. Taxonomy (NCBI): domain Eukaryota; kingdom Metazoa; phylum Chordata; class Actinopteri; order Gobiiformes; family Gobiidae; genus Proterorhinus; species Proterorhinus semilunaris. Next base: position 17,555,978 of record CM038349.1, read on the forward strand.
CCACAACAAAGCAGAGATGGGCACCTGCGACCCATAGACCTCATAGCCCCCCAGTAAATGTCCCAGCTTTGGCGCTCCATCCACAGACCTTCAATTATGTTATTTTAACTTCCTTTAACTTCAGCTCTCTCACAGATGGTGTTACATTTTTTATCAAGGATTTGCTGGAAATCAATCAAATCTGTTCTTCGTTCTACCCAGGAAATGTCCCCTGTGCCACTGGCTCCAAATCAACCCCAATGGATGGTTGATCCACCCCCAGGTTTAATAGTTGGACAGATGTTCTTTTCATGAAATTCTTCGCCCTTCTTCTCCACGGACCTATGCTTATTATTCACATCAATAGAAATTTCCATCCGGGGTGCCTAAACCTCCACATCCTACTGTAGCTACATGTGTTTGACCATGAAAAACCATATAAACCAGCCGGACCGAAATAAAGACATGCAAACTCCACACAGAAAAAAATCAAATTGACAATAAAATGATCTCTTAATATGCTGAAACCATCCACACTTTTTCCTATTCTTTACAAAGACGTGTATCTGGGTTCAGGGGTGATTTCTTCAAATTCCCGATGGGCGTAGTTGGCAAGGGTATCAACCAATCAGAGAAAATCCGGATAGGACTCAGCGTATTTTGTAAACAAGGAAGTTAGCCATCGGCCAGAAGAGCGGAGACAAATGTGTCGATCTTTGTTGTTTATTGGTTGTTGCCCCAAAAACATAAGGATATAAGGGATCATTAGCAACTCGGTTTCAAACAAAGTACCTTTGGAACGGGACCAAAACATTTTCAATGGACGGAAATGGTAACTGGTCTCAATTTATATAGCGCTTTTCTACCTTTATCAGGCACAAAGCGCTTTAAGGAAACAGTCACCCATTCACGCTCTCATTTATTCAATCATTCATGACTCTTTACCGGGTCTGGACGGGCTCATTTTATGTCGATTTTTATCATGACGCCATGACAAGAATCGTCGCGTTGTCCTGCCCTGCTGCTGTGCTGACTCTTAAGTCCCTCGAAGTCAGGGAATTGAACCTGTAACCTTTTTGTTTTGCGCTGAGCCATTGGTCCAACGTTATGTTTAGTTTTCTATGAACCAAATCCTTTGTTGTCACTGTGCAATGAGCACAAACAAAGAAAATACACACTGTTACCATTAAGGAGATTGATCCACAGCCCGTTTTAAACCACGCGCATCATATTTTTCGTTTTTTGGCCTCAAAGCAGGAAATTGCACATCGCTAAATCCTTGGCCTGGTGTATGTCGACCTGCCGCGGGAACAACCACACAACAACTGCACGATCCACAAAAAAAGCTTATGGCACACAGCGTTAATGGTCTGAAACTGGAAAAACACACGAGGGGCTTTTGGAGCGGTTTTGTTGCACGAGAACGGCAGGTACACAGGAAACAGCGAATATTTTCATCTGAAAGATAAGAATTACAGATAGAAAGCCAAGTGCAGTTAAGGCAACAGTGCAATGTTTTGTTAAAGGTCTTATTATGCTTTATTCAGGCTTTTAAAGTGGGGCCGGTATGCTTTTTAGAGGGGTGAGTGGTTCATTGATGTTTATATTTACTATTTAAAGACCGTTAGAATCAATTAAAAACAGTTAATATATTGGGGGGGGGGGGGATTATTAATGAATTAATAATTGCTGCGGATCGTTGATATAAGTGATGCTTTTCACTTCAGACAACTGTATAAAGCAGTCATGTCAACCTAAGAATCTAAATGAAGTGAATTGTCTAAAGGGGGTTAAATGAATTAAAGTTCATACTGTGATGATTTAAAGCTGTGAGTTTAATGAATCAACTTCAAATGGACTAAACTTGTAAATGATTTGACCTCAGATTTCTCAGCTGCCCTTTGAATATATATATTTTTTTTAGCTAACAATTGTTTTGTTATTCTAAAATACGAATGAAATGTGAATTATTACAGCGCTTATTATTATCAATTATTGAAAACTCTTTGAGGAATAAAATGCTGCACCAAAACCGTCCTCAGCTGCTCCTTTAATCCACAGACACTGCATCCTTTTGACACTAACAACGATTCCTCTGATAATTCCCCGAAACAAAGAGAAAGATTATCTTCAGTCACAGTGATCAAAAACGTCTCCTCCTCCTCTGTCCCCGGCTTTAGGCTTACGCACAAGATCATGATTCAGAAAGAAGTAGTTAGAGCAGGGGTCTCCAGTCGGGTTTTTATTTTTTACTGTGAGTTACTTTTACATCACAAAAATGGCAGAGCTACTAATGCATCAAAGACAACTGTGTAACCAAGATATATTTAGATAAATAACTGCAATTTTTCCATTTGTAAAGTCTTTACGTAGAGGTGGTCAGCAACACAGTAAGCGCTGTACATAAGTAGAGTTTTTGAGGATTTAGACTTGAGTAGTGTTTTGTTTGAGAACTCCACCACATTTGAAAGCTCCAAAGTAAAAAGTTCATTTATTTCAAAAGCCTGATAATACACACTCTATGAACAGTAGGTGGCGCTGTCCATATGCACTGCCAGTGCCTCTGATTCACAACAAGGAAGATGGTTTGTCCCTGTCGTGTTGCCGTACAGCGGGTGAATTGGGTGCATGTTGTATGTTTTTCCTTTTTCTATTTGGCACTGTCGTTCACTCAAAGTGCTTTTATCGCAACACAATGCATTTGTCAGTATGTCGTTCGTTAACAATGCAGGTTCATTTATTGTTTTTAGCTATATTAATCCCCCCCCTAGAGCCAGCGGAGGGCGCTTCAACCAAACTTTGAGCCACAGAGATTGATGGACTCGTGCCAACACAACAACCTGGAACTCAACATCAGCAAAACAAAAGGGCTCATAGTGGATTTTCGCAAGAGCAAGCCAGAAAACTACCGTCAATGTCAATGGAACACCAGTGGAGAGAGTGGACAGTTTTAAATATCTGGGGGTGCACACATCCCAGGACCTCCACTATACTGGGGAGGGGTGGGGTCACCTGTATGTAGAACCCCACTCTTTAATACTGGCGCTGGAATGGGATCCATTGATATATTCAAGAGCTGGACAGTGTTTAACTCAAAGTGTGAGAACGAGCATTAATAACACTTAATAAGCGCACGGCTGAGTGATGTCAATGTAAAGAAGAGGAGAGTGAAGAGGAAGCAGCAAGAGCTTGTTGTAGTTGGCGTTGTTTTTGATCAAAGTTCACTAATGCATACAGTAGGATTAATTCAGACCTTTCAAATGTGTGTCATATAAATAAAATTACGATTACCTTACCAAGTCATTTTGAGTGCAAAAACCTTAGTTAGTGTGCAGTTTCAAAAGTCACATACAAAAACAAATAGATCAAATTAGCTTAGTCACTAGTTTAACTTCTTCTATTCAGACGTCAGATCATCTATATATTCCTTTTTAAGAGTCTTCCATTCGAAAATCAACTCCTTCAAGGAGCCATACACACACTTGACCCCGGGCGACCCCGGCCTTCATTGGACCCTTTGTAGAGCTAATTTGAAAACACTTGGCCCTAATCCTCCCCCTCTCCTCTCTGTCTCTCTCTTACCTTTCCCATCTCTTCTTAGACGAACTTCATTTCAGCCGAGTTCAAGCCCGAGAAGCTGGCAGCACATTAAAGGGAGGCGTGATTTCAATGGTGTTATCAATCCCATCATTATGAGCTCTGACATCACAAGGGATTTGTTCACACAGGGAACAAAAGCTGTGCTCAGGGACCCCAGTTAGATCATAAGGTGGGTTTTCTAAGTAATTTGTAATTTGTATGAACATGTAAATGTTATTATAAATTAATATTAAAATAATAAATAAATAAAAAATACAATAATGTTGGACACAGTGATAATTCACTGAAGCTTTTAAACCTTTTAACCACCTTTTGTCACTTATTAGGGTCACATATTATTCCAACAACAGTCAGATTATTATTATTTAAGTGAAAGTACTGAAGAAAATGTTTTCTTGTTGTGAGTCAGTGGCATTGACAGTACTTCTGCACAGCGCCACCTATTGATCTATTGTGTGTTTTTAGGCTTTTCAAATGAACATGGCCAGATTTAACTTTGGAGCCTTTATAGAAGTGTAGTATTTTATTTCTTATTCAAATGTAGTGGAGTAAAAGTAATAAGTTCTCAACAAAAAGAAGAAGAAAAAAAGTCTCAAGTAAAGAATGGGTTGTTAAAAACTCTACTCAAGTGTAGTACTTAGGAAAATTAACTTCACTCCTGACCACTTTTGGATATAACATACTTTGAGAAGTATTTTTGCTCCATTCACGCTTTTTTGAGTAATCCTGTTCACTTTGGTTGTTTCTTCTTCTACTGCTGAAGGGGTCTGATCTGTATTTCCTGGATTCAGTTGCTTCGTAGGAAACATAATACCGTCCTTTATATTTATTCATAGCACATAATCCATCCCCGGAGCCTTCCTCAGCTCAAAGAGTGTTCATCACAGCGCCGTTGATTTGCTATCTGAAAGTGAAAGCTTGTTTTTGCTGTTTTAACAGTGCTATTCCCATAGCAGGCAAATACATTTGCATTGTACAGTCTTTCTGGAGAAGCAGCGTGAGCAATGATCCCGGCTTTGTGTTATGTTGTAGTCGCGGAGCAGGGGCCATGGAAAACACCATTTATAACAACGGACGTCACAACTCAAGCAAAATATTGTTGTATGTCACAGGCCAAGGGTTCTCAATCTGTGGTATGTGTACAGTTTTGACATAGATAGATAGATAGACAGATAGATAGATAGATAGATAGATAGATAGATAGATAGATAGATAGATAGATAGATAGATAGATAGATAGATAGATAGATAGATAGATAGATAGATAGATCATTCATCCAACACTTTTGAAACAGTAGGCATTTTGTGGGGCTGGGTACCATTAAACGATACCGGTATTAAAAAACTGGGGGGAAAAATAGGCTTTTTGAGTAAATTCTTCTTCTATTTATTTATTTTGTAGATGACAAATAATTTAGCATAGGTATCGAAAAGTATTGTTCAGGTATTGATATCCTAAACTAAGTATTGTTAAAGTACTTGTATTGTAAAAGAACTGAACAATACCCATCTCAAACCTTTGGTGACTTTCCTTAAACTCTCCAAGCAACTCTTCAGTCCAACTCTGGTACAATACATAAGAATAGAGGTTATCACAAAATTCTTAATGACTTTCCAAGTACCACCAGGCCAAGATCAAGATCAACACTTGCATTGAATAGATAAGATGACCCCGAGCACCATCTGAAGACGCCCAAGTCCCAGTACCACAGTTTGTGAACCCTCTGGCAGTGACGACATCTCTCAAAACCTGTCAACATTTGGACCTCACAAAGGCTATACTTCTGTAATCAGCCATTTACGCACAACCCAGGCACCCAATACAGTATTATTCCAAGAGAAAATTACAAACCACATCGTACTTCACAGCAGCTAATCTCCAAACCAAAATCTGTCAGATCACATGCAAGCACAGTTAATCCCAGTGGTATAATCGTAACCCGTTCAGTAGCCCCGCGCATTCTTGACTAACACTTATCCAACGAGGTCAAATCACTCACACAGAAACTGTTCACTTAAAGCGAATTTAAATTGACATAATTTCTCTTGATTCAGGACATAAACTCACCGGGTCGTCACTCGGCTCCTGCTCGTAATCATAGTCTGAATGGGTCGAGTCCGTGGCGAGGTTTGCGTAAAGCAGGTAAGCCAGTAAAAGAGATATTCCAAATAGGTGCATGTTTATAAAGTCATCAAAGAGTTTACAATCCACGATAAAAAAAAGGGGGGAAAAAATATGTAGAGGAAGGGGGAGATTTTCACAATAGACTCCCCGGCGTGCGCGCTCCCCTCGCCGTGTGCCGCTCTCCAGACGCCTCGCTCATTTCATCTGCCCCCCCGCGCTGCGTGCGTAAAGTCCTACTGAACACGACTGGAGTCTGGCAAGCGCTACTGTAAAGTCCACTGGAGTCTAGTCTTTCCAAATGCGCGCCGCTCGTGGTGGTGTCAGTGCGTAATATGGGTTTGCAGGTTGAAAAAAAAAAAAAAAAAAAAGAAAAAAACGATGCCGTGTTTCGAAAAGTTCGTGCGTAAAAGGGATTTTCTACTGACCCCTGTCGTTAGTATCCACAACTGTGCAGACGATGAGCTGAAGTTTCCCCAACAGCCTGGTAGTACAATTACTCAAGTTTTCGAACTGTAGACTACTTTTTACTTCTTCTTGAGTATTAATTTGATGTGTCAATACTACTTATCTTCACTCTATATAAGGAATGGTCTGTAAAGGGCTTCGTGTTGACATTTGAGAGCAATGTAGTTTTGTATCTAATCTTAAGAATGATTTGTTTTTCCCAATTTCTGTTATATTAATTGGTATCAGAATATCAGCATTTCTACATTTGTTTGCTCTGTCAGATTATGTTGGAACAAAAGTCAAATGTTTACGCCCCATTGCAGGTCTTTCGCCCGGTACTTTAGAAACTTAGTAACACTACTTTTACTTTTGCAAAAATATTTCGTCATAATTTTAGTAAAATTAATATTTTTGCTGCAAATTTACTAAAAGTGAATTAAAAGTTGTTTTTGAGAGTAAAACTATGACTAAAATATCCAGATATTTTCGGCGACTAAAATAAGATGGAATAAACTGAAAAGAAGAAACCTCCATGACAGTTTGTATCACCTAAGTTCACAAGGAAGAGGCATGTGCATTGTTCATGTGGGAGAACAAACATGAAGCAGAGGACCTTGATTAAATAGGATTATGAAACTAGACACTGATTGAACTTGAAGAGATTTCTTGACTGAAACTAAAACTAAATCCAAATATGTTGTCAAAATTAACACTTCTGACAAATGTTTTTCTTTATTTGAGGACCATTTTACATGGCTTGGTTTTATGTAACTTTACTTTACTTGTTTATTTATTGCTCCAGAGCCGTGAGCGTGCATATTTTGTATAGGAACATGTATTTATTTGAATTTTTTTCCATATTTCAGTCTTCAATACCTATCCAGATTATATTTTTTGTTCTTAAAGGCCCTATACTTGACATTTTGTTCTTTTTGTGGGGCATCATTCTTTTTGCCCCATGAAAGTATCTTGTAAACAGTGATGCCAGTAACTAATTACTTAGTAACGGATTACTGTAATCGGATTACTTTTTTCAGTAACTAGTAATCTAACGCGTTACTATTTCCAAACAAGTAATCAGATTTAAGTTACTTTTCCAAATCACTACTATTTTGTCATTTTCCTTTGGAAAAAAAGACATTTATTTTTGTTGGTAAAAGGGTTTGTCATGAGTGTGTCGAGGCGGTGGAAATGTTGTCGGCCGAAGCTGAATGTAACTAATAAAGTAACTTGGAATGTAACTTAGTTACTTTTAAAATTAAGTAATCAGTAAAGTAACTAAGTTACTTTTCAAAAGAGTAATCAGTAATCAATAATATATTACTTTTTCAAGTAATCTGTGGCAACACTGGTTGTAAATGTAGCAATTTGGGGGGGGGGGGGGGGTGAATCTTAATGCATGAGACTTGAATTGGATTATGACCTCTTTCGTCATATATTGACTCCGAAGGACAGCCGTGATGGTTAAAAATACCCATTCCGTCACATTTTGGCTAAAAACATTACCCTGTTGCTGTCAGCCTTTGCTTTTGGCTGCTTCACCTCATTCGTTGTATCGTTTGAAATAAAAGTACGTTCTTCATTATGTCCTCTTGTGTTTTTGGGTGAAAGTGGCTCTTGTTACATACTTAAGGCACCTGTGTGTTACTATCTCAGTGTGTGTCTTATTTCTATGAGAACATGCAAATACTTCAACAAAAAAGACTGGGTTTTGCATACGCTGGTCGAATTACCGCTGAGTTCAGGGCCTCAGGTCGTCTGCAGGATGTTGTGTTTTTGCTTTATAAAAGGAGCCAAACTAGAGTTGTCTCCAGCTGCCAACGAGCCGACCATTTGGACAAACCTCTGGACGAGCTACATTTATCCACAACTGCAGCAAAATAGTTCACAATCTCGGACGAAAATCTAATCTCAAAATGGACAAATTTATGGCGTACATTTGCGTAACCACGACAACCGCAGCACAGGGAGCAGAAACACAGGGCTTTGCGCGGGTCGTCTTTCCATCTCCAGGTCTTTATCGAGGAACAACTATGTGTCAGGAAGCGGCAAGATGTTCTGGGAACAGTCATTTTCCAAAGGAGATCGATGTATTTGTCATGAGAAACAATGGAGGCTATTAACGTTGGCTGCAATATGCTTTATTTTATATTGTTTTATTACTTTAAGCACTGCTTCCAAAATGTCAATGCAATCTCGATAAAATGGTGCGTCGAGCCATTAAACGATACCAGTGTGGTATTAAAAAGTTATTTTAGGTACCACTGGTATCGAAAAAAGGGTAGAGTGGCCACAATATTTACTCAAGTAAGAGTAATGTCACTTTAGAATAATTTTACTCAAGTAGAAGTAAAAAGTACTGTGTGGAAAAACTACTTGCAAAAGTACAAAACTTCAAAAGGTTACTTAAGTATGTGTACTAAGGACTACTCACCTCTGTAAAACATAAAAGTATCAAAAGCAGGTACTGAAAAAAAAATTACACGGCGACCAAGTTTTGATGCCTGTTGGTCCAGGGATAGCATGCCAAAAACCAAGTGTCGTTAAAGGGTAAAAAAAAGTAACAATACCCAGCCCTACTCTTCACAACAGTTTCTTTATGAGGATCCAATTGTCGCGAGCGCACTTTGCTGTAAAAAAAAACGTGAACTTTGTCGCGCAAACTTGAAAGCCACACATAGACATCACACAGCAAACTGCCTAACGTGAAACTGCGATTGCAAATAAAGATGTGTGTCATGTGAGCTTCCAACGTGCTGTCAGTGAGTGAACATGTGCCCAGAGCTCTGACCAAGAGAGATTCTGGGGAGTTGTGTTTTGACAATAGAGTCTGGAGGAGACAGAGACAGACAGCTGGCGGCTCGGTCAATGGCATTAAAGTGTCTCGTCAATAAGGGAATAGTTTTGGGCACACTAAAGGGTTTATATCAAGGAACCATTATTTCTAAATGTCCATAGTAGAGGCAAAGGAGTGTCTTGCCCAATGGCACAATCAAAGAATATCATTTGACTGACCATCTTTGCCAAGTTTGTCCTTTGTTGGTCGTATTTCGTTGTGACCGTGCATGTTAACGATTGCACAAGAGACTCAACACTTTCATTTATCCAGGCCCTGGGGAGAACCCTATTGTACATGTTTTTAGTGTAAGGGAACCCCGAGCACCCGGACAGACACACAGAAAGGCACCACCTGGCCCTTCTTACATGACACCCATACACACAGGTTAGTAGCTACAGTATAATCAAATCAAATCAAATCAAACTTTATTTATAAAGCGCTATAATGCTATACATATGTTCACTGCTATTACCTTTTTGTCACCCAAAGTATTCCGGTGAGAGGAATAAAATAAGCTTTTCCTTAGGGTTGACTCCGGGCTGTTGTTCCCCCTCACTAACCTTGGCCTGTTTGGATGCAGTATGATGAGGTACTTGGCCTAAACAATTTTTTTATTTTTTATTCAGCCAACAAGAAAGACGTGCCTGTGTTTCTTTTCACCTATATACTTCCCATTTCAGATATGAAAAGACCTCTGATGATTGTGCGCACTTTAGGAATGTTTTTTAGGAAACTGTGGTGGAAAATGTATGGCAACAGTGAATATGTTAGTTTTAGTTAGTTAGTCTTTTGTATATTAATGTTTTATATACACTGATTGCTGTAAATAGTTTTTTAAAAAAAGGTTAAAGATCACAACTGCAACAAGAAAGATGCCTCCGTGTTTCTTTTCACTTATGTACTTCCCACTTCAGGGATTATTCAAGAAACAGATCCAATCTTCTTTAGTCATAAATGCAGATGTTCAGCAACATTATTGGCCAGCGGAATCTCCTTTGATTTGTTTCGTCCACTGTTTCGGTCGCCTGCCATTTTCCTTCCTCTCTTTTCTTTTAGTTTCCACACTGCAAAAAGTTATCAAGAAATGAGTAAAATGTTCAAGTAACAAATTTCAAGAATCTGTCCTTGAGGCAGCTTTTTAAAACGTAAATAGGATATTTCATCTCGCCTAAAATTAGATCCAAAAATCTGCATTTACTTGATGTTTTTTTATTCAAGAACACATTTCTTAAAATGAGTTACACTAATCAAGGACAAATGTACTTATTTAGATTTTTTTTTTTTTCACTTGATTCTAGATGAGTTTTTGGTTTTCATTTTAATATGACCTTTTCAACATTAGAATCTTCCATTTAACAAACCGTTCTCCAAAACTTTCCTCTTTTAATGATTTTACGCCCTGTGTCCGATTTATTTATTTATTTTTTGTCATGGGATAAAATTGTTTTTGTCCTTTACATGGATTCACAAACTGTGGTGCATGCATTTACGATGGGAGTTTTTTTATTTTTTTACTGCCAGTTTAGACGTAATTTAGGTCATTTTTAGACCCTGCTCGACCCGGTTTAGTCCTGATTTTATATTGCTAGGCCTGATACTTCAAAGGTCAAATACTTCATGTGAAAAGTTTGAGAACCACAGCTTTAGTATAGTGTAAAAGCAGACACCTGTGCACTTTACTGTGACAGTGTTGCTCCCTGAAAAATGCGTTACAAAAGTTAGGAATGAGTTTGGCACGCAACTAACTTTCATTGTTCGGTCTTGTTTTGTTTAACCAAGAAAGGCCCACTTCGATTCTGAAATTGCACTTACACGGAGCTAAAGCCGGCACAGAAAGGCAGATGTGGGGCACTCGTCTGCTCCAATGGTCCCAGCCTAATTAATGGAGTCCTCAGTGTCAGGAGAGTTTTAACAAAGAGAGCTTATCTCAGGGGGAACATGCTTCCCTCAGCCACTGCGTGTTTGGATACGTTACTCATTCATCAAAGCACCAGCGCGCCGCTTAGGCTTAGACCAGACTTTATTGATCCGCAACGGAAAATACAAGGTCAGCGTTGCTAATGATACTATGACACAAAGGACAGCTTCATCCGCCAAAGCTGAACTCTCTCCTTTCCTCCCTCTACTGCCCCCTACTGTTTGCCAATTGATTCATCAACGTTTGAAGAAGAAAGGCAATGATAACAATGAACAATGAAAAAAGCTTACGATGTTTGTTCTGTTTAAATTGAACGTACTGTGTTGGAACGCTTTAGTGAAATACCACAATAATATTCTTATTGTAATATTCAAGACAATTATGACCCCTTTTCAGCCTACATAAGGAAGCAGTGGGAAGAACAAAGTTATATCTTGAAAATGTCCTGTTGTGTGTTTGGGTGCAAGAATAAGTAGAACAACATATGGGGCTGTAAATTAACAGAAGCTCATTTGTTTATTGTTAGTATGACAACGAGTACAGGCCCCGCCCACCACCTACAATGTTTCCAAACAATGAAACGGTACCTAGATCGCCATTTTTGAGCGTACTAGCAAACATTGTCCGTAAAGCTAGACGTTTTTTCTGGTTTACACATTTAAAACCCAGGTTAGTCCTGATTTGATTGCTGCTGGTAGTTAGTTGGAGGGTCAAATACTTATTTTATCAGGTGGTACTTGGAAGGTTTAATAATATTTCACACGGTGTAAGTTGGTGTGAGAAGTTTGACAACCACTGGTGTTGTCAAAGCAAAGCAACAACATTTCCAAAGAGGCCAGCAGGTGATGTCCCGCTCCCAATACAGTTACTGGTCAGGTTGTGAGGAGAGTCGAGCCCATCTCAATGAAGAATCTCAGATTCTTACCGATTTGTCACACAGTTTAGTGATGGGATTCATGGCTCTTCAAGGAGGGTTGAATCTTTGGAAGCAGTGGTCACACTCTCCCATCATCATTACAAGATCTTGGTGAAAATGTATGCAACACTTGACCTGTTGACATAGCAGAAGCTCATAGAAACAATGCCACAGCGAATACGTGCTATAATAAAAGCTAAAGGCATCCAACCAAATTATAGAGCATGTGATCAGGCAGTGTATAAAATACTACTTTGTGCCATTACTGAAAACAAATATTTTTACTTGCAAAACGTTTCACTCGTGGTTTCTGCTCGTGTGATGTTTCTAGCATTTGCTCAGTTGGTTTTGTGCAAAATTGCATAAAAACAGACAGCGAATGCTCCATCTCGTTTCAAAAATTTGCTCTGGTTCGAACCTTTCACTCTTCACAAAAGAGCCTCCAACAAAAGGGCTCACAAACATCACCTCACTGGCTTAAAGTGGACACAAAGCAGAGGCAGCAGCTGTAATAGTTCGAGAAAGTCTAATATTATAATTTGTTTTCCTTGTCGTGCTGCTCTCTCAAACTCGTCTCCTGCCCGGGTTACATCAACAAGAGCTGGCCCTCAACACTGACCTCTCTCTTCGGCAATTATTTGAGCACAGAGCCACTACAGGAGCCCATCCAAACAGTAACAGGCAGGACCCCCCACAGGCACGGGTCAAGGCTGTCCCCTCTCGCCCCCCTTCTCTCTCCTAATGCCTCTGAACGTGGGGAGTTTGACCTTCCCTCGCAGCCCGCGTTTGTGTGCGTTCGCTAAACTGGATCGCTACGCTCTCTGGCCGCGTGTTAGCTCACAGGCGTCTGAGGAATTTGAGCTGATATGAGAATAATTACTCCGCTCTGGCAACGTTTGACACGCTAACTATTGTTGAGTTTCGTAACATGCAAACACGTAACCTGATATGTTGAAATGTTTAGGAGCAAATTTGTCGTCGCTAATCGCATAAGCAGGAGTCGTTTAGCCAACTTTGAACTCACGCTAGTTGTTTGTTTGCTAGGTTTACCACAATAAGATACAGCCTTTAGTTTATGATGCCTGACTTTAAATAACATGGGGGTTGCTTCTTCTATTAGCTCGGAAGAAAAGAAGAAAATGTCCCTATGCGCTGTAGCAAACTCGCATTGCTCAATCCATATTTCAGTGATTATCCAGGCGAGCTAAACCTCCAACTGTCTGTGGGGCAAAAAGAGTGAAAAGTGGGCCGTCCCAAAACCTAAAACTCCCCAGGCGGAAATGAGGTCCCAGCACGTCACTACATGCAAATGCACTTGAACAATTATTTCAGAACAAATTGTGATTTTGTTTTGATTGCTGACCGAGCAAGAAGGTCTTGGACTGTGAGGGGTGAAATGATCCTAACCTTAAAAGCAGGCTTCCTATATCGTATATCCTTTTTTGGTTGTAATAATTTAAATCTTACAAGTTCCATTAACTTTGAATCTGAACAACCGAAATAAACTTCTGTCCCTCTTTGAACCAGCCAGTGGAGGTTTTCCCTTTGGAGTGAGCCTCTTGAGAGGGTCCGTCCGATTGAAAGGGTCATAGTTTTTAATATTACCATGTGATTTCAGTTTCATGCAGCTAAAATCTGGAACAGTCTTCATGAGGATGTGAGACAAGCCTCAACTCTGAAATCAAATCCAGGCTGAAAACGGCTCTTTTTACCCGAGCATATGAAAACTGAAAATATTTTATCTTTTATCTTGCCTTTTACTGTAATTGGTGAATTTTTCTATGTTGATGTTTTATTGATTTGATCTGTTTTCTTGTAATTTTATGCATCTGTGAAGCACTTTGAATTGCCTTGTGTATGAATTGTGAAATAAACTTGCCTTGCCTTGCCATTAGGGTATGGCAAACAAAAACAGGCTAAAAAAGGGTCATAAAAAAATGAAAGAAAGGTGATTAGTTGAGAACAAAAGTCACTGGATGTTCTTTAACAGACAGCTATGCATATGATTGCCAAATCAATCGTCATTGATTTTTGAGCACTTATTTAATGATTCTCTCTGGGTGCCGCTAGAGATTGCCTTTAGCAACAAAGAAGGTGCACAAGTGCTCATTTCTGCCTAATGCAATCAGTCTACTGAACGCACTAGTGGCTTATGCAGAACATTACATTTGTATCACTAACTTGTTGTCTTTGCTATTATTACCATCTGTTATGGTAATAATTATTACCATAATTATTCGGACAAATTTGTCTTCGGATTTTGTGAACCGAAGACAAATGTCCATTTGGGTGGACAACAAGGTTAATTTTGTCAAATCTAACTAAAAATGTGGTACTTTTCTTGTAGATGTTAGTCTGGGCATACTTTATTATTTAGGAGCGTTTTTTTGTTTTGTTTTTTCATTAAGGGGTTTTATTAACTTTCATGATCTATTTCACATTTATATTGTGTTATTTCTGTTGTTTTTAATTCACCTTTGTTCTGTACAGCACTTTGTGATTTTTATCTGTGAAAAGCGCTACACAAATAAACTTTACTTGTTTCCTTACTTACAAATGATATCCTTCATGTTGAAGGCAAAAAGATAGGACGATAGGCTCCAGTAACCTCCAACTCCAGTAGGAATAAACAACTGGAATGTAATCTTGTGTAATACAGAATTCTTCTGTAAATATTTCAAAAACATGCCCTATCTGTGTCTCCACATCTGAGATAAACATGTTCAAATCAAATATCTGTTTTTACTGATAACAATAACGTTGATTCTCTTGACGATTATTAGATCAGAAAACAGAATGAGCCCTTTGTCAGATCCTACTAAAATCAGTTTGGAAATGGACATAAAGGGACTCTCTCCAACTTCCACAATCCCAACATCTGTCCCCAATCAGTGCCAGTACAGCCTCTAGTACTTAAAGCACAGAGACTGAATTCTGGAGGGTCTAAGCTTTCAAATGAGGAGTGGCACCTTCACAGATAATGAAACTTGTTTTACAATGAAGCATCTTTGTATGCTTCAAATCAAACCATTCAGTATCAATAATAAAAGTGCGCTTTATCCTTTTATGGTGTCTTAAGTTTGTGTCACCCATTTCTGACACATTTCAAGTGAAAAACATCTCCAGCTGGAAACGTGGAAGTGACACAGCAACAACAGGAAAAACTCCGGGAATCCCAGGAATTCTCTGACAATTGAACGTATGGTTGAGAGTGCTGCGACTGGAAAACGGACATGAAACCGTGATGCCTTTTTGGGGGAAACTCTCCCCGAAAACAGCATTCTTGTCTTGTTTTGTCACATTGTCTCCAACACGTGAGGCGTAAACGAGGAATGCTCCCAGACAAACAACACCTGTTCATGAGGAGACACCTGCAGCTCCGACAACAAGCCAACATCACCCTAGAGGCATCGAGAGAAATGGCTCAGAAAGACATAAAGCAAATGCAATGTGTGACATGTGGGAACAGATGAAGATGAACAATGCAGCGTGACCTTCACAGACCATGTTTGGGATTTGGAAAAGCTCTGCTACGCTGCAAAGATCATGTCCTTGCTTCATTGTGGAGATTTCTGTGGAAAACATCCATACATACATTTTCTTCCACTTGTCCGTTGCCGGGTCGTGGGAGCACCAGCCCCTATGGCTCCTCCTGCAGGTGGTGGGTCCACAGAAGGACGGCCTCGTGGTTCCAGACGGGCCTGTTGGTCTCTCATAAGGGGCTTCACCCATTCACTCTCTCATTCATACACCAGTGTGCGCAGACACAAGGAGGGTGAAGTGTCTTGCCCAACGACAATGTGCACCTTCAGGAGGCAGGATTCGAAACCCCGACCTTCCGATTATGAGACGACCCGCTCTACCATCTTCGCCACCGTCCCAGGTTTTCTTGTTACATGGGCGGGGGAAGGAAAAACTAGCTGTCATTTTTCTGACAAGCACTTGCAAGTTCATTTACACATTATAGAGAATTTACATTTAGGAGAAGGTCTGAAATATGAACTGCGAAAGATGAATTGTACAGCCTAAGTAATTAAAACCTTTGCGATTTTCTAATTGTGACCATTCATATTACAATTTTGATTAGATTGATTGTATCCATTTACAATAATAATAATAATGGCATTGTATTGCGCTTTACAAGCCTGTGTTACCAAGTTCCTCAAAGCGGTACAATATAATTATTATTAATTCACGCTATACAGGGGTGGTAAGCTACTATAGCCATTGGGGCAGACTGAAGGAAGCAAGGCTGCCAATCAGCACCATCTCTAACCACCACCAACCACTCACTCACACTCTCATTCATTATGGCCTATTGTATGATTTAGTTAGGGAAACTCGGAGGAAACCTACACAGGCATGGGAAGAACATGTAAACGCCACACAGAAAGGCCCTCTCCGGCCAAAGATCGAGCACGGGACCATCTAGCTGTGAAGCACAAGCGCTAACCGCTGCACTAGATAGAATTTTTATTTTATTTTTTCTGGTATTGAGGTAGCTGCACCAAAGATTAACAATTTAAACTTCAATCTAAAATGCTTCATTCAGTTGTTAACTCTCCACAAGTGTAGGTAGCTTTCACTGAGTACAGAACAGTGGTTATTGGTTAGTGTAAAAACACTAATACATTTGAACAGAGTTTACCCTGTAAAAATAGTTGAATGACATGCTGCCCTCTGCTGGTTACTCTTGATAAAGCCTGTCACTACTGTGAGTAATTGAGTAACTGTTGGAGTGGGAAAAGTCTGATTTATTTTCAATGACACCATAAATTGTGTGAAACAAAACATAAAATCGTGTGGAGATCATGAATATTCCAAGAAAATGGCAGAAAATGCAGAAAAAAATAATAATTCTAAAGAACAAGGATCACAAGACTATCTACATCTTTTTATATATATATAAAAATTAAGCATTTGCCACTTAAATATCTACTCACAGTGAAAAAAGAAACAATTACTTTTAAGAGTACAGATACTTAATTATAATTTTACTCAAGTAGAAGTAAAAAGTCATCTATGACAAAACTACTCTTAGAAGTACAATTTCTTTAAAAAGTTACTCAAGTACATGAATTTGAGTAAATGTAACAGTACTACCCGCCTCTGATTATAAGTCATATAGATAGTTAATTGAAGACTTTTTAATATGCTTACGGGAGTAGGTCGTATGATGAATTGGTGGCGACAGGTGGCAAGAAGCCTGAACTGAAATTGAACATCATCAGACCCAGTTCTACAGGGGAAGAAAAGGGCGCATTGCAACCTCATCCAAAAAATGTTGCACACTCAGTTTCAGTTGCAACATCAATGTATTTCAAAGACGAGGATTTCTATATTTGCGATCTTTGGAAACTAAACGCACCCTCGGTCAAGTGAGGTTGTTCTAGAGCAGCCCCTGGATGCGCATCGTGACTGCGCACACGAGGAAAAACACAGCCCACATGTTAACCCATGCATGTTGCAGAAACGAGGCCGAGCAGTGTTGGTCAAAGTTTCCAAACTACCGACAATGACACCAGAAATGTGTTTTCAAAGTAAAGGTGTTTAAGAAAAGATAACTTTATTGATCTCACAATGGATACATTCATTTGTTACATTAACTCAAGAAACACTCCAGTAATAGTAATAGTAAGTTAGAGATATCATATATATATATATATATATATATATATATATATGAAAATATATGATGAAACAAATGGAACAGTTTTTATTTCATATGAAGTAGTTCACTTTATGTCAATAATATTATTGGGATTTACTTATTAAGACTACAGTTAAGCCAAAACCAATGTATCCGCGAAACGCTCGCATTTTAACACATTTTAGCATCCTTTTGTTTTATTGTGAAGGCATGTACCGGATGTGCTTTGATAGATTGACGCTGACATTTGCTAGCTCTTCACATGCATTCCCAGTAGCCTCGTTGTGCCTGGTTTCTTGAAAAGTGAGTGCGTTTATTTAAGAAAACGATTACATTTATCAGCTAATGTATTGTTATGAACATGCCGATATGATATGGCTGTTGTCATTGACATTTAAACGTGTTAGTTTGTAGTTTTAGCTTTGTACGTGGCTAAAAACAAACAGATGCTAATGTCTCTAGCGTGTGTGCTGTGCATTTTCAGTGTGACTAACTTTTCTATGATTGACCGTTTCCATGCAGTAGTTAATATAAGTGTTTATTTGTTAATCCATTTCTGAGGCTGAATGCAAATATGATCGCGAAGTTTGACTTGTCGTTGGGTAAATGGCACCGTTAAAGGCACTCTCTGCGTTATATTTCATCAAACAAGCAGGGGAAACGCGAGCATTATTTTAAGTGTAAGTAGAAAATACTATTATAAAAAAAACTCATCTTTGTTGTGAGAGGAATCGTCACTCCTCAGACCCGACTCCAGACTTTGCTGGGAGCGGGACATCAAGATGTTGCTGCTTTGACCACAGAGTTAAAATGAACCAAAATCTTTTTTCAATGTCAGTATAAAAAGTACATATGAAACTCAATGACTAGGGACGGTTTTTATCAAAATCAATGCGATTGATAATTTCTCTTATTGATCTGGTTCTTTATCAATTCTCTTATCGATTCGAAAGTAATAAAAATAGGTTAGAAGTAAGTAAGTGCTTTATTGTCATTGTACAAGCGTATAAAGAAATAGTTTTCAGGTGTTAGTCCTGAGCTGCTGCGGCTGAGCCGCGCTGCCACTGTGTCAACCTGACCCGCGTGACCTTGGAGGTCGGGGAAACTGTAGCACTCGGAAGAAACCTGGCTGGCGGCCCTCTGTCTCCTCTGATCCTCTGAAATGGTGCCGCGCCTCCTGTTTCAGAGCGTGGTGTCCTGCACTGGTCAGCTCCACCTCCTCCTTCCTCTTCCTCCTGCAGCTCCCTCCGCTTCACAAGTCTTTCACCATCTCTCGTTTGTCCCTTCCTTGTTTCCTGTAGCTCCTCTTGTGACGCCTCCACTGTGCTGCAGCTGTGGGGGCTCTTGGAGCCTCTTCAGTGTCTCAGAAGAAGAACTGTGTAGGTCTCAAATGGGTTTAGCTGATAAGCTAGCATTGTGTTTACCTATTAAAAGCTGCTTTCTTCAGGACCATTTTAGACTCTCAAAGTAAACGAATCCACTCAAACCTCCACAAAAACACGGCAAAGAAGTACAAAAGTATCCAGAAAAACAATGTGAAACACATAAACCACAAATACAGGTCGCAGAAAAAGGCAAAAAACTCAGCTGCACAAGGAGAGAGGTTTTCACGTCGCCATGACAACACAAAATATGTGCATGTTTCTTGTTCTTTTTATTTAAGCAGTAAGGATAATAAATCGGCGTTCTCATTCAATGGCTACTTTTTGTGTCATTTCCAGATGAATGAACAAACGCCAGATGACACCTCACAGACCCCACCCTCTCCCAAAGCAGACAGTTCACCACCAGTAAATGTCCCAGTCGAACCAAGCTGCACAGAGGAACAAGTCCCACAGGCATCACAGACTCTTGAAGCAAGGGAGATGGAGGTACTTATTGAAAAAGGACTCATTATACGCAACACATCCTCATCCAAATACTATTCTTGGTAACTCAGTGCACAAATAGCATTGTGTCTACATCAACGGCATGTTTATTTATGTTTATACTTTATACAGTTCCTCTTTTAAAGGAATAGGCCACCGTTTTTACATACTGACATATGTTCTTACCTTACCTTAGACTAGTTGATATGTACCTGTCTGGTCTTTGTCCGTGCGCTCTGTCATGCAAACGGAGCACAAACGCAGCCTCTTCCACATACTGTCTAGTTCCAAATCAGCTCCCGTTAGAAGCTACCAAACTCTTCCACGTTTTCCCTATTTAAATACAGTTACGTGACGTGTTACACTACAAAGTATAGTAACACAGAAATGTAACATGTCGATTTTCTCAGCGGATAAAAAGGGGTACTATATTGTGAGGCGTAATAATACGAGGAGCACTACGTCCGCGCACTAACTCCTAAAGACTTTTCTCCCGCTCACTACAAGTCACACTGCTTCTATTGACGGAAGTGAGCGGGGGAGAAGTCTTTAGGTGTTAGTGCGCGGACGTAGTGCTCCTCGTATTATTACGCCTCACAATATAGTACCCCTTTTTATCCGCTGAGAAAATCGACATGTTACATTTCTGTGTTACTATACTTTGTAGTGTAACACGTCACGTAACTGTATTTAAATAGGGACAACGTGGAAGAGTTTGGTAGCTTCTAACGGGAGCTGATTTGGAACTATACAGTATGTGGAGGAGGCTGCGTTTGTGCTCCGTTTGCATGACAGAGCGCACGGACAAAGACCAGACAGGTACATATCAACTAGTCTAAGGTAAGGTAAGAACATATGTCAGTATGTAAAAACGGTGGCCTATTCCTTTAACATATCGTTATTGAGCTTGCAACCTGTCTAATAAATGAAATTTGTCATGATTTTTAGATGGATGAAAAAGCATCAGACGACACCTCACAGACCCCACCCTCTCCCAAAGCAGACAGTTCACCACCAGTAAATCTCCCAGTCGAACCAAGCTGCACAGAGGAACAAGTCCCACAGGCATCACAGACTCTTGAAGCAAGGGAGATGGAGGTACTTATTGAAAAAGGACTCATTATACGCAACACATCCTCATCCAAATACTATTCTTGGTAACTCGGTGCACAAATAGCATTGTGTCTACATCAACGGCATGTTTATTTATGTTTATACTTTGTTCTTGTGCTTGTACTTAACTTTTTAAAACCTATATTTTCAACAAATGGCTATTTTATCAGGTAAAGTGTCTTATCAGCTACCTCATTTACTAAATAATTGTGGAAGCTGCCATTTAATTTGACAGGAAAACCTATGAAATATGTGATCTTGTTTGGTGATGGCTGACACCGATTTTACGGTCGTTTGATATTGATCTAGGACCGGTGGTGCTTGGAAGGTCAAATATTTTTACTAGATCAATCAATCAATCAATCAATCAATCAATCAAGTTTTATTTCTAAAGATGTGCAAAATTCTGGTTATTTCTGTAGATAATGAAATATCCCTGTGTCTCCAATGGGCTCTTATAATCCCTTTATTGACCTTCAAATGCATGCAAGTTGTCTCTCAAATGTTCGAAGCTGAATGATGATTTCAAAACATAAAACATGAGGTATTTTAGCTCAATTGCTAAACACATTAACACAACTGCCCTTTTTTGACATTTTAAACCTCTTTGGTCCTTTTTGTGTTTCAGACGAATAAAAAAGCATCTCCCAAAGCAGACAGTTCACCTCCAACAAATCTCCCAATCGTACCAAGCTGCACAGAGGACAAAGTCTCACAGACTATTCTGAAAGAAAGCGAGATGCAGGTACTTATATGTGTATGTGCATTATAAAATGGCCCTCTTAATGTTCACGTCAGGAATGCTAAAATACTATAAAGATCTTTCAAAATACATTACCGTTATTCTAAATGAGTGGTGCTTGGCCTTCTTCAGGTGATATTCAGAGTCATGTCCACTTCTGCTTTATTTTGATTAGGGATCATTCATTTATACTTTAGTAATGCAATTCACTTACTGCCAGGTCCATGGCTAATGCGGTGGACTTCAAGTTCAGACTCTCAGCTTTAATTTAAGGACATTTAGTTCTAAATCAGAGTTCGAGCAATGTTGTAAATATCTGGGGGGGCCGTGACTTGCGTCTGGAGCTCATCACCAAGTACTAGGTTTGCTCCTCACTATTGCTGTGCCAGGTCTTTACTGCAGTTCCGTCATTTCAAACTTCATTTCCGTCTCACATTTAAAACAGCTGAACTAAAACGCTAAACATAGATAATAACTTGGTAAAACAATAAGAAAGTCCAGTGGTGGATCACGAGGGTGTTTCAGCTTCTGTCCCTTTACTTTTCAGCCTCTGAAAAAGAGACATATTTCTTTTTGGGGAGCTGTAATTAATCTCTTTGTCCAATTTGGATGTGAATACCCTTCAATTAAAGCCAAGAGTCTTCACTTTGAGTTTACATCAATGTAACTGTAGCTTGGACAACATTTGATAATCTATTGAAAGGTTGTTTTTTTGGTTTAGACATGGTTTATTGTTTCTTTTAGCCAAAGTTTAGTCCAATGAAGGTGTAGTTTTGACCCAGTTTAGTCATGATTACGTCTTGATTGTGGTCTGGTGGTTCTTGGTGGGAAAGGTTTGGTCCAAATATATTATTTAATATATTTCTGCCAAATATCCCTTCTTCCCCAAGCGGTCTTTTAATATTTTAAATCAGTTTACCTTAGGGATCACCAACCAGTAGCTCGGGAGCTACCTGTGGCTCCCCAACGCCTTCTTAATAGCTCGCTAAAGGAAAGGCTTTCAAAAAAAAATCATGCACATGATGAGTCACTTTTTAGATGTATTTTCTCTCTAACATTTTGAAAAGTGTCTGCAAATCAATTAGGTGAACAAAGTTTAGTATTAGGACGTTATTCATAAGTAATAAGTAAAAGTAGCTCCCCAAGTATAAAAGGTTGGAGACCCCTGGTTTACCCTGTAGTTTAGATCTCTACCATTTAGAATTTTAAAACTTTCTTGTCCTTTTTGTGTCATAACTTTCAGACAGATCAGACATCAGACGCTTCGCAGACCACACTCTCCCCCAATGCGGTAACTTCTCATCCTACAAATCTCCCTGTGGTGCAGAATGCAACGACGGAGGAAGGATCCCAGACGTTACTTGTCCCTAAAGAAGATGAGATGGAGGTGGAAGTCACGGTGCAGATGGAAAACCTTAACGTGACGCTCGATCATTCGGACGCTGCGTCACAAGTCACTCAGGTCAAATGTGAAGTGACTGAAGAGACACAGGCCGCAGCAACGGACGCCATTTTACCACAGGAACACAGCTCTGATGACTCGGATGAAGATTCAGACAGGTGAAGATATAAATTACAGGGTTTATCCGCATTATAAAGTCATTCAATCAATTGGGTCTAAAACATTGCCTTAACATCTAGCAGAGTTATGATGGTCCTCGTTCAAAAGCATTAAAAGTAATTAAGTGAACTGTGCCAAAAAATGAAGGCCTCAAATTTCATTAAAAAACATTAAATTGATACAAACTGACACTAGATGTACATTTTGGGGGAAATAATGATATTGCTCAAGTATTTTTACCGCATAAAATGGTCAAACGCATTCAGCTGCAGTTTTGCCTGAAACTGGGCTCATTGTTTCACACAAAAGTTTCCTGTTGTGTCCAATTTGCTTTTAAATATTGAAATTTCCCCTTATTTCTCTGTCTGATGAAATGTCGCAAATGTTAACAAAATTAAATATGCAAAGATTTTTTCATTTGAGGCATGAAAATTATAGTATTTGGGCATTAAAAAACATTAGATTTGACCTGCTGTTTTTTGTATAAACCCTAGTGTGGTGGCAGTGTGTAAATTGTGTTCTCAGACAGTCCCATCTAGGAGTGGGTGCAGTTAAATTTATTTTCATCAAAACCGGTACTTTAACTGTATAACTTTCAGGGTTCATTTTAAAGACACTAGGGTTAGAGATGTTGACGCCTCACCGGCGTGATGACGGCCTGCAGATAGCGGCTGAAACATGTAAAGATAACGATTTTAACGTCTCTAACCCTAGTGTCTGACAAAATGAACCCTGAAAGTTATACTGTAACACAAGTAGACACAATGAACGCTGCGAAGTTTATACGGTACTTTAACTATTGTTCAGGTTATCGGCTTTCAGTACCGGTACATGAACAATATTTTATACTAAAATATATGTCATCTAGACTAGAGAACCATAAAACAGAACAATAATGTTAATTTATTACATAAAATCCTTATTTTCTTCTTCTTTTCTAGTATATTTTATTTGATGTAAAACAAGTAACTTCCTTTAAGGCTGTCCTTGGACCAACAGGCATCAAACATGGTCTCGAAGGCCCTGTCCATACGAAGTCAAGCTGAGGACCAAACGCAAAGATATTTTATCAATCTAGTGTATCGTCCATACGAGTCCGGCGTTTTGGGGGTCTGTAAACGAACATTTTCCAAACTAGGTCCCAGAGTGGAAAGATCTCAAAACGCCGTTTACGTGGCGCCGTTGTTACGACGTCTCCGCAACTTTTACTAAGACGATGACATCACAGCACAGGGGTGGAGTCTGTTATCCATAATCTACTGACCTTATAATGAGTTTTACTCATGGATCTATGATGGTTTTACTCCGCTCCTCTTTGCTCCACTGTAATCCGCAAGCCACAGGTGACAAGTAGAAAAACAGTCTGTGCTTTTGGACTGACAGTCAAAGTCCGGTCACTGACAGGTTTTTCTGCTTTAGTCCCGTTACGTCTGAAGAATAAACTCATCTCCTCGTCTCTTCTGTAAATCGTAAATCCTTGAATCCGTTTCATTTTCACTGTTTACATTCCACACAGGTTTACTGCGCATGCGCCCTCTACATCTTGTTCTATTATCTGTCTGAGCGTCACAGCGCCACACACAGGCCTGGCAGGTGAATCACGCCGTTTTCACAGACATGAGTCGACCCATGTGGACGCACACATTTATTAAGCTGACTTCATGCTTACAAATAAAGTTTCTGAAAATATAAGCGTTTTGTCTTCGTGTGGATATAGCCTAAATATGTTTTTTTTTTTTCTGCTTTCGATACTTTTATTTTTTCGATACCATAATGGTATGGTTTAACGGTACAGAGACCTAGTTCCATCGCCTTTTTATTTCTTTTTCAGTAGCGTAGAAGTTTGTAACGTTACACTTATCGGGATAGTTGATGAAACGCCTCAAGCGTGACAGCTGTAGCAAAATTAGCGCAAAGGAGCCCAATTTAGCGACAGCTGGACCGCAACTCCAAAACACAAGAGAAAAGCTCACCCGACAAATGAAGTTCGATCTCCCTCCACAGTCCAGCGGATCACACCCCAGTCCTCAGTTTGATGGAATAGTTACAAATCTTTCTGTTAATCGGAGTTTTGTTTGTTCTCTTCTGGTTCACAGTGACAGCTCGTCTTCCTCCTCCTCATCGTCATCCTCCTCCTCCTCTTCCTCGTCCCCCTCTCTGCGAATCCTGGGGGAAGACGACGACGAAGGCTTCAGTCAACCCGCCCCCGTCCGGATACAGGGAGAGGTCCTGCTGGAGGTCAGACCGGGCACGATAACACAATTTGAAGTTTGATATATTGAGCCATGAAATTATCGCGAAAAAAACAATATTATTGACCTTGTAAGACCTTCACTTATACTTGAAATATCCCACTATAAACAATTAAATATAATGAAATACAGTCTCCTTTGGGTCAAAAATATAGTATTAAATCAAATAAATGTGACAAAAATGCACTCCCTATCCAGGTGACTTCTTTCCTTAGATCTGGAGAAATTCATAAAACAAAATGTAATGAGTCACATAGGGCGGCACAGTGTGAGGGAAAAGGTGATACTTGAACTTGATACTTGATATGTTGAACACATTGCGATAACAATAATATTGCAATATTTTTCTAAACCATTTCAACACGGTACGTTTCATTAAATTAAGAAATAATTAAGAAAAGCAAGAACGTATTTGTTTTTTCATCAAATTGTTTCCAAAATCAAGACAAAACTTTCTGCAAGTGTGTATTACATCAACTAATATAGCGAAAATCTGTCAGTTGTGCAGCCCTGAAATCATGATTAAAACTATATTGTTATAAAGCGTTATTCAGTGGATTTGGTGCAGGGGCGACCAACGTAATAATCTGCCATATGTGAGACTGGTCTGGTTGTGGTTCCCCCAGACGAAACATTTAGCGACTAAGGAAACTTAAAAACAACTAAAACATTTCCTCTTATTGCTTTCAAAGCTTTAAGGACACTTTGAGGCCAGTTCAAACAGTGGGTCCTGAAAGTCTGTCTGTGTCTGAACAGGAGCTGCCGGAGGTGGAGATGGTGAATGTGACTCTACCGGACGATGCAGAGCTGCAGCCAGCGGGAACCGTCGCCAGCATTTTACAGGGCCTTGGTAATTATTAAACACATACTTTTATACGATGATGTTGGGGGGTTGCAGATCCATTCACTTCGTTTGAGGATTAAACTGGTCGAATATAAATGTTCATATTAGAGCCACAAACCATCAGGAGACAGTCAATGCAGTTCCTGAAGTTTATCTTCAAGTTTACATTTGTTTCTGTGACACTGAATACAATAGAGTTAGAGGCTTTTATTAACCATAAACGACTGTGCTCTGTGAGAGAAGCACATGTGTGTCACTCAAGCTGCCGCCAGCGAACATTCCTGTTTAAGGTCCTCATACGGCAGTGTGGGGAAAAGCCTGCAATGCAGTCCACTCGAGCTCCCGTTAGACCAGGCTCCGTGCCCGCAAGGTTCGACCCTTCTATACTAACGGGTTTAAGCATGTAATTGTTCATTACCAGGCCCCAGTTCACATGTGGCAACATCCAAAAGAAAGGTGCCACCCTCTTGTGGGGAAAAGGGGAAACTACATCTGCAGAGTTTTTGACAAACCTATTTTCTCTTTGCTCCACAGTTGTGATTCACTCACCTAAAGATGCGCTGCCTCTGAAAGAAGAGAGCCTTCTCTTCACGTCTGACAGAGTCTCAGTGGGAAAGGTCAGTGCGAGTGTTGTATTCAGTGGAACTGATCGGTTTTAGTTTTTTGTCTGAAATCAATGTTACACGGTGTAAATTACTCCTCTTTCTTTACATCATATGATAATGAAAAGTCACACTGTAACAGGTCACCACACACTTAAACATGGACTTTTAGCACTAATTTAGTTTAGACATCTCTGTAGAATATCTTAAAGAACTATAATCTGTTGTAATAGTAATGTGTAATGTACTTTCCATTAACTAACTCAGGCTTTCAGGATGTCCACTATAGTGAACAGAATTTAAAAGAAAAATAATATCCATAGCAACGAGTTTGCGATTTATTATCTGCAGGCCTGTTTTGCCACACTAAATTACTCTTTTGTTTCTGGCCAATGAGTTCATCTTATCCACCTCCTCTGTGTGCGTGTGCCAGGTGTTTGAAGTGTTTGGGCCGGTCTGCAGTCCCTTCTACCTCCTGCGCTTTAATTCGGAGCAGCAGATCAGCGACAGAGGCATCGCTCTGGGCCTGACTCTGTACTACGCTCCCAACATAAAGGAGTACACAGACTACATCCTCACACAGCAGCTGCGACTGTGAGTGCACAGCGTTTTCATTCACCTTGTTTGTTGAAAGACTGTGCGGGGAAATATAAGACTATATGAGGCCATTCTACTTTTTAGAAACATCGCACTCTATTTAATTTCCAATTGTAATATAATAATAAGAGAAATTATGAATAATATTTATGAAACCATTGTGTAATTGTGTTTTTTTTTTTCTGGTAAAAGTGATAAGGGATCTGACGCTTCCTGGAGAAACGATGACGAGCCACCAAAGGAGGTAAATGCTCGTCTTTCCCACACGTATTCATACACAAATAATGACATTTGGTATCCACCTGTATTTGGTATCCACCTGTCCTGTATGAAAGGCGACTTAGATGCCACTGTAATTATGGTCATTTCCTTTCTGGGAGACAGCTGCAGCTATATAATGAAGAAACATACACGTGCATGTGCAGCGTCGCAAAACTTTAGGACCCGTGGATTTATTCCAATTGCACATAGTCTAAATATGCTTTTGTCTTCAGCTCTTAGATTACAGCGATGATGAAAGGGAGCACGAAGCCAAGAGGAAAGGAAGAAGGAAGAGAAACCATAACAATGCAGGTATGGACCGAATTCATTAGCCATTTTTGTAGCTTTAAGAGAAAAATGGTTTTGTAGTCTATACTTAATAAGGCACTATGTTGTAAATATTGTGATAGCGGTAATGAGCATTGTTCTGTGAGAAAAATGATTTTTGTGTCTTTCCAGATGATACCGCTCCCCAGAATGTGTCCGAGCATCACCAGCCGCGTGACGGGGGCAGTTTCCCCCCAAGGCAACGAGGAGCGCCTCCGTTCAGGCATCACAACCAGAGGAACCCCGCCTTCCGACCCTCCAGACCCCCACCGCCCCCTCGCCACTCACCCCATTTTCCCGATCGTCCTCCTGCCTCGGGACAAACACACTGGCCGCCCACATACATGCCCCCGCCCTGCCCCTACCCACCTCCCTCAAACATGCCCCCAAACTTCCACATGTACCCCCCTCCTCCCGCCTTCTTCAACCCGGCCTTCGCTCCTCCTTTCTGGCCCCCGAACGCGATGTCCTACCTAGATCTGCCCCCACCGCCCCCTCCACCCCCACCGCCCCAGTGATTTTGTAACACTTCTTAGTTTAATAATTCTAGTCTTTGTGATTAAAAAAGGTGTCACGGTCATTTCATTTTAGTTCTCTTCCCCATGTAAAGCACACAAAGTTTCAAATACATGGCACATAAAAAAAAAAAAAAAAAAAACAATGCCCCGAATAGTGATGCACGGGTCAGGGAGTATCAAATAAGAATTTGGCAACCTGTAAGCATCCCTGGGAAACCCGCAACCCGCGCATCACTAGCCCCAACTGTTATTTTATTTGGTTTCTCTACATTTTTTTAATTATATTTTACTTGTACTAGTGAGTCTCTGTCACTGATGCAAAAGATGAGTTAAGTTTCAACATTAATGATGAGATTTTGTAATTGTTAGCACCTTATGCGCGGTTACTATGACCTCGGTACATTTCACACCACATTCACGAGCTGCCTCTTCACGGGGCTGAATAACTATGTGCATTGTAGGCACAAAATGTGTAGCCGTCCGCTAATACTGGCATCTGTGGGAAAACATAAGCAAAGGAGGCTTCAAAGCTTGGGTGCATGTGTTTTCCCGTTTTCAGATAGTGATAAAGTCAAAGTATTTCATCATAATTAGTTTGTCGAAGTGATATTTTTGCTGATAAAACCTAGACAAAAACGAAATTAAAACAAGTTAATGAGACTAAAACTATGGTTACATTTTCCAGATATTTTTTACGACAAAAATAAAAACTAAGTAACACTGAAAAGCAGAAACTAAAAATTCCTGTGAAAGAGCCTCAAATCTCTTTGGCAAAGGAAGAGGTCTGTGCCTTGTCCAGGTGGGAAAAGGTCCATGAAACTGCTAAATATGACTAAATACATTTGAATTCTATTATACAAATGTAAATGTAACTACATAACATTTTATTTTAGCCCCAAATCCAGATGGCCTTTTGTTTTTCTGACCATATCATTCAAAGATGCTAATATTAGCTCAGGGCGCTACTATCTTTGTTTGTTTGTTTTTTGTCAAAATGTTGCTTTTTTTTTTACTAATTGAAAATATATAACGTGTACAGCACAAAATAAATGTTTTAAACTGTTGCACCACTTAAAATTGTGAAATGTTTTTGAGACGTTCGGAAATATGCGCAAGTGTTCAGTGTTTCTCAAGAGAACATTTCCACAAGAGTGTGAGTAGTTGTTTACTGCCAGTCAAAACAAAAAACAGTTCACATTTTTAATTATAATGGTAAAGATGTACATTGCATTTCAAAGCCCTCTCAAATTGCTGCGGTTACCAACCCTTTTTTGCATCAAAACATAAACAATAATTACCAAAAACATTTAAAATGCAACAATTAAAAGGAAATATTAGTGTTTTTTGCTCATGAAGACTGTCTTTAGTGATATGTAATGACTTTTTTACCTTGTAATATGCTAAAACTATACGTCTTATGACCTTACCCTCTGTACAGACAAAGTGCTTTAACAGGAGCCCTTCAGGGAACCAGTGCTTTAACGGACCTTGATATATTAATTTTCCACACTTACATTATTGTAGCCACAGCTTCCCAGAAGAAACTGACTAAGGCTTGGATGCCAAATTTATTTATGGATATTTTCATTGGAGGATAAACCCATGTGGTACTTCGTCTCGTTTTCAAGGGGCCCTCAGGATTAAATCCAAAGAAAACAAAACAGCAGAGAACAGTAGATACACAAAATCAAATAATGAATAACACAACTGTACAACAAAAAACACACACCAGCTCTCAATATTCACCTCCCCACCCATCACAGAGGGAGTACGACAACAAATACAGTGGCTCCCAAACTGTGGTATGTATAATAACTGATGGTATTTGAACTTCAAGGGCAATTTTACACTTTATAGAGGTTATGGTTGTTAAATTTCTTACACAGATTTTAACTTTATTTATTTCAAAAAGTGACAACAAAACTGCCAAGTATATGCAACTAGAATAAAAAGGAGCTAAAAAAGATTATATCGATTTTGATATCTGTCTCCTTTGCTATTTTAAAATCACTTCACATAGTTCTGTCATTTAGTCCTTTTTCAACAATATCCACAATTTCCCTTAAGCAAGTTTTAGACCAATTTAGATAATGTATAGTTAAGAGAATTGACTACACTATACACAATACACTTGCAACAGTTGTTGCAAATGTTTCTTCCTGTTGCCAAAACATTTCACCATTATTGTATGCGGTGTCCTGTTGGGTTGTGGTTTAGAGGTGGGTCCAGTAGCCAAGATATTCTATACTCGAGTAATGTTGCACTCAATTAATTTTATTTAAGTACAAGTAAGAGTTAGAGAAAATCTTGTAAATACGTCCTGAGTAACTGTTTGAGCGTAACAAGTGTGGATGTAATGGGACAGACATAATGTGCAATGACATGAACATATCTTTACATATGTTTAATGTTCTGAGGAACATTAAAAGGGATTAAATAAATTGTACCCAAATTAAGGCCTTAAATGTCACTGAAAAGCATAAAATTTGATTCAAATTTGATTTATTGTAAAACAATGGCATTGCTTGATTATTTTTACTCAGGGTGGAAACCTCTGGGTACCTCACGATTGTAAATGTAAATGAAATGTAAATGTAAAAGAAACTAATTTACATTGAAATACTCTAGAACCTAGTCCTCATTCGATATTAATCAGTTAATCGTATTTATAAAATAGATATTATAAAAACTATAGTTAAATGTAATATATTTGTGTGACAGTGTTTGGTCCAAGTGCTGCCCTCTACTGTTCTGAATGCATTGTTGACCATTATTCGCCTCAGTAAAACTTTATTTTACGTAGTGTAAAATTGATATTTGATACATTGTACCTACCATATTTAGTACAGCGCTACATAACAATATGTAATAACTTGTGGGTTATATACACAGCGGAATAATATGTATTTGTATTTAGAGGTACATGATGCAATAAGACCCTAGACCTTATGTCTTCATTCATATGCACTGTGTCACCATCATCGATATTGGAATATCGTGCCTCAAAATATCAAAAAATCGATATATTGTCACACCCAATTTCTGCTGCTTTTTACTAACTAAGTTTGTCAAAAATACGATAATGGTACATCACACATTTAATTGCCCTTTTTGATGAAATTGTTCACAGTCTTTTGTTCAAACATTTCCCGTTGAGTCCAATTTGCTTTGAAATATAAAATAATTTCTCGGATGTAATATTTGCAAATCTTAAAAAATGAAATATTCACTGATTTCTTGCATTTTCTACATTATATTTGCAATTAAAAATAATGTTAAAGTATTTTGTTTTAAAACTACGCCAAAAAGTACAGTACTCTTTTTGCACCTCAATCCTGGGAGAGTATGGATAGAACTTTTTTTAGGGACAAAATATCTTCAACTTTACCTTTTGTTGCATCCAAACCTGGAACAGAAAATGGAAGTTACCCAAAAGTAGAAGTG
This sequence comes from Proterorhinus semilunaris, assembly GCA_021464625.1. Lineage (NCBI taxonomy): Eukaryota > Metazoa > Chordata > Actinopteri > Gobiiformes > Gobiidae > Proterorhinus > Proterorhinus semilunaris. The sequence goes on from CM038349.1 coordinate 17,587,581, forward strand.
TTGACCCACAGACACATGCTGAAGACACATCTTGTTTTTCTTCAGTGTTTTGGACGTGCAATTGAGAGATGGCCGTGTATTTCCACTCCAGCGCGTCTGAGATCAGCGTCGAAGTGGAAGAATATCAAGAGTTTTCTCTATCTGCACCCGGGACAACTTCAAAAACAACCAAGACATTAAGTAGGAAACATTCTCTATCCTTTTCCCACGAGTAATTGCACTCAACTATCCGACACTGGGGCTGAACAATGTGATACAGGTCATTTATGATGGAGATTGTCTGTTTTTTGTTTGTTTTCAGGGTTCAAACAGCTCCACCTGGTCGGGCTGAGCTTTGGCGTCCTCTGTGTGCTCCAGGCCGTCCTCAATATCACTCTCAGGCTGACGCTCCGTGAGTTCAAATATGACTTATTACTATTTAATATGACCTGAAATCCACTGTGCTTACTAATATCAAACCAGAGCGCTGCGTGTTTATGAGCGGCTTAACAAATTAAACTTTTGATCCATTTGGGTCTGTCCACTTTTGAAATAGACATTCAAGAAATTGATGCAATGTAAATGCAAGTCACACCTTTTGGTTTCTCCTTTTCTCTTGGTGGTTTACCATCTTGAATAACCCATACCTAGGGCTAGGTACCGTTAAATGTTTAGGTACTACTGGTGTAAAAAAAATATATATATATAAAACGTATCATACAGTATTTTAAGAGACCACGTTTTGATGCCTGTTGATCCAGGGACAGCATTAAACGACGTGACATGGTTGTTTCATCCATCCATCCATTTTCTTCCACTTTTCCCTTGCCGGTCGTGGGGGCAGCAGTTGGAGCTGCCCAAATCACATTGCACCAGCCCCTATGGCTCCTCCTGCAGGTGGTGGGTCCACACAAGGACATGGTTGTTTCAGCTTAAATAAATGATACACATTTAAAATAAATACATTTGCATTATTGTTCTGTTTTATAGTTCTATATCAGTGTTTCTCAACTGGTATGGTGTCGGGATCCACCATCACCATAAAATCACAACTCAAAGAAGAATTTGTTTTACATAATCAGCAGATATTTTTTGAAAGAAATGTTTTCTGAGAAAGTCCCGAGCCACCATTTAAGAAACACTGTTCTATATGAGAAATATTGTTGTACAGGTATTGCAAAAAAAATTGTTCAGGTATCAGTATCGAAACCAAGTATCGCCAAAGTACCGGTACCAGAAAAAATATATGATGGTACCCAGCCCTACCCATACCTGATTAACAATGAAAAAGGGAGTGGATACATTCAAGGTCAAGGTTTTCTGTCATTATTTTGAGCAAAGTAATATGTTTGCTGACTAAAACTAGACTAAACCATAGGAAAGAGGATTAATACGACAACAAAGTATGTCTAAATTATGTCACATTATAAAACTGCTTTGTCATTTCACAGCACAGGAAGCGGCAGTGTCTGAATCTTTTACAACACAAATACCCGCGCTGCTCAACACCACTGCAGGTGTGTGGAAGAGCACACTGGGATTCCTCTTGTCCCTGTTGAGTGCATTGAGACGTGTGTTTTTGTCTTGTTTTCGCACAGTGGCGAGGGAGAGGCAGTGTCCTGCAAACTGGCTCCGCTTTGAGTCTAGCTGCTACTTCGTTTCTTCGCGGAGTGCAAACTTTGACTCGAGCCGCAGTGACTGTGAGGGGAGGGGGGCTCAGCTCGTCAAAATCGAGACCAGGCAGGAGCAGGTAGGAGTCTTCATCCAACAGAGTACAGTTCAAAATATGTCTCCTCACCCACCAATGCCTCCACTGAGCTGTCCCATCATATCTCACTGAACTCCTGACCCCCCACACCACCACCAGAAGACTTCGCAGCACAGGCAGTCACTGTCTCCACTAACCCAAAACCAATCTCCGCACTAAGGGAGACAGCTAGGGGTACAGTACACAGCCCTGCGGCCCTTTCAGAATGTACATGTTTTTGTGGTATTCAAATGATACTTCAATACTTCATACTTCAATGAATGTATTACAATAATGTTGCAGAGTTGCTCTGAAAAAGAATCTTTGTGTATTTTAGTGTGTTTGTATCCACTGTGTTTCTTCAGGCGTTTCTCACTGGATTTGCCGGTGCTGTGTGGATTGGGATGACGGACAGGAACGTGGAGGGGACCTGGGTTTGGCTGGACGGGACACTCGTCAATAAAACAGAGTAAGAGCTATGGACGGAGATGACACAGCAGCTACTGTAAACATTTACTTAACACCATTACTTTAAAATATATGTATTAGGCTACCTGAATCAAGTGGTTTTTTTTTTGGTTTTTGGTAAACTATTTTTATTAAAGTGAGAAGCTGTTTGGATATGACTTTCGGTTATGACGTTTTTATGTTAATGTGAGAAGACTGACATAAGAAAAATAAAAGCTTTAAGTGTGCTCCATTTTATATATATTGATCATTGTTTTGTTTTTTTATGGGCCTTTTTATCACGATTTTTGTTTTTATTTATGTGACCTCGTTATGCATTTGCACTGACTTGTAACTGTTCAGCACTCTGTAAAACGTGCTCTATAAATTTAGATGTATTATTATTAAAGTACTTTTACTAATGTTATGAAATCAAAAACTGAGAAAGTGTTACTTGATATTATCAGTATTTGCACAACAGCTTTAACTAACACAGTGCCCTGGTGGTCGGTTGTGTTCACAGGCTGCAGTGGGCTCCTGGGCAGCCCGACAACGCCTTCGGGGGGGAGGACTGTGGGGACCTCCGCACCTTGCCGAATTTTATCGGCCTGAACGATTCCGAATGTTTTATCATGATACAATGGATCTGTGAGAAACCTCTGAAATAATATGTTGTCATGAAAATTAACACGGCAAAGCAGACATTTTATTGCAAATATGTCACACTTAAGATGGTCCATATTATTATTAAAAACACCTTAAATGTTCAAAAGAAAAAATTGTATGTTATACATGGGAATGCATTTTGTTTACAATTGAATAAAAATAATTATAGAATAAGAGGTCTATTTGAATTCATTTAAATTGGATTAAAGACATATATATAAATAAATACATCAAATCAAACTAAACTGGTCAGGCGGTCTTCATGGTTGTTGTTGTTTCAACAATGGGTTTGTTATAATAGTGCAATGTTTTTCACGTTATAGCCATTCAGACTAGCCCATGGCTACAATCCAGTGTGGTGTGTTGACTAGGGCAATCCCAATATTGGACCACATGTAACACTGTGTATAATTAAGCCTAAACAAATGAAAATGGGATGAAACACTTTAGTATTTACTCTCAGCACACACATCCATAAAAATATATATTTTTTTCAAAATATAAGGGTGGTTCAACTAACCCACTAGCTAGTTTTACTGCTTTGAGTTTTCATTCAGTTTAATACATTTGTGTTACTAAGGCATACATGTAGACCTGTAGGCTAACTGTGATTAGAGAAGCACAAATATTTGAATAATAATAAATGAATAAAGGTTTTATTGGCTACTTTTAAATAACTTAACTTAAAAAGTAGGTCACCCAAATAATCACTTGAGTAAAGTAAAAACGTATTTGGTGAAAATACATCTTATATTAATTAATTAAATAATTCACTTTCACAATTAGCTTGTCACAGATTTTATGATCTCTATGTGTAGGTTAACCAAATATTTTTACTCAAAAAAGTGTAGCCTATTGTCAAGAAGTTCAGTTTCTTCAACAAGTTACCGAGTAAACATAACTTCTACAGCTACACGCCTCTGCCGTACCGAGTCCACGGTAGATACAAAGTGTCAGTTTTAGGCAGAAGGAGAGAGGATTCTGATTCATTAACATCACCACTTTTGAAGTAAGGCTAAAACGTGTGTGTCATGACGAGTTGTTTGTAAGTGCTTGATTAAACTAGAACAATTATAAATGAGTAGGCTAACATCACTACTGCGCTGGGGTTCGGGTTTGCTAACGCTACATTAGCCTAACGTTCAACGGTAACTAATCAAACGCGTGGCCTTGTGGGTGTTTAACTATTTGATATTTTCAGAAATAAATTACCATGGATTATTTCTTTAATGACGAGTTACCGTCTTCTTCAAGGGCTTTTTCTGATTTTATACCTGGCATTGAACGTGCACAGGAGGTGAGTTCATCACTGGATTGCCTACACATCTGATGTATTATACAATTTCAAAATATGTATTATTTTATTGGTGTTGTTGGCTAACAATAAGTAACCATGCCATACTCGTATGTATTATGATTACATTATTGACACTGTTAATTGTAATTGTCTTTTAATGCTTTCTTTTCATTTGTGGACCCTGCAGACAGAGGATTTGTCAATAGGGGATGCCAGTCACTCCTCAAACATGAACCAGTCTTCAGATCAGCCTCCCAGGTAACACATACACAAAGTTAGGTTGCAACTGGCAGACTGAAATGTTTAAGGTTTAATTATGTACCTTATTGGCTGACTCCATACATAGGTCAACTGTTGAGCATATCAACCATAAGGCAGCAGAGCTAGTGGAAACGATTAACGTAAGCCGATCACGTGATCAGCAATTGATGGCCAACTATCAAGATAAATTATCTGAGAAGGTATCTCCTATTTTTAGTTGCACATTTTTAATATAATACAAATGTGTTATTACATACATTTGCACTGCCCAGTTGTCAGAGAAGTTTCGGCAGTTGAATGATCTCCTGGTCACAGTGTATGAGGAGAACAATAAAATGCTTGAGGTGAAGCTGGCTGAGCTAACTGCGACTCTGAACAACTGTCAGCAACTGAACCAGGAGCTGCTGGACGCCACTGAGGCCCTGTCACATCTCCGAAACACTTTTTAAATTCATTTAAATTATTTAGTGACACACATTTTAGAGACTGTTGATGTCAACAATTTCAAGTTGTATCTTTAAATTTAATGCAGCGGAAACATTTCTGACTTTCTAAATGTTATGTAAATTCAAGTTGTTAAGATTCAACAACAAATAAACAAGCAATACATGTCTTTGTGTGTACACATTTATTTTGTTATTTATTAATCATCTTAACACAATTGAAGATTGATTGGATGTATTTGAGTGATTTTTACTACAACATTATTACAGTGCAGAAAACAAACAAAGCAACAAAAAACTCAAAAGGAGTAGGCCGAAGCAAGAAAGCTTATAAGTGGCTACCCCCATATTCAAGATTAATTTACATTCCAGATACAGTAATACAGCATTTTACATAACACATTTCTGAATTACTTAGTTTTATTTACAATTTGTACGTTTTTTCTTTTTCTTATTCCTCATTCCCATTCACATAATAACCATTTCCAATCATTACTTATAAACACCAGTCACCTTTCTATTAACTATTAATTTAGTTATAAGTATTACATAGTCAACACGACCCATTATTATTGTAATTCCCATTTCCACTGTAAAATATTGGTTGTGATTTTTTTTGTTGTTGTTGTTGTTTGCCTTGTTTAGTGATGTGCCTTAAAAAATCCAGGTTGTAATATGGCCAGTAGGTAGAGGGCAGTAGCCCCCCACCAGCAAGCCCTCACCCTGCTGCCCTAATTATTGTTGTGAGGCAGTTCTGAGCCCTATACGGGGTGGTGCATTAAAAGACAAGATTTATGAATCCGTTGAAAGGGGGGTGCCCATCCAACAGGTCCATCTCTCACCTGCCCTCACTCTATTATGTTTAATAGTGACCAGTGGAAACGGGCCATTACAGCATTGTGGTTAGCTTTTGCTTATTAATTTCTCTCTGTTCCTATAATTCATAACGACTTAAACTTAGGGGTTGGTGACATTGGTTCAGCAATGATGTGGTTAAACAGGTTCACAGAAATACAAATTACTTGTAATTAATACAAACAAGGTCACATGTCTTTAGCATATTTCTCAAACACACTTCTCTTATACTGTTTTTTGAATTGTTGTAGACTAGCAGCGCCTTGTAAGGGTTCCTCTAGATCATTCCACAGATTTACACCTCTCCGAGTGATACAGTGACTTTTTAGGGTAGAATGAATACATTGTACTTTCAGATTATGTTGTATATTACTAGGGAGCTGGTTGTTTACAGCTTTATACATCTGTAACAAAGTATTATATTTTATGAGGCCATCAAGTTTCATGGTGTTAGATTTTAAGAACAATATATTTGTATGGTCCCTATATCTGACATTGTGAACAATTCTCATAGCCTTCTTTTGTAGTATATATAAAACCTGTAAATGACTATTGAAGGTATTTCCCCAGACCTCAGAGCAATCGTTTATGTACGGTAGGATTAAGGAACAGTACAGGGTGAAGAGAGCCTTGTGGTCCAGAAAAAATCTACACTTGCCCATTATGGCCACATTTTTCGCCATTTTCCCACGAATGTTATCTATTTGTGGTCTCCAGCTAACCTTATGACTGAAGATCACACCCAGACATTTATATTCCTTTACTTGTTCAATTCGAGTATTGTCAATAACGATTTGAATCTGAACGTCCCTATTCCGTTTACCAAATGGAATAATGTTTGTTTTCGAAATGCTAAGCGAAAGTTTATTTCTATTAAACCGTTCTTTGAATTTATATAATTCTGTTGTGACCTCTGAGACAAGCAGTTGTAGATCTTTGCCGGAACACAGAATTGTTGTGTCGTCCGCAAATAATATAGATTTTAATTTTGTTGAGACTTCACACAGATCATTTATGTACAACAAAAACAATTTAGGTCCTAATATAGACCCCTGGGGGACTCCGCATACTATGTTCCTTCGTCCTGATACATGTTCATCAATTTGTACGCAACTGCTTTCTTTCGGACAAGTATGACTTCAACCGATTGTTTGCAATCCCCCTGATCCCATTGTAATTTAGTTTATTTAAAAGTATTTAATGATCTATAGCAGGGGTCCTCAAACTATTTTCTCTGGGGGCCACATTATCGTTCCGGACTGTGATGGGGGGCCGGGCCGGCTATACAGTCATCCCCACTAATCATGTCTTCACACTGTTTTAATTTGAAATACCACAGGTATTCCATTTATTTTCATTTTCAAATTAAACATCATTGCGTAATGTGACCAGAGTTCCCTTTGGCGCATCCCCTAGCCCAGCCTCACTATCACGTCACAAAAATTACAATCAACCATATCCTGAAGTAACAACTCTTTTGAATCAATGTTGTGACGTGGACCATATGATCTGTGTCCCGAGTGGAGCCGGTGCCACACAAACTTTTCTTTGCGCGCAAAACATATTTTGGAATTAATTTGTGCAAATGGATATTTATAAAGCACTTTTCAAAGTGCAGCTATGTGTGCTGGATCAGGGCCATGGCAGAGCGCGCCCCGCATCCAGGCGGAGACGAGCGCGCGCAGCTGCAGCTTCGGCAGTTTTACGCACAGGGAAGGCTGGACGACTGTCTTTCTATCTGTGCATCCACGGCTCGGTGGTCCCAATTCTCCGCTTGCAAGTTTCCCTCTGGCCTCCGCTGTGGCGTCCCTCCTCGTAACGACATAAAATATAGCCTACACTTTAAAACCCGCCACACTTTCTATATAGATGAGACAAATGACACGGCCCATGCACTAAATAAAACAATAATCCACGGTCCACTGTTCTTTGAACACCTGCATTCTCTGTCAACTTCTCGTTTGCCATTTTGTTTTCCTGAACACAGTTCTCTGCACCTGCCTTGTCCGTCACCGCGGCATTTCAGGGGATAGACAGTCGGCAAATATAAATTGTGTAACCCGCCCCGCCCCCCGCAATCATTGAGAATTACGCGATACAAATACGATCCGTCTGAATTGACCACGGCTTTAATTCAGTCCAAAATGTGCTTGAAATGAACCGTACTGGCGTGTCATCCCCTCGCGCTCTCCCTCTCCCCCTCCTGCGCGCTGGGATCAGGAGAGGGGCAAACAGGCAGCGGAGGTAAAGCGAACACACTCACAGGCGCACAGGGGGGTAAATAAGAGAAGAGAAGAGTTCTCTGGATCACAAGCTGCAAAACGCTGCTTGTTTTATGAAAATCCGTCGCATATTTACGTCAAACACCTGCTCTAAAGATGATGAAATAAGTTGTGACTGAGGTCAATGAACGCGCGGACGGCAGCAACATGCGGCCGCGACCAGCATTTCCTAACTTGCTCCAACCTGCCCCGCGATAAAAGGAGAATTCATGACCCGAGCCGATCCACGGGCAGCCCACGGGGACCGCGGAGAAACCCGCAACCCGCGCATCACTAACAGACATGTTATTTGCCAAATAGAAATGTTTCAAAATAGGCCATGACCACTTTTGGGAATTGCCTCATCGGGCCGGTTCAAGTGGTGGGGGGCGGAGGGGCTGTGGGGCCGGTCAAAGGGCCTTGGCGGGCCGTACTTGGCCCGCGGGCCTTAGTTTGAGGACCCCTGATCTATAGTGTCAAAGGCTTTCTGGAGGTCTATGAATATACCCAATGAATACAGCTTATTGTCAATATTATTGGTGACTCCTTCGCTTAGATTGAATAATGCATGTGCAGTTGACCTGTTGTTTCTGAACCCATACTGACAGTCATTGAGCAAGTTATGTTTATTCACAAAGCTGTCCAGGCGGGCGGATTTTTTTTTTTTTTCCAGAATCTTATAGTTGAGGAAGTATAGAGATCAGTCTATAATTTGTAAACTGACGGTTATACCCACTTTTATAAATTGGAACGACCGTGGCAATCTTCATGAGGTCGGGGAATTCGCCAGTTGAAAACGATAGGTTGCATATATGTGTTAAAGATATGTTATGTATATTTTTTTTAATCAGGTTCATGTCAAAGTCGTTCCAAACAGTCAATTTTTTACTCTTGAAAGCTTGAACTATTTTAATTATTTCATTTTCATTCATTGCCGTGAGACAGAAGGAGTGAACATTCATGTTTTTATGTTGAGAGACGTCACTGTTTGTTTTGGCTATTTTATTTTATTAAGATAATAAACACAATTGTTAAATGAATGTTCACAGAATAACACTGACCTTTACAGTGTTATTCTGTGTTATTCTGTGGGCCGGGTCGCGGGGGCAGCAGTCTCAGCAGAGATGCCCGGGAAGTCTGGGCATCTCTGCTGAGACTGCTGCCCCCGCGACCCGGCCCCGGATAAAGCGGAAGAAAATGGATGGATGGATGGATTTTACAGTAAAATACTCAATCTGTACAGATAGCCCAAAAGTGGTTCCTACAAGGAACAATGTTATACCCAAAGCACAAAGCTGTTATATTTAACATACTCCCTTCAAAAAGGGTTATATATATATATATTTGATCTACCACACTGAAGAAGTAAAATCATAGTGTGAAAATCAATGCTTTTACTTTCCAACAGTAAATGGAAATGTTTTTGGCCCACAGACACAAAGACAAAGTGTTATCAGTCACCTTGAGTCTCTCTCTCTCTAAAACCAAAAAAAAAATCAGGTTAGAAATCTAGGAGTAATCATGGACTCAGACCTGAACTTAAACAGCCACATCAAAGCAATAACATCATCAGCTTTTTATCATCTGAAAAACATGGCTAAGATCAGAGGAATAGTGTCAAAACCAGACTTGGAGACACTCATCCATGCGTTTGTCTCCAGCAGGTTAGACGACTGTAACGGCCTGCTCACTGGCCTTTCTAAACGAGCTGTTAGAGCTGCAGTACATCCAGAACGCTGCTGCTCGAGTCCTGACAAGAACCAGGAAATACGACCATATTAGTCCAGTGCTCTGGTCTCTGCACTGGCTTCCTGTCACTCAGAGAATAGAATTTAAAACAGCTCTGCTTGTGTACAAGTCGTTTCATGGTTTAGCACAAAAGTACATCTCTGACATGTTAGAGCCGTATGATGGCCTTTCTACACTGGGTGTATTGATGATTGATTGATGGGTACCACCCACACTTTGGAGAAGATTTAAGCCACCTGGGCTGGTCCACTCCACATACACTTTGGTTCAAAGAAGAAAAAAAGAAAGATCTGATGAAGGCTAATGCCGAAACGTGATCACCTATATTAAAAATTTGGACATCGGCTCATGAGTGTACGATGTTTTTTGATGTATAGCGCCATGAACCATCTCGGGCCCTGAGAACTTCAGGGAGGGGTCTCCTGGTGGTTCCCAGAGTCCATAATAAACACGGTGAAGCTGCGTTTCAGTTTCATGCAGCTAAAATCTGGAACAGTCTTCATGAGGATGTGAGACAGGCCTCAACTCTGACAATGTTCAAATCCAGGCTGAAAACAGCTCTTTTTACCAGAGCATATGAAAACTGTAAGTATTTTATTTGCACTCTTGCCTTTTACTGTAATTGATTAATTTTTATGTTGATGTTTTAATGATTGATTTGATCTGTTTTCTTGTAATTTTATGCAACTGTGAAAGCACTTTGGATTGCCTTGTGTATGAATTGTGCTCTACAAATAAACTTGCCTTCCCTAAATGACTGGATTCCAGTGATGGCTCTGCCTAGGATCAGTGCATGTACTTCATGTCATGGGTTCCTACAAGAAAGAAAAAAAGTTTGTTACATGTCAAGCAAATTATATTGAATTAATGCAAATGTTTGCTGACTTTTCACAAGCAATAACAATGGTGTCCCCTAGTGGGAGAGTCAAATCCTGACAGAAATCAATTTGAATTTACCCTCATATGCGTTTACAGCCTCCAGATTCATAACATGACGAATGATGTGGTACTCATCCGCAATTCCATTTCCTCCCAACATGTCCCGGGCCTGTCGAGCAATGTCCAGAGCCTTGCCACAGTTATTTCTCTTCAGCATTGAGATCATTTCAGGTGCTGCTCTACAGTTATCACAGAGAAACAATGGGTGTTTAACAATTTCATCATGCACAAGTAAATTTTTACAGCTGTAAACATACCTTTTTTCATCAATCAGCCGCCCCAGAGCCAGGCATGACTGCAGCCCAATTGTAATTTCTGTCAACGTTTCAGCCATTTTCTTCTGCATTAGCTGGTTTCTGGCTAGAGGGACGCCAAACTGGATTCTGTTTAAAACAAAGATCAACAATGATCTAAATGTTAAATCTTATAATGTTCATAATATAAATCAACAAAATGCACCTGTCTAGGGTGTACTGTCGGGCAGCGTGGAAGAAAAACTCTGCAGCTCCCAGTGCTCCCCATGCAATGCCATAGCGAGCATTGTTGAGGCACCCAAAGGGACCCTGTTTTGGCCAAAGACAGATAGTATTATTAAGACTAATGCCTTTCTTTTAAATAGAGCAGACAGCAGAGAGGAGCACGTACAGCCAGTCCAGACACATTGGGCAGCAGGTTCTCCTGTGGGACCTCCACCTCATCCATTAGGATCATACCAGTCGCAGAGGCTCTCAGTGAAAATTTTCCTTCAATTTTACGTGTGTTGCACCCTTTCATCCCACGCTCCAGAATGAAACCCCTCACTCTGCCGTCTTCACATTTAGCCCAGACAATGGCAATGTCTGCAACTGGGGAATTTGTGATCCTAAAAAAACATAATATTGCTACATGACAACTTCAATGTTTTTTTCCAATTTAAATAATGTAATTCAAATGGATTGAATAGTTGTTTTTTATGGCGATCGATACACTAAATATAGCCAACCATGTTTTTGCTCCACTGATGGAGAAAGTACTGCTGGAAGGGTTGTATTTAGCTTTGGTGTCCATACTGCTGGGGTCACTCCCATGGTTTGGTTCAGTCAAACCAAAACAGCCCAGGATTTCCCCACGAGCTGCACATACAACACAAGGAAAATATGTTCACTTTAACAACAAATGTAATACAATTTAACGCAATATACTCTAATAAGTAACTCCACCATACCCAGTCTGGGCAGGTATTTTTCCTTCTGCGCCTCTGTGCCATATGCGTTGATTGGATGCATGACCAGTGAAGACTGAACACTCATGACAGACCGATATCCACTGTCCACCCGTTCTACCTCTCGAGCAATCAGACCATATGCTACATAACTAGTGCCTGCACAGCCATAACCTAAAATAAAAAGAGAAGTGTATAAAGCATTGATAATAATAATAATACAAAAGATCAAGTTCAGTAAAACAACACAATAAACATATCAAATTCGCATATCAAAATGAACCTTTAATAGTTGGTCCAAAAACTCCCAGCTCTCCCATTTCAGAAACAATCTCACGGTGGATATCTGAAAGACAAAATAATAAAATATTAATTTATTTTCTTCAGATCAACATATTTTATTAATGTGCCTGGCTCACGTTCATGTCTGTTGGCCATCAGGATGCGGGGGATCAGTTTTTCTTGACAATAGTCCCGGAGGGAATCCCTGATCATTATTTCCTCCTCTGACAATTGACCCTCCAAATTCACAGCATCTCGCCAGTCGAAAGGCACCTTGGCTGTATGTCGAAATACTAGAAGGCGCCCTCGCTGTTATGTCATATGCATAATGCAGGAGACCACAGATATGTAAACATATATAGGTTTACTTACATGGCTTGGCTGGTTTTGGGACTTCTTCAGCATCTAGAAGATTTTTTGGATTAGTTTATTTTGTTATTTGTTTATTTATTGTTAACTATTTAAAGTAGCCTAGGCTACTTTAAATAGCTATTGCAATCTAACACATATTACTATAAAGAAAAATACATACCTTTATGCACTGCTGAGGCTGTGCTCTGAGCTCTTGAGGATAAAACTGAAGCACATTTTTTAGTATTGGCAAGAAGCCTAAATGCAGAACGTCTAAGGGCCATGTGGCTGTAAAAGTAAAAATGAGAAAAAGATCATGTAATATGCTGAATTTAAAAATTAAGAGCCACAATGAGGTCCATAGCTTAACTTGTCCTTACTTATCCTGATTCTGTCTAACGCCTTGTGTGCATAGCTATGGGCCAACTGAATATTTACCAAACTACAGGATGTTACCAAAGGGCTTTTACCAAAAACGAACGCAAAAATGGTCAAAATAGCATATTCTCTGTCCTTATGACCGCGTGATGAGAACGGAAGTGGAGTAGCCTACCTGATGATCTTTTCCTGGTATGATATTGTTAGTCCTGTCCCAAACGACTGGAAACAGCCTTGTGAAAGTTGCTTAAGTAGCTGCCCGGTGTAAACGTCACGCGGATACGTAATGATTTCGGAGGCCCTTCTGGTTCTGCGTCTATAGACTGTGCTGCACAGGGGAAAAGCAACACGAGCCACGCACTTAATGACTTGGAGTTGTGCAACTATAGGTTATACAACTTACTTTGACCGGTTTCAAGCTATGATATACCACCGTTTTACTATTAACAGTCTATCCTATTATAACCTAATGTTTAATAAAAGATTGAGCAATAATAATTAATTAATTAATAAATAAATAAATAAATAGAGTACAGTGCCATGTGACCAGCAGGGTGTAGGGGGTGCGTCTCGAGCCTCCTGCTGATTGGCTGGTAAAAAATAGCTTGGTGAGACCAGAATGATTCCCCTCTATATATTTTTTATACAGAGGGGGATCACCCGCTGGTACAGTGGTGAGTCTGGTTCCCAGGCTAGGTAAAAAATGGAATCTGAGCGCGTGTCTCCAGCACCAATGTCTCACAGGCCTCACATCGACAGGCAGAGGGTCATCTCTGGCAGACAACACAACTGTGTTTACCTGCTGCTGCTGCTGCTGCGGATAGATACAAAACCTAATTTCACAAAATGTATTAAATATTCAGTCTGTGGCAGGGACAGGTGTGGTCATGTGATCACATCACATGACCACACCTATAAAGGGAGTTGTACACGCCCACTTCCTCTTCCTCTTCCTGAGCAGGCCTGTGCACATGTTGCTGTCTGGTGAGCTGAAGACATGTTGAAGTTTTAAGACTTGTGTATCATTGTAAACTAAACACTGATGTACATTGTTTTATATTGTTTAAGGGTCCTAACAGTCCAGTCTAAAGGTATGCTTTTATATTGTAACTGCTTTTATAGGCTCAGTGCTGGTTGCCGTTTAGTTTTTAGATAGTTTACTGTGCCGTTTTATTCATTTTAAACAATCTACCGACAGCTGGGGTGACAGGGGTTCACTTTAGGTGGTGGTTTTATTTGTAGTTTTGGTGGTGGTGGCACATGTGTATATGGGTGATTTCTGTTGTGGAAATGGTGTTCATTTGTGTTTGATCTTCTATTTGTTTTTTCACTAATATAATACCTCTCACATCCCAGCTCGAGGCCACACCATCCTAATAACTACTTGTTATGTTGCTCCCTTTAGTGTCAATATGCAAACACTTTTACACTACACACAGAGCTACGCAGACACACGTTTGGGCTTACTTCTTTTTAATGCTTAACTTGTATACAACACCGGAACTCACAACTTCGAAACATAGTTGCCTTGCGCCATCTACTGGTGAACATACTGAGGTTCATACATAACATATCTCCTTCCCACTAAGATATGAAGTCAGTAAAACCAAAACATATTTCCATAACAGATTAATTCTTCTTCTTTTTTTTTTTCATATATAACATTAAAGAAAAACGGGAGAATTAGTTTGCTTCTGATATAATACTCCTACGTTCGGAACTCCCACAACATGGCTAATAGCAACTATTACAAACTGCTCACTCATCACGGTAACGTACAGGTGGTTTACTAATTCTCGCAGGATAGCGTCTTACCGTCTCTGTCACCTGTGTATGTTCTTTAAGTGGTGTTTCAGTGGGTTGTGGTGTTTTTGGTGGTGTAGTGGTTTGAAACAACTGACCAGTATTCTCTGTATGGTGAGATGTACTAGGGCTAATAGTGATGCAACTATCACTCTCAGAAAACAACGAGTGACCCACAGGAATGTCCACTGCAGTCTGTTGTGGCTCTGACTCCGGACGTGCCAGCATCTGGTCCACATGGCGTTTCCATACCCCTTGCGTTCCCACATTTACCGTGTATGACACTGGTCCAGTCTTTTCTCTCACCACGCCTTGTGCCCACTTATCCTCCCCTTTCCTATAGTCACGCACAAGGACGGGCTCCCCAACATCGAACTGCCGGTCCTTAAAGTGCTGTTGACGGCGTTGCTGTTGAGCATCCTGCGACCGGTGCACGGTTCCAGCAACACTAGGTTTCAACAAATCCAACCGGGAACGCAGCCTGCGTCTAATGAACAACATAGCCGGCGTTTCCTTTGTTGTTGCGTGAGGGGTGTTGCGGTACGTCAGGAGAAACGTATCAAGACGCTGTTGCACTGATGTTGTTCCTCTGGAAGATTTTAAGGCGTGTTTGAATGTCTGCACGAAACGCTCTGCCAAGCCATTAGTGGCAGGATGGTATGGCGCTGATCGGATGTGTTTGACTCCATTGGACTTCAGGAATGTATGGAACTCCTCAGAACAGAACTGCGGTCCATTGTCACTGACCAGAATGTGTGGAATGCCATAGCGACTAAAAAGTCCCCTTAGCACTTGAATAGTCTTGCTGGCTGTAGTGCTGTCCATTATGTGTACCTCAGGCCATTTGGAATGTGCATCCACAGCAACCAGATACATATGCCCGTCAAATGGACCTGCAAAGTCCACATGTATCCTTTCCCAAGGACTGGATGGCCACATCCAAGGGTGCAACGGCGCCAGCCCAGGGTCTTTTTGTACGCGCTGACATGAATGGCAGGATTTTGCTTTAAGCTCAATTTGAGAGTCGATGCCGGGCCACCAAACATAACTGCGTGCTAAACTCTTCATCCTCACCACCCCTGGATGTGCAGAGTGTAGCTCTTTTAGAACATGAGGTCTCAGTTGTGGTGGCACAATCACTCTCGCACCCCACATGAGGCATCCCTGTTGCATTGTGAGATCATGGCGGCGCAGGAGATAGGGTGACATATCTTCACCGGCGTCCTTTGTAGCTGGAAACCGACCAGTTGTGACCATATCCACAACGCGTGACAAGGTGGAGTCAGACATGGTGCCCCGTCTGATCTCGGTGGTACTGACTGGTAATGTGTCCAACTGAGATGCGTAAAACACCTCTACTGCACCTGATTTCTCCATAGAAGCATGAGGGAGCGGTAACCTCGACAGTCCATCAGCATTGGCGTGTAATGCACCTTTCCTGTACTGAATGGTATAATTATGGGCTGCCAGGAGAAGCGCCCAACGCTGCATTCTAGCCGCAGCCATGGACGGCGTGCTTTTCACCGGACTCAGAATGGTTGTTAGCGGGCGATGGTCAGTGAGTAGAGTGAACTTGTTACCATAGAGGTACTGATGGAACTTGCGTACACCAAAGACTATTGCTAAGGCCTCCCTCTCGATCTGAGCGTAGTTTCTTTCCGCTTTACTGAGAGTTCGTGATGCATAGGCTATAGGTTTTTCTTCACCACCAGGCATGACGTGCGACAGCACAGCTCCGACTCCATAAGGTGAAGCGTCACAAGCCAGGCGGAGAGGAAGCTTAGGATCGTAGTGGGTGAGTACCTCCTGAGATACTAGGAGGGCCTTAGCTTTCTGAAATGCTGACTCACAGGCTGACGTCCACTGCCATTTCTTTTCTTTATTGAGTAGTTCATTCAATGGCGTTAGAACAGTGGCTAGGTCGGGAATGAAGCGTCCATAATAATTAAGCATCCCGAGAAAAGAACGTAGCTGACTGATATCACATGGTGCTGGTGCTTCCACAATGGCACGTACCTTCTCAGGTGATTTGTGGAGCCCGGCGGCATCAATGATATGGCCCAAGTATTCAACAGACTCCTGGAAAAACAGGCATTTCTCTTGTTTGAGGTGTAAACCATATTCCTCGAGCCTGCCCAGGACAGCATCCAGGGTTTTGAGGTGTGTCTGTTTGTCAGGACCACTGATTAGGATATCGTCCAGGTAACAATGAGTGTGTGTCAGCCCGAGAAGAACTTGGTCCATAGCCTTCTGGAATAAGGCGGGAGATGACGCTACGCCAAAAGGTAAACGATTGAAACTGAACAGACCTTTTTGCGTCGATATTGTCAGCAGCTTCTTGGAGCTCTCTTCTACTTCCATCTGTAGATAGGCATTTGATAAATCTAGCTTACTGAAGTGTTGACCTCCAGCTAGAGAAGCAAACAGATCTTCAATGCGTGGGATTGGGTACTTATCCACACAGAGAGCTGGGTTGAGGGTAACCTTGAAATCCCCGCAAAGTCTCACAGTGTCATCCTTTTTGTTGACAGGCACCACCGGCGTAGCCCAATCACTATGCGCCACAGGTGAGATTACCCCTAGCTCAGTCAGGCGTTTCAGCTCAGCCTCCACTCGTGGTCGAAGGGCGTAAGGCACATTACGCGGTGGGCAGAATTTGGGTACAGTGTCAGGTCTTAGGGTCAATCTGGCTTTAACCCCTTTCATGGTGCCCAACTTTTTAGAGAAAACAGCTGAGTGTCTCTTTAACACAGTCTCTAAATTGTCAGGTCTTTGCTCAGTGGCATGCACAGTCTTTAAATCTCTCCAGTTCAGTTTAATGACTCTCAGCCACTCCCTACCAAACAATGGGGGAGCATCCACTTTTACCACGTATAAGGGCAACACAGCGCATTGCTTGTTTAATTCTACTTGCACTCTAATGACTCCTTCTGGTGCCAGTGGCTCTCCGGTGTATGTCCTCAGCATGATATCGGTGGGTTGCAGCGGCCATTGGCTCAAATGTCTTTTATACTGTTCCCACGGAAACAATGACACAGCAGCCCCTGTGTCCAATTCCATCTCCACTTTCTGTCCATTGACTACAGGCATTACAGAAATCCGAGAATATTTTCCTTTTTGAGACAACGAATATAGTCCTAAATCACTGTCAGTGTCTGATTTAGTTTCTTCACTTTCACTTACGTTTGCCTCCATATGATAAATCTTCTTTTTATCTTTGCGACTGCGTTTCCTTGTATTACCTTTCATTTCAGGTTTCCCAACTTTTTGTTTATATTCTCTGCCTTGGATGCTTTTGTTTTTACTCCTGCACATTCGTTTCGTGTGGCCTATCCTTCCACACTGGTGGCAGTCCCGGTCTTTGTACCAGCAGTCATCATCGGTATGATTGGTTTTCCCGCAACGGCGACAATTATCACCTCTTTGCGCCAGCACCGCGTTCACTTTGAGAGAGCTGCTTAACTGCTGCACATCGCGCGCTGCCGTCTCTGCCGACACGGCATAATCCACTGCTTTCTGAAACGTGAGGTCCTTCTCGGTCAAAAGACGCTTCTGAACAGTTTCGCATTTCAATCCACAAACAAATCTGTCTCGTAGAGCGTCCTCCAAGTAACCGCCAAACTCACAATGTTCTGACAGTCTTTTTAACACCGCGACATACTGTGCCACCGTTTCTCCTTCCCCTTGATTTCGCTTGTGGAACCGGAATCGTTCAGCTATAACAAGAGGTTTCGGAGCGAAGTGAGTTTGCAGCGCAGCAACAACTTCGTCATAACTCAGTGTACCAGGCTTCGCGGGAGCTACCAAACTGCGGAGTAGTCCATACGTCTTTGGCCCCATCACGCTGAACAGCACAGACACATGCTTAGCAGCCCGTATGTCATTAGCCATTACGTAGTGTTCAAAACGCTCAATATACGTTGCCCATTGTTCACCAGCCTCCTCAAAAGGATCCATATGACCGATAACTCCAGCCATGATGCGCCTGTCTTCGGTTTCATGCACTGTAGAACCAGATTCGTCTGAAGAGCGGGACATTTGCTAGCTCAGTAGCCGTCACAACGTGGTTGTTCGTTTTCGTCCAAAACGACCAATGCTGGCATTTCTTGCACAGCCGATGAGAAGTTTTCAGGACTACACAACTCGTCGCCAATTTATGTTATGTTGCTCCCTTTAGTGTCAATATGCAAACACTTTTACACTACACACAGAGCTACGCAGACACACGTTTGGGCTTACTTCTTTTTAATGCTTAACTTGTATACAACACCGGAACTCACAACTTCGAAACATAGTTGCCTTGCGCCATCTACTGGTGAACATACTGAGGTTCATACATAACACTACTTTTAGTATTTTTGTATTTAACTGAAAATAAACTCGGCCTTAGGGCTGTTGGACCCCACACTGACTGTCTGGCTTTGTCATTAAAGCTCACCTGTTCTCTAAACACCTTGGTAGTGTTACAAGTCCCATATGCACTTGCGTTCTAAACATTCTAAATACAATTGGCTATTGCAGGTTCTAGAATGTGATGATGTCATTGGACCCAGCGGGGGCAGGAGCCAGTTTTTCCTATTAACAGCATTACACTTTCACAAGTCGTAGCTCAAAAGGAAATGTATGAATTACAAAAAATATCATTAGTATCAGTCACTGGGTCCAAGATCTCTTTGTACAAGACCAAAAATGTCGTCAAAAACAAAATGTTTCCTCCATATAATAGTATAGGTCTTTAGAATGCTGGGATGTCACCTGCAACTCAGCAATTGAATGTCAAATCGAATAACGATGCGGTACTTGAACGCGGTAATGTGGTCCCCATTTTCGAGATCCATGGTAATGTGGACCACACGGAAAAAAGCTGCTGCGCGTTTTATCTTTCGATATTGTGTTGTGCGTTATTTAAACGCACAACGTCTCTTTTACTTTTTCCCCTAATAAAAGTAAAAGAGAAAATAGAGGTAAGATATAACGTGTAAAGCGCAAAAGCCGTCAATAACATTTGCAAAGAAATGCATGCTGAAGCCCCAGAAGCATTTATTGTAATAAGTGCATTTATTTATATATTTATTTTCGTATTTATTTATTTATCTATTTTTTTTATTTATTTATATATATATATTTATTTATCTATGTATTTATTTATCTATGTATTTATGTATTTATCTATTTTTTGTATTTTATTTATGTATTTTTATTCATTTATTTCTGTATTTCTCTTAATGTATGCAAATCATGGGGTGGGTGCCGCTGCTGTAAGGTGATTGGTTAATCTTTCTCCATGCACACATGCCTTGTCCAGCATAGACCCTGCCAAACACGAGCTCTGCTTCTGTCTATTGACAGTGGCACAGAGCGGGTCATCTTGTGACTGGAGGATCGGCAGTTTGAATCCTGCAGGGGCACACTGTCGTTGTGTCCTTGGGCAAGACACTTCACCTGCCTTGCCCCCAGTGTCTGCGTACACTGGTGTATGAATGAGCGTGTGAATGGGTGAGTGGATACTTGCTGGAAACCGCTTTGATTGCCTAAAGTAGGTGCTAAACTAAAGCAGAGTTTATGTTTGGCTATGTCTATGCTGGAGGCGAGATTCAAACCCCTGACCTTCCGATCATTAAAACTACCAGCTCTACCAACTGCGCCACTGACGCCTTTCTACACTCAAAGTGCTTTCCAGCAAGTATCCACTCACCCATTCACACGCTCATTCATACACCAGTGTACGCAGACACTGAAGACAAGGCAGGTGAAGTGTCTTGCCCAAGGACACAACGACAGTGTGCCCCTGCAGGATTCAAACTGCCGATCCTCCAGTCACAAGATGACCCGCTCTGTGCCACTGTCAATAGACAGAAGCAGAGGTCGTGTTGGGCAGTGTCTATGCTGGACAAGGCATGTGTGCATGGAGAAAGATTAACCAATCACCTTACAGCAGCAGCACCCACCCCATGATTTGCATACATTAAGAAAAATAAATACAGAAATAAATAAATACAAACAAAAATAAATAACCAAATACAGAAATAAATATATAAATAAATAAAAGCATGCATTTATTTGCAATTTTTATTTATTTATCTTTTATTTATATCTTTATTTTGGCAGCCATGGTCCTCCATAGGGCACAGACTCAGACTCTCGCATATATGACAAACTGTAACCTTTTCACGCATTTGTTTTAACTGATTAAATAACACGTAGCAAGAAATAACTGGATGTTTTTAGCAGACATTTTTATTATGGCAATGTTTGCCGCTTTTACAGGCTACATCAGATTTTCCAAATGTCGGACATTGTGGCCCCTTTATCAATAAAAAAAGTCTATTCAAAGGAATTTGATTATTTTAATTGCATAATTAACAACATCTAGCTATGAGAAAAATAATGGTTTGAACAGGTACATTTGTCCAAATAAATACAATGAGTGTTTCCTTTCAAATGAATATTTTCTATATACTTTGGAACCACTGGGCTTCTGGCACATGGTTTGCTTGCAAATACATTATAAACATAGGCGTTGAATTATGTCGCAATAAAAAAAGATATATCAAAAATATTAAAATTGATAAATACAATCTAAAGTGTAAATTGATGGATGAAACTACCACCTTGTACATTGAACTGTTTCCACACCAGTGTCATGGGTTTGACTCCTGGCTTTGAAGATTTGACCTAAAATTGCAAAATGTAAAATTGTATTAAAAAAAAATAATACTCAAGAACACTGTGCAAGATATTTCACTTCAGTCATGGCCTCAGTGCTGCCCCCTATCCCCCTGCAAAAGACTAGCCACTTTCACAGCAGAAATCTGGGGTAAATTGAGTTCAAACATGGTCATAATTGACACAAAAGGACAATTTTGGCATCACGTTAAACAAAAAAATCATAAAGGCTGTGCAAGATATTGCACTTTAGTCATGGGCCCACAAAAGGATAATTATGGCATCTTAAAAAATACTCATTTTGAATGCCATCTCCTCCGTCTACTGTTTGACAAACAGTGGGCGTTTTTGCTGTATCACTTGGGTACCTCTGCATAATCGTTTTTGCAACAAATAGTTAAGCTATTGGCCCACAGTAGCCGGAGCAGTCTGTCTTCCAACAAAACTTTAAATCAAAGCCATTTGTCTCACCTAATTATCATATTACACAGTGAGCAGCGCGAGCACATTCTTCCGAAGTAACAGCGCACCGAATCTTTCGCTCACAGAGAACTCACTCTGATTGGCTGGCGCAGCTGTCACTCAAAAGGAGGTAGCGCGCTCATTGGTTCCTCTGACCCTGGACTGCCCCTGACTGCAGCCTGTCTTTGGGATGGTCCTCGCTCTGCTTTCTAGCGTTAGAAGCCGCCGCTGTTATTGGTGTTTTTTCCCCCTCTACATTTCCATGGTAACTGCCCTGTCTGCTTTGATAACCTGAAGAGTGCCGTGTGCAAGAATGGAAATGGAGGAGAAAAACCCGGACCCTAAATATGGTAAGGGTTGCTTTTTTTTATACTCCCGCTCATTAGTCTTTATTTTCCTCTGGAAATGGGCGAAGAAGTGGAAACAATGACTGCCATGGATAGATGGGTGTGGACCTAGTTGGTCTATATGCAGACGTGTGCGGGTCATCCTCATCCTCTACAGCAAAGGCGACTTGTTTCCTCCGTACCCCACTCTACGCAACAAATCTCTTTATTTTCATTACACCTCGTCCTTGTTCTGATATCCACACCGTACCGAGCAGCTAGTTACCGGCGACATGATGGCAATTGATGCGTGTGCACTCCGTGTTGCATAGATGACTTTTCCTCACAATATGTGGCCTCTCATATAATGCTTGAAATAGGACAGTAATCATTGACTGAAGAAAAGTAGGCTGTTAAAAGGCGATTAAAAGCCTGTCCCATTTAGCTTGTAGAATCGCCTTATTGAGTGTGACTAAATAGAGCAAGATGGACGTGTGCTCTTGGGTTGCTGTTTTTCCCACTTGTTCAGAGAAAAACATCTGTAGCTTAACTATGGCTTGTCCCCACAAAAGCAAAGCCAGATCACAAACACTTCTCTCAGATAAGATTATTGTGTTGTATCAGTTTTGAGTCAAGGAAAAACAACCCCTGTTGCCAACTCCAGACATGACTCACTGCTGATTATTATATGTGTCATGCATGTACATATTCTCCGCTGCCACAGTCTGAGGCCATTGCCCACAAGCTGTGGTCTTTTACATGGGCAGGGCAGTTCACTGCCGAGTCATGAATTCTTTATACTGGTGTTATTGCAGCCTTAACCCCTCATGTTAGGCTCTTGTTACAGTGGGAAGACAATTGCCACTAATGTTGCCTGCCGCCCAGTGTCATCCATTCTTTTACAATGTAAGATGCTGAAACAGTCCACACCCACAATAATGAGTGCACATCCTCTCCCCTCTCTCTCAGCAACTCCCAGTATTTCCTTGCTACTTCCCGGTTCCCAATGCAAACACCCCTTTTCACTCTACCACCCATCCCCCTGTAGGCTATAAGGTCACAAACCCACTCAAAGTGAAGATAAAGCTTTGCAATTTCACCTTCAAGCTCAGCATTCCCCCCGAGAGCCAAATCTGTTCCAGCAAGGAACAGCCCTGTTAACCTAATGATTTTGACATTTTCACTGTTCACGTAGGCAGGCCTCGGCATGCTGCGATGATCCCGTTCTGTTCAGCCTTGTCCGCTCTACCCACTCAGCAGACACACTCTGATCCAAGCCAACAAAAAGTGACAAGATCGTTTACCTCTCCCACCTTTACTACACACACAGTGCTACATGTTTTACTGTGATTACCCGTTATGAAAACAAACTGTTGCAATATTTCAACAACAAGAGAGAGGGATGAAAAGGAAGCATTTGTCACATTTAAAAATATTTATACTTCAGAAGATGCTTCAAGAGCTCTCGGCCAATGAGCTCTTTAGTGACTGTCAGAGACTTGTTTTAACAACAGTTGAAACCATGTATTATTTATGTATGTTAGTCTCCACTAGCAAATAAATGTAGATACAGAATGTGATGAAGAACTGGAATTGGTACTTTAAATCCACACTATCATATGCACACACTCAAGGCAATTGCAGCAGGCCCTTTAAAATTGTCGGGATGGGTCTGCTTCATTGATAACATGTGTGCAACCAAAATTAACAAGTTAACAAGTAACATGCAGTATATCCTTGTTACATAACCAATGTAACAATAACAGTAAAAAGCAAAGAGTCTTATCCGTTTATTATATTAAAGGTGTAATTGGTTTGGTGTAGTTTTCTTTAAAGGAGCTATATTTTATGCAAAATCGAATTTTTGGAGCTTTTAACCATGTTGTTATGCTATTTCCTTCAAAAACACCCCCAGAGCGGTTTTTGGCTTCATTCACACAGTTCTAAGCAATCCTCCAGAATCCTGCTCTCTGAGCAGCTGCTCCGCCCTCTCCTGGAAAACGACTGAGTTGTGACACTCGCAGTGTCTGCAACTGCAATTGCAACTTTATTTATAATGCACCTTTAAAACAACCAGGTTGACCAAAGTGCTACAAAATGCAAATACCTTAAAATATATCAAACAGTTAAAATTACACTAAACGCTAATTTTAAAAGCTAATTTTAAAATGTCAACTTCTTATGGTGTTCCAAACGCCAACTTAAAAAGCCACGTTTTAAGAAGAGATTTAAAAACAGGTACAGAAGGTGCCTGTCCCCTCTGAGCTTCCGATTTGTCCTTGGGACGCTGAGGAGGAGTTGGTCAGCCGACCGAAGAGGCCGAGAAGGAGAGTAGGATTTGAGGAGCTCAGAGAGGTACAAAGGGGCAGCACCATTTAAGCATTTAAAAACAAATAAAAGCAGTTTAAAATGGATCCTAAAATGCACAGGCAGCCAGTGAAGAGAAGACAAAATTGGGGCGATGTGCCGAAATTTCCGTGTGCCAGTCAAAAGTCGCGCAGCTGCATTTTGAACTAGCTGCAGACGGGAAATGCAGGACTGACTTACCCCAAAATAAAGTGCATTACAGTAATCCAGCCGGGTTGACACATTTGTAGCGAGTCCACGGAAAGTCCGTCCAAACAGGAAGGGCCAGACCTCTGTACTGTAATGCCATAACGGCCTGATTTTAATGTATAAAACAGCGTTTTCATTATTTTTGTTGTAAGAGAGAAATAAATTTAAAATATATATATATATATATATATATTTAAAATTCTTACCCAACGACTATGAGAGGAACAGGACTATTCAACCTTCCTAAAGAAGAGTGCACTCGCCAGAAATTGGAATTTCTTTCCGGGATTCATCTACTATATCAACCAACCTGATGGATGCTCGGTGAACCTTGGCCAGAATCAAAGTGGATTAACTTTTATAACCAACGCGAGCGCCATAACGTAAACACCCGATGATGGGGAGGCCAGGCTGAGCGTTAAGTCAATCAAAACGTGTGTTAGCCATTTATCAAACTGTGTTGCACATGTCAACTCCTTATAACTGCATTATGTGAAGTAACTTCACTTTTTGCAGCAATATTTATATTTATAATACTGTAAATGTGGAATGAGCGGAGAGAGGGGCGGAGTTAACTGAATCAAAGCGTCTTGTCTTCCGGGTTTGTAAAATACACCCAGAAAAAACGTCTATTTCTCTCAAAAATGGGTACACCAGAGGTACAATATATCATATAAAAGCCTATACTTTACTTTGGAATGGCTAAAATAGCATGATACAGATCCTTTAAATAAACATGGAAATTCATATTGAGTTTTTGTTATGTTTGCAATTTGTTTAATTTATTTTAGATTTATTTTGTCAAAGTAATTTATCTGGATACATTTTATATACAAAATATTTAGTCTCCATTCAATTCCTTAAAGTATATTGACAATTATTGGCATTTGACTTTTACAGTTACACTAAAGACTCCATTCAAATCTTTCTCAGTTGCTATTCAGTTCCCTCTGAACAGAGATCTGCAGTGTGCAGTCATTTGCATAAGGTTCTGCTTTATTTTGGTGTTGTTGGTGTTTCCGCCAAATGCTCTGGACAAGCGGAAAAACCCTCCGTATCCAAGGACGGACAGTTTGTTGTAAACGAACAGTACAAAACCTCTTGAATTTATTGATTCACCCAATACTTTTGAACTCGATAAAGTAGACATGCAACAGGCAGGCTAATTTGTCTGGGGTTTCTGGGTCCTATGGGAGGCAAATCGTGCTCATTAAATGTGAAATATTGACTGCGTTCATGCACTTGATTGATAAATTGGTCACATAGCATGAATAAACAGAAGCTCCATGTAATTAACTGCTAACCACATCAACTTGGCTAATTGTACAAACATAAGGCCATTTACAAGATGATTAGCAGCTGCTGGTGAGTGAATGTGCTGCGGGGCTTTTTTGAACACAATTCGGCATTGTTTTATGGCACAAATCAGGCAAAGAGACAGCTGATCGACTAAGACCCCTTAGATTTACTGAAGCCTCAAACACAAACCGCATCTTTGTTTCTTAACACTGACTGAAATTGTACACTTTAAATTCAGAGGAAACAAGAGGGAACATCTCAGCATCCTGTGTGTATGGGATTTTTTCTGCTGTTGTGCCATGCTTTCCTCGCACTTGTTTAATAAAAACTGCTTACATCTGACAAAGTAAATTTTTTTGTCAGAAAAAAAATTGGTTTTTGTGTTTTTTGACAATGCTGAGCACTCAATTTTGACATTATACAGAGAAAAATAAGTATGAATTTGTATCACACTATATCTGCAAACTGAAGCATATTTTTACATTTTACTTAGGGTTGCGGCTGCGCCGCAGAAATTCACAAATGTTATCCAAGTACTTTGGATAACATTTGGTTCCTCACTTCTCGCTGAATTATGGAGTTTAACATTTTTCCATCAGAATAAACTTAATAATAACTTTTAAAGTTCTACATCTCAAGATTATTTTACACCCAAAATGATCGCTCTAGGAGGAGATAGATTTTGTACGAAGTGAAAAATAAAGGCAGATTCCCATAATATTTCCATACGAAAACAATGTTCCCGCTTACGCGAGTACCATAAACTATATGTTTTCGGAAAGTGCCTGCGCATGACCGGCACGAGTCGCCCATTGACTTTTATGGGCTCTGTACAATTACAATGTTGATTTTTGCATTATATATGTATGTGCACGGGATGTGCACGACAAGAAGAGTGCGTTAGTGAGTGTTTGAGCGGAGGGGAACGCTTCGCGCTCCAATTGTCCGCATGTAATTACAATTACAATGTTCGTTTTCTGATACATGTGCACGTGCACGGAACGTGCACGACGAGAGGAGTGCGTTAGTGTATGTTTGAGAGGAGGCGAGCGCTTCGCGCTCGTTTTGTGCACATGGCTCCGCGCACTCTATACGATTACAAGAGCCCCTACACCAGCCCTGATGGCGCTCGGGCCTAAATAAATATATTGATGTATTGAAATGTATACAATGTTTCTAGTGTAGTTTATGCTTGGACAAATAATGCTGCACGAGTGCACTTCATATAAACAAAATGAACATGAAAAACGGTGGGTATGAATGTAGAAAGTTGAACAACGTTGACCATAAACTAGGTCATACATCTGCATTTTCAATCTTGAGCAGCAAATTTTCCCCACAGAATTGTCACATGTCCTTTCAGTCTCAGCAAGGCCATTTAGAAATACAGCACATGAATGTAGAAGTAAATATACTACATTGACATTGAAGCAGGCATAAATGCATAAAGGAGCCTATATGAGTGCCATCATTTGTTTCCTAAGGCTTTGTTTGTTCTCTGCACGTTCTCCTCTTGGAGATCAATAGTTGGCATTGTATTTCTTGATATGGCGTATTGCAGTCCTATCACTTGCTGGAGGTGGGCAGTGCGTGTGCCACCAAATTACCGGGCACTTTCTTATTGTTCCTGTTCCACAGTCAGAACAACGACCTCTGTGTGTCAAACATGCAGATATGAAGATGAGTGACGTCACAGCAGCAAGATTTAACTCTTCTGTAGTCATGGTGGAAGTTAGCAAGAAAGAGCTCCACTACAGTGTGTGCAGTATTCTTTATAAACATCTAAATATCCTGTCTCCATGGGGTCTTGTTATCCCTAAAACCTGCTAACCCTGCAGACTAGACCTCTACAAATATGTTTTAAATACATGTGACATAGTTTTGTACTTGTTTAGCTAATTAAATGTCCAGTTTTCTCTCAAATGTGAATGCTCTTGGATGTGTTTAATATGTACACCAAACAGAATCTTGACTTTTGAATAAGAAATCGCAAATCGAGTAGATCTTCCTTTAAACAGCTTTGTCGAAGTCAGAGTAGAGCGTGTCTGATTTTACTATTCCCCTGTCAGTCCACCTGTTGTGTGTTTATTCCCCTGAGAGTCAACCACAAGAGGGACCAGAGAGAGAGAGAGAGAGGAGTTATACAAAATCTACCGTGAAAGAGGGAAGTTAAGATTTCAGTCATAACACGGAAGGAAATGTGCAGAGGAGGGAGGAGGGAGAGCCTTCATGTGACACTGACAACGGCAAAATGACAAATTATAAAAAAGGTAGGCTACATAAAGTTTGTCAAGTTCGCCTTTCCTTATACCTAGTCATATAGTAAGTACGTAACAATGACTTGTATTTTGTAGAATCACTAATGGGCTTACATACAGTATATAACTAAATGTCAGAACAATGTAGCAAGAAATATTGGTACTATTTTTGTGCAACGTGAGCTTTTACAGTGAGCAGCAGGATGTGACTGCTGTGGGATGCGCTCATTTTTGCTTAAGCAAAAGGGTGTCTTGGCACAACTTGTCGTCTTTGCTTAGCTGCGGCTGTAATGAGGCATCATGGACGTAACGGGAGAAGTGGTTGTATTAATAGCAATGGTGATTTTCTTCTTTAATGAAGTTGTAAATTATATGGCTTAATTCGAGTCCAGTTGTCAATTCTTCTACTAAATGTAAAGGACATACAGTGCCTCAAACCTCCCAAAACGTTGATTATTAGTAATGGCTATTTCTTCCTCGCGTTGCACCAAAGTGTGTATGTTTTAAATGGTGGTGGAGGTGCAGTGTAGTAGTACCACAGTTGTATGAGTGCAGCCGGAGTGAAGTGAGGTAAGGTTCCTTGTCTGCTGTGAAGAGGTGTTTCCATGGAGGCAACCGTCTGCGGGGAGCCATTTTGTTCAGGCTGAAGAATCCCTTTGTTTAGCTGTTTACCCCTGACAGATTTATTCTTGTTATCAAATCAAATCAAACTTTATGTATAGAGCGCTTTTCATACAAAATGTAACACAAAGTACTTTACAGTGCTTAAAAATCATTAAAATCGTCCCCACCAGTAAATATACATAAATAACTACAACCCCACCACCCACCACCCCACCCGCACACACAGACACATTATACGTACAGACAGCCAGCAGTTAAAAGTCTTAAATAAAAATGGACATAGGGTTGAGTACGTAAGGCTGGGTACAGATAGACCGAAAGAGGGAACACCATCCAGGGAGCCGTCTGCACCAGGAGCAGCCCATCGGCCACAGCCACAGAGCGCCAACTCAGGG
The DNA here is from genome assembly GCA_021464625.1 of Proterorhinus semilunaris. Lineage (NCBI taxonomy): Eukaryota > Metazoa > Chordata > Actinopteri > Gobiiformes > Gobiidae > Proterorhinus > Proterorhinus semilunaris. Next base: position 17,616,826 of record CM038349.1, read on the forward strand.
GGCCCGGAGTAGGTGTAGGAGAGACGTCCTACCTCCATCCAGGCACCCCCAGGAGAGCGCCCGCACGGCCGCAGCCAACCAGCACTCCTGGGGCAGAGGGCTCCCTCAGAGGAACCACTAGGAGAACATAAAAAAGAAATAAATAAAATAAATTAAAAATAAATAAATAAATACAATAAAAAAAAATATATATACACATAAAAAGAAATAAATATTTAATAAGAGATACATTAAAAACAGCTAAAACTGTGCGTGAAATAGCACAGGATAAAAAGAGGGAAACTAAAGAAATAATAGAACTAAAACCGGTAAATAATGTTAATATAAGTAAATATTAGTTAAAAGCTAAGCTAAAAAGGTGGGTCTTGAGCCTGCTCTTAAAAACATGAGCGTTCTCTGCGGTCCTGAGCTCCTCCTCAGGTCGTTCCAGAGGCGAGGGCCATAATATTGGCTTTTATGAATAACTAGGAGACCCCTGCCGGAGGAGCGAAGGGACCGCGAAGGCTCATAAGGTAAAATCAATTCTGAAAGATAAGAAGGACCAAGACCATTAAGACATTTAAAAACCATTAAAAGAACTTTAAAATCGATCCTGAAACACACGGGGAGCCAATGCAGCGACTCTAAAACCAGTGTAATGTGGCCCCGCCTCCTGGTCTTCGTCAGGACACGAGCTGCTGAATTTTGTAAAAGTTGTAAACCTGAGATACTCTTTTTGGGAAGACCAGAAAATAATATGATAAAAGCATGCATTAGCGTCTCTGTGGTGGCACCTGTTTTGTGTCAATGGACAGACGACAACATACACCCAGCCGCAAGAAGAAGTGAAACCGAAAGTTGTTCTCACAGAGAGTAGCCATCTGCTAGACTTATTCTGTTGTGGTAAAACCAAAGGAAGAGAGCCTGAAAAATGCACAGTGGTCTTCTTGTCTGTAATCATATCTAAATTTCACAATACAATATTGTTTGCGATATCGTGCACTAAATATCCTGCCTTATTCTTAAAAAATTCCCAATGATATGCAAATACATTGAGGGAGTGTACAATCAGAACAGGCAAAATGCTAACAGGCAGAGGGGTTTATGTTAATCTTTTTCTTTATATCCTCACTATTACAGCCAATAATGGAAATATTTAAAGTCACACGTGAAAGTGTGTGGTTTATTTCTGAACATTGGCAAGTTTACGGCATTTTAACTTTTCGTCCGTGTTTCTCAGGGGAGTCTAGAAAGTTTGATCCCAGCTTCAAAGGACCAATCCAAAACAGGTGAGCTCTTAATGAGAACTTCTATTTCTAAACCCACTTTATATAATGTTTCTGACTGTCTGCTCATCCCTCAGGGGCTGCACTGACATCCTCTGCTGCATACTCTTCATTCTTGCCTTGATCGGCTACTTTGCAGTGGGTATTCTTGGTAAGTCATTTTGAATTCACATTTCTCATCTACAAACCTCTGGCCTTTTTTTTTTTTTCATAATAAATTAATCACGTTTGGACTGAATTAACCTGAAAAGAATAATGGTCTGTCTCAGTAGTCCCGAAAAACATGCAAGAACAGTTCACTCGCGATTTCTCAGACACAGCAAATCTGGAATCTGGACATGTAAAAATCAAGACAATGTTCAATATTTGGAGAAAGTCAAATGCTTACTGCAACAGTGAGACACCAAGTTACTCTAATTTGTTATATAATGTCTTGAATACATTTATGTTTGTACTGAAGTATGTCATTGGGCTGTAAGAAATCTACTGGTCACAAAATGTGACCAGTAGATGTGAACTGGAATTAGAAAACATCTTTATCGGTAACACTTTATTTTACACTGCGTTGATACATTACACCCAACTAAATTTAGAACAATGTAATGTGCTATGTAACCATGTGTAATAACTTGTACCTATGCAGTGCATACAGTTATTACACAGTGTTACATAGCACATTACATTGTAGTTAATGTGGCAGGTACAATGTGTCAAGGGTAGTGTAAAATAAAGTGTTACCTATTTATCTAACATCTAAGGTAACACTTTAAAATCTCATTAAAATCTCATTACACAATTTTGCAATTTATACATACATGAATATATTGTCTCCACACTGACACCAGTACAAACTGCTCCTGCTCACATTCAAGGCACTCCATAACCTAGCTCCCCCATACCTATCTGACCTGCTTCACCTTTACACTCCGTCCCTTTCCCTCCGCTCATCCTCCGCTGGTCTCCTCTTGATCCCCACAGTACGAATGGTCACTATGGGGGCCAGAGCATTCAGCTACTCTGCTCTGGAACACTTTACCACAGGCCCTCCGGCGTCAATCGCACTCTTTAGTTACTTTTGAATCCCAACTCAAGACCTACCTTTTCAAATCTGCTCATGCACTGTGATTTTATTAGTGATTTTACATTTTGTATTTTTGTGTTCTTAATTGTAAGGTGTGTTTGGGTGACATGAAAGGCGCCATCAAATAAAATGAAGGATTATTATTATTATTACCACATATTGCCAGGCTTGTACAAACTGGTCATTTTAACATGTGATTCTATGGCAGCCTGGTCTCAAGGCGATCCCAGGAAGGTGATCTACCCCACCGATAGCAGAGGGCAATTCTGTGGACAGGCTGGGACATCTCTCGAGTGAGTCACCCACAATATTTTTAGGATGTGTGCTGCTGAAAGCCTTGGACAAACATATTATGTTGTTATCTGATATCCATGATTTATCCATTTGATTTTGGTTAACAGGAACAAGCCATTCCTTTTCTATTTTAACATCCTAAAGTGTGCCAGCCCACTGGTGCTGCTGGAGTTCCAGTGCCCAACCACACAGGTCAGGTTCTATTTGTTGTACTCTGTGGTATTTTAAGCTTTAACTAGTTTTGTAATAATTGGTGTTTTTTGGGGGGGTTCAGCTGTGTGTGGAGAAATGTCCAGACAGACATCTAACGCTGATAAAAGCCAAACTATTGAGCGAGCATGAGTACTACAAACAATACTGTAAGGAAGGAGTGGACTTTACTAAGGTAAATATTACAATGTTCTTCTTTAATACCAATTGCAAGTATGAAATGTTGTTTTATATCCGATCATTTAGAGTCCTCCTGAGATCTTGAAGGATGGCTTATGTCCTGCCATGCTGATGCCAAGTAAACCCTGTAAGTCATTTGTGGTGGTTGATTTCGAATTTTGTTCTCCCTAATATAGAACATATGTATTAATAAAGAACTGATTATGTTTCTTTAGTCACACGGCGCTGCCTTCCCGCTTTGGGTACAATGAAAGGAGGTGTTGTTGTAGTTGGCAATGAGACCAGTTTCGACACTGGAGAAGGAACGAGCGTTAACGCCACGGATGTGCTGGAGGCATCAAAGTGAGTTTGAGTTATATTTATGTGACCGATGTAATAAAAGCATTCCAAACTATTTGATGCTGTCTCAAAATGCTGAGAAATAGTCATGAAAGGTTACGTTAGCAAAATAGAGCATTCGCAAGAGGATTTAACGTACTGTATTTAACCTTCATGGTATCTGTTGTCAGTGCAACTCAGTAACATCTCGATGGTTGGCAAATTTGGAATATTCTGCCCTACGAGTCAGGTCTGAGGAGAGGCAAGCCCGCTCAAAATACCAGTTTTACCAAGAAAAACACTCAACATGAGACGTTAGTTTGAACTTCCTGTACTCTTTGAGGACTGCGGAGAGATTTATCTGGACACTGATCTAATTTCTCATGTGGCATCACCTGACAGCAACACCGCTTAGCACATATTTTTATACCATTTGATTTCTAGCTCTATTTTGATGTGGGTGGTTCTAATGTTGCACTGTCTTAAATAGTCCTGTTTTGTCATGGTTTGTTTTGAGTCAGTAATGCCTTGGTTAAACTCTACATTGGTCCAGAATTAGGTTCATTTTACTCCAGTTTTATTGGTACTGGAGAGTAGTGTTTGTCTGGCTTTCTCCATCTGTTGTCACTAGGGGTGTAACAATGCCGCGGTGCAGAAATCTGACGATAGGAACTGTACTAAAGTGACGGCTCCGTGGCGCGTGTCAGACGCGTGTACGTGCCCCTAACCAGAGCGCATGTGAGTCATCATCACTTACCGCTAAACTGGAGGCTGCAGGCAAAGCTACATCTTCCAAAAACAAATGAAATCCGCCTTCCATTGCAAAAGTTTCTCCTGCTGATGGCCACGGCAGGCTGCGGTAAAGTATAGATCCAGTGCATGGTGGCGCAGGCAAATGCGTAAGATCCCATCTTGGTCATAATCCGCATCAAAAGCTTTGTTTCCAAAAAAGTACAAGCAGAATATCGTCCAGGAACAACCCAAACACAAAACTGTTGTTTTAGCTGCCGTGTTGAAAACAAAACCGCTGCTCTTTTTTTTTTACTTTAGGGCACTGTGTTTTTTATTTTGTTTTGTATTGTGAGCCCAGGGGCACATTATACTGTAAAGCAGCTTTGAAAAATTAGAAAGCATTTTCAATGTATTTCTGAAATGACGAAAACTGTCTAATAATGAACATTTAGGCTCTTTTATTTCAAAACCGACTTATTAGCCAATTATATCGCACTTGCGCCGTAAACCGTACCGAACCGTGAGATAGCTGAACTGTTACACCCCTAGTTGTCACCATAGCTAATGTTGCTAAATGCATTTCAGAGTGCTGGCGTTTTATTGATGTGGCATGTTTTTTTTTACTGCATGCCTTCACTAACCATTTCCAGATTCTGTCAATATCAGTGGCAAACCGATAGCAAACTGTGATATTTTCTCACCGAGAGCTCTAGCAGCTGATGAACTGACTTGTTTATGTTTTTTTTGTTTTTGTTATGCAGGAAGTCAAATTTGGTTGTTGAAGCTCGTCAGGTAGCAATGCGGATCTTTGAAGATTATACACAATCCTGGCACTGGATACTACTGTGAGTCTACCATACTGTCTGTTTCACGCAGTATAACAAATTAAACAGGCTGTTCTTAGCTCCTCAGACAGAGTTCCTCCGCTTTCAGCCACTGGGTGTGGGAGAGTCTAATGAAATGTCTAAATGTATTTTTCCTACATACCTTTGCCCAACTTTACAGCGGGCTGGTGATTGCTATGGTGGTCAGCTTAATCTTCATTGTCCTGCTGCGCTTCCTGGCTGGAATCATGGTGTGGGTCATGATCATTCTGGTCATTCTTGTCATCGGCTATGGTAAGGACATGAAACCATTTAGTGCGAATTAGACCCAATCTCAATTCTCTTTTCTACCCCTACCCCTTCTCCCAGCCCTTGCCCTTTCCCTACACCCTGAAACCAAGGGCTAAGGGCGAGGATTGAAAAGACTGCCCTAAGAAATGGGACAGCCCTCCATTTGACTGCATTTACTATTAACACAGATTAATAAGGTTATGTAAATAAAAAGCAAGCCTACTTGTCTCTATATCATGTTTCTACTAAACCAGTTCATCACTTGACTGATGCTGTTTTGTAACACCTAAACAACAGGACTCGTTTCAGGCCAAACCCTACAGATTTTCATCTATTTCTGCGCTACATTCTCCTTCCCCCTGTCCGTGTGTTGCGTCTTCTACCGCGGGTCGCTGTGTCTGCACTGCAGCCGGAGCTGCGAGAGATCAGCCGATCCGCTCATGTAGGACGGGCAGAGGTTAGACCCGCTCGCTGTGCACACAGGGCGGGGACAGGCACCCGCAGCCTCCGCTCTGGGCCCCCGGGCCAGAGCGGAGGCTGCCGAGGTGCGGTCAGACCGGGGACAGACAGCCTCGGACCCGGGCTCAGAGCACAGCGGCGCGGGGAGACAGACCGCGGGTGCAGCAGCGATGAACCCGTGTGTTATGACATTAGCGACATATCGAAAGTTTGGAAAGAAACGCCAAAAGTCAGTCGCAAAGAAACGGAGCATTTGCAGCAGCAAAGCCAACACGTAGAACTGACACGTTTAAAGCAATGGACTGTTCTAATTGTTGCACAAAGCGAATAAAGTAATGAATGAAGCGTTCTGCAACTTTATAAAAGTTGTAAGAGTGCTTATTCATGATGTGTGTGAATTTATTTCGCAGCTTATTTCCGTGTTTTGTCAAACTCCTCCTACCCCTTCGTCTGAAGTGTGCATCTGAAAAACCCTCGCTTGAAGGGCTATGTGGCCCTCACCCCTACCCCTCACCGCAAATAGAATTGGGACACCCCATCGTCTCTCATGAACACGCAAAACGAAGGGAAAGGGCTAAACGGAGGGCTAAGGGGGAGAATTGAGATTGGGCCTTAACCTTGTTTTATTCACGTAGCGGTTAAAGCGAATGCCTGATTTGTTTCCAGGGATTTTCCACTGCTACATGGAGTTTGCCAGTCTGAAGGGGGAGCCAGGAGCAGACGTTACTATCCGAGATCTGGGCCTGCAGACCGACTTCTCTGTGTATCTGCAGATCAAGCAGACATGGCTAGCTTTCAGTATGTGCATTTATCCATTTACACTTGCATTATATTCTTAAATTCCTTTATTAATTTGCAATAAATACCCTCTTACAGTGATAATCCTGTGTATCGTTGAGTTCATCATCATTCTGCTGCTAATATTCTTGAGGAAGAGAGTGCTTATTGCCATTGCCCTCATCAAAGAAGCCAGCCGGTCAGTGTCACTTTGTTTTACATACTTATATTGTAGTAGTATAATTTCAGGGTCTGTTATTATATGTAATATATGCTATCTTTTTCACACTTTACTATGAATAATCCATCTGTAAATCACTCAGAATATGAAGGAGATTGACCAATAGACAGAGTGGGTGGGGAAAAGTGGAAAAAGTGGTTCTGCATTATTCTAAATGCTAAATCGATTATTGGAACTTTTAACGATGATTATAAAAAGTGAAATATCTCATTAATTATTATTAATTAATTACATAACAAGCTCTCCAAATTGCCAGACCCTATATATATATATATATATATATATCTTCAAATTATATGGATATATAATTTGAATTCTTTGGGTCACACTTCCACGAACTAGTCAATTGTCTATACATTATTTATTTGTAATTTGTGTTTTGTTTTGTTCTTTTGCAGAGCTATTGGGCATGTGATGTCAGCTTTATTCTACCCTTTGCTGACCTTCACTCTTCTGGCTGTGGTGATCGCTTACTGGGCCATTACTGCTGTGTATCCTTTAATAATAAGCAGAATTTCAAAACTACACTTCCTAGTACTTGTTATGTAGGGTACGTTCTAGCAAGTATTTTACCCCTCTTTCATCTTATGCAATTATTCAGCAATTAATTTTAGGAATGGCCACTTCCTTAACACTTGAAACCAGATTCCTGTCCACCTCCAATGAACAGGTCTACAAAGTCTTCAATAACACGGAGTGTGAATATGCCCGAGAGACCTGTGACCCCAAGGTAACACTGTGTATATACTAACACAAGTTCCTGTGGTTCTTAAGCTTTCACTCCGAGTAGGGAACCACTTAAGGAAATATGTGGCCGCCTTTATTTTTGATCACAGTGGTCTCTACAACGCTCCAGGATCACTTGTTTTGTACGTTTAGTGGTGACAGGGTCGGTCACCAGTGGGGGAAAAAAAGCGTCCAAACCTTTGATCCTGGAGCGTCCTGGAGACTTACTGTGATGGAAAGTAAACTATTTTTCCACACAATAAGTTGCATAATGCACCTTTAAAGTACTTTTAAAAATGTACTTTGTTTAAACTGCACATGTGGAACCCACACCATAGTATTAGAACCTCTTCACCAAACTACATATCTTTATAAGTAGTAAAAGATGGAGAAATCAACATGTGAAGTTTAATCTTGCTGAAAGTAATTTTGTTTTTTTCCCCCAGACATTCAACACATCCAACATCACGAAGCAGTGTCCCGACGCAGAATGCCTGTTTGCGTTTTACGGCGGAGAGACCCTCTATCACAAATACTTGATCCTCTTCCAGTTCTACAATGTGTTCCTCTTCTTCTGGTGTGCCAATTTTGTGACCGCCCTGGGACAGGTGACTCTGTCAGGGGCTTTTGCTTCGTATTACTGGGCCTTCAAGAAGCCGGAGGACATCCCTGGCTACCCCATTTTCTCCTCCCTGGGACGGGCACTAAGGTAGTCCAAAAAGTATTTCAACACAGCTTAAATCGTTTCTGGAGAGATATAACATTTTGCTCAATTGGATTTTTTGTATATGTTACACTATATTAAGGGTGTGCTCCATTCATCTAGTTGTAACTAATTGTGCTTATATGATTGCTGAGCATTTTTATTATATTTGTATCTTTTTTATGTTCTCTTTTTTTATTGGGATTACCTGTAGTTTTTTTCCGGAACCCAATCCAGTAAACTCTAAAGCAAGATTGAAAATGGAGGTTCAAAATCAGTGCTATAAAGTATGAAGAAACCCTGCATGTTTGAATGGCCTGCTGTTCTGTCTAAAAATATTATTGTATAGTTTAATCCTTTGAGATCGTAACTGTTGGCAGAGCAGAGAAAATGTGTGAAGTTTTGGGGAAACTGCCTCTGAGTGAGACAGGTGGCATTGTCTGCAGGAGGATTGGCGATAGTCTTACGAGCCTGTTTGATGCTCAGCCAGACTCTCCTCCTTCTGTTCAGATACCACACGGGCTCCCTGGCTTTCGGCTCCCTCATCCTGTCTCTAGTCCAGGTCATTAGGGTCATTCTGGAGTATCTGGACCATAAACTGAAAGGTACAAACATCTAAATTATATTATTCAATTAATCAGAATAACACAATGATTTGTTTCATGATTTCCAGGCGCTCAGAACAAATGTGCCAAATTCATGCTGAGCTGCATGAAGTGCTGCTTCTGGTGTCTTGAGAAATGCATCAAGTTCCTAAACAGGAACGCCTACATCATGGTGAGTTTTTCTGATCCCATTAAAAGCCTGGACATTTGTGAGTATAAGTGGCCTATTTTTCCACATAGATTGCCATCTATGGAAAAAGCTTCTGCCCTTCTGCTAAGGACGCATTCTTCCTTCTTATGAGAAACATTATCAGGTGAGAATTCCTAAAAAAAAACTTAGGTATTTGGGAAATCAACTTGGTTATGTTTAAAGCTTTGTGCTCATTCATTTTACAGAGTGGCTGTTTTGGACAAGGTTACAGACTTCCTGCTGTTCCTTGGAAAGCTTCTCATTGTTGGAATTGTTGGTGCGTTTAAACTTTTTTGGGACAAAGTCAAGTTTCCCCTTGAGTCTAAGCAAAGAATGGCCTGTAAAATTGTCTTCATTGGATCTTATTTCCTCTTTCCTGCAGGAATCTTTTCTTTCTTCTTCTTCTCTGGGAGGATTAGAGCTGTTGAGGAGGCTGCTCCATCTCTCAACTACTACTGGGTGCCAATACTGGTAAGACAATGGACATGGATCAGGTGTAACTTTCATTGTGATAATGGGTGGACTGATTGTCTATTTCAGTGGTTCCTAAATATTTTTGGTCTCGCATACCCCTTGAGTCTTTCATTTCTACTCAAAGTATCCCTTAACTTTATTGTGCAGCCACAAAATGATCCGCTAAACTCCCATTTATTGGTATTTACTGTGTGTTGTGTTCAAAATAAAGCTGAAACCTTTTACAGCAAAACATTAAAAAAAAAAAACGTTCTTTTATAATAATATTGAAATATTATTAAATAAAAACAATTATCAGTGCCTCAGTCCAAATTATGACAGCAACTAAAACTGCTGCTCTTATGGGATTCCTGATGTGAAATTTTCTTTGAATGGCCTGCTGTGTAGTTATCCAATGTGTAAACTTTCAAATAAGCCATAACTTAAATGCCCCTGTATGTATTTTATTCAGACGGTTGTTGTGGGATCGTACCTTATAGCCCATGGATTCTTCAGTGTGTACGCCATGTGTGTCGACACGCTCTTCCTCTGCTTCTGTGAGTACTTTGTATACAAATACAAACCCAAACATAAAACTACTGCAGGTTTCTCTGTACTGCCTCTCTAACGCTTCTCCTCGTTTCTCTCTCCCACTAAATTTGCCACATTCATTTTCACACTTTTGATATGATTTATGGCTTTCATTTCATCTTTTTTCCCATTAACCCACTCATACACACGCCACATTGTTGCACTTAACACTCAAAAGGTGAAGATTTAGAGAGAAACGATGGCTCCTCAGACAGGCCCTACTTTATGTCGCCTGAGTTACATGAGATTTTGTCCGAAACTAAGAGGGTTGAGGAGAAGTGCGATGGCGTCGAGCAGCAAGAGTCAGACAAAAACTTGGACGAGGTCAAATGCGAGGAAGAAACTCCTCTACAGCAGCAGCAGGATGGAGAGATTCAGCTCAAACAGCAACCAGTGCTAAAGCAGGACAATGAGGAAGAGCAACCCCTACAGGACAATGCCGAGAATGCAACGGAGGAGAGCAAAGTGGTGCAAAACGATGTCCAAGCCACTGAGGTCGAACAAAAGCCAGAAATCAAGGAACCGGAGGAGAAGCAAGAGGTAAAAATTGAAGAAAAAACTGACGAGGCACCTGCTCCAAAAGACGAGGTTGAAACAGAGGTGATCATTGACAAGAAGGACGAAGAACCCGAGCAAGAAACTGCCTCTTCTCCAAAAGAATGAAAGGCTCTAAAAGCATTAAAAAAAAAAAAACTCTCCTTTTCGTGACATGGACCTGTTCAATGTACGGCAAACAGTTTAAAAGATCGCCTTTTTGCTTTGTGAGTGTTGTACTGTCCCCAGCTGATGAAATGGACTTGCGGTGATGAGTGAAGCAGGTTTTAAAAGCCCAGTGCATCTCTGTAGCTTGGAAATTGCTTTTCTTGGTAAGGTCGGTCAGTGTCGGGTTTTATATATTGTGACGATCTGTTTAAAAAATAAAAAAAAAAACGAAGAAAAAAGAAAATCAACGTGTGAGTGCTGAACTTGTGCCTGCTGTTGAAGTTTGTTGTCTTAATCAATGCAATTCAGGACGACCATGTTTACAGTCAAAACAACCTGTCCAAGTGGTGAATCTCGACTTCACCGTTTACAATAATACCAGCTGACACCAAAATCAAACAGACATACTGTATTTGATAGACTGGATCTTGCGTTTTCATATGGGACTACTGTATGTATACTAATGTCGATATGTGGCTTCAGTCTTGTCACAATCAGTAATGGGTTCCCAAGTATTGTATTGCCACCGTCTTGCCTTGGTGTCTCAGACTGGTGTAAGAGTGCTGTGATTGTAAACTAACTTTTGTGACCTCTCTAACTTTGCAGATTCAAACTATGGCTGCACAGTATGAGACAATTGTGATATGCAAAAATCATGTTTTCTGTTTTCCTGGTCAGAGGCATACAACGGGCAAATTAACAAAAACTATGACCAAACCTGGACCTTTATACATGCATACAGTGCCAATTGAGAGCTCTGTCACTCGCTATAACTATATTGTAATACATTTGTTCTCCTGTAATCAAATTGTTCAGGTTTCTAATATTGAAAAACCAACAACCTACATTTGGTATATTGTGCAGCCTTAATACAAACCCACCTGTTTACTGACCTGTACCTGCCTTGCTCCGTCTCTCCTCCCCCCCCCCCCCTCCCTCTCTCTCTCTCTCTCTCTCTGTGCTGTCTGTCCTATAAGTGCTGCATGATGTCAACTTGACCTTTTGAATGCTTGCTACTAACATTGTCTATAATAACATTGTCTTTTGATGCTTTTGTAATTCTTCTTGTTCATCTTGTGAAATGTGTAAAATGATTTTCCAGCATTCCATATTTACTGGACAATGTATCTTTAATAAAAGTGATTGTAATTCAAACGGTCTAACTATATTTTTGTGGATGAGTGTCAGTGAACAGGTAAGTGGACAATGATGTAAAAGCCATTAAATTGGAGATATAAATGTATCATTATTGTAGTATTGTAGTACATCTCACTTGCTTCTTTATGTCACAGTGGAAGATCTCGAACGCAACGATGGCTCAGCGGAGCGGCCGTATTTCATGTCCCAGGATCTGCTGGAGCTCCTGAACAAAACCAATGCAGTGACCAAGAATGTGGATTAATTCAGACATGTATGAGTCAGTGTGAATGAATGAATGAATGTTTTGTATGTCATCAAATAATGCCAATAACTAAAGCAGTATGCTTTTTTGTTCAGGGAAATTAAAGGCACTTGTTGGTATTGTACTTTGTATTGTGACAGTGTTTTGAAGGGCAGGGCAGTCCCCAAAGGCAATGGTAAGGATTGACTAACTGCTGCATGTTTTTTGTTGATATGTTAACTGTGTTTCCCTCAAATTTCTGAAGAGACTGTGGTGGCCCTGCAATCTTTTGCTGAGTTGAATGACTTACTTATTACTTCGTTTTTTTCTGAAGCAAAAAGGTGATGTCCCAATATATTGTTCAGCTTGATTGTAGATCATGGGGGAGAAAATCAGAAGATGTGGGGTCACCAGTCTTCATGAATTGGAAACACTGTGTTTACATTGAGTGTTATTTGTTCATACTGCCATGCAGTCTTAAGTTTTAAAGGAATGTGTCAGTTTGAACTACATTGACATCACTTACCAAAGCTGAAACGTTACGATCATGTAGAAAACAAAAAAGCATGATGTCTGTAATGGCCTTAAGAGATTCTAAGTGCCTTACATTAACCAAATATGTTTCTTTTTTTTTAATATTGAATATTTTTGCATTTGAACATGTAATGTCTCCATTTCTAAAACAAATGTTATATAGTAGAATAATGTAAAATATTTCTATTTAAATAATAAATTTCTCATGATTGTCTTATTATTACGGTATTAATATTTTGTAATCTTTCATTTCCACCTCTCACCGCTAAGTCTGAAATGACACTCTTTCACCACAAGGTGCGCTGTCTCACGGGTTCGTAGAGTGTACACGTTGCTTAGCAACAGCCTGGTTGAGTTTGAGGCCGCTAAAAACACGGAGAATATTGTGGCTAAATATAAACACAACATGCCGTTCAACCGAAAGTCCAAACCTCCACTCAGTGACCAGATAACGGAGCTACAGCGCAAAATTCAACTTTTAGGTACTTTTATATATTCTGATATCGAGTGTTAACCATAGGTGTTAACGGGCGTTAATGCTTTCAACTGGTCTAACTAAACTGTGTGACATCAAGACACAAGTGTTTACGATGCCTTTGGCTGGTTTCCGGCTATTTTGCCGTCACATAATTGATATAGATCATATCTAACTGGTTAAGGTTAGGGCCAGAAGCATAGACCTCGCCAGGAGTTGGAAAACGCTCGAGTTTAGAAACAGAAAATCAATTACGGTTAGTAAAATCATTTGGCTTAGGCTAGGAAAAGGTTAGGGATAGGTTTATTAATGACGTTACAGTTTAAAATCAAGTTTGTCTAATAACTAATCATTTATTTAATCTCTTGAAATGAAGGGGAAAAACATGTTGAGCTGTAAGAAATTCAGTGGGAAGTAGTAACGGTACTGAATTACATCTACTCAAGTAACGTTAAATCAGTAACTTTTTAAAGTAATTGTACTTCTGAGAATAGTTATACCATAGGGTACTTTTTGCTTGAGTAATATAATGAAGTATCTGTACTCTTGAGTAAAAAAAAAGGTTCCTTGCGAGTACATTTTTAGTTGGCAAAAGCTTCTTGTCACAAAACTATTTTATTCTTCAGAAAAAACAGTTGTGTATATTAATCTGGAATGTCCTTCAGAAATACCAACAGTTACTCAAGTAGCATTTTCCTCAGGTACTTTTTTATTCTTTAGTAATTATATTGGTAACCACTTTATACTACTTCTAAAAATATTTCAAAGTAAAGTTTTTTTTACCTGAGTAAATGTATGAGCTGTTCTACCCACCTCCGTAGAAATGAGACACATGTGCTATTTTATCTTTTCGTTTTTCCCCCCATTTGACACCGATGTAAGTAACGCATGTGTCCACCAGAGTGCGAAAGAACTGCGTTTTGTGAAAGCTCTCAAGCCAAGATCAAAAAGAATAAAGAGACCATCCAGCAGCTGAGAGGAGAAAACACCAGCCTCTACAAGAAGCTCGCAGCCGCTAATGAAGTAAGTCAGGTCAAGAGTTATGTGATGTTGGAAGTGTTTGTCGGAAAACTAACAACAAATGTCTTCTGTGTTTACAGGGTGATAAACATGTGGTTAAAGTGGCTTTCCAAAATATGGAAACAATCTCAGAGAAAGATGCCTTTCGCAACATGTCATCAAAGGTGTTTTTAATTGACCACATCCCACATAATCAATGTTGATTATTTTCTTTTTTCTATTTTGCAGACAGCTCTGGCAACCCTGGATAGAAAGATCCAAACAAAGAAGAAGCGTCTCAATGCTCAAAAGCACGTCACACGGACTCTGCAGCAGCGCCGCAATGAGCTGAAGTTAGAATATGAGAGACTGAAAGCACTGGGCGACGATTCTATCAGAGCTGGAGAGGACGACGCTGTGGTGCTTTCATTAAATGATACCGACATGTTTACAAAAGGTGCGTTGTAATTATTTGAGTGCTTTATTTTGTGTGTGTTGTATTTGTTTTCAGAAACTGCGAACTCTGGAGAATAACTTGGAGAAGACCTTGCTGAAGTGTAAGGAGGCAGAAAACATCACTAGAAACTATTTGGCGTTCAAAAGTAATCTACAGGTAATACTACCGGCTGTAGTAATAATGTCATCTTTAAACACATCTAGGTTGAGAATGTTGGGTGAAGAACATATTTCAAATCTAAATCTGAAAAGGTGCTCTGTTACAGGAGGAGAGTCTGCATTACCCGGGCCAGCTGGACAGTCTGGAAGAAGACGTGTTAAAGTACAAAGATGAGCTTCAAACGCTTAGGGCCATGAAGCATGAAGCCCAGCTCTCAGCAGAAGCATCAAAGGTGACCAAAGCTAAGTCGCTGGCTCTACTGTTATACACGTGTGCTTTTTGTTTATTAAATGAGAGTGTGTGATATTTCTATTTCCGGCCAGGCTGAGTTGCAGCAAAGAGAAGAACTACTCTACAAAGATCGTAAGGAGAGGGAACGCTACAAGATGAAGGTGGAAGAGCACAAAATCCAAACGGAAAAAGTTGAAAGACGGGTAATGTGCACTCTGTTGATTGTCCTCGTCAGTGGTTCTCATCCGGAGGGACGGGACACAAAAGTGGGTTGCAGAATCATTCTCAGCTAGGGAAAAATGAAGTAACATAACACAGATGCCATTGATCTGCATTTCTTAACAGTAGGCCTAAGGAGGAAAAATGAGCAACTTAAAATGAGGGACAGTAAAAAACTTGTTTGTTCAGTGGTTCAATGAAAGTTTTAGAAATATGAAATTTGGTTTGAATATCCTTAAAGGCAAAAAAAAAAAAAAAAAACCATTGTAAAAAAATACCAATACTATTTTACTACGATAATGTTGGTCACACGCAGGCTCAGAGGACAGCCATGCAGCCGGACGACTTGAGCAGTGAGCTTCAGCGCAGCACCACAAGGGCGGCAGCAGAGGACGAACAAGCCATGTCAACATTTGAGGACGTCTTCAGACAAATCAAGGAAGCCACAGGAGTCACTGATATTCAGGTATGAGATCTGCTGACAGAAGTATTGCTCATTGACAGTTCAGTTCATTTTTTAAGTTCAATTATTAAACATAAGGCAAACCAACACTATCAGAATGACTAGTTATAAAGGATATCACATTCCAAATTTCTGTGCAAATTTACAAAAAGGGTTCCATCCACCCATCCATCTATTTTCTTCCACTTGTCCGTTACCGGATCACGGGGGGAACTGTTGGATCTGCCCAAGTCACATTGCTCCAGCCCCTATGGCTCCTCCTGCAGGTGGTGGGTCCACAGAAGGACGGCCTCACGATTCTAACCGGGCCTGTTGGTCTCTCATAAGGGGCTTCTGAACCGCTCTTTGTCTGACCCATCACCTAGGACCTGTTTGCCCTGGGAGACCCTACCAGGGGCACGAAGCCCCCGACAACAGAGCTCCAGGATCATTGGGGCGCTCAAACCCCTCCACCACGTTACGGTGGCGGTTCCAGGAGGGGTTAAATATTTAAAATAAACTCTGCTAATTATTTTATTGTTGCCTTTACAGGAGATTGCAGAGCGCTTTGTCACGCAGAAGGGGATCCGCGATCATCTGGAGAAGTTGATAGAGGAAAACAAAAATATATTGGTGCAGTTGAAGGAACAGAAGGAGCAGCTGAACCAACAGTTTGAGGAGAAGAAATATTCTGGAGAAGCAGATATATCCAGGTATTGAGAGCCCTGTCACACACATGCAGTATTATTGTTTGTTGATAAAAGTAGCATGCTCACAAATTGGATAATCTTTTAGTCATCCTTTGTAACACTTTACTCAATAAATAAAATACTTTACAAGCATCAATTATACATTTTTTGTTGGTGAGAAAGCCTTTTTAAAACGTGTGTCTTTACTGTTATTTATAGTACTAATTTATAACATACAAGTTTTTATGGAAGTTCCAAATTATTACTGGCAACCTACTAATATGTCTAAACATTTGCTAGGGACCAGCACATACTGGAGGCCTGTGAGCAGGAGCTCCAGGCTGCTCAGAGGAGATGTGACGGGGCCAAAGAGAGTCTGGCTGCACTAGACAAAAGTCTGGGCACATATCAAGCCGGAGTGGAGCACCTCGCAGTCAAACTTCAACACATTACCCTGGTAACGAGTTGGAGAAATTATTTGTCTTTTATTTGCACAGAATAAGACAGATTATCTTTTGACAGAGCACTTTTTACCATAGTCGATTTGGCTGTACTTCAGACACCCAATGAATGTTTGGTACAAGAATGAAGTAATAGTTTGAAGTGAAACATAGACGGGTTTATTTATTGTTTATTTATTGTTTATTTATTAATGGATCCCTATTAGTCTTTACCGTAGTGTGAAGTCATTGTTACGTTTTAAAATTAAGATTCAGTTCACTGTGCATTAAGAAGAGCCACAAGCCTTTTCATTCCCTGGAAATAATACTTCTAAAATATATAGTATCAGCTGTTTCCTGAAGCCACAAATGCTACGTCGCAGTTTTACAACCACATGTTATTGCATATGTGCTCAATAGGCTGGTGTTTGAAAACTTTGATTTTATGTTTCAGAGCGACAAGGACACTTTAACTACTGCATCCACTGACTCGAGTCTGGTGGCTCTGCTCCACGTGTGTGAGCTCAAGCTACAGTCACTTCACTCTGAGCTCCAGGGAGAAGACCTCTCTGCCGTCATGAAGATGATGGACGACGACAAGGTGACTCGTTACAATCGCAATGCATGTTTGTGGCATGATTCATGCAGTGACTATTTTCATACTCAAATCTTCTTGAACATTATTACGGTGTTGATAATTAAAGGGGAATGTTGGACACGCCAGTGTGTATGGGTCTTGATGTCACTCAGTTACATTATTTGAATATTTTAAAATAACATCATTGTGCCATAAGTGACAGCGTTGTTCTTTTAATTACCTAGATACGTTATCTACAAACATGGTTTGACGCTCTTGCTTCACAGCAAGAAGGTCCCGGGTTTGAGTGGAGTTAACATGTTCTCTCCGTGTCTGGTTTCCTCTGCCACTAAAATGCCATGTATAAGAAGCCCCCTTCTTTAAAAAAAGAGATTCTGAAATTACAATAAGACTTTCCTGGTTAATTTAGGTTAAAAATATGTATTAAGAAGAACTAACTGTAACTTTTCCAACTGTTTTAGTTACAGCATGTGGCAAGTCTCTTACTCTTTCATTTGCAGGTCAAGAAGTACTAATTCTTGCCTTAGATTTAAGTGTCATGGGGCTCTATTTGATCATGTAGAAAGTCTGAAAGTCTTTAATCCCTCAGCCTGGTATCAATTCATTCAGGCTATCCACCAGCACTTCTAAATAGGACACAACAGGTTTCCTCTCTTGGATTTGTCTTGTAACAGTGTAGTTTTTGCCTTGTGCAGTTCTTTCTTAAAATTGAGGGGAGGTTGCCGACCTTCAACACACGTGTCCAGCTGCCTGAGGACCAAAGACAGGAGCTTTTTGGAGATGGTCAGTTGTAAACACACAGTGATGTATACTGCGCATACAGTGGATTAATTATTAGTTTTTGTCTAAATCTTTAATATTTATTGTTTCAGAGGAGGACAGTGATGAGGACGAGGCAGGCATCATCTCACGAGAAGCTCTGAAAAGACAGTCTCAGATGGTTGTTGACGCCAAGTTCAAGAAAAAGGCTTGGAAAAAGAAGTGAAAATGCAATACAATCAATCATATCAAAAGAGACCCTTTCTGTATTTTTTTGGGTGTCCAATTTTATTTTACTCTTAAGAAACCTGTGTATGTCAAGGAAAAAACATTTTAAGGCTTATACATTCAATAAAGAAATTAAACAATTAGTTTTAACTTTATATGGGGGTTTTATATGCATATAAATGTGTTTTCCATGCATTGTGCATACACAAATGCCCAATGTAGCAAAAATTATAGAAATAAAAACGTATAGGCCTATACGCAAATTGATAGTTCATTAGGCCTACAATTTTATTTGTCAGAATATTCAATAAACTCAGAATATTCAATAAACCCCACATCTTCTGAGAAAATCAGAAGATGTGGGGTCACCAGTCTTCATGAATTGGAAACACTGTGTTTACATTGAGTGTTATTTGTTCATACTGCCATGCAGTCTTAAGTTTTAAAGGAATGTGTCAGTTTGAACTACATTGACATCACTTACCAAAGCTGAAACGTTACGATCATGTAGAAAACAAAAAAGCATGATGTCTGTAATGGCCTTAAGAGATTCTAAGTGCCTTACATTAACCAAATATGTTTCTTTTTTTTTAATATTGAATATTTTTGCATTTGAACATGTAATGTCTCCATTTCTAAAACAAATGTTATATAGTAGAATAATGTAAAATATTTCTATTTAAATAATAAATTTCTCATGATTGTCTTATTATTACGGTATTAATATTTTGTAATCTTTCATTTCCACCTCTCACCGCTAAGTCTGAAATGACACTCTTTCACCACAAGGTGCGCTGTCTCACGGGTTCGTAGAGTGTACACGTTGCTTAGCAACAGCCTGGTTGAGTTTGAGGCCGCTAAAAACACGGAGAATATTGTGGCTAAATATAAACACAACATGCCGTTCAACCGAAAGTCCAAACCTCCACTCAGTGACCAGATAACGGAGCTACAGCGCAAAATTCAACTTTTAGGTACTTTTATATATTCTGATATCGAGTGTTAACCATAGGTGTTAACGGGCGTTAATGCTTTCAACTGGTCTAACTAAACTGTGTGACATCAAGACACAAGTGTTTACGATGCCTTTGGCTGGTTTCCGGCTATTTTGCCGTCACATAATTGATATAGATCATATCTAACTGGTTAAGGTTAGGGCCAGAAGCATAGACCTCGCCAGGAGTTGGAAAACGCTCGAGTTTAGAAACAGAAAATCAATTACGGTTAGTAAAATCATTTGGCTTAGGCTAGGAAAAGGTTAGGGATAGGTTTATTAATGACGTTACAGTTTAAAATCAAGTTTGTCTAATAACTAATCATTTATTTAATCTCTTGAAATGAAGGGGAAAAACATGTTGAGCTGTAAGAAATTCAGTGGGAAGTAGTAACGGTACTGAATTACATCTACTCAAGTAACGTTAAATCAGTAACTTTTTAAAGTAATTGTACTTCTGAGAATAGTTATACCATAGGGTACTTTTTGCTTGAGTAATATAATGAAGTATCTGTACTCTTGAGTAAAAAAAAAGGTTCCTTGCGAGTACATTTTTAGTTGGCAAAAGCTTCTTGTCACAAAACTATTTTATTCTTCAGAAAAAACAGTTGTGTATATTAATCTGGAATGTCCTTCAGAAATACCAACAGTTACTCAAGTAGCATTTTCCTCAGGTACTTTTTTATTCTTTAGTAATTATATTGGTAACCACTTTATACTACTTCTAAAAATATTTCAAAGTAAAGTTTTTTTTACCTGAGTAAATGTATGAGCTGTTCTACCCACCTCCGTAGAAATGAGACACATGTGCTATTTTATCTTTTCGTTTTTCCCCCCATTTGACACCGATGTAAGTAACGCATGTGTCCACCAGAGTGCGAAAGAACTGCGTTTTGTGAAAGCTCTCAAGCCAAGATCAAAAAGAATAAAGAGACCATCCAGCAGCTGAGAGGAGAAAACACCAGCCTCTACAAGAAGCTCGCAGCCGCTAATGAAGTAAGTCAGGTCAAGAGTTATGTGATGTTGGAAGTGTTTGTCGGAAAACTAACAACAAATGTCTTCTGTGTTTACAGGGTGATAAACATGTGGTTAAAGTGGCTTTCCAAAATATGGAAACAATCTCAGAGAAAGATGCCTTTCGCAACATGTCATCAAAGGTGTTTTTAATTGACCACATCCCACATAATCAATGTTGATTATTTTCTTTTTTCTATTTTGCAGACAGCTCTGGCAACCCTGGATAGAAAGATCCAAACAAAGAAGAAGCGTCTCAATGCTCAAAAGCACGTCACACGGACTCTGCAGCAGCGCCGCAATGAGCTGAAGTTAGAATATGAGAGACTGAAAGCACTGGGCGACGATTCTATCAGAGCTGGAGAGGACGACGCTGTGGTGCTTTCATTAAATGATACCGACATGTTTACAAAAGGTGCGTTGTAATTATTTGAGTGCTTTATTTTGTGTGTGTTGTATTTGTTTTCAGAAACTGCGAACTCTGGAGAATAACTTGGAGAAGACCTTGCTGAAGTGTAAGGAGGCAGAAAACATCACTAGAAACTATTTGGCGTTCAAAAGTAATCTACAGGTAATACTACCGGCTGTAGTAATAATGTCATCTTTAAACACATCTAGGTTGAGAATGTTGGGTGAAGAACATATTTCAAATCTAAATCTGAAAAGGTGCTCTGTTACAGGAGGAGAGTCTGCATTACCCGGGCCAGCTGGACAGTCTGGAAGAAGACGTGTTAAAGTACAAAGATGAGCTTCAAACGCTTAGGGCCATGAAGCATGAAGCCCAGCTCTCAGCAGAAGCATCAAAGGTGACCAAAGCTAAGTCGCTGGCTCTACTGTTATACACGTGTGCTTTTTGTTTATTAAATGAGAGTGTGTGATATTTCTATTTCCGGCCAGGCTGAGTTGCAGCAAAGAGAAGAACTACTCTACAAAGATCGTAAGGAGAGGGAAGGCTACAAGATGAAGGTGGAAGAGCACAAAATCCAAACGGAAAAAGTTGAAAGACGGGTAATGTGCACTCTGTTGATTGTCCTCGTCAGTGGTTCTCATCCGGAGGGACGGGACACAAAAGTGGGTTGCAGAATCATTCTCAGCTAGGGAAAAATGAAGTAACATAACACAGATGCCATTGATCTGCATTTCTTAACAGTAGGCCTAAGGAGGAAAAATGAGCAACTTAAAATGAGGGACAGTAAAAAACTTGTTTGTTCAGTGGTTCAATGAAAGTTTTAGAAATAGGAAATTTGGTTTGAATATCCTTAAAGGCAAAAAAACAACAACAAAAAAACATTGTAACTGAAATTTACAACTGTAGATAAAAAAAATACCAATACTATTTTACTACGATAATGTTGGTCACACGCAGGCTCAGAGGACAGCCATGCAGCCGGACGACTTGAGCAGTGAGCTTCAGCGCAGCACCACAAGGGCGGCAGCAGAGGACGAACAAGCCATGTCAACATTTGAGGACGTCTTCAGACAAATCAAGGAAGCCACAGGAGTCACTGATATTCAGGTATGAGATCTGCTGACAGAAGTATTGCTCATTGACAGTTCAGTTCATTTTTTAAGTTCAATTATTAAACATAAGGCAAACCAACACTATCAGAATGACTAGTTATAAAGGATATCACATTCCAAATTTCTGTGCAAATTTACAAAAAGGGTTCCATCCACCCATCCATCTATTTTCTTCCACTTGTCCGTTACCGGATCACGGGGGGAACTGTTGGATCTGCCCAAGTCACATTGCTCCAGCCCCTATGGCTCCTCCTGCAGGTGGTGGGTCCACAGAAGGACGGCCTCACGATTCTAACCGGGCCTGTTGGTCTCTCATAAGGGGCTTCTGAACCGCTCTTTGTCTGACCCATCACCTAGGACCTGTTTGCCCTGGGAGACCCTACCAGGGGCACGAAGCCCCCGACAACAGAGCTCCAGGATCATTGGGGCGCTCAAACCCCTCCACCACGTTACGGTGGCGGTTCCAGGAGGGGTTAAATATTTAAAATAAACTCTGCTAATTATTTTATTGTTGCCTTTACAGGAGATTGCAGAGCGCTTTGTCACGCAGAAGGGGATCCGCGATCATCTGGAGAAGTTGATAGAGGAAAACAAAAATATATTGGTGCAGTTGAAGGAACAGAAGGAGCAGCTGAACCAACAGTTTGAGGAGAAGAAATATTCTGGAGAAGCAGATATATCCAGGTATTGAGAGCCCTGTCACACACATGCAGTATTATTGTTTGTTGATAAAAGTAGCATGCTCACAAATTGGATAATCTTTTAGTCATCCTTTGTAACACTTTACTCAATAAATAAAATACTTTACAAGCATCAATTATACATTTTTTGTTGGTGAGAAAGCCTTTTTAAAACGTGTGTCTTTACTGTTATTTATAGTACTAATTTATAACATACAAGTTTTTATGGAAGTTCCAAATTATTACTGGCAACCTACTAATATGTCTAAACATTTGCTAGGGACCAGCACATACTGGAGGCCTGTGAGCAGGAGCTCCAGGCTGCTCAGAGGAGATGTGACGGGGCCAAAGAGAGTCTGGCTGCACTAGACAAAAGTCTGGGCACATATCAAGCCGGAGTGGAGCACCTCGCAGTCAAACTTCAACACATTACCCTGGTAACGAGTTGGAGAAATTATTTGTCTTTTATTTGCACAGAATAAGACAGATTATCTTTTGACAGAGCACTTTTTACCATAGTCGATTTGGCTGTACTTCAGACACCCAATGAATGTTTGGTACAAGAATGAAGTAATAGTTTGAAGCGAAACATAGACGGGTTTATTTATTGTTTATTTATTGTTTATTTATTAATGGATCCCTATTAGTCTTTACCGTAGTGTGAAGTCATTGTTACGTTTTAAAATTAAGATTCAGTTCACTGTGCATTAAGAAGAGCCACAAGCCTTTTCATTCCCTGGAAATAATACTTCTAAAATATATAGTATCAGCTGTTTCCTGAAGCCACAAATGCTACGTCGCAGTTTTACAACCACATGTTATTGCATATGTGCTCAATAGGCTGGTGTTTGAAAACTTTGATTTTATGTTTCAGAGCGACAAGGACACTTTAACTACTGCATCCACTGACTCGAGTCTGGTGGCTCTGCTCCACGTGTGTGAGCTCAAGCTACAGTCACTTCACTCTGAGCTCCAGGGAGAAGACCTCTCTGCCGTCATGAAGATGATGGACGACGACAAGGTGACTCGTTACAATCGCAATGCATGTTTGTGGCATGATTCATGCAGTGACTATTTTCATACTCAAATCTTCTTGAACATTATTACGGTGTTGATAATTAAAGGGGAATGTTGGACACGCCAGTGTGTATGGGTCTTGATGTCACTCAGTTACATTATTTGAATATTTTAAAATAACATCATTGTGCCATAAGTGACAGCGTTGTTCTTTTAATTACCTAGATACGTTATCTACAAACATGGTTTGACGCTCTTGCTTCACAGCAAGAAGGTCCCGGGTTTGAGTGGAGTTAACATGTTCTCTCCGTGTCTGGTTTCCTCTGCCACTAAAATGCCATGTATAAGAAGCCCCCTTCTTTAAAAAAAGAGATTCTGAAATTACAATAAGACTTTCCTGGTTAATTTAGGTTAAAAATATGTATTAAGAAGAACTAACTGTAACTTTTCCAACTGTTTTAGTTACAGCATGTGGCAAGTCTCTTACTCTTTCATTTGCAGGTCAAGAAGTACTAATTCTTGCCTTAGATTTAAGTGTCATGGGGCTCTATTTGATCATGTAGAAAGTCTGAAAGTCTTTAATCCCTCAGCCTGGTATCAATTCATTCAGGCTATCCACCAGCACTTCTAAATAGGACACAACAGGTTTCCTCTCTTGGATTTGTCTTGTAACAGTGTAGTTTTTGCCTTGTGCAGTTCTTTCTTAAAATTGAGGGGAGGTTGCCGACCTTCAACACACGTGTCCAGCTGCCTGAGGACCAAAGACAGGAGCTTTTTGGAGATGGTCAGTTGTAAACACACAGTGATGTATACTGCGCATACAGTGGATTAATTATTAGTTTTTGTCTAAATCTTTAATATTTATTGTTTCAGAGGAGGACAGTGATGAGGACGAGGCAGGCATCATCTCACGAGAAGCTCTGAAAAGACAGTCTCAGATGGTTGTTGACGCCAAGTTCAAGAAAAAGGCTTGGAAAAAGAAGTGAAAATGCAATACAATCAATCATATCAAAAGAGACCCTTTCTGTATTTTTTTGGGTGTCCAATTTTATTTTACTCTTAAGAAACCTGTGTATGTCAAGGAAAAAACATTTTAAGGCTTATACATTCAATAAAGAAATTAAACAATTAGTTTTAACTTTATATGGGGGTTTTATATGCATATAAATGTGTTTTCCATGCATTGTGCATACACAAATGCCCAATGTAGCAAAAATTATAGAAATAAAAACGTATAGGCCTATACGCAAATTGATAGTTCATTAGGCCTACAATTTTATTTGTCAGAATATTCAATAAACTCAGAATATTCAATAAACCCCACATCTTCTGAGAAAATCAGAAGATGTGGGGTCACCAGTCTTCATGAATTGGAAACACTGTGTTTACATTGAGTGTTATTTGTTCATACTGCCATGCAGTCTTAAGTTTTAAAGGAATGTGTCAGTTTGAACTACATTGACATCAC
This sequence comes from Proterorhinus semilunaris, assembly GCA_021464625.1. Lineage (NCBI taxonomy): Eukaryota > Metazoa > Chordata > Actinopteri > Gobiiformes > Gobiidae > Proterorhinus > Proterorhinus semilunaris. The sequence continues at coordinate 17,641,773 of CM038349.1, forward strand.
TTACCAAAGCTGAAACGTTACGATCATGTAGAAAACAAAAAAGCATGATGTCTGTAATGGCCTTAAGAGATTCTAAGTGCCTTACATTAACCAAATATGTTTCTTTTTTTTAATATTGAATATTTTTGCATTTGAACATGTAATGTCTCCATTTCTAAAACAAATGTTATATAGTAGAATAATGTAAAATATTTCTATTTAAATAATAAATTTCTCATGATTGTCTTATTATTACGGTATTAATATTTTGTAATCTTTCATTTCCACCTCTCACCGCTAAGTCTGAAATGACACTCTTTCACCACAAGGTGCGCTGTCTCACGGGTTCGTAGAGTGTACACGTTGCTTAGCAACAGCCTGGTTGAGTTTGAGGCCGCTAAAAACACGGAGAATATTGTGGCTAAATATAAACACAACATGCCGTTCAACCGAAAGTCCAAACCTCCACTCAGTGACCAGATAACGGAGCTACAGCGCAAAATTCAACTTTTAGGTACTTTTATATATTCTGATATCGAGTGTTAACCATAGGTGTTAACGGGCGTTAATGCTTTCAACTGGTCTAACTAAACTGTGTGACATCAAGACACAAGTGTTTACGATGCCTTTGGCTGGTTTCCGGCTATTTTGCCGTCACATAATTGATATAGATCATATCTAACTGGTTAAGGTTAGGGCCAGAAGCATAGACCTCGCCAGGAGTTGGAAAACGCTCGAGTTTAGAAACAGAAAATCAATTACGGTTAGTAAAATCATTTGGCTTAGGCTAGGAAAAGGTTAGGGATAGGTTTATTAATGACGTTACAGTTTAAAATCAAGTTTGTCTAATAACTAATCATTTATTTAATCTCTTGAAATGAAGGGGAAAAACATGTTGAGCTGTAAGAAATTCAGTGGGAAGTAGTAACGGTACTGAATTACATCTACTCAAGTAACGTTAAATCAGTAACTTTTTAAAGTAATTGTACTTCTGAGAATAGTTATACCATAGGGTACTTTTTGCTTGAGTAATATAATGAAGTATCTGTACTCTTGAGTAAAAAAAAAGGTTCCTTGCGAGTACATTTTTAGTTGGCAAAAGCTTCTTGTCACAAAACTATTTTATTCTTCAGAAAAAACAGTTGTGTATATTAATCTGGAATGTCCTTCAGAAATACCAACAGTTACTCAAGTAGCATTTTCCTCAGGTACTTTTTTATTCTTTAGTAATTATATTGGTAACCACTTTATACTACTTCTAAAAATATTTCAAAGTAAAGTTTTTTTTACCTGAGTAAATGTATGAGCTGTTCTACCCACCTCCGTAGAAATGAGACACATGTGCTATTTTATCTTTTCGTTTTTCCCCCCATTTGACACCGATGTAAGTAACGCATGTGTCCACCAGAGTGCGAAAGAACTGCGTTTTGTGAAAGCTCTCAAGCCAAGATCAAAAAGAATAAAGAGACCATCCAGCAGCTGAGAGGAGAAAACACCAGCCTCTACAAGAAGCTCGCAGCCGCTAATGAAGTAAGTCAGGTCAAGAGTTATGTGATGTTGGAAGTGTTTGTCGGAAAACTAACAACAAATGTCTTCTGTGTTTACAGGGTGATAAACATGTGGTTAAAGTGGCTTTCCAAAATATGGAAACAATCTCAGAGAAAGATGCCTTTCGCAACATGTCATCAAAGGTGTTTTTAATTGACCACATCCCACATAATCAATGTTGATTATTTTCTTTTTTCTATTTTGCAGACAGCTCTGGCAACCCTGGATAGAAAGATCCAAACAAAGAAGAAGCGTCTCAATGCTCAAAAGCACGTCACACGGACTCTGCAGCAGCGCCGCAATGAGCTGAAGTTAGAATATGAGAGACTGAAAGCACTGGGCGACGATTCTATCAGAGCTGGAGAGGACGACGCTGTGGTGCTTTCATTAAATGATACCGACATGTTTACAAAAGGTGCGTTGTAATTATTTGAGTGCTTTATTTTGTGTGTGTTGTATTTGTTTTCAGAAACTGCGAACTCTGGAGAATAACTTGGAGAAGACCTTGCTGAAGTGTAAGGAGGCAGAAAACATCACTAGAAACTATTTGGCGTTCAAAAGTAATCTACAGGTAATACTACCGGCTGTAGTAATAATGTCATCTTTAAACACATCTAGGTTGAGAATGTTGGGTGAAGAACATATTTCAAATCTAAATCTGAAAAGGTGCTCTGTTACAGGAGGAGAGTCTGGCATTACCCGGGCCAGCTGGACAGTCTGGAAGAAGACGTGTTAAAGTACAAAGATGAGCTTCAAACGCTTAGGGCCATGAAGCATGAAGCCCAGCTCTCAGCAGAAGCATCAAAGGTGACCAAAGCTAAGTCGCTGGCTCTACTGTTATACACGTGTGCTTTTTGTTTATTAAATGAGAGTGTGTGATATTTCTATTTCCGGCCAGGCTGAGTTGCAGCAAAGAGAAGAACTACTCTACAAAGATCGTAAGGAGAGGGAACGCTACAAGATGAAGGTGGAAGAGCACAAAATCCAAACGGAAAAAGTTGAAAGACGGGTAATGTGCACTCTGTTGATTGTCCTCGTCAGTGGTTCTCATCCGGAGGGACGGGACACAAAAGTGGGTTGCAGAATCATTCTCAGCTAGGGAAAAATGAAGTAACATAACACAGATGCCATTGATCTGCATTTCTTAACAGTAGGCCTAAGGAGGAAAAATGAGCAACTTAAAATGAGGGACAGTAAAAAACTTGTTTGTTCAGTGGTTCAATGAAAGTTTTAGAAATAGGAAATTTGGTTTGAATATCCTTAAAGGCAAAAAAAAAAAAAAAAAAACATTGTAAAAAAATACCAATACTATTTTACTACGATAATGTTGGTCACACGCAGGCTCAGAGGACAGCCATGCAGCCGGACGACTTGAGCAGTGAGCTTCAGCGCAGCACCACAAGGGCGGCAGCAGAGGACGAACAAGCCATGTCAACATTTGAGGACGTCTTCAGACAAATCAAGGAAGCCACAGGAGTCACTGATATTCAGGTATGAGATCTGCTGACAGAAGTATTGCTCATTGACAGTTCAGTTCATTTTTTAAGTTCAATTATTAAACATAAGGCAAACCAACACTATCAGAATGACTAGTTATAAAGGATATCACATTCCAAATTTCTGTGCAAATTTACAAAAAGGGTTCCATCCACCCATCCATCTATTTTCTTCCACTTGTCCGTTACCGGATCACGGGGGGAACTGTTGGATCTGCCCAAGTCACATTGCTCCAGCCCCTATGGCTCCTCCTGCAGGTGGTGGGTCCACAGAAGGACGGCCTCACGATTCTAACCGGGCCTGTTGGTCTCTCATAAGGGGCTTCTGAACCGCTCTTTGTCTGACCCATCACCTAGGACCTGTTTGCCCTGGGAGACCCTACCAGGGGCACGAAGCCCCCGACAACAGAGCTCCAGGATCATTGGGGCGCTCAAACCCCTCCACCACGTTACGGTGGCGGTTCCAGGAGGGGTTAAATATTTAAAATAAACTCTGCTAATTATTTTATTGTTGCCTTTACAGGAGATTGCAGAGCGCTTTGTCACGCAGAAGGGGATCCGCGATCATCTGGAGAAGTTGATAGAGGAAAACAAAAATATATTGGTGCAGTTGAAGGAACAGAAGGAGCAGCTGAACCAACAGTTTGAGGAGAAGAAATATTCTGGAGAAGCAGATATATCCAGGTATTGAGAGCCCTGTCACACACATGCAGTATTATTGTTTGTTGATAAAAGTAGCATGCTCACAAATTGGATAATCTTTTAGTCATCCTTTGTAACACTTTACTCAATAAATAAAATACTTTACAAGCATCAATTATACATTTTTTGTTGGTGAGAAAGCCTTTTTAAAACGTGTGTCTTTACTGTTATTTATAGTACTAATTTATAACATACAAGTTTTTATGGAAGTTCCAAATTATTACTGGCAACCTACTAATATGTCTAAACATTTGCTAGGGACCAGCACATACTGGAGGCCTGTGAGCAGGAGCTCCAGGCTGCTCAGAGGAGATGTGACGGGGCCAAAGAGAGTCTGGCTGCACTAGACAAAAGTCTGGGCACATATCAAGCCGGAGTGGAGCACCTCGCAGTCAAACTTCAACACATTACCCTGGTAACGAGTTGGAGAAATTATTTGTCTTTTATTTGCACAGAATAAGACAGATTATCTTTTGACAGAGCACTTTTTACCATAGTCGATTTGGCTGTACTTCAGACACCCAATGAATGTTTGGTACAAGAATGAAGTAATAGTTTGAAGTGAAACATAGACGGGTTTATTTATTGTTTATTTATTGTTTATTTATTAATGGATCCCTATTAGTCTTTACCGTAGTGTGAAGTCATTGTTACGTTTTAAAATTAAGATTCAGTTCACTGTGCATTAAGAAGAGCCACAAGCCTTTTCATTCCCTGGAAATAATACTTCTAAAATATATAGTATCAGCTGTTTCCTGAAGCCACAAATGCTACGTCGCAGTTTTACAACCACATGTTATTGCATATGTGCTCAATAGGCTGGTGTTTGAAAACTTTGATTTTATGTTTCAGAGCGACAAGGACACTTTAACTACTGCATCCACTGACTCGAGTCTGGTGGCTCTGCTCCACGTGTGTGAGCTCAAGCTACAGTCACTTCACTCTGAGCTCCAGGGAGAAGACCTCTCTGCCGTCATGAAGATGATGGACGACGACAAGGTGACTCGTTACAATCGCAATGCATGTTTGTGGCATGATTCATGCAGTGACTATTTTCATACTCAAATCTTCTTGAACATTATTACGGTGTTGATAATTAAAGGGGAATGTTGGACACGCCAGTGTGTATGGGTCTTGATGTCACTCAGTTACATTATTTGAATATTTTAAAATAACATCATTGTGCCATAAGTGACAGCGTTGTTCTTTTAATTACCTAGATACGTTATCTACAAACATGGTTTGACGCTCTTGCTTCACAGCAAGAAGGTCCCGGGTTTGAGTGGAGTTAACATGTTCTCTCCGTGTCTGGTTTCCTCTGCCACTAAAATGCCATGTATAAGAAGCCCCCTTCTTTAAAAAAAGAGATTCTGAAATTACAATAAGACTTTCCTGGTTAATTTAGGTTAAAAATATGTATTAAGAAGAACTAACTGTAACTTTTCCAACTGTTTTAGTTACAGCATGTGGCAAGTCTCTTACTCTTTCATTTGCAGGTCAAGAAGTACTAATTCTTGCCTTAGATTTAAGTGTCATGGGGCTCTATTTGATCATGTAGAAAGTCTGAAAGTCTTTAATCCCTCAGCCTGGTATCAATTCATTCAGGCTATCCACCAGCACTTCTAAATAGGACACAACAGGTTTCCTCTCTTGGATTTGTCTTGTAACAGTGTAGTTTTTGCCTTGTGCAGTTCTTTCTTAAAATTGAGGGGAGGTTGCCGACCTTCAACACACGTGTCCAGCTGCCTGAGGACCAAAGACAGGAGCTTTTTGGAGATGGTCAGTTGTAAACACACAGTGATGTATACTGCGCATACAGTGGATTAATTATTAGTTTTTGTCTAAATCTTTAATATTTATTGTTTCAGAGGAGGACAGTGATGAGGACGAGGCAGGCATCATCTCACGAGAAGCTCTGAAAAGACAGTCTCAGATGGTTGTTGACGCCAAGTTCAAGAAAAAGGCTTGGAAAAAGAAGTGAAAATGCAATACAATCAATCATATCAAAAGAGACCCTTTCTGTATTTTTTTGGGTGTCCAATTTTATTTTACTCTTAAGAAACCTGTGTATGTCAAGGAAAAAACATTTTAAGGCTTATACATTCAATAAAGAAATTAAACAATTAGTTTTAACTTTATATGGGGGTTTTATATGCATATAAATGTGTTTTCCATGCATTGTGCATACACAAATGCCCAATGTAGCAAAAATTATAGAAATAAAAACGTATAGGCCTATACGCAAATTGATAGTTCATTAGGCCTACAATTTTATTTGTCAGAATATTCAATAAACTCAGAATATTCAATAAACCCCACATCTTCTGAGAAAATCAGAAGATGTGGGGTCACCAGTCTTCATGAATTGGAAACACTGTGTTTACATTGAGTGTTATTTGTTCATACTGCCATGCAGTCTTAAGTTTTAAAGGAATGTGTCAGTTTGAACTACATTGACATCACTTACCAAAGCTGAAACGTTACGATCATGTAGAAAACAAAAAAGCATGATGTCTGTAATGGCCTTAAGAGATTCTAAGTGCCTTACATTAACCAAATATGTTTCTTTTTTTTTAATATTGAATATTTTTGCATTTGAACATGTAATGTCTCCATTTCTAAAACAAATGTTATATAGTAGAATAATGTAAAATATTTCTATTTAAATAATAAATTTCTCATGATTGTCTTATTATTACGGTATTAATATTTTGTAATCTTTCATTTCCACCTCTCACCGCTAAGTCTGAAATGACACTCTTTCACCACAAGGTGCGCTGTCTCACGGGTTCGTAGAGTGTACACGTTGCTTAGCAACAGCCTGGTTGAGTTTGAGGCCGCTAAAAACACGGAGAATATTGTGGCTAAATATAAACACAACATGCCGTTCAACCGAAAGTCCAAACCTCCACTCAGTGACCAGATAACGGAGCTACAGCGCAAAATTCAACTTTTAGGTACTTTTATATATTCTGATATCGAGTGTTAACCATAGGTGTTAACGGGCGTTAATGCTTTCAACTGGTCTAACTAAACTGTGTGACATCAAGACACAAGTGTTTACGATGCCTTTGGCTGGTTTCCGGCTATTTTGCCGTCACATAATTGATATAGATCATATCTAACTGGTTAAGGTTAGGGCCAGAAGCATAGACCTCGCCAGGAGTTGGAAAACGCTCGAGTTTAGAAACAGAAAATCAATTACGGTTAGTAAAATCATTTGGCTTAGGCTAGGAAAAGGTTAGGGATAGGTTTATTAATGACGTTACAGTTTAAAATCAAGTTTGTCTAATAACTAATCATTTATTTAATCTCTTGAAATGAAGGGGAAAAACATGTTGAGCTGTAAGAAATTCAGTGGGAAGTAGTAACGGTACTGAATTACATCTACTCAAGTAACGTTAAATCAGTAACTTTTTAAAGTAATTGTACTTCTGAGAATAGTTATACCATAGGGTACTTTTTGCTTGAGTAATATAATGAAGTATCTGTACTCTTGAGTAAAAAAAAAGGTTCCTTGCGAGTACATTTTTAGTTGGCAAAAGCTTCTTGTCACAAAACTATTTTATTCTTCAGAAAAAACAGTTGTGTATATTAATCTGGAATGTCCTTCAGAAATACCAACAGTTACTCAAGTAGCATTTTCCTCAGGTACTTTTTTATTCTTTAGTAATTATATTGGTAACCACTTTATACTACTTCTAAAAATATTTCAAAGTAAAGTTTTTTTTACCTGAGTAAATGTATGAGCTGTTCTACCCACCTCCGTAGAAATGAGACACATGTGCTATTTTATCTTTTCGTTTTTCCCCCCATTTGACACCGATGTAAGTAACGCATGTGTCCACCAGAGTGCGAAAGAACTGCGTTTTGTGAAAGCTCTCAAGCCAAGATCAAAAAGAATAAAGAGACCATCCAGCAGCTGAGAGGAGAAAACACCAGCCTCTACAAGAAGCTCGCAGCCGCTAATGAAGTAAGTCAGGTCAAGAGTTATGTGATGTTGGAAGTGTTTGTCGGAAAACTAACAACAAATGTCTTCTGTGTTTACAGGGTGATAAACATGTGGTTAAAGTGGCTTTCCAAAATATGGAAACAATCTCAGAGAAAGATGCCTTTCGCAACATGTCATCAAAGGTGTTTTTAATTGACCACATCCCACATAATCAATGTTGATTATTTTCTTTTTTCTATTTTGCAGACAGCTCTGGCAACCCTGGATAGAAAGATCCAAACAAAGAAGAAGCGTCTCAATGCTCAAAAGCACGTCACACGGACTCTGCAGCAGCGCCGCAATGAGCTGAAGTTAGAATATGAGAGACTGAAAGCACTGGGCGACGATTCTATCAGAGCTGGAGAGGACGACGCTGTGGTGCTTTCATTAAATGATACCGACATGTTTACAAAAGGTGCGTTGTAATTATTTGAGTGCTTTATTTTGTGTGTGTTGTATTTGTTTTCAGAAACTGCGAACTCTGGAGAATAACTTGGAGAAGACCTTGCTGAAGTGTAAGGAGGCAGAAAACATCACTAGAAACTATTTGGCGTTCAAAAGTAATCTACAGGTAATACTACCGGCTGTAGTAATAATGTCATCTTTAAACACATCTAGGTTGAGAATGTTGGGTGAAGAACATATTTCAAATCTAAATCTGAAAAGGTGCTCTGTTACAGGAGGAGAGTCTGCATTACCCGGGCCAGCTGGACAGTCTGGAAGAAGACGTGTTAAAGTACAAAGATGAGCTTCAAACGCTTAGGGCCATGAAGCATGAAGCCCAGCTCTCAGCAGAAGCATCAAAGGTGACCAAAGCTAAGTCGCTGGCTCTACTGTTATACACGTGTGCTTTTTGTTTATTAAATGAGAGTGTGTGATATTTCTATTTCCGGCCAGGCTGAGTTGCAGCAAAGAGAAGAACTACTCTACAAAGATCGTAAGGAGAGGGAACGCTACAAGATGAAGGTGGAAGAGCACAAAATCCAAACGGAAAAAGTTGAAAGACGGGTAATGTGCACTCTGTTGATTGTCCTCGTCAGTGGTTCTCATCCGGAGGGACGGGACACAAAAGTGGGTTGCAGAATCATTCTCAGCTAGGGAAAAATGAAGTAACATAACACAGATGCCATTGATCTGCATTTCTTAACAGTAGGCCTAAGGAGGAAAAATGAGCAACTTAAAATGAGGGACAGTAAAAAACTTGTTTGTTCAGTGGTTCAATGAAAGTTTTAGAAATATGAAATTTGGTTTGAATATCCTTAAAGGCAAAAAAAAAAAAAAAAAAACATTGTAAAAAAATACCAATACTATTTTACTACGATAATGTTGGTCACACGCAGGCTCAGAGGACAGCCATGCAGCCGGACGACTTGAGCAGTGAGCTTCAGCGCAGCACCACAAGGGCGGCAGCAGAGGACGAACAAGCCATGTCAACATTTGAGGACGTCTTCAGACAAATCAAGGAAGCCACAGGAGTCACTGATATTCAGGTATGAGATCTGCTGACAGAAGTATTGCTCATTGACAGTTCAGTTCATTTTTTAAGTTCAATTATTAAACATAAGGCAAACCAACACTATCAGAATGACTAGTTATAAAGGATATCACATTCCAAATTTCTGTGCAAATTTACAAAAAGGGTTCCATCCACCCATCCATCTATTTTCTTCCACTTGTCCGTTACCGGATCACGGGGGGAACTGTTGGATCTGCCCAAGTCACATTGCTCCAGCCCCTATGGCTCCTCCTGCAGGTGGTGGGTCCACAGAAGGACGGCCTCACGATTCTAACCGGGCCTGTTGGTCTCTCATAAGGGGCTTCTGAACCGCTCTTTGTCTGACCCATCACCTAGGACCTGTTTGCCCTGGGAGACCCTACCAGGGGCACGAAGCCCCCGACAACAGAGCTCCAGGATCATTGGGGCGCTCAAACCCCTCCACCACGTTACGGTGGCGGTTCCAGGAGGGGTTAAATATTTAAAATAAACTCTGCTAATTATTTTATTGTTGCCTTTACAGGAGATTGCAGAGCGCTTTGTCACGCAGAAGGGGATCCGCGATCATCTGGAGAAGTTGATAGAGGAAAACAAAAATATATTGGTGCAGTTGAAGGAACAGAAGGAGCAGCTGAACCAACAGTTTGAGGAGAAGAAATATTCTGGAGAAGCAGATATATCCAGGTATTGAGAGCCCTGTCACACACATGCAGTATTATTGTTTGTTGATAAAAGTAGCATGCTCACAAATTGGATAATCTTTTAGTCATCCTTTGTAACACTTTACTCAATAAATAAAATACTTTACAAGCATCAATTATACATTTTTTGTTGGTGAGAAAGCCTTTTTAAAACGTGTGTCTTTACTGTTATTTATAGTACTAATTTATAACATACAAGTTTTTATGGAAGTTCCAAATTATTACTGGCAACCTACTAATATGTCTAAACATTTGCTAGGGACCAGCACATACTGGAGGCCTGTGAGCAGGAGCTCCAGGCTGCTCAGAGGAGATGTGACGGGGCCAAAGAGAGTCTGGCTGCACTAGACAAAAGTCTGGGCACATATCAAGCCGGAGTGGAGCACCTCGCAGTCAAACTTCAACACATTACCCTGGTAACGAGTTGGAGAAATTATTTGTCTTTTATTTGCACAGAATAAGACAGATTATCTTTTGACAGAGCACTTTTTACCATAGTCGATTTGGCTGTACTTCAGACACCCAATGAATGTTTGGTACAAGAATGAAGTAATAGTTTGAAGTGAAACATAGACGGGTTTATTTATTGTTTATTTATTGTTTATTTATTAATGGATCCCTATTAGTCTTTACCGTAGTGTGAAGTCATTGTTACGTTTTAAAATTAAGATTCAGTTCACTGTGCATTAAGAAGAGCCACAAGCCTTTTCATTCCCTGGAAATAATACTTCTAAAATATATAGTATCAGCTGTTTCCTGAAGCCACAAATGCTACGTCGCAGTTTTACAACCACATGTTATTGCATATGTGCTCAATAGGCTGGTGTTTGAAAACTTTGATTTTATGTTTCAGAGCGACAAGGACACTTTAACTACTGCATCCACTGACTCGAGTCTGGTGGCTCTGCTCCACGTGTGTGAGCTCAAGCTACAGTCACTTCACTCTGAGCTCCAGGGAGAAGACCTCTCTGCCGTCATGAAGATGATGGACGACGACAAGGTGACTCGTTACAATCGCAATGCATGTTTGTGGCATGATTCATGCAGTGACTATTTTCATACTCAAATCTTCTTGAACATTATTACGGTGTTGATAATTAAAGGGGAATGTTGGACACGCCAGTGTGTATGGGTCTTGATGTCACTCAGTTACATTATTTGAATATTTTAAAATAACATCATTGTGCCATAAGTGACAGCGTTGTTCTTTTAATTACCTAGATACGTTATCTACAAACATGGTTTGACGCTCTTGCTTCACAGCAAGAAGGTCCCGGGTTTGAGTGGAGTTAACATGTTCTCTCCGTGTCTGGTTTCCTCTGCCACTAAAATGCCATGTATAAGAAGCCCCCTTCTTTAAAAAAAGAGATTCTGAAATTACAATAAGACTTTCCTGGTTAATTTAGGTTAAAAATATGTATTAAGAAGAACTAACTGTAACTTTTCCAACTGTTTTAGTTACAGCATGTGGCAAGTCTCTTACTCTTTCATTTGCAGGTCAAGAAGTACTAATTCTTGCCTTAGATTTAAGTGTCATGGGGCTCTATTTGATCATGTAGAAAGTCTGAAAGTCTTTAATCCCTCAGCCTGGTATCAATTCATTCAGGCTATCCACCAGCACTTCTAAATAGGACACAACAGGTTTCCTCTCTTGGATTTGTCTTGTAACAGTGTAGTTTTTGCCTTGTGCAGTTCTTTCTTAAAATTGAGGGGAGGTTGCCGACCTTCAACACACGTGTCCAGCTGCCTGAGGACCAAAGACAGGAGCTTTTTGGAGATGGTCAGTTGTAAACACACAGTGATGTATACTGCGCATACAGTGGATTAATTATTAGTTTTTGTCTAAATCTTTAATATTTATTGTTTCAGAGGAGGACAGTGATGAGGACGAGGCAGGCATCATCTCACGAGAAGCTCTGAAAAGACAGTCTCAGATGGTTGTTGACGCCAAGTTCAAGAAAAAGGCTTGGAAAAAGAAGTGAAAATGCAATACAATCAATCATATCAAAAGAGACCCTTTCTGTATTTTTTTGGGTGTCCAATTTTATTTTACTCTTAAGAAACCTGTGTATGTCAAGGAAAAAACATTTTAAGGCTTATACATTCAATAAAGAAATTAAACAATTAGTTTTAACTTTATATGGGGGTTTTATATGCATATAAATGTGTTTTCCATGCATTGTGCATACACAAATGCCCAATGTAGCAAAAATTATAGAAATAAAAACGTATAGGCCTATACGCAAATTGATAGTTCATTAGGCCTACAATTTTATTTGTCAGAATATTCAATAAACTCAGAATATTCAATAAACCCCACATCTTCTGAGAAAATCAGAAGATGTGGGGTCACCAGTCTTCATGAATTGGAAACACTGTGTTTACATTGAGTGTTATTTGTTCATACTGCCATGCAGTCTTAAGTTTTAAAGGAATGTGTCAGTTTGAACTACATTGACATCACTTACCAAAGCTGAAACGTTACGATCATGTAGAAAACAAAAAAGCATGATGTCTGTAATGGCCTTAAGAGATTCTAAGTGCCTTACATTAACCAAATATGTTTCTTTTTTTTTAATATTGAATATTTTTGCATTTGAACATGTAATGTCTCCATTTCTAAAACAAATGTTATATAGTAGAATAATGTAAAATATTTCTATTTAAATAATAAATTTCTCATGATTGTCTTATTATTACGGTATTAATATTTTGTAATCTTTCATTTCCACCTCTCACCGCTAAGTCTGAAATGACACTCTTTCACCACAAGGTGCGCTGTCTCACGGGTTCGTAGAGTGTACACGTTGCTTAGCAACAGCCTGGTTGAGTTTGAGGCCGCTAAAAACACGGAGAATATTGTGGCTAAATATAAACACAACATGCCGTTCAACCGAAAGTCCAAACCTCCACTCAGTGACCAGATAACGGAGCTACAGCGCAAAATTCAACTTTTAGGTACTTTTATATATTCTGATATCGAGTGTTAACCATAGGTGTTAACGGGCGTTAATGCTTTCAACTGGTCTAACTAAACTGTGTGACATCAAGACACAAGTGTTTACGATGCCTTTGGCTGGTTTCCGGCTATTTTGCCGTCACATAATTGATATAGATCATATCTAACTGGTTAAGGTTAGGGCCAGAAGCATAGACCTCGCCAGGAGTTGGAAAACGCTCGAGTTTAGAAACAGAAAATCAATTACGGTTAGTAAAATCATTTGGCTTAGGCTAGGAAAAGGTTAGGGATAGGTTTATTAATGACGTTACAGTTTAAAATCAAGTTTGTCTAATAACTAATCATTTATTTAATCTCTTGAAATGAAGGGGAAAAACATGTTGAGCTGTAAGAAATTCAGTGGGAAGTAGTAACGGTACTGAATTACATCTACTCAAGTAACGTTAAATCAGTAACTTTTTAAAGTAATTGTACTTCTGAGAATAGTTATACCATAGGGTACTTTTTGCTTGAGTAATATAATGAAGTATCTGTACTCTTGAGTAAAAAAAAAGGTTCCTTGCGAGTACATTTTTAGTTGGCAAAAGCTTCTTGTCACAAAACTATTTTATTCTTCAGAAAAAACAGTTGTGTATATTAATCTGGAATGTCCTTCAGAAATACCAACAGTTACTCAAGTAGCATTTTCCTCAGGTAATTTTTTATTCTTTAGTAATTATATTGGTAACCACTTTATACTACTTCTAAAAATATTTCAAAGTAAAGTTTTTTTTACCTGAGTAAATGTATGAGCTGTTCTACCCACCTCCGTAGAAATGAGACACATGTGCTATTTTATCTTTTCGTTTTTCCCCCCATTTGACACCGATGTAAGTAACGCATGTGTCCACCAGAGTGCGAAAGAACTGCGTTTTGTGAAAGCTCTCAAGCCAAGATCAAAAAGAATAAAGAGACCATCCAGCAGCTGAGAGGAGAAAACACCAGCCTCTACAAGAAGCTCGCAGCCGCTAATGAAGTAAGTCAGGTCAAGAGTTATGTGATGTTGGAAGTGTTTGTCGGAAAACTAACAACAAATGTCTTCTGTGTTTACAGGGTGATAAACATGTGGTTAAAGTGGCTTTCCAAAATATGGAAACAATCTCAGAGAAAGATGCCTTTCGCAACATGTCATCAAAGGTGTTTTTAATTGACCACATCCCACATAATCAATGTTGATTATTTTCTTTTTTCTATTTTGCAGACAGCTCTGGCAACCCTGGATAGAAAGATCCAAACAAAGAAGAAGCGTCTCAATGCTCAAAAGCACGTCACACGGACTCTGCAGCAGCGCCGCAATGAGCTGAAGTTAGAATATGAGAGACTGAAAGCACTGGGCGACGATTCTATCAGAGCTGGAGAGGACGACGCTGTGGTGCTTTCATTAAATGATACCGACATGTTTACAAAAGGTGCGTTGTAATTATTTGAGTGCTTTATTTTGTGTGTGTTGTATTTGTTTTCAGAAACTGCGAACTCTGGAGAATAACTTGGAGAAGACCTTGCTGAAGTGTAAGGAGGCAGAAAACATCACTAGAAACTATTTGGCGTTCAAAAGTAATCTACAGGTAATACTACCGGCTGTAGTAATAATGTCATCTTTAAACACATCTAGGTTGAGAATGTTGGGTGAAGAACATATTTCAAATCTAAATCTGAAAAGGTGCTCTGTTACAGGAGGAGAGTCTGCATTACCCGGGCCAGCTGGACAGTCTGGAAGAAGACGTGTTAAAGTACAAAGATGAGCTTCAAACGCTTAGGGCCATGAAGCATGAAGCCCAGCTCTCAGCAGAAGCATCAAAGGTGACCAAAGCTAAGTCGCTGGCTCTACTGTTATACACGTGTGCTTTTTGTTTATTAAATGAGAGGGGTACTTTTAGTCATTTCGGTGTGTGATATTTCTATTTCCGGCCAGGCTGAGTTGCAGCAAAGAGAAGAACTACTCTACAAAGATCGTAAGGAGAGGGAAGGCTACAAGATGAAGGTGGAAGAGCACAAAATCCAAACGGAAAAAGTTGAAAGACGGGTAATGTGCACTCTGTTGATTGTCCTCGTCAGTGGTTCTCATCCGGAGGGACGGGACACAAAAGTGGGTTGCAGAATCATTCTCAGCTAGGGAAAAATGAAGTAACATAACACAGATGCCATTGATCTGCATTTCTTAACAGTAGGCCTAAGGAGGAAAAATGAGCAACTTAAAATGAGGGACAGTAAAAAACTTGTTTGTTCAGTGGTTCAATGAAAGTTTTAGAAATAGGAAATTTGGTTTGAATATCCTTAAAGGCAAAACAACAACAACAAAAAAACATTGTAACTGAAATTTACAACTGTAGATAAAAAAAATACCAATACTATTTTACTACGATAATGTTGGTCACACGCAGGCTCAGAGGACAGCCATGCAGCCGGACGACTTGAGCAGTGAGCTTCAGCGCAGCACCACAAGGGCGGCAGCAGAGGACGAACAAGCCATGTCAACATTTGAGGACGTCTTCAGACAAATCAAGGAAGCCACAGGAGTCACTGATATTCAGGTATGAGATCTGCTGACAGAAGTATTGCTCATTGACAGTTCAGTTCATTTTTTAAGTTCAATTATTAAACATAAGGCAAACCAACACTATCAGAATGACTAGTTATAAAGGATATCACATTCCAAATTTCTGTGCAAATTTACAAAAAGGGTTCCATCCACCCATCCATCTATTTTCTTCCACTTGTCCGTTACCGGATCACGGGGGGAACTGTTGGATCTGCCCAAGTCACATTGCTCCAGCCCCTATGGCTCCTCCTGCAGGTGGTGGGTCCACAGAAGGACGGCCTCACGATTCTAACCGGGCCTGTTGGTCTCTCATAAGGGGCTTCTGAACCGCTCTTTGTCTGACCCATCACCTAGGACCTGTTTGCCCTGGGAGACCCTACCAGGGGCACGAAGCCCCCGACAACAGAGCTCCAGGATCATTGGGGCGCTCAAACCCCTCCACCACGTTACGGTGGCGGTTCCAGGAGGGGTTAAATATTTAAAATAAACTCTGCTAATTATTTTATTGTTGCCTTTACAGGAGATTGCAGAGCGCTTTGTCACGCAGAAGGGGATCCGCGATCATCTGGAGAAGTTGATAGAGGAAAACAAAAATATATTGGTGCAGTTGAAGGAACAGAAGGAGCAGCTGAACCAACAGTTTGAGGAGAAGAAATATTCTGGAGAAGCAGATATATCCAGGTATTGAGAGCCCTGTCACACACATGCAGTATTATTGTTTGTTGATAAAAGTAGCATGCTCACAAATTGGATAATCTTTTAGTCATCCTTTGTAACACTTTACTCAATAAATAAAATACTTTACAAGCATCAATTATACATTTTTTGTTGGTGAGAAAGCCTTTTTAAAACGTGTGTCTTTACTGTTATTTATAGTACTAATTTATAACATACAAGTTTTTATGGAAGTTCCAAATTATTACTGGCAACCTACTAATATGTCTAAACATTTGCTAGGGACCAGCACATACTGGAGGCCTGTGAGCAGGAGCTCCAGGCTGCTCAGAGGAGATGTGACGGGGCCAAAGAGAGTCTGGCTGCACTAGACAAAAGTCTGGGCACATATCAAGCCGGAGTGGAGCACCTCGCAGTCAAACTTCAACACATTACCCTGGTAACGAGTTGGAGAAATTATTTGTCTTTTATTTGCACAGAATAAGACAGATTATCTTTTGACAGAGCACTTTTTACCATAGTCGATTTGGCTGTACTTCAGACACCCAATGAATGTTTGGTACAAGAATGAAGTAATAGTTTGAAGCGAAACATAGACGGGTTTATTTATTGTTTATTTATTGTTTATTTATTAATGGATCCCTATTAGTCTTTACCGTAGTGTGAAGTCATTGTTACGTTTTAAAATTAAGATTCAGTTCACTGTGCATTAAGAAGAGCCACAAGCCTTTTCATTCCCTGGAAATAATACTTCTAAAATATATAGTATCAGCTGTTTCCTGAAGCCACAAATGCTACGTCGCAGTTTTACAACCACATGTTATTGCATATGTGCTCAATAGGCTGGTGTTTGAAAACTTTGATTTTATGTTTCAGAGCGACAAGGACACTTTAACTACTGCATCCACTGACTCGAGTCTGGTGGCTCTGCTCCACGTGTGTGAGCTCAAGCTACAGTCACTTCACTCTGAGCTCCAGGGAGAAGACCTCTCTGCCGTC
Organism: Proterorhinus semilunaris; assembly: GCA_021464625.1. NCBI lineage: Eukaryota > Metazoa > Chordata > Actinopteri > Gobiiformes > Gobiidae > Proterorhinus > Proterorhinus semilunaris. The sequence goes on from CM038349.1 coordinate 17,658,896, forward strand.
ATGAAGATGATGGACGACGACAAGGTGACTCGTTACAATCGCAATGCATGTTTGTGGCATGATTCATGCAGTGACTATTTTCATACTCAAATCTTCTTGAACATTATTACGGTGTTGATAATTAAAGGGGAATGTTGGACACGCCAGTGTGTATGGGTCTTGATGTCACTCAGTTACATTATTTGAATATTTTAAAATAACATCATTGTGCCATAAGTGACAGCGTTGTTCTTTTAATTACCTAGATACGTTATCTACAAACATGGTTTGACGCTCTTGCTTCACAGCAAGAAGGTCCCGGGTTTGAGTGGAGTTAACATGTTCTCTCCGTGTCTGGTTTCCTCTGCCACTAAAATGCCATGTATAAGAAGCCCCCTTCTTTAAAAAAAGAGATTCTGAAATTACAATAAGACTTTCCTGGTTAATTTAGGTTAAAAATATGTATTAAGAAGAACTAACTGTAACTTTTCCAACTGTTTTAGTTACAGCATGTGGCAAGTCTCTTACTCTTTCATTTGCAGGTCAAGAAGTACTAATTCTTGCCTTAGATTTAAGTGTCATGGGGCTCTATTTGATCATGTAGAAAGTCTGAAAGTCTTTAATCCCTCAGCCTGGTATCAATTCATTCAGGCTATCCACCAGCACTTCTAAATAGGACACAACAGGTTTCCTCTCTTGGATTTGTCTTGTAACAGTGTAGTTTTTGCCTTGTGCAGTTCTTTCTTAAAATTGAGGGGAGGTTGCCGACCTTCAACACACGTGTCCAGCTGCCTGAGGACCAAAGACAGGAGCTTTTTGGAGATGGTCAGTTGTAAACACACAGTGATGTATACTGCGCATACAGTGGATTAATTATTAGTTTTTGTCTAAATCTTTAATATTTATTGTTTCAGAGGAGGACAGTGATGAGGACGAGGCAGGCATCATCTCACGAGAAGCTCTGAAAAGACAGTCTCAGATGGTTGTTGACGCCAAGTTCAAGAAAAAGGCTTGGAAAAAGAAGTGAAAATGCAATACAATCAATCATATCAAAAGAGACCCTTTCTGTATTTTTTTGGGTGTCCAATTTTATTTTACTCTTAAGAAACCTGTGTATGTCAAGGAAAAAACATTTTAAGGCTTATACATTCAATAAAGAAATTAAACAATTAGTTTTAACTTTATATGGGGGTTTTATATGCATATAAATGTGTTTTCCATGCATTGTGCATACACAAATGCCCAATGTAGCAAAAATTATAGAAATAAAAACGTATAGGCCTATACGCAAATTGATAGTTCATTAGGCCTACAATTTTATTTGTCAGAATATTCAATAAACTCAGAATATTCAATAAACCCCACATCTTCTGAGAAAATCAGAAGATGTGGGGTCACCAGTCTTCATGAATTGGAAACACTGTGTTTACATTGAGTGTTATTTGTTCATACTGCCATGCAGTCTTAAGTTTTAAAGGAATGTGTCAGTTTGAACTACATTGACATCACTTACCAAAGCTGAAACGTTACGATCATGTAGAAAACAAAAAAGCATGATGTCTGTAATGGCCTTAAGAGATTCTAAGTGCCTTACATTAACCAAATATGTTTCTTTTTTTTTAATATTGAATATTTTTGCATTTGAACATGTAATGTCTCCATTTCTAAAACAAATGTTATATAGTAGAATAATGTAAAATATTTCTATTTAAATAATAAATTTCTCATGATTGTCTTATTATTACGGTATTAATATTTTGTAATCTTTCATTTCCACCTCTCACCGCTAAGTCTGAAATGACACTCTTTCACCACAAGGTGCGCTGTCTCACGGGTTCGTAGAGTGTACACGTTGCTTAGCAACAGCCTGGTTGAGTTTGAGGCCGCTAAAAACACGGAGAATATTGTGGCTAAATATAAACACAACATGCCGTTCAACCGAAAGTCCAAACCTCCACTCAGTGACCAGATAACGGAGCTACAGCGCAAAATTCAACTTTTAGGTACTTTTATATATTCTGATATCGAGTGTTAACCATAGGTGTTAACGGGCGTTAATGCTTTCAACTGGTCTAACTAAACTGTGTGACATCAAGACACAAGTGTTTACGATGCCTTTGGCTGGTTTCCGGCTATTTTGCCGTCACATAATTGATATAGATCATATCTAACTGGTTAAGGTTAGGGCCAGAAGCATAGACCTCGCCAGGAGTTGGAAAACGCTCGAGTTTAGAAACAGAAAATCAATTACGGTTAGTAAAATCATTTGGCTTAGGCTAGGAAAAGGTTAGGGATAGGTTTATTAATGACGTTACAGTTTAAAATCAAGTTTGTCTAATAACTAATCATTTATTTAATCTCTTGAAATGAAGGGGAAAAACATGTTGAGCTGTAAGAAATTCAGTGGGAAGTAGTAACGGTACTGAATTACATCTACTCAAGTAACGTTAAATCAGTAACTTTTTAAAGTAATTGTACTTCTGAGAATAGTTATACCATAGGGTACTTTTTGCTTGAGTAATATAATGAAGTATCTGTACTCTTGAGTAAAAAAAAAGGTTCCTTGCGAGTACATTTTTAGTTGGCCAAAGCTTCTTGTCACAAAACTATTTTATTCTTCAGAAAAAACAGTTGTGTATATTAATCTGGAATGTCCTTCAGAAATACCAACAGTTACTCAAGTAGCATTTTCCTCAGGTACTTTTTTATTCTTTAGTAATTATATTGGTAACCACTTTATACTACTTCTAAAAATATTTCAAAGTAAAGTTTTTTTTACCTGAGTAAATGTATGAGCTGTTCTACCCACCTCCGTAGAAATGAGACACATGTGCTATTTTATCTTTTCGTTTTTCCCCCCATTTGACACCGATGTAAGTAACGCATGTGTCCACCAGAGTGCGAAAGAACTGCGTTTTGTGAAAGCTCTCAAGCCAAGATCAAAAAGAATAAAGAGACCATCCAGCAGCTGAGAGGAGAAAACACCAGCCTCTACAAGAAGCTCGCAGCCGCTAATGAAGTAAGTCAGGTCAAGAGTTATGTGATGTTGGAAGTGTTTGTCGGAAAACTAACAACAAATGTCTTCTGTGTTTACAGGGTGATAAACATGTGGTTAAAGTGGCTTTCCAAAATATGGAAACAATCTCAGAGAAAGATGCCTTTCGCAACATGTCATCAAAGGTGTTTTTAATTGACCACATCCCACATAATCAATGTTGATTATTTTCTTTTTTCTATTTTGCAGACAGCTCTGGCAACCCTGGATAGAAAGATCCAAACAAAGAAGAAGCGTCTCAATGCTCAAAAGCACGTCACACGGACTCTGCAGCAGCGCCGCAATGAGCTGAAGTTAGAATATGAGAGACTGAAAGCACTGGGCGACGATTCTATCAGAGCTGGAGAGGACGACGCTGTGGTGCTTTCATTAAATGATACCGACATGTTTACAAAAGGTGCGTTGTAATTATTTGAGTGCTTTATTTTGTGTGTGTTGTATTTGTTTTCAGAAACTGCGAACTCTGGAGAATAACTTGGAGAAGACCTTGCTGAAGTGTAAGGAGGCAGAAAACATCACTAGAAACTATTTGGCGTTCAAAAGTAATCTACAGGTAATACTACCGGCTGTAGTAATAATGTCATCTTTAAACACATCTAGGTTGAGAATGTTGGGTGAAGAACATATTTCAAATCTAAATCTGAAAAGGTGCTCTGTTACAGGAGGAGAGTCTGCATTACCCGGGCCAGCTGGACAGTCTGGAAGAAGACGTGTTAAAGTACAAAGATGAGCTTCAAACGCTTAGGGCCATGAAGCATGAAGCCCAGCTCTCAGCAGAAGCATCAAAGGTGACCAAAGCTAAGTCGCTGGCTCTACTGTTATACACGTGTGCTTTTTGTTTATTAAATGAGAGTGTGTGATATTTCTATTTCCGGCCAGGCTGAGTTGCAGCAAAGAGAAGAACTACTCTACAAAGATCGTAAGGAGAGGGAACGCTACAAGATGAAGGTGGAAGAGCACAAAATCCAAACGGAAAAAGTTGAAAGACGGGTAATGTGCACTCTGTTGATTGTCCTCGTCAGTGGTTCTCATCCGGAGGGACGGGACACAAAAGTGGGTTGCAGAATCATTCTCAGCTAGGGAAAAATGAAGTAACATAACACAGATGCCATTGATCTGCATTTCTTAACAGTAGGCCTAAGGAGGAAAAATGAGCAACTTAAAATGAGGGACAGTAAAAAACTTGTTTGTTCAGTGGTTCAATGAAAGTTTTAGAAATATGAAATTTGGTTTGAATATCCTTAAAGGCAAAAAAAAAAAAAAAAAAACATTGTAAAAAAATACCAATACTATTTTACTACGATAATGTTGGTCACACGCAGGCTCAGAGGACAGCCATGCAGCCGGACGACTTGAGCAGTGAGCTTCAGCGCAGCACCACAAGGGCGGCAGCAGAGGACGAACAAGCCATGTCAACATTTGAGGACGTCTTCAGACAAATCAAGGAAGCCACAGGAGTCACTGATATTCAGGTATGAGATCTGCTGACAGAAGTATTGCTCATTGACAGTTCAGTTCATTTTTTAAGTTCAATTATTAAACATAAGGCAAACCAACACTATCAGAATGACTAGTTATAAAGGATATCACATTCCAAATTTCTGTGCAAATTTACAAAAAGGGTTCCATCCACCCATCCATCTATTTTCTTCCACTTGTCCGTTACCGGATCACGGGGGGAACTGTTGGATCTGCCCAAGTCACATTGCTCCAGCCCCTATGGCTCCTCCTGCAGGTGGTGGGTCCACAGAAGGACGGCCTCACGATTCTAACCGGGCCTGTTGGTCTCTCATAAGGGGCTTCTGAACCGCTCTTTGTCTGACCCATCACCTAGGACCTGTTTGCCCTGGGAGACCCTACCAGGGGCACGAAGCCCCCGACAACAGAGCTCCAGGATCATTGGGGCGCTCAAACCCCTCCACCACGTTACGGTGGCGGTTCCAGGAGGGGTTAAATATTTAAAATAAACTCTGCTAATTATTTTATTGTTGCCTTTACAGGAGATTGCAGAGCGCTTTGTCACGCAGAAGGGGATCCGCGATCATCTGGAGAAGTTGATAGAGGAAAACAAAAATATATTGGTGCAGTTGAAGGAACAGAAGGAGCAGCTGAACCAACAGTTTGAGGAGAAGAAATATTCTGGAGAAGCAGATATATCCAGGTATTGAGAGCCCTGTCACACACATGCAGTATTATTGTTTGTTGATAAAAGTAGCATGCTCACAAATTGGATAATCTTTTAGTCATCCTTTGTAACACTTTACTCAATAAATAAAATACTTTACAAGCATCAATTATACATTTTTTGTTGGTGAGAAAGCCTTTTTAAAACGTGTGTCTTTACTGTTATTTATAGTACTAATTTATAACATACAAGTTTTTATGGAAGTTCCAAATTATTACTGGCAACCTACTAATATGTCTAAACATTTGCTAGGGACCAGCACATACTGGAGGCCTGTGAGCAGGAGCTCCAGGCTGCTCAGAGGAGATGTGACGGGGCCAAAGAGAGTCTGGCTGCACTAGACAAAAGTCTGGGCACATATCAAGCCGGAGTGGAGCACCTCGCAGTCAAACTTCAACACATTACCCTGGTAACGAGTTGGAGAAATTATTTGTCTTTTATTTGCACAGAATAAGACAGATTATCTTTTGACAGAGCACTTTTTACCATAGTCGATTTGGCTGTACTTCAGACACCCAATGAATGTTTGGTACAAGAATGAAGTAATAGTTTGAAGTGAAACATAGACGGGTTTATTTATTGTTTATTTATTGTTTATTTATTAATGGATCCCTATTAGTCTTTACCGTAGTGTGAAGTCATTGTTACGTTTTAAAATTAAGATTCAGTTCACTGTGCATTAAGAAGAGCCACAAGCCTTTTCATTCCCTGGAAATAATACTTCTAAAATATATAGTATCAGCTGTTTCCTGAAGCCACAAATGCTACGTCGCAGTTTTACAACCACATGTTATTGCATATGTGCTCAATAGGCTGGTGTTTGAAAACTTTGATTTTATGTTTCAGAGCGACAAGGACACTTTAACTACTGCATCCACTGACTCGAGTCTGGTGGCTCTGCTCCACGTGTGTGAGCTCAAGCTACAGTCACTTCACTCTGAGCTCCAGGGAGAAGACCTCTCTGCCGTCATGAAGATGATGGACGACGACAAGGTGACTCGTTACAATCGCAATGCATGTTTGTGGCATGATTCATGCAGTGACTATTTTCATACTCAAATCTTCTTGAACATTATTACGGTGTTGATAATTAAAGGGGAATGTTGGACACGCCAGTGTGTATGGGTCTTGATGTCACTCAGTTACATTATTTGAATATTTTAAAATAACATCATTGTGCCATAAGTGACAGCGTTGTTCTTTTAATTACCTAGATACGTTATCTACAAACATGGTTTGACGCTCTTGCTTCACAGCAAGAAGGTCCCGGGTTTGAGTGGAGTTAACATGTTCTCTCCGTGTCTGGTTTCCTCTGCCACTAAAATGCCATGTATAAGAAGCCCCCTTCTTTAAAAAAAGAGATTCTGAAATTACAATAAGACTTTCCTGGTTAATTTAGGTTAAAAATATGTATTAAGAAGAACTAACTGTAACTTTTCCAACTGTTTTAGTTACAGCATGTGGCAAGTCTCTTACTCTTTCATTTGCAGGTCAAGAAGTACTAATTCTTGCCTTAGATTTAAGTGTCATGGGGCTCTATTTGATCATGTAGAAAGTCTGAAAGTCTTTAATCCCTCAGCCTGGTATCAATTCATTCAGGCTATCCACCAGCACTTCTAAATAGGACACAACAGGTTTCCTCTCTTGGATTTGTCTTGTAACAGTGTAGTTTTTGCCTTGTGCAGTTCTTTCTTAAAATTGAGGGGAGGTTGCCGACCTTCAACACACGTGTCCAGCTGCCTGAGGACCAAAGACAGGAGCTTTTTGGAGATGGTCAGTTGTAAACACACAGTGATGTATACTGCGCATACAGTGGATTAATTATTAGTTTTTGTCTAAATCTTTAATATTTATTGTTTCAGAGGAGGACAGTGATGAGGACGAGGCAGGCATCATCTCACGAGAAGCTCTGAAAAGACAGTCTCAGATGGTTGTTGACGCCAAGTTCAAGAAAAAGGCTTGGAAAAAGAAGTGAAAATGCAATACAATCAATCATATCAAAAGAGACCCTTTCTGTATTTTTTTGGGTGTCCAATTTTATTTTACTCTTAAGAAACCTGTGTATGTCAAGGAAAAAACATTTTAAGGCTTATACATTCAATAAAGAAATTAAACAATTAGTTTTAACTTTATATGGGGGTTTTATATGCATATAAATGTGTTTTCCATGCATTGTGCATACACAAATGCCCAATGTAGCAAAAATTATAGAAATAAAAACGTATAGGCCTATACGCAAATTGATAGTTCATTAGGCCTACAATTTTATTTGTCAGAATATTCAATAAACTCAGAATATTCAATAAACCCCACATCTTCTGAGAAAATCAGAAGATGTGGGGTCACCAGTCTTCATGAATTGGAAACACTGTGTTTACATTGAGTGTTATTTGTTCATACTGCCATGCAGTCTTAAGTTTTAAAGGAATGTGTCAGTTTGAACTACATTGACATCACTTACCAAAGCTGAAACGTTACGATCATGTAGAAAACAAAAAAGCATGATGTCTGTAATGGCCTTAAGAGATTCTAAGTGCCTTACATTAACCAAATATGTTTCTTTTTTTTTAATATTGAATATTTTTGCATTTGAACATGTAATGTCTCCATTTCTAAAACAAATGTTATATAGTAGAATAATGTAAAATATTTCTATTTAAATAATAAATTTCTCATGATTGTCTTATTATTACGGTATTAATATTTTGTAATCTTTCATTTCCACCTCTCACCGCTAAGTCTGAAATGACACTCTTTCACCACAAGGTGCGCTGTCTCACGGGTTCGTAGAGTGTACACGTTGCTTAGCAACAGCCTGGTTGAGTTTGAGGCCGCTAAAAACACGGAGAATATTGTGGCTAAATATAAACACAACATGCCGTTCAACCGAAAGTCCAAACCTCCACTCAGTGACCAGATAACGGAGCTACAGCGCAAAATTCAACTTTTAGGTACTTTTATATATTCTGATATCGAGTGTTAACCATAGGTGTTAACGGGCGTTAATGCTTTCAACTGGTCTAACTAAACTGTGTGACATCAAGACACAAGTGTTTACGATGCCTTTGGCTGGTTTCCGGCTATTTTGCCGTCACATAATTGATATAGATCATATCTAACTGGTTAAGGTTAGGGCCAGAAGCATAGACCTCGCCAGGAGTTGGAAAACGCTCGAGTTTAGAAACAGAAAATCAATTACGGTTAGTAAAATCATTTGGCTTAGGCTAGGAAAAGGTTAGGGATAGGTTTATTAATGACGTTACAGTTTAAAATCAAGTTTGTCTAATAACTAATCATTTATTTAATCTCTTGAAATGAAGGGGAAAAACATGTTGAGCTGTAAGAAATTCAGTGGGAAGTAGTAACGGTACTGAATTACATCTACTCAAGTAACGTTAAATCAGTAACTTTTTAAAGTAATTGTACTTCTGAGAATAGTTATACCATAGGGTACTTTTTGCTTGAGTAATATAATGAAGTATCTGTACTCTTGAGTAAAAAAAAGGTTCCTTGCGAGTACATTTTTAGTTGGCAAAAGCTTCTTGTCACAAAACTATTTTATTCTTCAGAAAAAACAGTTGTGTATATTAATCTGGAATGTCCTTCAGAAATACCAACAGTTACTCAAGTAGCATTTTCCTCAGGTACTTTTTTATTCTTTAGTAATTATATTGGTAACCACTTTATACTACTTCTAAAAATATTTCAAAGTAAAGTTTTTTTTACCTGAGTAAATGTATGAGCTGTTCTACCCACCTCCGTAGAAATGAGACACATGTGCTATTTTATCTTTTCGTTTTTCCCCCCATTTGACACCGATGTAAGTAACGCATGTGTCCACCAGAGTGCGAAAGAACTGCGTTTTGTGAAAGCTCTCAAGCCAAGATCAAAAAGAATAAAGAGACCATCCAGCAGCTGAGAGGAGAAAACACCAGCCTCTACAAGAAGCTCGCAGCCGCTAATGAAGTAAGTCAGGTCAAGAGTTATGTGATGTTGGAAGTGTTTGTCGGAAAACTAACAACAAATGTCTTCTGTGTTTACAGGGTGATAAACATGTGGTTAAAGTGGCTTTCCAAAATATGGAAACAATCTCAGAGAAAGATGCCTTTCGCAACATGTCATCAAAGGTGTTTTTAATTGACCACATCCCACATAATCAATGTTGATTATTTTCTTTTTTCTATTTTGCAGACAGCCTCTGGCAACCCTGGATAGAAAGATCCAAACAAAGAAGAAGCGTCTCAATGCTCAAAAGCACGTCACACGGACTCTGCAGCAGCGCCGCAATGAGCTGAAGTTAGAATATGAGAGACTGAAAGCACTGGGCGACGATTCTATCAGAGCTGGAGAGGACGACGCTGTGGTGCTTTCATTAAATGATACCGACATGTTTACAAAAGGTGCGTTGTAATTATTTGAGTGCTTTATTTTGTGTGTGTTGTATTTGTTTTCAGAAACTGCGAACTCTGGAGAATAACTTGGAGAAGACCTTGCTGAAGTGTAAGGAGGCAGAAAACATCACTAGAAACTATTTGGCGTTCAAAAGTAATCTACAGGTAATACTACCGGCTGTAGTAATAATGTCATCTTTAAACACATCTAGGTTGAGAATGTTGGGTGAAGAACATATTTCAAATCTAAATCTGAAAAGGTGCTCTGTTACAGGAGGAGAGTCTGCATTACCCGGGCCAGCTGGACAGTCTGGAAGAAGACGTGTTAAAGTACAAAGATGAGCTTCAAACGCTTAGGGCCATGAAGCATGAAGCCCAGCTCTCAGCAGAAGCATCAAAGGTGACCAAAGCTAAGTCGCTGGCTCTACTGTTATACACGTGTGCTTTTTGTTTATTAAATGAGAGGGGTACTTTTAGTCATTTCGGTGTGTGATATTTCTATTTCCGGCCAGGCTGAGTTGCAGCAAAGAGAAGAACTACTCTACAAAGATCGTAAGGAGAGGGAACGCTACAAGATGAAGGTGGAAGAGCACAAAATCCAAACGGAAAAAGTTGAAAGACGGGTAATGTGCACTCTGTTGATTGTCCTCGTCAGTGGTTCTCATCCGGAGGGACGGGACACAAAAGTGGGTTGCAGAATCATTCTCAGCTAGGGAAAAATGAAGTAACATAACACAGATGCCATTGATCTGCATTTCTTAACAGTTAGGCCAAAGGAGGAAAAATGAGCAACTTAAAATGAGGGACAGTAAAAAACTTGTTTGTTCAGTGGTTCAATGAAAGTTTTAGAAATAGGAAATTTGGTTTGAATATCCTTAAAGGCAAAAAAACAACAACAAAAAAACATTGTAACTGAAATTTACAACTGTAGATAAAAAAAATACCAATACTATTTTACTACGATAATGTTGGTCACACGCAGGCTCAGAGGACAGCCATGCAGCCGGACGACTTGAGCAGTGAGCTTCAGCGCAGCACCACAAGGGCGGCAGCAGAGGACGAACAAGCCATGTCAACATTTGAGGACGTCTTCAGACAAATCAAGGAAGCCACAGGAGTCACTGATATTCAGGTATGAGATCTGCTGACAGAAGTATTGCTCATTGACAGTTCAGTTCATTTTTTAAGTTCAATTATTAAACATAAGGCAAACCAACACTATCAGAATGACTAGTTATAAAGGATATCACATTCCAAATTTCTGTGCAAATTTACAAAAAGGGTTCCATCCACCCATCCATCTATTTTCTTCCACTTGTCCGTTACCGGATCACGGGGGGAACTGTTGGATCTGCCCAAGTCACATTGCTCCAGCCCCTATGGCTCCTCCTGCAGGTGGTGGGTCCACAGAAGGACGGCCTCACGATTCTAACCGGGCCTGTTGGTCTCTCATAAGGGGCTTCTGAACCGCTCTTTGTCTGACCCATCACCTAGGACCTGTTTGCCCTGGGAGACCCTACCAGGGGCACGAAGCCCCCGACAACAGAGCTCCAGGATCATTGGGGCGCTCAAACCCCTCCACCACGTTACGGTGGCGGTTCCAGGAGGGGTTAAATATTTAAAATAAACTCTGCTAATTATTTTATTGTTGCCTTTACAGGAGATTGCAGAGCGCTTTGTCACGCAGAAGGGGATCCGCGATCATCTGGAGAAGTTGATAGAGGAAAACAAAAATATATTGGTGCAGTTGAAGGAACAGAAGGAGCAGCTGAACCAACAGTTTGAGGAGAAGAAATATTCTGGAGAAGCAGATATATCCAGGTATTGAGAGCCCTGTCACACACATGCAGTATTATTGTTTGTTGATAAAAGTAGCATGCTCACAAATTGGATAATCTTTTAGTCATCCTTTGTAACACTTTACTCAATAAATAAAATACTTTACAAGCATCAATTATACATTTTTTGTTGGTGAGAAAGCCTTTTTAAAACGTGTGTCTTTACTGTTATTTATAGTACTAATTTATAACATACAAGTTTTTATGGAAGTTCCAAATTATTACTGGCAACCTACTAATATGTCTAAACATTTGCTAGGGACCAGCACATACTGGAGGCCTGTGAGCAGGAGCTCCAGGCTGCTCAGAGGAGATGTGACGGGGCCAAAGAGAGTCTGGCTGCACTAGACAAAAGTCTGGGCACATATCAAGCCGGAGTGGAGCACCTCGCAGTCAAACTTCAACACATTACCCTGGTAACGAGTTGGAGAAATTATTTGTCTTTTATTTGCACAGAATAAGACAGATTATCTTTTGACAGAGCACTTTTTACCATAGTCGATTTGGCTGTACTTCAGACACCCAATGAATGTTTGGTACAAGAATGAAGTAATAGTTTGAAGTGAAACATAGACGGGTTTATTTATTGTTTATTTATTGTTTATTTATTAATGGATCCCTATTAGTCTTTACCGTAGTGTGAAGTCATTGTTACGTTTTAAAATTAAGATTCAGTTCACTGTGCATTAAGAAGAGCCACAAGCCTTTTCATTCCCTGGAAATAATACTTCTAAAATATATAGTATCAGCTGTTTCCTGAAGCCACAAATGCTACGTCGCAGTTTTACAACCACATGTTATTGCATATGTGCTCAATAGGCTGGTGTTTGAAAACTTTGATTTTATGTTTCAGAGCGACAAGGACACTTTAACTACTGCATCCACTGACTCGAGTCTGGTGGCTCTGCTCCACGTGTGTGAGCTCAAGCTACAGTCACTTCACTCTGAGCTCCAGGGAGAAGACCTCTCTGCCGTCATGAAGATGATGGACGACGACAAGGTGACTCGTTACAATCGCAATGCATGTTTGTGGCATGATTCATGCAGTGACTATTTTCATACTCAAATCTTCTTGAACATTATTACGGTGTTGATAATTAAAGGGGAATGTTGGACACGCCAGTGTGTATGGGTCTTGATGTCACTCAGTTACATTATTTGAATATTTTAAAATAACATCATTGTGCCATAAGTGACAGCGTTGTTCTTTTAATTACCTAGATACGTTATCTACAAACATGGTTTGACGCTCTTGCTTCACAGCAAGAAGGTCCCGGGTTTGAGTGGAGTTAACATGTTCTCTCCGTGTCTGGTTTCCTCTGCCACTAAAATGCCATGTATAAGAAGCCCCCTTCTTTAAAAAAAGAGATTCTGAAATTACAATAAGACTTTCCTGGTTAATTTAGGTTAAAAATATGTATTAAGAAGAACTAACTGTAACTTTTCCAACTGTTTTAGTTACAGCATGTGGCAAGTCTCTTACTCTTTCATTTGCAGGTCAAGAAGTACTAATTCTTGCCTTAGATTTAAGTGTCATGGGGCTCTATTTGATCATGTAGAAAGTCTGAAAGTCTTTAATCCCTCAGCCTGGTATCAATTCATTCAGGCTATCCACCAGCACTTCTAAATAGGACACAACAGGTTTCCTCTCTTGGATTTGTCTTGTAACAGTGTAGTTTTTGCCTTGTGCAGTTCTTTCTTAAAATTGAGGGGAGGTTGCCGACCTTCAACACACGTGTCCAGCTGCCTGAGGACCAAAGACAGGAGCTTTTTGGAGATGGTCAGTTGTAAACACACAGTGATGTATACTGCGCATACAGTGGATTAATTATTAGTTTTTGTCTAAATCTTTAATATTTATTGTTTCAGAGGAGGACAGTGATGAGGACGAGGCAGGCATCATCTCACGAGAAGCTCTGAAAAGACAGTCTCAGATGGTTGTTGACGCCAAGTTCAAGAAAAAGGCTTGGAAAAAGAAGTGAAAATGCAATACAATCAATCATATCAAAAGAGACCCTTTCTGTATTTTTTTGGGTGTCCAATTTTATTTTACTCTTAAGAAACCTGTGTATGTCAAGGAAAAAACATTTTAAGGCTTATACATTCAATAAAGAAATTAAACAATTAGTTTTAACTTTATATGGGGGTTTTATATGCATATAAATGTGTTTTCCATGCATTGTGCATACACAAATGCCCAATGTAGCAAAAATTATAGAAATAAAAACGTATAGGCCTATACGCAAATTGATAGTTCATTAGGCCTACAATTTTATTTGTCAGAATATTCAATAAACTCAGAATATTCAATAAACCCCACATCTTCTGAGAAAATCAGAAGATGTGGGGTCACCAGTCTTCATGAATTGGAAACACTGTGTTTACATTGAGTGTTATTTGTTCATACTGCCATGCAGTCTTAAGTTTTAAAGGAATGTGTCAGTTTGAACTACATTGACATCACTTACCAAAGCTGAAACGTTACGATCATGTAGAAAACAAAAAAGCATGATGTCTGTAATGGCCTTAAGAGATTCTAAGTGCCTTACATTAACCAAATATGTTTCTTTTTTTTTAATATTGAATATTTTTGCATTTGAACATGTAATGTCTCCATTTCTAAAACAAATGTTATATAGTAGAATAATGTAAAATATTTCTATTTAAATAATAAATTTCTCATGATTGTCTTATTATTACGGTATTAATATTTTGTAATCTTTCATTTCCACCTCTCACCGCTAAGTCTGAAATGACACTCTTTCACCACAAGGTGCGCTGTCTCACGGGTTCGTAGAGTGTACACGTTGCTTAGCAACAGCCTGGTTGAGTTTGAGGCCGCTAAAAACACGGAGAATATTGTGGCTAAATATAAACACAACATGCCGTTCAACCGAAAGTCCAAACCTCCACTCAGTGACCAGATAACGGAGCTACAGCGCAAAATTCAACTTTTAGGTACTTTTATATATTCTGATATCGAGTGTTAACCATAGGTGTTAACGGGCGTTAATGCTTTCAACTGGTCTAACTAAACTGTGTGACATCAAGACACAAGTGTTTACGATGCCTTTGGCTGGTTTCCGGCTATTTTGCCGTCACATAATTGATATAGATCATATCTAACTGGTTAAGGTTAGGGCCAGAAGCATAGACCTCGCCAGGAGTTGGAAAACGCTCGAGTTTAGAAACAGAAAATCAATTACGGTTAGTAAAATCATTTGGCTTAGGCTAGGAAAAGGTTAGGGATAGGTTTATTAATGACGTTACAGTTTAAAATCAAGTTTGTCTAATAACTAATCATTTATTTAATCTCTTGAAATGAAGGGGAAAAACATGTTGAGCTGTAAGAAATTCAGTGGGAAGTAGTAACGGTACTGAATTACATCTACTCAAGTAACGTTAAATCAGTAACTTTTTAAAGTAATTGTACTTCTGAGAATAGTTATACCATAGGGTACTTTTTGCTTGAGTAATATAATGAAGTATCTGTACTCTTGAGTAAAAAAAAAGGTTCCTTGCGAGTACATTTTTAGTTGGCAAAAGCTTCTTGTCACAAAACTATTTTATTCTTCAGAAAAAACAGTTGTGTATATTAATCTGGAATGTCCTTCAGAAATACCAACAGTTACTCAAGTAGCATTTTCCTCAGGTACTTTTTTATTCTTTAGTAATTATATTGGTAACCACTTTATACTACTTCTAAAAATATTTCAAAGTAAAGTTTTTTTTACCTGAGTAAATGTATGAGCTGTTCTACCCACCTCCGTAGAAATGAGACACATGTGCTATTTTATCTTTTCGTTTTTCCCCCCATTTGACACCGATGTAAGTAACGCATGTGTCCACCAGAGTGCGAAAGAACTGCGTTTTGTGAAAGCTCTCAAGCCAAGATCAAAAAGAATAAAGAGACCATCCAGCAGCTGAGAGGAGAAAACACCAGCCTCTACAAGAAGCTCGCAGCCGCTAATGAAGTAAGTCAGGTCAAGAGTTATGTGATGTTGGAAGTGTTTGTCGGAAAACTAACAACAAATGTCTTCTGTGTTTACAGGGTGATAAACATGTGGTTAAAGTGGCTTTCCAAAATATGGAAACAATCTCAGAGAAAGATGCCTTTCGCAACATGTCATCAAAGGTGTTTTTAATTGACCACATCCCACATAATCAATGTTGATTATTTTCTTTTTTCTATTTTGCAGACAGCTCTGGCAACCCTGGATAGAAAGATCCAAACAAAGAAGAAGCGTCTCAATGCTCAAAAGCACGTCACACGGACTCTGCAGCAGCGCCGCAATGAGCTGAAGTTAGAATATGAGAGACTGAAAGCACTGGGCGACGATTCTATCAGAGCTGGAGAGGACGACGCTGTGGTGCTTTCATTAAATGATACCGACATGTTTACAAAAGGTGCGTTGTAATTATTTGAGTGCTTTATTTTGTGTGTGTTGTATTTGTTTTCAGAAACTGCGAACTCTGGAGAATAACTTGGAGAAGACCTTGCTGAAGTGTAAGGAGGCAGAAAACATCACTAGAAACTATTTGGCGTTCAAAAGTAATCTACAGGTAATACTACCGGCTGTAGTAATAATGTCATCTTTAAACACATCTAGGTTGAGAATGTTGGGTGAAGAACATATTTCAAATCTAAATCTGAAAAGGTGCTCTGTTACAGGAGGAGAGTCTGCATTACCCGGGCCAGCTGGACAGTCTGGAAGAAGACGTGTTAAAGTACAAAGATGAGCTTCAAACGCTTAGGGCCATGAAGCATGAAGCCCAGCTCTCAGCAGAAGCATCAAAGGTGACCAAAGCTAAGTCGCTGGCTCTACTGTTATACACGTGTGCTTTTTGTTTATTAAATGAGAGTGTGTGATATTTCTATTTCCGGCCAGGCTGAGTTGCAGCAAAGAGAAGAACTACTCTACAAAGATCGTAAGGAGAGGGAACGCTACAAGATGAAGGTGGAAGAGCACAAAATCCAAACGGAAAAAGTTGAAAGACGGGTAATGTGCACTCTGTTGATTGTCCTCGTCAGTGGTTCTCATCCGGAGGGACGGGACACAAAAGTGGGTTGCAGAATCATTCTCAGCTAGGGAAAAATGAAGTAACATAACACAGATGCCATTGATCTGCATTTCTTAACAGTAGGCCTAAGGAGGAAAAATGAGCAACTTAAAATGAGGGACAGTAAAAAACTTGTTTGTTCAGTGGTTCAATGAAAGTTTTAGAAATATGAAATTTGGTTTGAATATCCTTAAAGGCAAAAAAAAAAAAAAAAAAACATTGTAAAAAAATACCAATACTATTTTACTACGATAATGTTGGTCACACGCAGGCTCAGAGGACAGCCATGCAGCCGGACGACTTGAGCAGTGAGCTTCAGCGCAGCACCACAAGGGCGGCAGCAGAGGACGAACAAGCCATGTCAACATTTGAGGACGTCTTCAGACAAATCAAGGAAGCCACAGGAGTCACTGATATTCAGGTATGAGATCTGCTGACAGAAGTATTGCTCATTGACAGTTCAGTTCATTTTTTAAGTTCAATTATTAAACATAAGGCAAACCAACACTATCAGAATGACTAGTTATAAAGGATATCACATTCCAAATGTCTGTGCAAATTTACAAAAAGGGTTCCATCCACCCATCCATCTATTTTCTTCCACTTGTCCGTTACCGGATCACGGGGGGAACTGTTGGATCTGCCCAAGTCACATTGCTCCAGCCCCTATGGCTCCTCCTGCAGGTGGTGGGTCCACAGAAGGACGGCCTCACGATTCTAACCGGGCCTGTTGGTCTCTCATAAGGGGCTTCTGAACCGCTCTTTGTCTGACCCATCACCTAGGACCTGTTTGCCCTGGGAGACCCTACCAGGGGCACGAAGCCCCCGACAACAGAGCTCCAGGATCATTGGGGCGCTCAAACCCCTCCACCACGTTACGGTGGCGGTTCCAGGAGGGGTTAAATATTTAAAATAAACTCTGCTAATTATTTTATTGTTGCCTTTACAGGAGATTGCAGAGCGCTTTGTCACGCAGAAGGGGATCCGCGATCATCTGGAGAAGTTGATAGAGGAAAACAAAAATATATTGGTGCAGTTGAAGGAACAGAAGGAGCAGCTGAACCAACAGTTTGAGGAGAAGAAATATTCTGGAGAAGCAGATATATCCAGGTATTGAGAGCCCTGTCACACACATGCAGTATTATTGTTTGTTGATAAAAGTAGCATGCTCACAAATTGGATAATCTTTTAGTCATCCTTTGTAACACTTTACTCAATAAATAAAATACTTTACAAGCATCAATTATACATTTTTTGTTGGTGAGAAAGCCTTTTTAAAACGTGTGTCTTTACTGTTATTTATAGTACTAATTTATAACATACAAGTTTTTATGGAAGTTCCAAATTATTACTGGCAACCTACTAATATGTCTAAACATTTGCTAGGGACCAGCACATACTGGAGGCCTGTGAGCAGGAGCTCCAGGCTGCTCAGAGGAGATGTGACGGGGCCAAAGAGAGTCTGGCTGCACTAGACAAAAGTCTGGGCACATATCAAGCCGGAGTGGAGCACCTCGCAGTCAAACTTCAACACATTACCCTGGTAACGAGTTGGAGAAATTATTTGTCTTTTATTTGCACAGAATAAGACAGATTATCTTTTGACAGAGCACTTTTTACCATAGTCGATTTGGCTGTACTTCAGACACCCAATGAATGTTTGGTACAAGAATGAAGTAATAGTTTGAAGCGAAACATAGACGGGTTTATTTATTGTTTATTTATTGTTTATTTATTAATGGATCCCTATTAGTCTTTACCGTAGTGTGAAGTCATTGTTACGTTTTAAAATTAAGATTCAGTTCACTGTGCATTAAGAAGAGCCACAAGCCTTTTCATTCCCTGGAAATAATACTTCTAAAATATATAGTATCAGCTGTTTCCTGAAGCCACAAATGCTACGTCGCAGTTTTACAACCACATGTTATTGCATATGTGCTCAATAGGCTGGTGTTTGAAAACTTTGATTTTATGTTTCAGAGCGACAAGGACACTTTAACTACTGCATCCACTGACTCGAGTCTGGTGGCTCTGCTCCACGTGTGTGAGCTCAAGCTACAGTCACTTCACTCTGAGCTCCAGGGAGAAGACCTCTCTGCCGTCATGAAGATGATGGACGACGACAAGGTGACTCGTTACAATCGCAATGCATGTTTGTGGCATGATTCATGCAGTGACTATTTTCATACTCAAATCTTCTTGAACATTATTACGGTGTTGATAATTAAAGGGGAATGTTGGACACGCCAGTGTGTATGGGTCTTGATGTCACTCAGTTACATTATTTGAATATTTTAAAATAACATCATTGTGCCATAAGTGACAGCGTTGTTCTTTTAATTACCTAGATACGTTATCTACAAACATGGTTTGACGCTCTTGCTTCACAGCAAGAAGGTCCCGGGTTTGAGTGGAGTTAACATGTTCTCTCCGTGTCTGGTTTCCTCTGCCACTAAAATGCCATGTATAAGAAGCCCCCTTCTTTAAAAAAAGAGATTCTGAAATTACAATAAGACTTTCCTGGTTAATTTAGGTTAAAAATATGTATTAAGAAGAACTAACTGTAACTTTTCCAACTGTTTTAGTTACAGCATGTGGCAAGTCTCTTACTCTTTCATTTGCAGGTCAAGAAGTACTAATTCTTGCCTTAGATTTAAGTGTCATGGGGCTCTATTTGATCATGTAGAAAGTCTGAAAGTCTTTAATCCCTCAGCCTGGTATCAATTCATTCAGGCTATCCACCAGCACTTCTAAATAGGACACAACAGGTTTCCTCTCTTGGATTTGTCTTGTAACAGTGTAGTTTTTGCCTTGTGCAGTTCTTTCTTAAAATTGAGGGGAGGTTGCCGACCTTCAACACACGTGTCCAGCTGCCTGAGGACCAAAGACAGGAGCTTTTTGGAGATGGTCAGTTGTAAACACACAGTGATGTATACTGCGCATACAGTGGATTAATTATTAGTTTTTGTCTAAATCTTTAATATTTATTGTTTCAGAGGAGGACAGTGATGAGGACGAGGCAGGCATCATCTCACGAGAAGCTCTGAAAAGACAGTCTCAGATGGTTGTTGACGCCAAGTTCAAGAAAAAGGCTTGGAAAAAGAAGTGAAAATGCAATACAATCAATCATATCAAAAGAGACCCTTTCTGTATTTTTTTGGGTGTCCAATTTTATTTTACTCTTAAGAAACCTGTGTATGTCAAGGAAAAAACATTTTAAGGCTTATACATTCAATAAAGAAATTAAACAATTAGTTTTAACTTTATATGGGGGTTTTATATGCATATAAATGTGTTTTCCATGCATTGTGCATACACAAATGCCCAATGTAGCAAAAATTATAGAAATAAAAACGTATAGGCCTATACGCAAATTGATAGTTCATTAGGCCTACAATTTTATTTGTCAGAATATTCAATAAACTCAGAATATTCAATAAACCCCACATCTTCTGAGAAAATCAGAAGATGTGGGGTCACCAGTCTTCATGAATTGGAAACACTGTGTTTACATTGAGTGTTATTTGTTCATACTGCCATGCAGTCTTAAGTTTTAAAGGAATGTGTCAGTTTGAACTACATTGACATCACTTACCAAAGCTGAAACGTTACGATCATGTAGAAAACAAAAAAGCATGATGTCTGTAATGGCCTTAAGAGATTCTAAGTGCCTTACATTAACCAAATATGTTTCTTTTTTTTTAATATTGAATATTTTTGCATTTGAACATGTAATGTCTCCATTTCTAAAACAAATGTTATATAGTAGAATAATGTAAAATATTTCTATTTAAATAATAAATTTCTCATGATTGTCTTATTATTACGGTATTAATATTTTGTAATCTTTCATTTCCACCTCTCACCGCTAAGTCTGAAATGACACTCTTTCACCACAAGGTGCGCTGTCTCACGGGTTCGTAGAGTGTACACGTTGCTTAGCAACAGCCTGGTTGAGTTTGAGGCCGCTAAAAACACGGAGAATATTGTGGCTAAATATAAACACAACATGCCGTTCAACCGAAAGTCCAAACCTCCACTCAGTGACCAGATAACGGAGCTACAGCGCAAAATTCAACTTTTAGGTACTTTTATATATTCTGATATCGAGTGTTAACCATAGGTGTTAACGGGCGTTAATGCTTTCAACTGGTCTAACTAAACTGTGTGACATCAAGACACAAGTGTTTACGATGCCTTTGGCTGGTTTCCGGCTATTTTGCCGTCACATAATTGATATAGATCATATCTAACTGGTTAAGGTTAGGGCCAGAAGCATAGACCTCGCCAGGAGTTGGAAAACGCTCGAGTTTAGAAACAGAAAATCAATTACGGTTAGTAAAATCATTTGGCTTAGGCTAGGAAAAGGTTAGGGATAGGTTTATTAATGACGTTACAGTTTAAAATCAAGTTTGTCTAATAACTAATCATTTATTTAATCTCTTGAAATGAAGGGGAAAAACATGTTGAGCTGTAAGAAATTCAGTGGGAAGTAGTAACGGTACTGAATTACATCTACTCAAGTAACGTTAAATCAGTAACTTTTTAAAGTAATTGTACTTCTGAGAATAGTTATACCATAGGGTACTTTTTGCTTGAGTAATATAATGAAGTATCTGTACTCTTGAGTAAAAAAAAAGGTTCCTTGCGAGTACATTTTTAGTTGGCAAAAGCTTCTTGTCACAAAACTATTTTATTCTTCAGAAAAAACAGTTGTGTATATTAATCTGGAATGTCCTTCAGAAATACCAACAGTTACTCAAGTAGCATTTTCCTCAGGTACTTTTTTATTCTTTAGTAATTATATTGGTAACCACTTTATACTACTTCTAAAAATATTTCAAAGTAAAGTTTTTTTTACCTGAGTAAATGTATGAGCTGTTCTACCCACCTCCGTAGAAATGAGACACATGTGCTATTTTATCTTTTCGTTTTTCCCCCCATTTGACACCGATGTAAGTAACGCATGTGTCCACCAGAGTGCGAAAGAACTGCGTTTTGTGAAAGCTCTCAAGCCAAGATCAAAAAGAATAAAGAGACCATCCAGCAGCTGAGAGGAGAAAACACCAGCCTCTACAAGAAGCTCGCAGCCGCTAATGAAGTAAGTCAGGTCAAGAGTTATGTGATGTTGGAAGTGTTTGTCGGAAAACTAACAACAAATGTCTTCTGTGTTTACAGGGTGATAAACATGTGGTTAAAGTGGCTTTCCAAAATATGGAAACAATCTCAGAGAAAGATGCCTTTCGCAACATGTCATCAAAGGTGTTTTTAATTGACCACATCCCACATAATCAATGTTGATTATTTTCTTTTTTCTATTTTGCAGACAGCTCTGGCAACCCTGGATAGAAAGATCCAAACAAAGAAGAAGCGTCTCAATGCTCAAAAGCACGTCACACGGACTCTGCAGCAGCGCCGCAATGAGCTGAAGTTAGAATATGAGAGACTGAAAGCACTGGGCGACGATTCTATCAGAGCTGGAGAGGACGACGCTGTGGTGCTTTCATTAAATGATACCGACATGTTTACAAAAGGTGCGTTGTAATTATTTGAGTGCTTTATTTTGTGTGTGTTGTATTTGTTTTCAGAAACTGCGAACTCTGGAGAATAACTTGGAGAAGACCTTGCTGAAGTGTAAGGAGGCAGAAAACATCACTAGAAACTATTTGGCGTTCAAAAGTAATCTACAGGTAATACTACCGGCTGTAGTAATAATGTCATCTTTAAACACATCTAGGTTGAGAATGTTGGGTGAAGAACATATTTCAAATCTAAATCTGAAAAGGTGCTCTGTTACAGGAGGAGAGTCTGCATTACCCGGGCCAGCTGGACAGTCTGGAAGAAGACGTGTTAAAGTACAAAGATGAGCTTCAAACGCTTAGGGCCATGAAGCATGAAGCCCAGCTCTCAGCAGAAGCATCAAAGGTGACCAAAGCTAAGTCGCTGGCTCTACTGTTATACACGTGTGCTTTTTGTTTATTAAATGAGAGTGTGTGATATTTCTATTTCCGGCCAGGCTGAGTTGCAGCAAAGAGAAGAACTACTCTACAAAGATCGTAAGGAGAGGGAACGCTACAAGATGAAGGTGGAAGAGCACAAAATCCAAACGGAAAAAGTTGAAAGACGGGTAATGTGCACTCTGTTGATTGTCCTCGTCAGTGGTTCTCATCCGGAGGGACGGGACACAAAAGTGGGTTGCAGAATCATTCTCAGCTAGGGAAAAATGAAGTAACATAACACAGATGCCATTGATCTGCATTTCTTAACAGTAGGCCTAAGGAGGAAAAATGAGCAACTTAAAATGAGGGACAGTAAAAAACTTGTTTGTTCAGTGGTTCAATGAAAGTTTTAGAAATATGAAATTTGGTTTGAATATCCTTAAAGGCAAAAAAAAAAAAAAAAAAACATTGTAAAAAAATACCAATACTATTTTACTACGATAATGTTGGTCACACGCAGGCTCAGAGGACAGCCATGCAGCCGGACGACTTGAGCAGTGAGCTTCAGCGCAGCACCACAAGGGCGGCAGCAGAGGACGAACAAGCCATGTCAACATTTGAGGACGTCTTCAGACAAATCAAGGAAGCCACAGGAGTCACTGATATTCAGGTATGAGATCTGCTGACAGAAGTATTGCTCATTGACAGTTCAGTTCATTTTTTAAGTTCAATTATTAAACATAAGGCAAACCAACACTATCAGAATGACTAGTTATAAAGGATATCACATTCCAAATGTCTGTGCAAATTTACAAAAAGGGTTCCATCCACCCATCCATCTATTTTCTTCCACTTGTCCGTTACCGGATCACGGGGGGAACTGTTGGATCTGCCCAAGTCACATTGCTCCAGCCCCTATGGCTCCTCCTGCAGGTGGTGGGTCCACAGAAGGACGGCCTCACGATTCTAACCGGGCCTGTTGGTCTCTCATAAGGGGCTTCTGAACCGCTCTTTGTCTGACCCATCACCTAGGACCTGTTTGCCCTGGGAGACCCTACCAGGGGCACGAAGCCCCCGACAACAGAGCTCCAGGATCATTGGGGCGCTCAAACCCCTCCACCACGTTACGGTGGCGGTTCCAGGAGGGGTTAAATATTTAAAATAAACTCTGCTAATTATTTTATTGTTGCCTTTACAGGAGATTGCAGAGCGCTTTGTCACGCAGAAGGGGATCCGCGATCATCTGGAGAAGTTGATAGAGGAAAACAAAAATATATTGGTGCAGTTGAAGGAACAGAAGGAGCAGCTGAACCAACAGTTTGAGGAGAAGAAATATTCTGGAGAAGCAGATATATCCAGGTATTGAGAGCCCTGTCACACACATGCAGTATTATTGTTTGTTGATAAAAGTAGCATGCTCACAAATTGGATAATCTTTTAGTCATCCTTTGTAACACTTTACTCAATAAATAAAATACTTTACAAGCATCAATTATACATTTTTTGTTGGTGAGAAAGCCTTTTTAAAACGTGTGTCTTTACTGTTATTTATAGTACTAATTTATAACATACAAGTTTTTATGGAAGTTCCAAATTATTACTGGCAACCTACTAATATGTCTAAACATTTGCTAGGGACCAGCACATACTGGAGGCCTGTGAGCAGGAGCTCCAGGCTGCTCAGAGGAGATGTGACGGGGCCAAAGAGAGTCTGGCTGCACTAGACAAAAGTCTGGGCACATATCAAGCCGGAGTGGAGCACCTCGCAGTCAAACTTCAACACATTACCCTGGTAACGAGTTGGAGAAATTATTTGTCTTTTATTTGCACAGAATAAGACAGATTATCTTTTGACAGAGCACTTTTTACCATAGTCGATTTGGCTGTACTTCAGACACCCAATGAATGTTTGGTACAAGAATGAAGTAATAGTTTGAAGTGAAACATAGACGGGTTTATTTATTGTTTATTTATTGTTTATTTATTAATGGATCCCTATTAGTCTTTACCGTAGTGTGAAGTCATTGTTACGTTTTAAAATTAAGATTCAGTTCACTGTGCATTAAGAAGAGCCACAAGCCTTTTCATTCCCTGGAAATAATACTTCTAAAATATATAGTATCAGCTGTTTCCTGAAGCCACAAATGCTACGTCGCAGTTTTACAACCACATGTTATTGCATATGTGCTCAATAGGCTGGTGTTTGAAAACTTTGATTTTATGTTTCAGAGCGACAAGGACACTTTAACTACTGCATCCACTGACTCGAGTCTGGTGGCTCTGCTCCACGTGTGTGAGCTCAAGCTACAGTCACTTCACTCTGAGCTCCAGGGAGAAGACCTCTCTGCCGTCATGAAGATGATGGACGACGACAAGGTGACTCGTTACAATCGCAATGCATGTTTGTGGCATGATTCATGCAGTGACTATTTTCATACTCAAATCTTCTTGAACATTATTACGGTGTTGATAATTAAAGGGGAATGTTGGACACGCCAGTGTGTATGGGTCTTGATGTCACTCAGTTACATTATTTGAATATTTTAAAATAACATCATTGTGCCATAAGTGACAGCGTTGTTCTTTTAATTACCTAGATACGTTATCTACAAACATGGTTTGACGCTCTTGCTTCACAGCAAGAAGGTCCCGGGTTTGAGTGGAGTTAACATGTTCTCTCCGTGTCTGGTTTCCTCTGCCACTAAAATGCCATGTATAAGAAGCCCCCTTCTTTAAAAAAAGAGATTCTGAAATTACAATAAGACTTTCCTGGTTAATTTAGGTTAAAAATATGTATTAAGAAGAACTAACTGTAACTTTTCCAACTGTTTTAGTTACAGCATGTGGCAAGTCTCTTACTCTTTCATTTGCAGGTCAAGAAGTACTAATTCTTGCCTTAGATTTAAGTGTCATGGGGCTCTATTTGATCATGTAGAAAGTCTGAAAGTCTTTAATCCCTCAGCCTGGTATCAATTCATTCAGGCTATCCACCAGCACTTCTAAATAGGACACAACAGGTTTCCTCTCTTGGATTTGTCTTGTAACAGTGTAGTTTTTGCCTTGTGCAGTTCTTTCTTAAAATTGAGGGGAGGTTGCCGACCTTCAACACACGTGTCCAGCTGCCTGAGGACCAAAGACAGGAGCTTTTTGGAGATGGTCAGTTGTAAACACACAGTGATGTATACTGCGCATACAGTGGATTAATTATTAGTTTTTGTCTAAATCTTTAATATTTATTGTTTCAGAGGAGGACAGTGATGAGGACGAGGCAGGCATCATCTCACGAGAAGCTCTGAAAAGACAGTCTCAGATGGTTGTTGACGCCAAGTTCAAGAAAAAGGCTTGGAAAAAGAAGTGAAAATGCAATACAATCAATCATATCAAAAGAGACCCTTTCTGTATTTTTTTGGGTGTCCAATTTTATTTTACTCTTAAGAAACCTGTGTATGTCAAGGAAAAAACATTTTAAGGCTTATACATTCAATAAAGAAATTAAACAATTAGTTTTAACTTTATATGGGGGTTTTATATGCATATAAATGTGTTTTCCATGCATTGTGCATACACAAATGCCCAATGTAGCAAAAATTATAGAAATAAAAACGTATAGGCCTATACGCAAATTGATAGTTCATTAGGCCTACAATTTTATTTGTCAGAATATTCAATAAACTCAGAATATTCAATAAACCCCACATCTTCTGAGAAAATCAGAAGATGTGGGGTCACCAGTCTTCATGAATTGGAAACACTGTGTTTACATTGAGTGTTATTTGTTCATACTGCCATGCAGTCTTAAGTTTTAAAGGAATGTGTCAGTTTGAACTACATTGACATCACTTACCAAAGCTGAAACGTTACGATCATGTAGAAAACAAAAAAGCATGATGTCTGTAATGGCCTTAAGAGATTCTAAGTGCCTTACATTAACCAAATATGTTTCTTTTTTTTTAATATTGAATATTTTTGCATTTGAACATGTAATGTCTCCATTTCTAAAACAAATGTTATATAGTAGAATAATGTAAAATATTTCTATTTAAATAATAAATTTCTCATGATTGTCTTATTATTACGGTATTAATATTTTGTAATCTTTCATTTCCACCTCTCACCGCTAAGTCTGAAATGACACTCTTTCACCACAAGGTGCGCTGTCTCACGGGTTCGTAGAGTGTACACGTTGCTTAGCAACAGCCTGGTTGAGTTTGAGGCCGCTAAAAACACGGAGAATATTGTGGCTAAATATAAACACAACATGCCGTTCAACCGAAAGTCCAAACCTCCACTCAGTGACCAGATAACGGAGCTACAGCGCAAAATTCAACTTTTAGGTACTTTTATATATTCTGATATCGAGTGTTAACCATAGGTGTTAACGGGCGTTAATGCTTTCAACTGGTCTAACTAAACTGTGTGACATCAAGACACAAGTGTTTACGATGCCTTTGGCTGGTTTCCGGCTATTTTGCCGTCACATAATTGATATAGATCATATCTAACTGGTTAAGGTTAGGGCCAGAAGCATAGACCTCGCCAGGAGTTGGAAAACGCTCGAGTTTAGAAACAGAAAATCAATTACGGTTAGTAAAATCATTTGGCTTAGGCTAGGAAAAGGTTAGGGATAGGTTTATTAATGACGTTACAGTTTAAAATCAAGTTTGTCTAATAACTAATCATTTATTTAATCTCTTGAAATGAAGGGGAAAAACATGTTGAGCTGTAAGAAATTCAGTGGGAAGTAGTAACGGTACTGAATTACATCTACTCAAGTAACGTTAAATCAGTAACTTTTTAAAGTAATTGTACTTCTGAGAATAGTTATACCATAGGGTACTTTTTGCTTGAGTAATATAATGAAGTATCTGTACTCTTGAGTAAAAAAAAAGGTTCCTTGCGAGTACATTTTTAGTTGGCAAAAGCTTCTTGTCACAAAACTATTTTATTCTTCAGAAAAAACAGTTGTGTATATTAATCTGGAATGTCCTTCAGAAATACCAACAGTTACTCAAGTAGCATTTTCCTCAGGTACTTTTTTATTCTTTAGTAATTATATTGGTAACCACTTTATACTACTTCTAAAAATATTTCAAAGTAAAGTTTTTTTTACCTGAGTAAATGTATGAGCTGTTCTACCCACCTCCGTAGAAATGAGACACATGTGCTATTTTATCTTTTCGTTTTTCCCCCCATTTGACACCGATGTAAGTAACGCATGTGTCCACCAGAGTGCGAAAGAACTGCGTTTTGTGAAAGCTCTCAAGCCAAGATCAAAAAGAATAAAGAGACCATCCAGCAGCTGAGAGGAGAAAACACCAGCCTCTACAAGAAGCTCGCAGCCGCTAATGAAGTAAGTCAGGTCAAGAGTTATGTGATGTTGGAAGTGTTTGTCGGAAAACTAACAACAAATGTCTTCTGTGTTTACAGGGTGATAAACATGTGGTTAAAGTGGCTTTCCAAAATATGGAAACAATCTCAGAGAAAGATGCCTTTCGCAACATGTCATCAAAGGTGTTTTTAATTGACCACATCCCACATAATCAATGTTGATTATTTTCTTTTTTCTATTTTGCAGACAGCTCTGGCAACCCTGGATAGAAAGATCCAAACAAAGAAGAAGCGTCTCAATGCTCAAAAGCACGTCACACGGACTCTGCAGCAGCGCCGCAATGAGCTGAAGTTAGAATATGAGAGACTGAAAGCACTGGGCGACGATTCTATCAGAGCTGGAGAGGACGACGCTGTGGTGCTTTCATTAAATGATACCGACATGTTTACAAAAGGTGCGTTGTAATTATTTGAGTGCTTTATTTTGTGTGTGTTGTATTTGTTTTCAGAAACTGCGAACTCTGGAGAATAACTTGGAGAAGACCTTGCTGAAGTGTAAGGAGGCAGAAAACATCACTAGAAACTATTTGGCGTTCAAAAGTAATCTACAGGTAATACTACCGGCTGTAGTAATAATGTCATCTTTAAACACATCTAGGTTGAGAATGTTGGGTGAAGAACATATTTCAAATCTAAATCTGAAAAGGTGCTCTGTTACAGGAGGAGAGTCTGCATTACCCGGGCCAGCTGGACAGTCTGGAAGAAGACGTGTTAAAGTACAAAGATGAGCTTCAAACGCTTAGGGCCATGAAGCATGAAGCCCAGCTCTCAGCAGAAGCATCAAAGGTGACCAAAGCTAAGTCGCTGGCTCTACTGTTATACACGTGTGCTTTTTGTTTATTAAATGAGAGTGTGTGATATTTCTATTTCCGGCCAGGCTGAGTTGCAGCAAAGAGAAGAACTACTCTACAAAGATCGTAAGGAGAGGGAACGCTACAAGATGAAGGTGGAAGAGCACAAAATCCAAACGGAAAAAGTTGAAAGACGGGTAATGTGCACTCTGTTGATTGTCCTCGTCAGTGGTTCTCATCCGGAGGGACGGGACACAAAAGTGGGTTGCAGAATCATTCTCAGCTAGGGAAAAATGAAGTAACATAACACAGATGCCATTGATCTGCATTTCTTAACAGTAGGCCTAAGGAGGAAAAATGAGCAACTTAAAATGAGGGACAGTAAAAAACTTGTTTGTTCAGTGGTTCAATGAAAGTTTTAGAAATATGAAATTTGGTTTGAATATCCTTAAAGGCAAAAAAAAAAAAAAAAAAACATTGTAAAAAAATACCAATACTATTTTACTACGATAATGTTGGTCACACGCAGGCTCAGAGGACAGCCATGCAGCCGGACGACTTGAGCAGTGAGCTTCAGCGCAGCACCACAAGGGCGGCAGCAGAGGACGAACAAGCCATGTCAACATTTGAGGACGTCTTCAGACAAATCAAGGAAGCCACAGGAGTCACTGATATTCAGGTATGAGATCTGCTGACAGAAGTATTGCTCATTGACAGTTCAGTTCATTTTTTAAGTTCAATTATTAAACATAAGGCAAACCAACACTATCAGAATGACTAGTTATAAAGGATATCACATTCCAAATTTCTGTGCAAATTTACAAAAAGGGTTCCATCCACCCATCCATCTATTTTCTTCCACTTGTCCGTTACCGGATCACGGGGGGAACTGTTGGATCTGCCCAAGTCACATTGCTCCAGCCCCTATGGCTCCTCCTGCAGGTGGTGGGTCCACAGAAGGACGGCCTCACGATTCTAACCGGGCCTGTTGGTCTCTCATAAGGGGCTTCTGAACCGCTCTTTGTCTGACCCATCACCTAGGACCTGTTTGCCCTGGGAGACCCTACCAGGGGCACGAAGCCCCCGACAACAGAGCTCCAGGATCATTGGGGCGCTCAAACCCCTCCACCACGTTACGGTGGCGGTTCCAGGAGGGGTTAAATATTTAAAATAAACTCTGCTAATTATTTTATTGTTGCCTTTACAGGAGATTGCAGAGCGCTTTGTCACGCAGAAGGGGATCCGCGATCATCTGGAGAAGTTGATAGAGGAAAACAAAAATATATTGGTGCAGTTGAAGGAACAGAAGGAGCAGCTGAACCAACAGTTTGAGGAGAAGAAATATTCTGGAGAAGCAGATATATCCAGGTATTGAGAGCCCTGTCACACACATGCAGTATTATTGTTTGTTGATAAAAGTAGCATGCTCACAAATTGGATAATCTTTTAGTCATCCTTTGTAACACTTTACTCAATAAATAAAATACTTTACAAGCATCAATTATACATTTTTTGTTGGTGAGAAAGCCTTTTTAAAACGTGTGTCTTTACTGTTATTTATAGTACTAATTTATAACATACAAGTTTTTATGGAAGTTCCAAATTATTACTGGCAACCTACTAATATGTCTAAACATTTGCTAGGGACCAGCACATACTGGAGGCCTGTGAGCAGGAGCTCCAGGCTGCTCAGAGGAGATGTGACGGGGCCAAAGAGAGTCTGGCTGCACTAGACAAAAGTCTGGGCACATATCAAGCCGGAGTGGAGCACCTCGCAGTCAAACTTCAACACATTACCCTGGTAACGAGTTGGAGAAATTATTTGTCTTTTATTTGCACAGAATAAGACAGATTATCTTTTGACAGAGCACTTTTTACCATAGTCGATTTGGCTGTACTTCAGACACCCAATGAATGTTTGGTACAAGAATGAAGTAATAGTTTGAAGTGAAACATAGACGGGTTTATTTATTGTTTATTTATTGTTTATTTATTAATGGATCCCTATTAGTCTTTACCGTAGTGTGAAGTCATTGTTACGTTTTAAAATTAAGATTCAGTTCACTGTGCATTAAGAAGAGCCACAAGCCTTTTCATTCCCTGGAAATAATACTTCTAAAATATATAGTATCAGCTGTTTCCTGAAGCCACAAATGCTACGTCGCAGTTTTACAACCACATGTTATTGCATATGTGCTCAATAGGCTGGTGTTTGAAAACTTTGATTTTATGTTTCAGAGCGACAAGGACACTTTAACTACTGCATCCACTGACTCGAGTCTGGTGGCTCTGCTCCACGTGTGTGAGCTCAAGCTACAGTCACTTCACTCTGAGCTCCAGGGAGAAGACCTCTCTGCCGTCATGAAGATGATGGACGACGACAAGGTGACTCGTTACAATCGCAATGCATGTTTGTGGCATGATTCATGCAGTGACTATTTTCATACTCAAATCTTCTTGAACATTATTACGGTGTTGATAATTAAAGGGGAATGTTGGACACGCCAGTGTGTATGGGTCTTGATGTCACTCAGTTACATTATTTGAATATTTTAAAATAACATCATTGTGCCATAAGTGACAGCGTTGTTCTTTTAATTACCTAGATACGTTATCTACAAACATGGTTTGACGCTCTTGCTTCACAGCAAGAAGGTCCCGGGTTTGAGTGGAGTTAACATGTTCTCTCCGTGTCTGGTTTCCTCTGCCACTAAAATGCCATGTATAAGAAGCCCCCTTCTTTAAAAAAAGAGATTCTGAAATTACAATAAGACTTTCCTGGTTAATTTAGGTTAAAAATATGTATTAAGAAGAACTAACTGTAACTTTTCCAACTGTTTTAGTTACAGCATGTGGCAAGTCTCTTACTCTTTCATTTGCAGGTCAAGAAGTACTAATTCTTGCCTTAGATTTAAGTGTCATGGGGCTCTATTTGATCATGTAGAAAGTCTGAAAGTCTTTAATCCCTCAGCCTGGTATCAATTCATTCAGGCTATCCACCAGCACTTCTAAATAGGACACAACAGGTTTCCTCTCTTGGATTTGTCTTGTAACAGTGTAGTTTTTGCCTTGTGCAGTTCTTTCTTAAAATTGAGGGGAGGTTGCCGACCTTCAACACACGTGTCCAGCTGCCTGAGGACCAAAGACAGGAGCTTTTTGGAGATGGTCAGTTGTAAACACACAGTGATGTATACTGCGCATACAGTGGATTAATTATTAGTTTTTGTCTAAATCTTTAATATTTATTGTTTCAGAGGAGGACAGTGATGAGGACGAGGCAGGCATCATCTCACGAGAAGCTCTGAAAAGACAGTCTCAGATGGTTGTTGACGCCAAGTTCAAGAAAAAGGCTTGGAAAAAGAAGTGAAAATGCAATACAATCAATCATATCAAAAGAGACCCTTTCTGTATTTTTTTGGGTGTCCAATTTTATTTTACTCTTAAGAAACCTGTGTATGTCAAGGAAAAAACATTTTAAGGCTTATACATTCAATAAAGAAATTAAACAATTAGTTTTAACTTTATATGGGGGTTTTATATGCATATAAATGTGTTTTCCATGCATTGTGCATACACAAATGCCCAATGTAGCAAAAATTATAGAAATAAAAACGTATAGGCCTATACGCAAATTGATAGTTCATTAGGCCTACAATTTTATTTGTCAGAATATTCAATAAACTCAGAATATTCAATAAACCCCACATCTTCTGAGAAAATCAGAAGATGTGGGGTCACCAGTCTTCATGAATTGGAAACACTGTGTTTACATTGAGTGTTATTTGTTCATACTGCCATGCAGTCTTAAGTTTTAAAGGAATGTGTCAGTTTGAACTACATTGACATCACTTACCAAAGCTGAAACGTTACGATCATGTAGAAAACAAAAAAGCATGATGTCTGTAATGGCCTTAAGAGATTCTAAGTGCCTTACATTAACCAAATATGTTTCTTTTTTTTTAATATTGAATATTTTTGCATTTGAACATGTAATGTCTCCATTTCTAAAACAAATGTTATATAGTAGAATAATGTAAAATATTTCTATTTAAATAATAAATTTCTCATGATTGTCTTATTATTACGGTATTAATATTTTGTAATCTTTCATTTCCACCTCTCACCGCTAAGTCTGAAATGACACTCTTTCACCACAAGGTGCGCTGTCTCACGGGTTCGTAGAGTGTACACGTTGCTTAGCAACAGCCTGGTTGAGTTTGAGGCCGCTAAAAACACGGAGAATATTGTGGCTAAATATAAACACAACATGCCGTTCAACCGAAAGTCCAAACCTCCACTCAGTGACCAGATAACGGAGCTACAGCGCAAAATTCAACTTTTAGGTACTTTTATATATTCTGATATCGAGTGTTAACCATAGGTGTTAACGGGCGTTAATGCTTTCAACTGGTCTAACTAAACTGTGTGACATCAAGACACAAGTGTTTACGATGCCTTTGGCTGGTTTCCGGCTATTTTGCCGTCACATAATTGATATAGATCATATCTAACTGGTTAAGGTTAGGGCCAGAAGCATAGACCTCGCCAGGAGTTGGAAAACGCTCGAGTTTAGAAACAGAAAATCAATTACGGTTAGTAAAATCATTTGGCTTAGGCTAGGAAAAGGTTAGGGATAGGTTTATTAATGACGTTACAGTTTAAAATCAAGTTTGTCTAATAACTAATCATTTATTTAATCTCTTGAAATGAAGGGGAAAAACATGTTGAGCTGTAAGAAATTCAGTGGGAAGTAGTAACGGTACTGAATTACATCTACTCAAGTAACGTTAAATCAGTAACTTTTTAAAGTAATTGTACTTCTGAGAATAGTTATACCATAGGGTACTTTTTGCTTGAGTAATATAATGAAGTATCTGTACTCTTGAGTAAAAAAAAAGGTTCCTTGCGAGTACATTTTTAGTTGGCCAAAGCTTCTTGTCACAAAACTATTTTATTCTTCAGAAAAAACAGTTGTGTATATTAATCTGGAATGTCCTTCAGAAATACCAACAGTTACTCAAGTAGCATTTTCCTCAGGTACTTTTTTATTCTTTAGTAATTATATTGGTAACCACTTTATACTACTTCTAAAAATATTTCAAAGTAAAGTTTTTTTTACCTGAGTAAATGTATGAGCTGTTCTACCCACCTCCGTAGAAATGAGACACATGTGCTATTTTATCTTTTCGTTTTTCCCCCCATTTGACACCGATGTAAGTAACGCATGTGTCCACCAGAGTGCGAAAGAACTGCGTTTTGTGAAAGCTCTCAAGCCAAGATCAAAAAGAATAAAGAGACCATCCAGCAGCTGAGAGGAGAAAACACCAGCCTCTACAAGAAGCTCGCAGCCGCTAATGAAGTAAGTCAGGTCAAGAGTTATGTGATGTTGGAAGTGTTTGTCGGAAAACTAACAACAAATGTCTTCTGTGTTTACAGGGTGATAAACATGTGGTTAAAGTGGCTTTCCAAAATATGGAAACAATCTCAGAGAAAGATGCCTTTCGCAACATGTCATCAAAGGTGTTTTTAATTGACCACATCCCACATAATCAATGTTGATTATTTTCTTTTTTCTATTTTGCAGACAGCTCTGGCAACCCTGGATAGAAAGATCCAAACAAAGAAGAAGCGTCTCAATGCTCAAAAGCACGTCACACGGACTCTGCAGCAGCGCCGCAATGAGCTGAAGTTAGAATATGAGAGACTGAAAGCACTGGGCGACGATTCTATCAGAGCTGGAGAGGACGACGCTGTGGTGCTTTCATTAAATGATACCGACATGTTTACAAAAGGTGCGTTGTAATTATTTGAGTGCTTTATTTTGTGTGTGTTGTATTTGTTTTCAGAAACTGCGAACTCTGGAGAATAACTTGGAGAAGACCTTGCTGAAGTGTAAGGAGGCAGAAAACATCACTAGAAACTATTTGGCGTTCAAAAGTAATCTACAGGTAATACTACCGGCTGTAGTAATAATGTCATCTTTAAACACATCTAGGTTGAGAATGTTGGGTGAAGAACATATTTCAAATCTAAATCTGAAAAGGTGCTCTGTTACAGGAGGAGAGTCTGCATTACCCGGGCCAGCTGGACAGTCTGGAAGAAGACGTGTTAAAGTACAAAGATGAGCTTCAAACGCTTAGGGCCATGAAGCATGAAGCCCAGCTCTCAGCAGAAGCATCAAAGGTGACCAAAGCTAAGTCGCTGGCTCTACTGTTATACACGTGTGCTTTTTGTTTATTAAATGAGAGGGGTACTTTTAGTCATTTCGGTGTGTGATATTTCTATTTCCGGCCAGGCTGAGTTGCAGCAAAGAGAAGAACTACTCTACAAAGATCGTAAGGAGAGGGAACGCTACAAGATGAAGGTGGAAGAGCACAAAATCCAAACGGAAAAAGTTGAAAGACGGGTAATGTGCACTCTGTTGATTGTCCTCGTCAGTGGTTCTCATCCGGAGGGACGGGACACAAAAGTGGGTTGCAGAATCATTCTCAGCTAGGGAAAAATGAAGTAACATAACACAGATGCCATTGATCTGCATTTCTTAACAGTTAGGCCAAAGGAGGAAAAATGAGCAACTTAAAATGAGGGACAGTAAAAAACTTGTTTGTTCAGTGGTTCAATGAAAGTTTTAGAAATAGGAAATTTGGTTTGAATATCCTTAAAGGCAAAAAAACAACAACAAAAAAACATTGTAACTGAAATTTACAACTGTAGATAAAAAAAATACCAATACTATTTTACTACGATAATGTTGGTCACACGCAGGCTCAGAGGACAGCCATGCAGCCGGACGACTTGAGCAGTGAGCTTCAGCGCAGCACCACAAGGGCGGCAGCAGAGGACGAACAAGCCATGTCAACATTTGAGGACGTCTTCAGACAAATCAAGGAAGCCACAGGAGTCACTGATATTCAGGTATGAGATCTGCTGACAGAAGTATTGCTCATTGACAGTTCAGTTCATTTTTTAAGTTCAATTATTAAACATAAGGCAAACCAACACTATCAGAATGACTAGTTATAAAGGATATCACATTCCAAATTTCTGTGCAAATTTACAAAAAGGGTTCCATCCACCCATCCATCTATTTTCTTCCACTTGTCCGTTACCGGATCACGGGGGGAACTGTTGGATCTGCCCAAGTCACATTGCTCCAGCCCCTATGGCTCCTCCTGCAGGTGGTGGGTCCACAGAAGGACGGCCTCACGATTCTAACCGGGCCTGTTGGTCTCTCATAAGGGGCTTCTGAACCGCTCTTTGTCTGACCCATCACCTAGGACCTGTTTGCCCTGGGAGACCCTACCAGGGGCACGAAGCCCCCGACAACAGAGCTCCAGGATCATTGGGGCGCTCAAACCCCTCCACCACGTTACGGTGGCGGTTCCAGGAGGGGTTAAATATTTAAAATAAACTCTGCTAATTATTTTATTGTTGCCTTTACAGGAGATTGCAGAGCGCTTTGTCACGCAGAAGGGGATCCGCGATCATCTGGAGAAGTTGATAGAGGAAAACAAAAATATATTGGTGCAGTTGAAGGAACAGAAGGAGCAGCTGAACCAACAGTTTGAGGAGAAGAAATATTCTGGAGAAGCAGATATATCCAGGTATTGAGAGCCCTGTCACACACATGCAGTATTATTGTTTGTTGATAAAAGTAGCATGCTCACAAATTGGATAATCTTTTAGTCATCCTTTGTAACACTTTACTCAATAAATAAAATACTTTACAAGCATCAATTATACATTTTTTGTTGGTGAGAAAGCCTTTTTAAAACGTGTGTCTTTACTGTTATTTATAGTACTAATTTATAACATACAAGTTTTTATGGAAGTTCCAAATTATTACTGGCAACCTACTAATATGTCTAAACATTTGCTAGGGACCAGCACATACTGGAGGCCTGTGAGCAGGAGCTCCAGGCTGCTCAGAGGAGATGTGACGGGGCCAAAGAGAGTCTGGCTGCACTAGACAAAAGTCTGGGCACATATCAAGCCGGAGTGGAGCACCTCGCAGTCAAACTTCAACACATTACCCTGGTAACGAGTTGGAGAAATTATTTGTCTTTTATTTGCACAGAATAAGACAGATTATCTTTTGACAGAGCACTTTTTACCATAGTCGATTTGGCTGTACTTCAGACACCCAATGAATGTTTGGTACAAGAATGAAGTAATAGTTTGAAGTGAAACATAGACGGGTTTATTTATTGTTTATTTATTGTTTATTTATTAATGGATCCCTATTAGTCTTTACCGTAGTGTGAAGTCATTGTTACGTTTTAAAATTAAGATTCAGTTCACTGTGCATTAAGAAGAGCCACAAGCCTTTTCATTCCCTGGAAATAATACTTCTAAAATATATAGTATCAGCTGTTTCCTGAAGCCACAAATGCTACGTCGCAGTTTTACAACCACATGTTATTGCATATGTGCTCAATAGGCTGGTGTTTGAAAACTTTGATTTTATGTTTCAGAGCGACAAGGACACTTTAACTACTGCATCCACTGACTCGAGTCTGGTGGCTCTGCTCCACGTGTGTGAGCTCAAGCTACAGTCACTTCACTCTGAGCTCCAGGGAGAAGACCTCTCTGCCGTCATGAAGATGATGGACGACGACAAGGTGACTCGTTACAATCGCAATGCATGTTTGTGGCATGATTCATGCAGTGACTATTTTCATACTCAAATCTTCTTGAACATTATTACGGTGTTGATAATTAAAGGGGAATGTTGGACACGCCAGTGTGTATGGGTCTTGATGTCACTCAGTTACATTATTTGAATATTTTAAAATAACATCATTGTGCCATAAGTGACAGCGTTGTTCTTTTAATTACCTAGATACGTTATCTACAAACATGGTTTGACGCTCTTGCTTCACAGCAAGAAGGTCCCGGGTTTGAGTGGAGTTAACATGTTCTCTCCGTGTCTGGTTTCCTCTGCCACTAAAATGCCATGTATAAGAAGCCCCCTTCTTTAAAAAAAGAGATTCTGAAATTACAATAAGACTTTCCTGGTTAATTTAGGTTAAAAATATGTATTAAGAAGAACTAACTGTAACTTTTCCAACTGTTTTAGTTACAGCATGTGGCAAGTCTCTTACTCTTTCATTTGCAGGTCAAGAAGTACTAATTCTTGCCTTAGATTTAAGTGTCATGGGGCTCTATTTGATCATGTAGAAAGTCTGAAAGTCTTTAATCCCTCAGCCTGGTATCAATTCATTCAGGCTATCCACCAGCACTTCTAAATAGGACACAACAGGTTTCCTCTCTTGGATTTGTCTTGTAACAGTGTAGTTTTTGCCTTGTGCAGTTCTTTCTTAAAATTGAGGGGAGGTTGCCGACCTTCAACACACGTGTCCAGCTGCCTGAGGACCAAAGACAGGAGCTTTTTGGAGATGGTCAGTTGTAAACACACAGTGATGTATACTGCGCATACAGTGGATTAATTATTAGTTTTTGTCTAAATCTTTAATATTTATTGTTTCAGAGGAGGACAGTGATGAGGACGAGGCAGGCATCATCTCACGAGAAGCTCTGAAAAGACAGTCTCAGATGGTTGTTGACGCCAAGTTCAAGAAAAAGGCTTGGAAAAAGAAGTGAAAATGCAATACAATCAATCATATCAAAAGAGACCCTTTCTGTATTTTTTTGGGTGTCCAATTTTATTTTACTCTTAAGAAACCTGTGTATGTCAAGGAAAAAACATTTTAAGGCTTATACATTCAATAAAGAAATTAAACAATTAGTTTTAACTTTATATGGGGGTTTTATATGCATATAAATGTGTTTTCCATGCATTGTGCATACACAAATGCCCAATGTAGCAAAAATTATAGAAATAAAAACGTATAGGCCTATACGCAAATTGATAGTTCATTAGGCCTACAATTTTATTTGTCAGAATATTCAATAAACTCAGAATATTCAATAAACCCCACATCTTCTGAGAAAATCAGAAGATGTGGGGTCACCAGTCTTCATGAATTGGAAACACTGTGTTTACATTGAGTGTTATTTGTTCATACTGCCATGCAGTCTTAAGTTTTAAAGGAATGTGTCAGTTTGAACTACATTGACATCACTTACCAAAGCTGAAACGTTACGATCATGTAGAAAACAAAAAAGCATGATGTCTGTAATGGCCTTAAGAGATTCTAAGTGCCTTACATTAACCAAATATGTTTCTTTTTTTTTAATATTGAATATTTTTGCATTTGAACATGTAATGTCTCCATTTCTAAAACAAATGTTATATAGTAGAATAATGTAAAATATTTCTATTTAAATAATAAATTTCTCATGATTGTCTTATTATTACGGTATTAATATTTTGTAATCTTTCATTTCCACCTCTCACCGCTAAGTCTGAAATGACACTCTTTCACCACAAGGTGCGCTGTCTCACGGGTTCGTAGAGTGTACACGTTGCTTAGCAACAGCCTGGTTGAGTTTGAGGCCGCTAAAAACACGGAGAATATTGTGGCTAAATATAAACACAACATGCCGTTCAACCGAAAGTCCAAACCTCCACTCAGTGACCAGATAACGGAGCTACAGCGCAAAATTCAACTTTTAGGTACTTTTATATATTCTGATATCGAGTGTTAACCATAGGTGTTAACGGGCGTTAATGCTTTCAACTGGTCTAACTAAACTGTGTGACATCAAGACACAAGTGTTTACGATGCCTTTGGCTGGTTTCCGGCTATTTTGCCGTCACATAATTGATATAGATCATATCTAACTGGTTAAGGTTAGGGCCAGAAGCATAGACCTCGCCAGGAGTTGGAAAACGCTCGAGTTTAGAAACAGAAAATCAATTACGGTTAGTAAAATCATTTGGCTTAGGCTAGGAAAAGGTTAGGGATAGGTTTATTAATGACGTTACAGTTTAAAATCAAGTTTGTCTAATAACTAATCATTTATTTAATCTCTTGAAATGAAGGGGAAAAACATGTTGAGCTGTAAGAAATTCAGTGGGAAGTAGTAACGGTACTGAATTACATCTACTCAAGTAACGTTAAATCAGTAACTTTTTAAAGTAATTGTACTTCTGAGAATAGTTATACCATAGGGTACTTTTTGCTTGAGTAATATAATGAAGTATCTGTACTCTTGAGTAAAAAAAAAGGTTCCTTGCGAGTACATTTTTAGTTGGCAAAAGCTTCTTGTCACAAAACTATTTTATTCTTCAGAAAAAACAGTTGTGTATATTAATCTGGAATGTCCTTCAGAAATACCAACAGTTACTCAAGTAGCATTTTCCTCAGGTACTTTTTTATTCTTTAGTAATTATATTGGTAACCACTTTATACTACTTCTAAAAATATTTCAAAGTAAAGTTTTTTTTACCTGAGTAAATGTATGAGCTGTTCTACCCACCTCCGTAGAAATGAGACACATGTGCTATTTTATCTTTTCGTTTTTCCCCCCATTTGACACCGATGTAAGTAACGCATGTGTCCACCAGAGTGCGAAAGAACTGCGTTTTGTGAAAGCTCTCAAGCCAAGATCAAAAAGAATAAAGAGACCATCCAGCAGCTGAGAGGAGAAAACACCAGCCTCTACAAGAAGCTCGCAGCCGCTAATGAAGTAAGTCAGGTCAAGAGTTATGTGATGTTGGAAGTGTTTGTCGGAAAACTAACAACAAATGTCTTCTGTGTTTACAGGGTGATAAACATGTGGTTAAAGTGGCTTTCCAAAATATGGAAACAATCTCAGAGAAAGATGCCTTTCGCAACATGTCATCAAAGGTGTTTTTAATTGACCACATCCCACATAATCAATGTTGATTATTTTCTTTTTTCTATTTTGCAGACAGCTCTGGCAACCCTGGATAGAAAGATCCAAACAAAGAAGAAGCGTCTCAATGCTCAAAAGCACGTCACACGGACTCTGCAGCAGCGCCGCAATGAGCTGAAGTTAGAATATGAGAGACTGAAAGCACTGGGCGACGATTCTATCAGAGCTGGAGAGGACGACGCTGTGGTGCTTTCATTAAATGATACCGACATGTTTACAAAAGGTGCGTTGTAATTATTTGAGTGCTTTATTTTGTGTGTGTTGTATTTGTTTTCAGAAACTGCGAACTCTGGAGAATAACTTGGAGAAGACCTTGCTGAAGTGTAAGGAGGCAGAAAACATCACTAGAAACTATTTGGCGTTCAAAAGTAATCTACAGGTAATACTACCGGCTGTAGTAATAATGTCATCTTTAAACACATCTAGGTTGAGAATGTTGGGTGAAGAACATATTTCAAATCTAAATCTGAAAAGGTGCTCTGTTACAGGAGGAGAGTCTGCATTACCCGGGCCAGCTGGACAGTCTGGAAGAAGACGTGTTAAAGTACAAAGATGAGCTTCAAACGCTTAGGGCCATGAAGCATGAAGCCCAGCTCTCAGCAGAAGCATCAAAGGTGACCAAAGCTAAGTCGCTGGCTCTACTGTTATACACGTGTGCTTTTTGTTTATTAAATGAGAGTGTGTGATATTTCTATTTCCGGCCAGGCTGAGTTGCAGCAAAGAGAAGAACTACTCTACAAAGATCGTAAGGAGAGGGAACGCTACAAGATGAAGGTGGAAGAGCACAAAATCCAAACGGAAAAAGTTGAAAGACGGGTAATGTGCACTCTGTTGATTGTCCTCGTCAGTGGTTCTCATCCGGAGGGACGGGACACAAAAGTGGGTTGCAGAATCATTCTCAGCTAGGGAAAAATGAAGTAACATAACACAGATGCCATTGATCTGCATTTCTTAACAGTAGGCCTAAGGAGGAAAAATGAGCAACTTAAAATGAGGGACAGTAAAAAACTTGTTTGTTCAGTGGTTCAATGAAAGTTTTAGAAATATGAAATTTGGTTTGAATATCCTTAAAGGCAAAAAAAAAAAAAAAAAAAACATTGTAAAAAAATACCAATACTATTTTACTACGATAATGTTGGTCACACGCAGGCTCAGAGGACAGCCATGCAGCCGGACGACTTGAGCAGTGAGCTTCAGCGCAGCACCACAAGGGCGGCAGCAGAGGACGAACAAGCCATGTCAACATTTGAGGACGTCTTCAGACAAATCAAGGAAGCCACAGGAGTCACTGATATTCAGG
The DNA here is from genome assembly GCA_021464625.1 of Proterorhinus semilunaris. NCBI lineage: Eukaryota > Metazoa > Chordata > Actinopteri > Gobiiformes > Gobiidae > Proterorhinus > Proterorhinus semilunaris. The sequence goes on from CM038349.1 coordinate 17,700,628, forward strand.
TATGAGATCTGCTGACAGAAGTATTGCTCATTGACAGTTCAGTTCATTTTTTAAGTTCAATTATTAAACATAAGGCAAACCAACACTATCAGAATGACTAGTTATAAAGGATATCACATTCCAAATTTCTGTGCAAATTTACAAAAAGGGTTCCATCCACCCATCCATCTATTTTCTTCCACTTGTCCGTTACCGGATCACGGGGGGAACTGTTGGATCTGCCCAAGTCACATTGCTCCAGCCCCTATGGCTCCTCCTGCAGGTGGTGGGTCCACAGAAGGACGGCCTCACGATTCTAACCGGGCCTGTTGGTCTCTCATAAGGGGCTTCTGAACCGCTCTTTGTCTGACCCGTCACCTAGGACCTGTTTGCCCTGGGAGACCCTACCAGGGGCACGAAGCCCCCGACAACAGAGCTCCAGGATCATTGGGGCGCTCAAACCCCTCCACCACGTTACGGTGGCGGTTCCAGGAGGGGTTAAATATTTAAAATAAACTCTGCTAATTATTTTATTGTTGCCTTTACAGGAGATTGCAGAGCGCTTTGTCACGCAGAAGGGGATCCGCGATCATCTGGAGAAGTTGATAGAGGAAAACAAAAATATATTGGTGCAGTTGAAGGAACAGAAGGAGCAGCTGAACCAACAGTTTGAGGAGAAGAAATATTCTGGAGAAGCAGATATATCCAGGTATTGAGAGCCCTGTCACACACATGCAGTATTATTGTTTGTTGATAAAAGTAGCATGCTCACAAATTGGATAATCTTTTAGTCATCCTTTGTAACACTTTACTCAATAAATAAAATACTTTACAAGCATCAATTATACATTTTTTGTTGGTGAGAAAGCCTTTTTAAAACGTGTGTCTTTACTGTTATTTATAGTACTAATTTATAACATACAAGTTTTTATGGAAGTTCCAAATTATTACTGGCAACCTACTAATATGTCTAAACATTTGCTAGGGACCAGCACATACTGGAGGCCTGTGAGCAGGAGCTCCAGGCTGCTCAGAGGAGATGTGACGGGGCCAAAGAGAGTCTGGCTGCACTAGACAAAAGTCTGGGCACATATCAAGCCGGAGTGGAGCACCTCGCAGTCAAACTTCAACACATTACCCTGGTAACGAGTTGGAGAAATTATTTGTCTTTTATTTGCACAGAATAAGACAGATTATCTTTTGACAGAGCACTTTTTACCATAGTCGATTTGGCTGTACTTCAGACACCCAATGAATGTTTGGTACAAGAATGAAGTAATAGTTTGAAGTGAAACATAGACGGGTTTATTTATTGTTTATTTATTGTTTATTTATTAATGGATCCCTATTAGTCTTTACCGTAGTGTGAAGTCATTGTTACGTTTTAAAATTAAGATTCAGTTCACTGTGCATTAAGAAGAGCCACAAGCCTTTTCATTCCCTGGAAATAATACTTCTAAAATATATAGTATCAGCTGTTTCCTGAAGCCACAAATGCTACGTCGCAGTTTTACAACCACATGTTATTGCATATGTGCTCAATAGGCTGGTGTTTGAAAACTTTGATTTTATGTTTCAGAGCGACAAGGACACTTTAACTACTGCATCCACTGACTCGAGTCTGGTGGCTCTGCTCCACGTGTGTGAGCTCAAGCTACAGTCACTTCACTCTGAGCTCCAGGGAGAAGACCTCTCTGCCGTCATGAAGATGATGGACGACGACAAGGTGACTCGTTACAATCGCAATGCATGTTTGTGGCATGATTCATGCAGTGACTATTTTCATACTCAAATCTTCTTGAACATTATTACGGTGTTGATAATTAAAGGGGAATGTTGGACACGCCAGTGTGTATGGGTCTTGATGTCACTCAGTTACATTATTTGAATATTTTAAAATAACATCATTGTGCCATAAGTGACAGCGTTGTTCTTTTAATTACCTAGATACGTTATCTACAAACATGGTTTGACGCTCTTGCTTCACAGCAAGAAGGTCCCGGGTTTGAGTGGAGTTAACATGTTCTCTCCGTGTCTGGTTTCCTCTGCCACTAAAATGCCATGTATAAGAAGCCCCCTTCTTTAAAAAAAGAGATTCTGAAATTACAATAAGACTTTCCTGGTTAATTTAGGTTAAAAATATGTATTAAGAAGAACTAACTGTAACTTTTCCAACTGTTTTAGTTACAGCATGTGGCAAGTCTCTTACTCTTTCATTTGCAGGTCAAGAAGTACTAATTCTTGCCTTAGATTTAAGTGTCATGGGGCTCTATTTGATCATGTAGAAAGTCTGAAAGTCTTTAATCCCTCAGCCTGGTATCAATTCATTCAGGCTATCCACCAGCACTTCTAAATAGGACACAACAGGTTTCCTCTCTTGGATTTGTCTTGTAACAGTGTAGTTTTTGCCTTGTGCAGTTCTTTCTTAAAATTGAGGGGAGGTTGCCGACCTTCAACACACGTGTCCAGCTGCCTGAGGACCAAAGACAGGAGCTTTTTGGAGATGGTCAGTTGTAAACACACAGTGATGTATACTGCGCATACAGTGGATTAATTATTAGTTTTTGTCTAAATCTTTAATATTTATTGTTTCAGAGGAGGACAGTGATGAGGACGAGGCAGGCATCATCTCACGAGAAGCTCTGAAAAGACAGTCTCAGATGGTTGTTGACGCCAAGTTCAAGAAAAAGGCTTGGAAAAAGAAGTGAAAATGCAATACAATCAATCATATCAAAAGAGACCCTTTCTGTATTTTTTTGGGTGTCCAATTTTATTTTACTCTTAAGAAACCTGTGTATGTCAAGGAAAAAACATTTTAAGGCTTATACATTCAATAAAGAAATTAAACAATTAGTTTTAACTTTATATGGGGGTTTTATATGCATATAAATGTGTTTTCCATGCATTGTGCATACACAAATGCCCAATGTAGCAAAAATTATAGAAATAAAAACGTATAGGCCTATACGCAAATTGATAGTTCATTAGGCCTACAATTTTATTTGTCAGAATATTCAATAAACTCAGAATATTCAATAAACCCCACATCTTCTGAGAAAATCAGAAGATGTGGGGTCACCAGTCTTCATGAATTGGAAACACTGTGTTTACATTGAGTGTTATTTGTTCATACTGCCATGCAGTCTTAAGTTTTAAAGGAATGTGTCAGTTTGAACTACATTGACATCACTTACCAAAGCTGAAACGTTACGATCATGTAGAAAACAAAAAAGCATGATGTCTGTAATGGCCTTAAGAGATTCTAAGTGCCTTACATTAACCAAATATGTTTCTTTTTTTTTAATATTGAATATTTTTGCATTTGAACATGTAATGTCTCCATTTCTAAAACAAATGTTATATAGTAGAATAATGTAAAATATTTCTATTTAAATAATAAATTTCTCATGATTGTCTTATTATTACGGTATTAATATTTTGTAATCTTTCATTTCCACCTCTCACCGCTAAGTCTGAAATGACACTCTTTCACCACAAGGTGCGCTGTCTCACGGGTTCGTAGAGTGTACACGTTGCTTAGCAACAGCCTGGTTGAGTTTGAGGCCGCTAAAAACACGGAGAATATTGTGGCTAAATATAAACACAACATGCCGTTCAACCGAAAGTCCAAACCTCCACTCAGTGACCAGATAACGGAGCTACAGCGCAAAATTCAACTTTTAGGTACTTTTATATATTCTGATATCGAGTGTTAACCATAGGTGTTAACGGGCGTTAATGCTTTCAACTGGTCTAACTAAACTGTGTGACATCAAGACACAAGTGTTTACGATGCCTTTGGCTGGTTTCCGGCTATTTTGCCGTCACATAATTGATATAGATCATATCTAACTGGTTAAGGTTAGGGCCAGAAGCATAGACCTCGCCAGGAGTTGGAAAACGCTCGAGTTTAGAAACAGAAAATCAATTACGGTTAGTAAAATCATTTGGCTTAGGCTAGGAAAAGGTTAGGGATAGGTTTATTAATGACGTTACAGTTTAAAATCAAGTTTGTCTAATAACTAATCATTTATTTAATCTCTTGAAATGAAGGGGAAAAACATGTTGAGCTGTAAGAAATTCAGTGGGAAGTAGTAACGGTACTGAATTACATCTACTCAAGTAACGTTAAATCAGTAACTTTTTAAAGTAATTGTACTTCTGAGAATAGTTATACCATAGGGTACTTTTTGCTTGAGTAATATAATGAAGTATCTGTACTCTTGAGTAAAAAAAAAGGTTCCTTGCGAGTACATTTTTAGTTGGCAAAAGCTTCTTGTCACAAAACTATTTTATTCTTCAGAAAAAACAGTTGTGTATATTAATCTGGAATGTCCTTCAGAAATACCAACAGTTACTCAAGTAGCATTTTCCTCAGGTACTTTTTTATTCTTTAGTA